>CM032877.1:46807632-48007632 GCA_019176425.1 Megalops atlanticus
TCCTGCCGCCAGGCCACGGCGCGGCCTCTGGAGTCGGGCTCTTTCGGGGGGGGTGGGAAAGCAGCGGTTGGACACCGCGGGGGGACGTGCTCGGCGTTCGGCAGGCAGACCGCTTCTCCGCCGGGGGCTCCGCTGAGTCCGGGGGGCACTGACCGCCCGCGGGTACCCCGGTCCACAACACGGGCGAACGTCGACAAGTTTTGCCGAATCCAAAAAAGAAACCTCTCCGGACCGAGGAGGCGCGATCATGCGCCGGTATGAATTTTCTCTGGGATTTTCCTTGAAGTCGGCGACGCCGTGAGAGGAAGCTCTCTTTTTGCCGGGTCCGCCTTCGGGGCATCGCACACGCAGCTCTTAGATCCTTGTCTTCGGTGGGAAAACGCAAACGGCCGCCTCTCCGGGCTGTGCACCCCTCTGCGATCGGCAGCTGCTCTGAGAACAGCCGCTCGCCCCTCTCGGATTAGATTTGTTGACTTTCCGACAAGTTTCTGGAGGTGACTCCTGTGCGTTCAGGTGAAAGGAACTCCGTCTGATTGCTGTCAGCGTATTTATTTTTCTACTTGGAAAGGGAAACTTTCCCTCGTCGCCTGGGAAATGGCTTTCCTCGTCCGTTGCTATGCCAACTGCTTGCAGCCGTGGTCCTCCAAAGTAAGTGATGTTGTAATCCCTTCTCTGTCCAGTTCTCCTCTGTTTGGATGCTGTGAGCTGTTCTGCATGTGCCCGGCTTTGGCCTTGAGTGATGCATCTCCATCAATGCACAGTGCTTTCTGTTTAGAGGCTTTCCTCTTCGGCCTGTCTTGTGTAAGCAGTCAGAGATGCACAAAAACTGTCTTTCATTGAAACACCACAAAGCCAGGATTTAGAAATGGATTTAGAAGTGGCCATCTTTATTTGATCAAGGTTCCACTCTTATGCAAAGCTTATTTTGAATCGCAAGGTTTCTACTTTGCTGCTGTGATGAAATGTATTTGTCATGAATGTGTGTTGGCGCGGCTTGTTGTTTGCACGTGAGCCCCTCTTGCAAAGTTGTTGACGCACTTGAACACGGAATGTTGCTTGTGTTAGGGGATGGAGGGGCGAACCATCCCCCCAGAGCACTTTTGAATATGAATGAGAGGCGGCGGCATCCGTGACGACCCAGGCCCGGTGGTGCTGTCACTCCCTGGCTTGATTGATTGCGCCCGGGGCGTTTGAACGCGACCCCGGGGGAAGCGGCGCGTCGGATTCCCGCGGTGGGGTTTTGTCCCTGTCTGCGCCTCGGCCTGCGTGTTTCCAGCACTTTCCCAGCCCAGCTCCGCCCTGCGGGTCCCTGTTCTTGTAATTGGCCCCGCGGTGGACCCCAGACGGGCGGCACGCCCCCAACCCCCTGTGCCCGTCCTGTGAGCCCAATCTAGCTCCTACACCCCTGCTAATTTCTGTGGAGGGATGTGAACACAAACAAGGCTGAAGTTTGGAGTCAAGTGGGATGGGCTGCAGGGACGGCAGTGTTGCATAGTGGTTAAAGAGCACCGAAAGGTTGCTGGGTCGATTCCCAGCTGGAGCCTCTGCTGCTGTACCCTTGGGCGAGCCACTTCACCCCCAGTTGCCTCAGTAAAATATCCAGCTGTATAAATGGATAACTTTGTAAAATAAATAAATGAACTGTAACTGATGTAAGTCGCTCTGGATAAGTGCATCTGCTAAATGCCAGTAATGCATTATAGTGTATAAGTGCGACGTACAAATCTACAAGCAGTGACCAAGTGACACCCAGCTTCCCCTGTCCCCACACCCCCCACCCAGATGGCTGTGGCCCCTGCCAGTGATGGCAGTACAGGTGGCAGGAGTGTCACATGGGGCTGTCGCCGCGGGGACGTCTGTCACACGCTTTCCACACGTTAAAACGCTGCCGATGGCGCCCCACTCGGCGCTCGCGAAACTGTTACGCCTGGGAACTGATGTCTTTGTCACCATCTTCGTAAGATGTTTGTCTTAATTATGAAAGGTGCAACAGCTTAATGAGCTCCTTGGTGATAACATGCTGCAAAAATCAAGAGAGAGAGAAAACGACTTACACCCTCTGGAAGTTGTGTTAAAGTGTTCATTGAATGAAAATTGAAATTTATTAGTGTTTCAGAGTACTGTGTCTGGAGAAAATAGAGGTGACTAACTGTGTCCCATGTAACTTTTTTTAGTGACAAGTAGGCAGTTAACCCCTGTTGTGCTCTTTGAAAGGGGAAGAACTGCACTAATTGTGACTAATTGCATACAGGCCCAGACTGCAAACTAAAATCTTTATGGCTGTTTAACTTCATGCAGGAATTGCAGAGCATGTTTTCGTGGCGACTTTGAATAACGGCATTAATGGAGATCGGAGATGTGCTTTCCTGCTATCAAATGTCAGTGATACCAAAAAAATCCTCGACAGTTGTGCTTACTTCGAAGCCTTTCTTGTTTTACACCGCCAGCGTGTGATGAAGAGGAAGATGTGAAGAGCAGCGCGGTTATCTTGCTGATGCAGATTTCCCCTATTATTATCGTTATGAATTAGTGCAGCCTCTGCTATCTGATCGCTTGTAAACAGCAGCGTAACTCGTTTCTTATCTTCTCGTCGTACGCTGCGAGTGGATGCAAGCCCACGTGACATCATTAGTTCATTACCATAAGATAATTGAAAAAGCACAGTTAGTGGATTGTTCGTAAGTCCCTGTATGACGTATGGATAACTAGACTTGTTATGTGGCGCTCTTAATGAACAAGCCTCGAAAGGTTAATGAGATACCCACTAAAATGCATTAGGTGGAGCACAGACAGAATGTATGGACTGAAATAGTAATAAGGTCACAGAAATGTGCTTTTTAACGAAACTGAGGAGGTTTCGGGCTGAAATTGGTGTGTGCGGCTTCAGGGCAACGAGAGGCAAACTAACTTGTTTCTTAAATAAATTTGGCCTTTTCGTTCATGCTCCCTCCCTATTACTGTTCCCCCAAATCTCATTTACTTGTTATCGTTTACAGTTTAGGAGATTTGTGGCAAGATGTGCATTTAGATGAATTTCCAATATCCGCTGACTTCTAGGAATATTCAAATCGAACCCCACTAGCCTCCAACAGTGTGCAGAACTGCAGGGCTTGCTGTGTGTACAAAGCCTCTCTGCAGAGAGATCGGCCTTCACTCACGCTTTCAGTCAGGAAAGCTCACAATATCAGTGAACAAACTGTTATTTCATGCAAAGTTCTCAGGCTCTCCTTCATGAATATTGATGAGAAATAACAAAACTCTCAATTAGCCTTCGCGTTTTGGTAATTAACAAGTAGGCCGTTCAAAAACTGATCCAATAAATATAGACATCGTAATCTCACGGTCAGTAATTGAATGTTCCTTCTTGTACTTTTAAATTGTGTTGACAGATTCCAGACTGGGGTGTTGGCAAGCATTTAAGCAGCTGAAAAACTGGGGACAGCTGAATGTGAACAGGACCAGGCTGTGTGGGCTCATAGCTTTGCATTTGCTTGTATGTGTCTGAATCTGTGGAATTCAGTCATACATTATTCAGGCAGCAGTATGAAGTCAGTAGCGTGCTGTTACTTTGTGTTCTGCAGTGCAGCCTCACATCTCCCTGTATTTTTCTGGTGGTCGGCCATATCCTAACTTGGCAATCTCGTGAACTTCCTGGCAGTGTTATTAATGGCTTTCTGATAGCCATTAGCATTCATCTTCCTGTGTTTACTCTTTCTCGTCTCAGGGAAATGCCAGCGTTGATAGCGCTTGCCCGTGTCGTGTCGAGTTTTCGGCGTTTCGCACAGTGGCCGACGAAGGCGTTTTCCTTTCGCCGAAAGCACGGGAGAAAAATTTTTAGCCAACTTTTTTTCCTCCCCCCCTTTTTCTTCCCTCAGGTGCAAAGTGCTTAATCTTGCAGCCTCAGCAATCGATGGCATTGCAGAACTGTGGCATAATGAGTACCTTGTCGGTCCTTTGAATAAGTATGCAGGCGGCGGCGGGAGGCGTCCGTGCCTCGTCCCCACAGCAGTGCGGAGCAGAGATGTCTGCCGCTAAAGACCCCGAGGTGGCACGTCACCCAGCTGTCATTGCAGGAGCCGCACACGGGAGAGGGCGGGGCCGGTCTGTCGGCTGCGACAGCCTTGTCTGGTCAGGTCAGAGCAACTTTGTGTGTGGTAACGGAGCACAATAAGGTGAAAAATGCTTAAATAATAATGCAGCAAACGTATTTCTAATACAAGCATTTCCAGGTGTCTGTGCAAAATGCAGCAAAACACTTCGAGTGAGCGTTTGCAGATGTTATCCTTTATCGATTCCTACACAGTCTTGATTTAATTTTATTTTAATTTCAGTGACTGCCAAACTGGGTGGGACGTATAAACATTGGGATCAAAAAAGGGTGAATGTTGCTAAAATTCATTACTCAATGCTAAGGACCATAGCCGCAATGAGGAATACAAATCCAGCAGCCCTGCTGACTGGTTGTCAAAACCCAGCCCAAGTGAGTCACACTTACAGAGACTGAGATCATTCTTTTTTTTATGCTGATGATGATGAAGAGGTTGAAACTGACCAGTTCTTCATGGTTATCTGTTCTCACTGCTGCAGAGATGAGATTGGCTCAGACTTGCTTGTGAGGTATTCACTAACAGCATCTGATAGCCACATCACAAATGGCTGCATGTGGCCAACACTCTGACCCACCTGTCAGTCTCTGAACTGTTTCCCCAAGTGTAAACATTCTGCAGAAAATGAAAAATACATATACTTTCATGGTTGCGTTGTTGGCCCCTAGGCCCCACAGCGGCACCAGTTGCGCCATACCTGCTGTCTGTGGCAAACACATGTCTGCTGCGGTTGACGTGGATTCTCACTCTTTCTGTGTGAAATGTAGCTGTTGGGGTTAGGCCTGATGGATGCTCCTTCTCTCGCCTCACCATGCTGCTGTTGCGCACTTGTTGTGAAGCTAAATGCCCCGACGCTGCTGCACGCTGCAAGAAAAAAAAAACACTCCTGTAGAAAAAGAATGATAGTTCAAGAGGGGGAAATGTGTGATGGCCTAATGCACAGAGTATTGATCGTTATCGCCTCTGCTTCCTGTCCAGCTGATACTCTACACCTCCCTGGACTCGAGGGCTGAGAGCTCTCAGCTCACTGCTGGGATAATATTGAAATGTTAAAAGCAAAATCCAAATAATGCATCACGTTATTTTTAATTTTCTGTAGAGTTGTTGGCATCGCAGATGCCACGTTCAGAATTTACTGCAATTAAAATATATACTACTTGATTTAGCCCCTGAGGCACAGAAACTCTCCTGAAATTTGTTCAGCTGTTCGCTTATACATATGTAAGGTACTTAAACTTTTAAACATTCATACTGGTGCCTTAAAGGATAACACAAACACACACACACACACACACACACACACACACAGACTTTCATTTCTGTTCTAAATCTGTATGTTACTAAAAGAGATGGTTTTCTGGTTTTGCTTTTTGAAATATCACTCTAACTTGAATGAATTGGAATGGGATTCATGCATGTGACTTGTATGGAATGAATTTGGTCTTTGGTTAAAATTGAAGCTCATAAATAATGTGATTTGCAGGGGATGTGGGATTTGTTTTGGTGGCTGAGAGGCAACCTGAAGTAAGAAATCAAAGGACATTTGGGAAATGATACAGCATGAAGTGATACCCACTTTACGTGCTAACACAGAAATCCAGGCTATGGTATAGAGTAGGTATCACTTCATGCTGTATCACTTGCCAAATGTCCTGGTGTTCAGGAAAAAAAGGAACATGACACTGTTTGTATACCTCATACACATTCAATATAGGCGATTTCTGAATACCTTAATCCCAACCAGTTTTGAGTGGTGCCACTGTAATTGCTATTGACAGCCGCAGGTCCTTCATAGGATCCTGTTTCTCCTTCGCTTTATGGATCTGGAAAAGGTAGTTTTAATGCCATGATACGCACGCCGTTTACGTGCTCCCCATCCCAGGCCTGAGTGATAATATTTCAGCCTAGTTCACTATTCCAGCTGTTTCCATTATCTTAGTGCTGCCTATTGATTTTTCCACCACTGGGTATACATAGAAAGCCCTCCTGGATAATTTTCAAGGGCATTTATAAATACAATATGCCGTTGGCCTGTGCCCTTCCTGGCAGATTGAGTTTGGATCTTCGCGTCTGGCTTTCCTGCCACGGCCCCGTTTATCCATTTTGATTCTGACCGTAGATCCTGTTGCCGGCTGCGCATTAACGGCCAGCTCCCCCCCCACCCCATCCCACCCCTGTAAACCAATAAACCTGGTAGCGGGGGGGGCGGCTCTTGCGGGGGGCGGGGGCGGGAGGTGCGGCACGCTCCGTTTCTGCCAGGAATGGTATATCAAGCTGTCAGGTGCCCCGTTCTGCGTTTCCGAGCCATCTGGAGGCCCCATCGGAACGTGCCAAGTGGAGAAAAACAAGTCCAGCGAAAGCGTGGGGGGCAGGAAAAAAAGCGGAGGGGTCCTTGGGGGCCCTCCCGGGCGCCCCAGATAAAGTGTTCCCCAGACCCGGGAGGGGCGCAGGAAGCATCTGCAAGCAGGAAGGGGGGATTGGGGGGGGTGGGGGAGGCTGCCATGGACAGGGACCTGTTTAAATGAGCGTTTAGCCTCCCTGCGTCTACCAGTATGGCGTGCCGTCCACTGGTGGAGCCCTTTTCTGTGGCCAGACTGAGCGGCGGGTGGGGGGTAGCGTTTCCCGTTTCTCCACCGTCTCGCGCGGCCGGGCCGTAAACACGGAGCCCCGCGGCACGGCCTGTGCGCCGCTCTGTCATGGCGGGCCCGGTTAGTATGTCAGGCACGGCGGGCAGAGGCAAGCGGGGAGAGGCCGGCCCTGACAGGCCGCTGTCAGGCCTCTCATGAATATTCATGCCGTCTGTGGACACATCGGCCTCACTGGCAGGAGCCCCTGCCTTCCCTGGAAGCCGCTCCGCTCAAACTTTCTCTCTCTTTTACCCTTGAAATGAAGTGATTAACCAAACCCCATTCAGAACTGCACAGCCCAAGAGGATACATTGTTTAGTGCACATGCGTAGTATTTCACAGTGATAAGAGGGCATTTCCTGTTTACCAGATACAACATGCCGAGAAAGCAAAAATGCAAAAGAAAAGAATCGTCACATTTTTCCGCAAAGATTGACAGAACTGCTATGTCTTAGCAGTGTAAGCAGCATATACAGACAAACATGCACAGACATGTGCTATCACATACATGCACACGCATGTGCACACATTAAAACAAAAAAAAATCCCGTACACGCCCCCATTAAGTTAACAGGTAGACATCAGATTAGACACCAGTTTCACAGTTTTTGTATGTGCGTAGGCACAAAGTTGTGGCCCACCATGGTGACTGAGCCTCCACTGAGCTAGGCACAGTGACGTGAAAGAGGCCCGCGTGTATTAGCATGCACAGGCCCGAGCTGACTTCTCGACTCCAGAATCTCTGCCGACGTGCCGTCTGAGAGTTGTTGTCGCCGGGAGCGCAGGCCGGGCCGGGCCGACTTCGCCCTCAGTGGGGCAGAGGTCACGGCCGGGGGAGTTGCCATTGTGGAGCGTCATCCACTCTCACATCCTGGCTGTCACAATCCTGGGGCTTTGAGCTCTCGGGACCCGTGCCAGCAGCGGGCCGCTTGCACAACGCTGGATACGCCGCAGCAATCACGGAGAGCTCGCGTTTGATATACCCCGCCGCTGATGGCTGCCTGAGGAAGCCAAACCGCCAGAAAAGAGCCCTGCCTGCGGGTGAATGTCATGTGTAAACATGCGCCGACAATCACTTTTTGCTCAACTGCTTATGTGCACGACTGTGCGTAAGCAATGACAACACATAGCGCATGCAGGTGATTGCATCACCTGTTGCTGGGCACTACACTGACTTATTTTCCTTTGTCCCTGTGCTGGATACCCGCTTAAATGTATTTTAGGTTGTCCTAAGTGAAAAGGAAGCTGCCCTCCTGAAGTGCCTTTTCTCTCCTCACTCACTGTTCTTACTTGGTGTTGTTATCTTGGAAAATACTTACCAAGTAACTGTAACTATGCAACAAATGTAACTATGCAATCAACTCTCGATTTCTATCCATCATAGTCTTGCATTCTTCCTGCAATATGTACCTGCTGGTCTGAAGAGCTCTGCTTGTTTGGCTCAGAAACATACTGCTGCCCCCACATACATGCCTCTTAATTGGCTGTTGATGATAAACAAAACACATTTTTTGAAACTCTCTCCTGATGATAAAGGTGTATGGATATTTTCAGTCACGGTTGCCTGATCCAGGCAGACAATCCACTCACTCTGAATCTGAAGAGTCATCGGTTGCCCTGGGCAACCTGTTTACAGTAGAATTCCTTGTTCTTGACCCTGCTTGTGGAGCGTGTGTCAACGTAACATGGGTGCGAGGGCGGGGGAGGGGAGGGAGGGGTTTGGGGGTGTTTGGCGGTCTCGCCCCGCTGTGTCTGACGTGGCGGGGAAGCGCGACGGCCCCAGAGGCCCCCGCTCACCCCGGGAGGCGCGGCTGGGCGCTTTCGCCAGGCGCTGTGCCTCCTTCGCACCTGTCACATTCGATTGCCAGCTCAATTCATTACAGCTTCCCTCCCCAGCCCGAGATCTCTCCAGTGCCGGGCCCCCGTGCGTTTTAAAAGCGGGGGAAATCTCCTGAAGAAAAGGGCCTTTTCTCCTCCACCGTGTCTTTATCCTCGCCGGCCCCCGCGACTTCCTTTTTTTATTTGAAAGCAAAGCCATTTTGGAATGGGTTTAAAGGTCACCGCACACGTTTTAATGAATGGGGACGGGAGCCTTTCAGGGCGGCCGCGGTTCATGCGAAGTTTAATGCAAGGGAGCTCGGGTACCCCGCTCTGTTGTTCAGCTAATGCCATTAAGCCAACCAGACAGTGACCTCCATTGATCAAAGCTGTCTGCTGCGGGGCTAATTTTGGAGCGTGTTTTCCAATGAGCCGGGAGGGCCTTTCTCACACCCAGCTCCTGACCACTCTCATTCTTCCCCCCCACTTCCCAGTACAGTAAGTAGGAGCAGATGTTCCTAAATCAGATGGGGTGGAATGTTAAACAATAGCTATGTTAATTTGCTCATCCACAGAAACTTGTACCCTGTTACGTCCACAGCAGCTTGGGTAAAGTAAGTCTCCGATGACTACGTCCCCGTCCAGAGCTCATCCTGAAAGCTCATCCTGAGTTTAGCCCATCGCTGCTGCTTATCGGTTGACATGCTGGCCATCTTATCATCTCGATAACCAGGGCTGTTCCGGATGGCTGTCAGCCTGCACGGGGACTGAAAACAGCTTGTTTGGTGCTGTTGGCATCTGCGGGCCAGTGGAATTCGCTCAAAGAGGATTGCTTTGTCCTTAGCTCAGTTCGTGTCAGCTGTGCCATCTCAATTCTATTATTTTCAAAGCCATCTTCTGCCCTGCAGTATTTTGTGTTTGTTTTGAGGTGGAAGTCAAGAATGGTGGAGAATTAGCATCTGTAGTTCAGATTGCCACCTCACAATGCATTTCCTGGTTTCTATTTAGAGACTGGCCGTTTTTCTGTCAGTATTAATTATACTTCAATACTTTCGTGGTAGAGAAGTAGCCAATGCAGCAGCCACTAAAATGAATGCAAGGGTAACGGGTTTCAGAAGTGCGGCGCCCTCGAAAGTTCAACAGAGCTTTTTGTGTCTGTTTAAAAGCGTTCCCTTTTTTTGTGTCGGGCTCCTCTTATCTCTGGGTTTTTTTTCTATAGGGAGCGTCTCTGCGGTCTTTGTGATGCAGGGCATGTGCGCTGATAAACCGCTGGGAGTCTGAGCTTCACTGTCTCTCCACCTCGGTCCCCTCTGTGCGAGTTTCTCTCTGCGTGCGATAAAGAGCACGGTGCGGCCTTTGAGTGCTGTCGCCCGTCCCTCTGATCCCTGCCATACCGCAGCATTTACATCTGACCCGTGCACGCTACCGGTGTGCATTTCAGATGAGTTTCAGATGCATGGTGCGTTTGGTGCTCAGACGGCAGTGCACAATGGCATCAATTTACAAACGCCAAGCGGTCTGCATTTCACCACTGGCCGAGATGTGCAGAGTTTGTACAATGGAGTTTTGCATTTGCCAATCAATTTTTTTTTCCAAACTCAGCAATTAAAGCCATTTAGTTGGGAACTACAACTAAATCATTTATTCAATCCAGGTGGAGATTCAGTAGTTATAAAATGATGTAGTGGCTTGAGATTTGATGTGACACAGCACAGTAAACAGAGGTATCCTTAGGTATCCTAGTGCTCTAACAAAGACTGTATTGTTGCTGTTGCGTATTATTGCGTATTATCCGTATCCCTCGGCCTCGGCTTCGGATAGACGTAGGACTACCATTATTGAAATTATTAAGATCAATGTATAAATAATGGAGATGGAGAAATGGAATGACCTCATGCGGCTTAACAATTACAAAGCCTGGGATCTTCAAAGCCATGTGCTAACTTTAACTGCCTTTAATGCAGGAGCATTTCGCATGGAGAGGCCTTCTGCTCTGGAGTGCTGTGAAGTGAATCTTTCTACTGTGCTTTGTTTCTTTTTCAGATGTTCTTGTATCGAGCAGCAGTCAGTACCAGAGAGTGCAGACCATAGTTTTAAATAAGAATAAAGATCAGGGAAACCAACATTTCAGCAAACAGTGTTAATTCAGAATTGCTGAAGCACTTAAAGCAATGCCAGCCTTGCCCTCAGACTAGTGGTATTATCCAAACCAGCCTCAGGTCAGTGGAAAGGAGCTGCTTGCTCAGTGTTCAGGTGTCCAAACAGTTCCTATACTGATCCAGGTGATGGCTGACCCAGGATCAGTTAGCGCTTGTGATGAGTTTAGAACGTGGTGACTGACTCTTTTACTGTGATGGCAATACATGTTTTCGGGTTCTTTCCATGGGGAATACAAAGGCATGGAATGGCGGCAGCCAAGAGCGACAGCTCAAGGTATCACCTAACATGGGAATCTATCAGTGATAAAACAGTTTGAATGGGTTCCCATGAATATGCTGTTCTTTCAGACAACTATTTATTTGGAGCTGAGAATGAGTTCAGCCCTCGTGAAGAAAGTCAAAGATTCCCCCCAAGGAGAAGCATCACATCACAGACTGTGTGCTCAACAGCACGCCGCCTCAGTCTTTCAGGGAATTGCCAAGCTTTTGCACACTGTGATAGCCTCTCTGACTGAAGGCTGAACATTTGAAGAAGTTGCGTTGCTGCTGTTTTGGTTCCTGGCAGAAAAGAGTTATCTGCCTGGATCTTATAAAAGATTTGCCTTTCTCTTGGAGCAGAGATTTCAAACTTTCATTTCAAACTTTCATGTGCTGTTTGTGCTCCCTGTTCTGGAAAACCAAACATCGCCCACTCCCCCAAAGAAATCTACATTTGTGGCGCCGTCTGCCATATCCGAAATGTAGAATGAAAAATGAAGGATGTGATCTGGCTTTGAGGCCATGAGAGTTTGACTGAAGGGCGGAAAGAAAACACTATTATGAAATTTATTTAGCTATTTATACCAATTTATGGGAAGCTCGGACTTCCCAGTGAGTCATAGTTATACATAGATGAGGGTGCACAGGAAACTGAGAGGAGGCTGCCTGACATGTACGCTTCAAAGATATCTGCCAGAATTAAACAAACACATGTGAATGTCATAGTACCAAGTCCTGTGCTGTAGTCTGCCTGTAATTATGCAATCCAGGCATTGGACTAACTAAATGGACCGCCACAAAGCACTTTTTCCTGCATGTTTTACATGATTTGACCAGAGAACGTCTGATGTCCAGTTAGAATAATCCGTTCTTCAGAATTTGTATCCATGCTCACTAAATTTTAAACTGCCAATTGATAATTTGCTAACTGTTGCATCTCCGGGCAGGGTGTTGCCAACCTGTGTTGGCCCTCTGTCTGTTCCATATGTAAAAATTTGTTGGTTCATAAGTCTTATCTTGAATGACAGTCAGTACGTTAGACTCCCCAGTACTGTCACTGCATGACAGCTGTTAACTGTCGGAAGTCTCTGTAAAACCGTGTGTGTGTTTGTGTGTGTGTGCCCGTCACACAGGAGCCAGATTTGGAAACACAGGCCCATGGCATTAGTACAGAACGGCGCATTGAGGAACCTGACTGGCTCTCCATTTCGAGTGGAGCCAGAGAGTTTTCAACAGAAAACAAAGAGAAAAGGCTCCTCTGGATGCCGCGCGCTGATTTGGAAGCCGCGCACGCCCCGTCGTTTCAGTCACTCCTCACTTTGCGGTACTTTATCCGAGGGTGGCTGCTTGGAATAACACACTGACTTTATTGCTGTTAACATAATTGCTTTCCGTGTTTGGAGCACTGAGAGGGAGGCGAGAGCTGAGGTAATCTACCGCGCATCGATAATCTCGTTTTCGGCTGGGAGAAGGGGGGCTGCGCTCGCATCAGCCTCCGGATGGGGGGGCGCTCGCTATTTATGACCCTCTACGCGTCTGACGTCCACGTCCGCCGGAAGCCGCGAGACGAGCGCAGCAAACAAGATTTGCGAGCCCGTCGTATATTTACACAGGAAGCGCGGGCCGTCGCTCCGAGGAGCGCTACCACCGCAGGCCTGTCTTTATGCTGCCCCCGTCCACACGCGCGCACACACACACCCTACTGTCACCACCTCATCGCTGGCATCCTGATGAAGTGCAGCCAGCGCGCTAATAAAGGTTCGCTCAGACTCCATCATGATTAAAACGTGTAACCCTCCCGTTGGAGCTGTCGCCAGCCGCCCGCCGCTCAGGAAGTCGGGGCAGGGCATGACGTCGCCTTTGTTAAAAACCCCTCGCGATAAACGTTGATCTGACAAATGTGTTTGTCAGTGGAAGTAAATGATGTTGAGGTTGGGAACATCTGGCTAAGTGAATAATTTAGATGGATGGGGTCCCTCTCCGCCCTCTGGAGTCTGTTAGGAGTCCTTAACACAGATGTGCGCGGAGTGTAGATGACTCTGCGCAGGCGATCCTCTTTCTTCCATTCCCGATCTTTTCCAAGGAATCCTTTCTAAATTTTCCCGAGCATTGATTTTTTTCTCTCTCCCCCATTTTGAAATTGCAACCCACATTCATTTAAAAAAAGAAATAAAATAAATAACCCTTTTTTCCTCGCTCTTTATGACGTGTTAAAAGTGATGCCAAGCCCTTTCATGAGAAGTAACCTTTTCTGGGTTTCTGAGCGATGACAGCCAAGCGGAAAGCGATTGGGAAGGCTCCCCGTGTTTTAATGATGGGGATCCTGCTGTGTTATTGAGTCTGTGCCATTTGGACAATTAGGCTACCTCAGAATCTGGGATTTTTTTTACTGCAATACCAGTTGAAATGACGGAAGGAGAGAGCTCCATACCTACAGCACGCTGATAAACAGCCTGGTGCTTCAGTTGGTATCTCTCTCAGCTTCTTTTACGCACGTGTGTGCTGTGTGTTTGTCTCGATTTTTCTCCCTGAAAACAGACTGGGTTTGGAGGTCCACAAATAAAACCTCCAGATAAACGCGGTGTTCCCGGGCCTGCCTTTGACGTGATAGATTCGTACAGCATAAGGGAGCGCGCATTCATATTTAATCGCCCGCGGTAATAATTTATTCATGAAACGAAGGGGAGACCCCCCGGTCAGGTGGAGGGGAGTCTAGCGCCATTAACCAGCCGTGTGAATTAGCACGGCAGGACTACGGCAATTAGCGTGCCGCCCCCCCCTTTTCATTCTCAGGGTCTTTCACTAATGCCTTCATTAACAACCTGCTTCCTCCACCAACCTTTGATACTGTTTATGCCACAGGATTAAAGCAGTGCAATCCTCGGACCGGAGCTTGCAATATTACATTATGTAGCGCGGTCTTTACATTTGCCTGATTGCCAATCTTGCAATGATGATTAATAACGATAATGCTGGCGTCACTGTTATTATTATTGAAGGCCGCAGCGGCGTAGCTGTGAGAGCAGGCTGCGCATTTCTTTTGATTAATCTCTACCCCCGCGGGGAATCTATGGATATGTGGCATTGATACAGGAGCACCATTTATCAGCGTCTGAAAACTGAGCCATCATACAGAAATCGATAACGATTAGCCCCGCTCTGAATAAAAAATCCCCCGCTGATAGATACGTTAAAAATCCGTTCGAGCGGCTTCTTTCTGTTTTTGCGACAACTTTCAGTCTTGCTTACCGTGCAGCTGCCGGCGCATATCGATATCGATATTAACTGTCCCGGGCTGGCCGCGCGGGAACGCGGGGCGGGCTTAAGTGGGAGAAGAGAGAAAGAAGATTGCATCCAGCGTGCGGCGTAATGAAAAATGGATTTTGTTTAATAGGAGGTGACGTCCCGAGATTAAAATCTATGGAGGGCTCCTTTGTGTTTTTTGACTGGGCGCGCATGGAGGGACGCAAAAATCGGGTTCCATTATTCATACTCGCACTCTGACAGGCCAATCTTCCCCGCGCTGAGCCGCGCTCTCCCGCGGTACCGGGATTCTTCGGGGAGGGGGCCCCGTTCGTCTGGTGCCTGGCCGTTTTGTCTGTTGTTGTCAGAATTCTGTTACCATCGAAATGGCGCTCGAGATTTTACCTTTCCCGCCCGTTCACAGCAGGTCACCCACGGGTTGAAGTTCAGGTGCGTGCGCTGGCCTGCTCTTGGGGCGGTGCTGGAAAGACAGGCTGTCCCGGCTCTGTCTGGGGGTTGGGGGTTGAGCCTGCAGCCCGAATAAGGCGAGGCAGCCCCTCCGCTCTTTAATATTGCATGCGGCCAGGGTGGCTCTGGCGGGGTTGGTCGTGTGGGCCCACCCTGGCAGACGTGGCTATGGAGGAGGTGGGCTGTAGGCTCATGCGCGCGCGGAAAGCCTCTTTTGTTCGTTGCAGACTGGTAAGGCGGTCATGTTCCGTGGCTGTTTAAATTCCTCAATCACTCTGAAACACAGGTTGGTCACCATGTGGTTATGTGTGCACTGTTCACTGCTCACTGTTCACTATTCACTGAACAAACCATGCTGCACTGTATTTGTGCACCCTTCTTTGTTTAGTGCCCTAGGTTGGCTGTAGCCTAGTTCTCTGTCTTGTAGCCTGGTTTTAGTACACTGTTATTTTTAAGAAATATATCAAATTGATGCCTATGTATGATGATGATGATATATCTATTTCTGATTGTTAACTTTTTTCCTTGCCTTTGAGAACCTCTTTGCTGGACACAATCACTGAAAAGCCAGCTAAGACAGTGCACCTTTTGTTTAGTCCTGTATAGGATTTTGGATGTCTGAATTAGTCCAGTAAAATCAGCATGAGGCAAAAGTGCATATAATCTTTATTTACTCTAAATGTGGAAAATTTTTATTCTTTTGACTCCTGCCTAGTTTCTGGGAATATCGACATCTCTAATCAACAGATATTCTGGAACAACAGTAAACCTCTGTACTGTCTTTAATGATTACTCTGGCAGCTGGTAATGAGGGAGATATTTAACTGCGCATTAGTTGTGCAGATTTTTTCTCAGCCGCAGAAGCGACTTGCCCGCAGACATTTTTCACTGTACGGGGTATTATTTTTATGCGGAGTGTGTTTTAACTTGCGCTGCGAGAGAGCGGCACTAACTCACTCCGAAGCCTCCTGGCTGTCACATTGATACGAGGAATATCATAGTGCCGGATCAGTGCTCATTGAGCTATGACAGACAAGAGGGGCGTTTAGGGTAATAAAGATCAGGCCGAGACGACAGTTGCAGTTCAGATTTATTGTCAGAGGGCTAACCGTGTAGGCAGGCAGGTCTCAAAGGCCAATTGTCAGCCATAAAGCAAGCGTTCTTTCAAACAGTCAAGAAATATTACCTTTAACTGAGGGTCAGCACACTTTCTGATATTTATGGCGTTTAGACGTTTTTTTTTATTATTTTTATTTTGTTGAAACCCTTCAGGATCCAGGCGAAAAATGCAAACCCAGCACTGTTGAAATGTGACATGACACCTGTACAGGCACGTCAAAAATGTAGTTATGCACCTGGAATAATATACCATTCTTCTTGTGCTCCCATCTACACAGCTACCTGGAGACCTCAACAAAATGCATCTCACAGACCACCCCCACCAGCAGGTGGTGCATGTCCCGGCCAGCCAATCAGGATGCAGCATCGCCAGTGACTCTGGGAGCAGTAGTCTTTCAGACATCTATCAGGTATGCACGCCTTTGGCCATTTCTTCTTTGACAGCCATAACTAAACCAAAGACCTTTTATATGCTTCACTGCTGCCCTAGTCTTGTCTAACATAGTGGTATTGAAGTGGTGTGGATGGAGCTGGTTGTTTCAGCAATGGATTCAAGATTATAAAGTGTCCAGAAAAACCAAGGAGGTAGTTGTCGCAATGGAGAGAATGTTTCTTTCAGAAAATATTGTGAATACCATATCTCGACACAGTCCTGTTTTCACCTGAATGCCTGCCCCTTGCACACCTGGATTGGATATCCTTGGTTGTCCTTTCTTTGATGCCATCACCTATCGAATATGTAAGGCATGTGCTTGTTGTTAATACGTGTCCCTTTTAGGAAAAAGAGGAGTCTTATTTCTTGGTCCTTTATGGCTGTTAATTTGGCATTTAGAATCTTTGCTACTTCAAGTGTTTCTGAAACTTGGAGCTCATATCATGAGGGCTGGATATCCATGCTTTGGTGAAGCGGGAAGAAGAAAGGGAGTCGTGTCTGTCAGTAATGTGTGATATCTGTGACTGCAGCCAGAAGCAAAGCTGTGTAACTCTCTGCTGCTATTGTCGAGCGGCATATGGCAGTTATGACAGTTGGCTTGGAAGACATTTAAATTTCTGTCTGCTTAGGGAATTACCTTTCTCTCCCTGACCTTTCCAGGATCATTAATATTCTTCAGGAAATGTTAACAAATAGTTTCTAAGAATGGTCTTTCCATCTCTGCTCGTTATTCTGTTTTTCTTGTTACTGAATATATTATTTTACATAACGAAATATGTGCAAATGATTATTTTTAATATAAAATGAATTTCAGTCTCTTATTGCCTTTGAATAACCCAAGAGAGCAATAGTGGAATACAGAAAATAATCAAAAAAAGGAAGGAAAAACTTGTTTTTTTGCATTTAAGCAAGTATTAATTCTTTTTTAATTAATTGAAATAATGAAATTGGAAATTAAGATTTGTTATTTAAACTTAAGCAAAATGTGCCATAAAGGTTAAATTCAATGCTGAAGTGGTGGAAGTCTATACAATATGCATCCAAAGAACTTCACTTATAGAAAGGAGGCTCTTAGCATTCTCGAGGAGCCATTTGTACTTTGAATACATCATCTCTTGTGACATTTGTCCTTCGTTTGTGCCTGGAAATGGTTGGCGAGACCCCCATGGTTGGCTGTGCCCCATTCAGATTGTCAGTGAACAGATTTAGGAATGAGGAAAAGGAATTTGAGCTCACAGCTTTCTTATTTCCTCACTGTTCCTCCATACTGTGCTTAGTGAACATTGTCATTTCTGTGTTAACCATTTAATTGTTTTGTTAAAGTACAAATGAAGTGTAAGACATTAAGTTTCTTTTTATGCAAAATCATGACTTGATGTTTTCCTCATTGATTAATACTCGTATTAAGCACGTCTAAGTAATTATGCACATGCTTCCTCAGACATGGACACTGGGTATGTGTTGATGTCATACTCCAGTTCTCTGGACAGCTTGAACTAATTAATTGCTCTCTCCAGCCTTCTGGGCAACGGTCAACAAGGAAGTATGCCTTTGGACCCCTCTCATTCATGCTGTGTGCTAAAGGTCAGACAGGAAATGAGCATCTCCTTGACCTCATTCACAACAAGGGCCCTCTGAATTGCCTCAGCTCCACCCCCTAGCAGTCACATGACACACCCATTATTGGGCCATACACACCCTTATTATATTTTGTCTGTCTTGCATTGTGGTTCTCAGCCCCACCCCCTGATATTCTCTGAAAACTCCCATTGGCCAGGCTTGGGAAACAGCAGGGAAGACACTGCTCGCCTCCTCTCAGTGGTCAGAATAACCACTAATGCAAAGCCCAACACAGAGCAGCCATTTTTCCAAAGATACAAGCTCTGGCTAAATATTTTGCACCACATGTGGCAGAAAGTGCTTATGGGATACTTGACAAACATAAGGAGTTACGCTACCTTATGTAATGCGATTATTAAGAGGAAAAAAACCTAAAGCGCTCCTGCATTATGTCATTCGTCACTAGTAATAAAAAAGTGAAAATTATGAACATGCTTGAAACAGAGACAAACGACAGAGTCACCAGGGGCAGAATTGAGTTTGGAGGAAAAGAGGTGTTTAAATGGGTTTTTCACTGAGATGGTAGGCCTCCATTTACCCATTGGGCCAGCTCTCTCTAATCTCATCAGACTCCAGAAAAACAGAGCAAAGATCACACACTTCCTGTTATTGTTCTGCTGAGAAGCGCTTTCTGAAATGCTGAGGGCAGAGAAGGCACTGGGACTGCCCTGAAAAAGGACTCAACGTTCAGCATTTTTATTTGCGTATGTTCATGTGACAGAGAAATGTCGCTGGCGTGTCTGAAACGGAGCATGGAGGAGAGAAAGAAACAGGCTATCTGTGACGGAAATGTCCCTCTCTTCCTGCTTTTGTGCTAGTTGTATTCAATTGTGATTTTAAGATGGTCCCTTCTTTGGAGCTGCTCTTGGGCAGTCCGTCCCAGGTGGTGATTTTGTGATGGTCCCTCACTGTGCAGTCAGATGGAACTGATACCACTGTCATTTTTTTTTTTTTAAGTCTGAGAAGGGAACCAAGATGAGAAGCACCTCAGCATGCTAAAAATGCAGCACTTCGCTCTGGCAGATGTAGACAAGCGACAGAGATATTGAAGTGGTTTGATGTTATTTATAATGTCTTGTTAGTTATAGAATTGTCTAGTAACCCTGAAAATCAGACATTAAAAGCATTTGATCTGCCATTCAGCTCAGTCAGAGGTACCATTTTTTGTCAATTTCACTATGATACAGGATTTCCTCCCAAGGTTAAAGAAAATCACAACTAATCATCTTTTATCAGTTGTTTAAACAGGCCCTGTTATTTCAAATAGCTGAACTTGAACTTGAGTACAGTGAAAGAAATTTCTGGACAGTCAGGCCAGGTCAAACCCATCAGATTTTAGTATTAATTTCATCTTTACTGTTGTCACCTGTGTAAGGTGAGAACACACCATCTGTATATATTGGCCTTTTTAAAACAGGTCTTGCTTCGGCTTTGTCCCATCATTTCTTACAAAGAATACAACCATGCTGCTGCAGAGAACACGCATTCAGAAAGCTAAACCCATGGATCTTTGTTAGCCTTACATGTTTCTTCGTCTCATAATTATACTGTAGGCATCTCCCGTAGGCCCGGACAGATGGGTAGCAATACTGGAGAAGTGGTCAGAGCCCTGACCTTATAACCTTAGGGTGGTGGGATCAAATCCCATGTGGTGCACTTCATGTCCTTGAGCAAGGTCTATGAAAAAAGCCAGCTGTCAGAATGGGTCAGTGAATTTGTAAAATGCTTCAGACAGTGGTGATCAATGTTTTGAGTGTTTGAGTGAGCGATATGAGGAAGAGATTGCTTGATTGCTACTGCAGCCTGGGTTGCAGAGGGACTTTTTTTTGAACATGGGGCCATTGCAGCATAGGGCTGAACAATGTCACCGTCCCCAGGCCACGGAGAGCGAGATGGGCGACGTGGACCTGTCAGGGCTCCCGGAGGCGGCAGTAGACTCGGAGGAAGAGGAGGAGGAAGATGAGGATATTGAAAGGGCCTCGGACCCTTTGCTGGGCAGGGACCTGGTGCGGGAGTGCTTGGAGAAGGAGCCGGCGGACAGGAACGACGATGACGTCGGTGAGTGCATCTGTGCGCCTCTCAGGTCAGAGAAAATCTTTGTCACATGTTTTCATTAATGGCAAATGGGTAGTCCAGTGAATTGTACCTGTGGATTGGCACGTTTTTATAACTCCCATACGCAGTGTGGCTGCAATGGTGACATCTTTAATTGGATCTTCAATAAATGCATTTTAGCCAGCTAACCCGTTGAGGGAAATGGCCCGGAACGGTCCTTTAGCAGGCCACCGTGACCTGGGTCATGACTGTTTCTCATGTGGAGATAAGGAGCTGAAAGTGTTCCTTTAGTCCCTCGGTCCGTCCTGCAGAGAGCCGCTCAGGACGGGCTCTGCCAGGCCTCCGTAATGGTGTCTGTCAGCTCACTCTGCGCTGCTTGGGCCCCCAGAGCAACTGCTGGAGTTCATGCATCAGCTCCCTGCCTTCGCCAACATGACCATGTCCGTCCGGAGGGAGCTCTGCACCGTCATGATCTTCGAGGTGGTGGAGCAGGCCGAGACGGTCATTCTGCACAACGGACAGGAGGTACGAAGCGCCTCTCACCCTTAGACTGTGTGCGTGTGCATGTGTGTGCGTGTGCATCTGTTCACGTGGAGGTGTGTGTTTGTGTATGTATTTGTGTGTTTAAGCCAGATTTCCTCTGACCCCCACTTAAACACGTATGCCATTGTAGTGCAGCCGAGAATGGTTTGTTTTTCATTTCATTTCAGGCGATAGTTTCACCTGCTGCCCAAGTGCTGCTTTCCCAGACTCATCTTTCAGAGTTGAGCTGTTCGCCTGCCTGCTTAATGCCTTTTTGCCAGCCTGTGTCTCGTTTGTTAGTAAAGAAATGAACAAGATCATTACCAGATTTGTGCTGTTGCTTGTTAGCTGCTAGCGATTGAATAATCCTGATGTTTGTGTTTCTCTGTTCTGGAGAGATCAGAACAGAAGGGTGATAGCCAGTGATGCTGATCATATTCAAAGGTGGTGGCTTACAGCTCAGGCGATAAAATAGATACTCCAGCACTCCAACACTCAATGATATGTGAACAAGAATGGGCTTCCCAGCTAGCAGTAAGCAGTAATAGTGATACTGACTTTCCTGGGCTCCAGGCCAATCTGCTGTCTTATCTTGGGCTGGCGGACCTACATGTTCTAACAGCTAGGGTTAATTTACTGTGGAAACACCTCCAGATCATTTCTGTTATTTTCTGGGTGACCTGTGCCAGAGGTATAGTCAGTGGTAATACAGCCCCAGAATTCATTTTAACTCAGCATCACTCTTTTTTTTTTTTTTTTTTTTTTTTTTCAATTATCTTGATTTGAAATGCTTTACCTTCACGTCATCTAAGAAGCGGTTTAATTCCTGCTCGGAGGTGTGCGGGTTTTCTGCTCGCTTGAGAAAGCGGGGGAAGTTTCGGCTGAAAGCGTGGTTAATTATTTAGAGGGTCTGAGAAGGTTCCAGGGCTGATTAATTAAGTTACATGCCTGGGAAAATGGAAATCTTTTAGAAGCTGTCTTCAAAGGGGAGCACCTGACAGCAAAACAAATGAATGTGCATCCCCAGACAAATTTCTTTGCACAGGTGGAAAGGATTTCTGTCAGTTCAAATGTACCGCTGTACGTATGTCCAGGTTGAGGCAGTAGCTTGAGCTCTCAGAGGCCCAGTGGGGTTGTTAGCGCTCTGGTAAACGAAAGGCTAATGCATCTTTTTTCTTTTCTTTTTCATGGGCTAGTGTGAAGGTCAGGGGGACAAATTAGCCCTCCCCAGCTCGGGGTGGGGGGGCAGGGTGAGGTGGGGGGGTGGATGGGTGAGGGAGGAGGGAAAGGTCACGGCATCTCATTTTATTCCATTTCCCTCGCAGTGCATCACATTACGGGCTTTTGGCGGGCCTCCAGCTTTGTAGTGTTTGGACAGTGTCAATTGACTTATTGTGGCGAAGAATGATCAGTATTCAGTCAATGTCATTTGATATTTCATATAGGAGCGTGTAACTTATGCTGCTGAGGGGGAGTTTTCCCAAACACTGCTTCACATTTGTATTTTGTGCTTTAGTTTCCCAAACAGCTGAAGATATTTTCACTTTGTGTACAAGGTGGATTTACATTTCCCATTTATCATTACTTTGAGCCACCTGTAGAGGGCGTCTTTTTCTAAATCAAGAGGGTTGTTCTGTAGTGCTGTGCTGTATTTGAAAGTGAAATAATCTTTCCTATAAAAGCTCTCACTAGAGGGATGTTACAGGAATCAAATGATTTTGCTGTCCCACACAAGTGACACTAACAGTGTGTCAGCTGTAATGTGATCATTGGCAATAATGTGGGTTAGTGGCTTATCTGGGAAATGTTTTTTTTTCTTGTTTTTTCTTCTTTTTCTTGTAATTCTGTCTTCTTGGGAGTGGGAGAAGGATGGGGAATGAATCAGTGGCCAGCCACTGAAATACATCATACATCAAATAATTTTATCACGATAATGAAGAGGACTTAAAATGGGCTGTCTTATTCTGAAACAGGCTGATGTTCATGTTCAAATCAGACCCCTTTGATTTTTCAGGATTGTCCTCTGTTGCCAAGGCTTCTTTTGAATGAAATCCTTTTGCGGTCCATTATCTTCACAGATCACCAGTGAGAAGCTTAAGTAACTGGAATCACATGCATGAGGTGTTCTTACCCTGGGGGTTGAGAGTCCTCCAAGTTCACTCCCATCTGTTGACAGCAAGGGCCCAAATTAAATGTTCACACACTCGGTCACCTAATGATGCATGCAAGCTCCTCAGCTTTCAGCTAACTACAAATATGCAAATGAGTTAATAATGATTCAAAATCATTAATGACATAAGACAAAGAAATATGGTATCACAGTATTAAAAGTCCAGTGGACAGCTGGTCTGACTCACCTCGAAGCACCCTCTATGGGTTAAACAGCACTGCAGGACTTGGTCATTAGCAGCGTTCTCAAGTGTTGAGTTGATGATGTCATAATTGTGTGCCCTCAGCTGGATCTGTGGTATGTGATCCTCAATGGCTCTGTGGAGATGAGCCACCCGGACGGCAGGGTGGAGACTCTGTGCATGGGGAACAGCTTCGGGATCTCTCCCTCTCTGGAGAAGCAGTACATGAGTGGAGTGGTGCGGACCAAAGGAGATGACTGCCAGGTAAGAGGCGTACCTGTAATCTACTGTTTGCATAGACATCTCCATGTTTCCTTAATGCATACATGGACCTCAACAGACAAATGCATACTGTGTATTACCAGTACCGTCTATGAAGGCATGTACATCGTACAATCTTGCATTTACTTTCTTCTTATTTGTCACTGCAAAACAAATAAATGGCCAGTTCGTTAGGGGGCAATGTGGTTATTTGGTAAATGAGTTCAGTAAGCGTTTCTTTTAAAGCACTAATGCGGGTTTTGTCTTCTGTGGTCGGAGGAGGGGCAGAGTTCAGCGCTGTGGTCAGGCGTACAGAACAGGAACTGAGCCCTAATACAGGGAGCGGTAGCAGCAGTAAAAGTGAGCTGCTGGTTAGACGGGGGAAGCTCTGAGACGTTCTCCCCGGGACTGAGCCGTAGCATTTAGCCTGCCTGCCATGTGAAGGGTGCAGGTAGAGGCGGAGAGCGATAGACAGACAACATACCTGCTGTAGCTGGGGTGCAGGACGCGGAAATCGAGAGTCCCATGCCTCTCCACCATGCGTCGGTGTTGCTGTACGAGTATCCGTCCCTGGTGCGGAGCAGCAGGGCCCTGTACTACAAGTTCACCATGTGCCCCCATATCGTTGTGGACCAGTTCGTGTGCATCGCCCAAGAGGACTACTGGCGCATCCTGAACCATGTGGAGAAGAACACGCACAAGGTGGAGGAGGAGGGCGAGATCGTCATGGTGAAGGAGCACCGCGAGCTGGACCGCAGCGGCACACGGAAGGGTCACATTGTCATCAAGGTGAGGGAGCGGAGGGCCAGGCCGTGCTGTGCCGTACCGTGCAAAGTCAGCCCAGCCTCGCACGCCGTGCAGTTTTTATGGTGGTTTGGTTTTTCTATGATTTCTCAGATCTTCCGGGCAGCAGCTTCAAACTGGACACTGTTGTAACTTATATTTCCAGGCAATTAATCAGTCAGACTTTATTTGTTATAGAGCGTTTTTTCATTGGAAATTGCAGTAAATCTCTGATCAGAGAGTTTTCCACATGGAATCAGATTGAATCCAAAACCCAGAAAATGCACTCATTTTCTGTGCAGAACCTTGAGCACTGTAGCATTGTACACCTGAATCAATGCCATTTTTTCCTTTTCTGACCAAAATGGCAGCTGGTTGTTTTGAAAGTAAAATTTTCCTTAGTTCATCTAAATCACTTCATATGTATTTGCTTGTCATCAGCTGCATTAATGAACAGGAACGTGGAAAACGTTTTCATTGGCTTAGTGTCCTTATGAATGGAATGCAGCTTGCGGTCTTCACTTCTGTATTTGATTCTCTGGATGCGCTTGACAGCCGAGGGTTTCGGTTTCTAATCCTCAAAGTCAGCGGTTTCCCAGGCATATGCTCCGATCATGTGGCCATGTGATCATCACAGTCCGCACAGTGCTCTGTTAAATGGAAAAAAAAAGGTGAAGAAAGGTGAAGTTATGTGCATCCCTTTCACTGGAAACTCTGGAAAGTACCCAACTGGCACTTTAATCTCTGTTCTCATCATTGCTCAAGTCCTCTGGGACTTGTGGGTCCTGAGTGTCCCATATACTCAGGGCCCAGGCACGGAGGAACAGTCTCCACACATTCCCCAGTTTAGGGATTTCTCTGAGTAAAGCAGCTGAATGTTTACCCTTGGGGAAAGGCTCTTTTACGGTGGTTTGAGATGAGAGGGCCGGGGTTAACAGCTCGCCCCCAAACTCAGGGAACCCCGGAGCGGCTGATCATGCACCTGGTGGAGGAGCACTCGGTGGTGGACCCCACCTACATCGAGGACTTCCTGATGACGTACCGCACCTTCCTCTCCAGCCCTATGGAGGTGGGCAGGAAGCTGCTGGAGTGGTTCCAGGTGGACAGCCTCAGAGACAAGGTGAGGTCAGAACTCCAGGATGAGTGCAAGTACTGACACATGTCCAAACAGAGAGGCCCAGACCCAGGCCGTTAAATGTCTCACAATTCACATCCTGTCAGTAATTTGCTGAGAAACGTCTGTATGTTCTCTGTCAGTGTCCTATTTAAGAAGCCCCACTTGTACAACTGCAGGAGGTGGTTTTCTGCCTGGGTGTCTCTCTTTGTGGTGAGATGGCTTAAGACTCAGAAAAGCTCTTCCTTTATTAGAAGAATGAAGTGCTTTTTTGAGCAGCTGAATTTCCTATGTGGCTCAATGTGCAGGCCATTTCAACAGAAATGCAAATAACCTTTTGCAGTTCACCTTGTTTTGTAGATGCACCTTGCACTATTAACACTTACTGTGATAAAAGCTCAGCAGGTTCTGGTGAGGTCTGTGTGGTCACTTTTAAATGGTCTAAAGAAAGCTTTTTCACACTTCATTATTATTTATTTGTTTGGTTTATTAATTTAAGTATCTTATTCAGAGTGATTTACAAGTCCATCATGTCAAGATATAGACACAGAATAGTCCGTAATCCACATTAGTAAAAAGAAATACACAACAATAAATGTTTAATCGTGTACATAATGCTTTAACTACTGTCATCGATAGCGGCATATGAAACAAACCACAGTCCTCTCTGGGTGTCCCAGACTAATTTACTGTATGAACAGCCAATTTATCAGTGATACCATTTTAGGTTCCGTTAACAATTATCTTAAAGCTTAACGGTAGTTGGCATTTTGCACCACAGATTTGGTAAGCTTTCAGCAGGATTGAATCCTTGTTCTCTCGTCTGATGCAGGTCACACGAGTTGTACTGCTGTGGGTGAACAATCATTTCAACGATTTTGAAGGGGACCCTGCCATGACACGCTTCCTCGAAGACTTTGAGAAGCTCCTGGAAGCCGCCGTAAGCCTCGTCCTTCTCTGTCACCGGTTTATGTGTTCATAAATTGAGGCTGCGGTGTCTCTGATGAGATATGAGCCTGAATTAAAGGAGGCTGAGGTTTTTTTTTTCCCCCTCTCTGCTTCGCTCCCCGGCAGAAAATGAAGGGTCACCTGAGATTGCTGAACATCGCCTGCGCCGCCAAGGCCAAGTGGCGGCAGGTGACCCTGCTGAAGCCGTCGCTGGAGTCCCCGCTCCACTTCACCCTGCAGGGGGGCAGCGAGAGGGGCTTCGGCATCTTCGTGGAGTCCGTGGAGGAGGGCAGCAAGGCCGCCGAGGCCGGCCTCAAACGGGGCGACCAGGTAAGGGCCCACGGCCACGACCCGCTCTAGAGTGACTGCCACAGATATTCAGGTCATTGCTCATGCAGGAGTTTCTAAGTTCCAGAACTTTCCCCTTCAGTTCCTTCTTGTGGGTGTCTGTTTTAGATTTCCCACTGGCTGCTCTGCTCTTCACAAATTAACTGTGCTCCATATAAATATTGCAAAATTAAGTTATGGTTGGTCCGTATTCCCATGGTTGTACCCAGTACTTCACTAATAGACTTGTCACTCCTGCCCACACAAAGCAAACTTGTATACCCAGCCTCTCTCAGAGGCCCTACAGAAAACTAACAGCGTGGTAGTGACCAGAGAGGGAGGCTTTGAGAACCCCAAAAAAGGTAGCGCTGTCTTTTGTTATCCTTGTCTCAGTGTTTTGAGCCAATCATTATTTGGATAAGGATTGCAAAATCCTTTGATTAGTTCATAAGTCAGTTAGTGACAGCACATACAGGGGTAACTCCACTCGCGATGGGGTTTGTGAAGTTTCACTCTCGCTTCATGTGTGGTCTGCTGACATTTGACCTCTCCCATGGAGTGGCCTCCTTCGTCCCTGCTGCTGTATTGATTTGTGAAGGAGACAGTCCCAGCTGTGAATCAGATGGCCTGCCCTTGGTGATCTCTGACCAGGTCTCAGCTGTTCCGATGTGTCAAAGCGATACCAAGCCATAACATGCGACCAGACTGATACAAAGCGATAGCAAGTGATCAGGCTGGTATCAAGCAATCGGACTGGTATCAAGCAAACAGGCTGATATCAAGTAATCAGACAATCTCCAGGGTGCTTTGGTGTGGAGCTCCGCTGAACAGAAGGAGTGTGCCGACAGCAAAGGCTCAGTAATTAGCAGGCGTGCCTTGCCTGTCTCAGGCAGCTGAATTGCGAGCACTTTGATAGGATTAAATATGCAAGGGAGATGGAGGGAGAGGAGCAAGGCCAGAAGAGCATGCTGTTATGATGACATCACACTCAGCCTCTGTGAACTCCTGACACAAAGACTCCTCTGTTTTTATCTCTGAGGCTCTGAGTCATTACATTTATTTATTTAAGTGTTCCAGTGATGGCTCACTTGCCGTTTGTGTTTCTCCCTTTCCAGTGCGTTTGCATCATACAACCCAGTTCTCCTCTTCACTCCAGGACTGGATTTCTTAAACTCAGGGACTCACATAATTCTGTCAGAAATGCACTTCTGAAAGATGTTATGTTTGCCTTTCAGATAATGGAGGTAAATGGGCAGAACTTCGAGAACATTGCATACTCCAAAGCTACAGACATACTGCGGAACAACACGCACCTCTCCCTCACGGTGAAGACAAACATATTTGGTAAGAAGTCTCTCATTTCCTGATGGAACTGAAAGCCAGCTTTGACCCATGACAGCTTGCAGCCTTTTCAGGGGGAGGGCATGGATTTTTTCCTTTGCTGCCTACCAATTTCCTGTCTTTGTCAGGAAGAAAAAGAAAGTTCATTTCTATGTTGCTTTCTTTTTTCTTTCTTTGACCCTCTACCACAGTATAACATAAATTTGGAGAAAATATTTTCACACACACACACACACACACACACACACACACATGCGCGCACACATACATATGTGTGTATATTTTAATTGTATGTTTAAATGTATGTGTATGTTTTAATTTTACCATTTATAATTTAATTAGTAGTGTTATCTTCCTGTCTGTAGTGTGGTCCTCTGTAACGCACAATGGAGTCACCATGAAGCTAGTACCTTTGTTCCAGATCACCTTAAAGACTGTACTGTAGATCTCAAACTGTGGATCCCAACAACCCTATGATGAATAGGAAGAACCTTTGCCCTTAAACAGCAGTGAACTCTCCTCTTGGTTGAAATGAGATGGGTTGGAAGGGAGAGGCTGGCAGTGTAGTGTAGTGGTAAGGAGCAGGGCTCATAACTGTAAGGTTGCTGGTTTGATTCCCCACTGGGGCACTGCTGCTGTACTCTTGGGCAAGGTAGTTAACACAGACTCACCTCAGTAAATATTCAGCTGTATAAATGGATAACATGTAAAAACTGTAACCTATGTAAGTCGCTCTGGATAAATGGGATTGTCTGCTAAATGGGATTAATGTAATGAATGTAATAGAATGTAGTGATGTAGGCTGTGTTTTTGCTGGAGACTCATCGGACTTGGCTGTCCCCCCCCCCAGTTTTCAAAGAGCTACTGAGCCGAATCGCACAGGAGAAGAAGAATGGGGGCCCCCACATCCCCAAGATCCAGGAGAAGAAGGGCAACCGCTACTCCATCCCGGACCTGCCCGGCGACATGGAGTTCCCCACCGAGAAGGCGCACAAGAAGATGAAGGCCAACACTGTGTCCGGAGGGAGGAACAAGATCCGGAAGATCCTGCTGGGCACACGCTTCAGCATCCTGCCCCCCAAACCCTTCAGGTAAAGAGCGCCGGCATTCAAGGATCGGCCCGCTCCGCCTCGGTGCGTGTGTGCGGTGGCGGCGGCAGCCGTGGCTCCACTTCCAGAAGCTCCACCTCTAGAAGCTCCGCCTGCATTTTCTTTAAAAACACGTCCCTTTTTCACTCTGGAGGGTGGTTATCGTGTTCAGGGTTTGAGTTTTACACCGTGTTACAGCTAATAGGCATAACATTTAGGCATATCAGTGAGCAGCAGTCAGGTGCTGTTCAGAGCAGGGAAATTTTGGCTTCAGTCAACCTTTGGGGGCTCACTTTGAAACACACACAAGCCTCAGTGCACATGGTGGAAGCGTGCTGTCTTTGCACTGTAGCTTTAAACTGTGCACAGATGATGAACTCTTCACTGAAATCACTCGAGGGAGGGAAGATCCTTCAGCTCCATTTTCCCAAACTGCTTGTAGTGAATAATGATCGTTTTGCCTGTGAAACTTACTTTGATCGGAGCAATTAGAATTAGCGCGACAGAAAAGACTGATTGTGTTCACTGTAAAGCAGGAGATTCCACCCCCACCCCCCTCCCCCAAATCGCTGCACATTTTCAATTAATGTCTGTTTGATGCAGATGCTATTTAAAAGCATGCAAGCATATGGTGCTTTCTGCTGCATTCTCTAACAAGCTGTTTAAATGATGGGGTTTTCTTGCCATGTTTTGGGATATGAAAGGGGCTAATGGGGAGACATAAAGCAGAAGGGAGCTCATCAGCAGCGTATTATCAAAGCGGAGGAAGCAGAGAGGCAGAGAGATGAAGAGAGCAACAAGCCTCATTTTTTGGCTTATTTGGTTGCAATTTGGTGAATAGGAACGTGCGTTTGAAGTCGTCGTTTCTCCGTCTCTGTGCCTTATCAGCGCAGTTCTGAAGCGCTGCAGACCACAGCAGTGCTGCAGACTGCCCCCTCTGCCTCCCTCATTAAGCGAACGGTGGGCAGAGACAGACTGCGCAGGTGTGTCTGCGTCTGCATGCGCAGCCCTGCGCCTGTTAATGCTGCATATTAGAGGGAGCAGCAGAATAAAGAACTGAAGGTGGGAATCGCCCTCTTTTTCTGCAAGTAGTGGTGACCTGATAGGCTACTTGGAATAGGTTGGTAGTCAAAATGCCAGCGATAGTGGTTCTGAATTGCGTGAGGTTTTGAATAACGTTGTCCCACCAGGAATAGTTATCTGTAGCCAGGCTCTCTGGCTACCAAGCTGTGATCTCAATCATTGCTGTTTTTCCAAAGCCTCCCACGAAAGTTAAACATTAATTGAACTTGCACTTTTGATAGGAAAATAAGGATTTTTTTTTTGGTGTGTGCTCCCCTTGCAGGTACTGGGCAGCGTTAGCGTGTTTCCAAAGCAGGCTAAATGCTGCGAAAGCAAGGCTTCCACTGCACTGCCGTGCCTGGCATGGCCTCCTTCCAGGGGCTGTTAAAAAAATCTCTCATTAAGCATTCGGAGAGCTTGGCTAAAGTGGAGTGCATTTCACCATTAAGGGCCCGAGCCTCGGAGCTCTCTGATACAGCCAGGCCCACACGCACGCCTTCCCCACATCGCTTTTCAAGAGCCTCTTCATGCATATTACAGTGCCTGCATCATAACATATGACTTTCCCCCACAATCTATGTATGTATGTTTGTATATATATATTTATCATTTTTCTCAAGGTTAATCAATGCAGCGCAGTGCTTCGTGCTTGTAATGCATACCTCGGCGCTTTCACGCTATTGAGATGTTTGAAGTGATGAGTGACAGGCCTTCCTGTCTGTGCAGTGTGTGCTTGTGTGAGTGCGTGTGTGCTTGTGTGTGTGTATGCGTGTGTGCTTGTGTGTGTGCGTGCGCGCGTGCGATGATGTCAGCTGAAGTTGTGTCCGCCGCGTCTCGAGCTCTGCTGCTGTTCTCATGTTGTTCTTCAATGTTGTCTCTCTCTGTGACTGCTTCACCTGCGTAGGGGACTCTTTGGGTAAGAGACTTACATAATCACACTCGTTTGATCTAAACTGTCAGTCATATTGCAGAGTGATTCATTTTACCATCATTACACACACTAAATAGAACTCTTCTAAGAAAGGTCACTTACAGACCAGTCAGAGGGGTGGCTTTTTCTGTAGAATCACTTTGTAAAAATGTACAGTACATTATATATAAAAATGAACATAAAAATGAATATACATGAAATATGACTTACTCAGCTACAGTAAACATATAGTTTGTCCTATAGTTGATTCTAATTATCTTTGTAAATAATATTGTCACACTCTAACTCTCTTTACACTGAAAGACACTGATACAACAGCGTTTAGTCAGCCACCTTATGTGAATTCGCTGCCACGCTCTCCAAAGCATTGGCACAGCCAGCAGTGCAGGCCACATTAGAGCTTTAGACGCAGATGCACCAGATCCTGTGAATGTTGCTGCCTCTGAAATGCCATTCGCTTTGAATGCTGCTGTCCTCATCCATCAGGCCTGTGCAGAATGCCGCAGTCATCATTCCATACGTGTGTTCCATACAGCAGGAATGCTGCATGGCAGTGGCCTATCGTTTTGCCTTTTTTTCTGCGTTTTTTTTCTTTATGTTACTCTTCTCTGCTAACTGTAGCCGTTAGAAGCATCACAGTGGGAGCTGAGCTCTTGCGAAGAGGCAAGCAGCTGAATGAATTTAGCAGGCTGCATCAGCAGAGGCTATACGTTTACACACTGTAGTAAAAGACCAAATTTCAGCAGCTTTGGTTAAGCAAAGCGTATAGTCCGTATTTGGGTCCCGTCAGGATAAACGCAACTTGTTTTATCCACGTGGCAACAGAAATAGTCTTATTCCATTACAGCTTGTGTTTTTTTCTTGTTTGTCTTACTTTGAACACTCTCAGAGTGGTGCTAAAATCACATAGTCCCTGAGAGGATTAGGGGCTCCATATCACAGGGCCCAGCAGCGAATATTAGCTCAGGCGCTCCCTCCCCCTCTATCGCCGTCTGCTAAAGATGGCAATCTCAGCGGCTCTCCGGCACAAATCTCAAACACCCCGGGATCTACTCGGGATTTGTCGGGGAGGGATAAATCGCCCATCCGCCAGAGATAGAGGTCTGTGAGCCTCAGCCAGCCGTGTCGGCCGGAGCCGAGGCTCGTGTTAAGCGCAGATGGGAATTTGCAGGCTCCGTCTGCATCTGCCGCATAACAATCAGAAGAGCCATATCGTAATGATCTCATTCGATAAAAAGGTTAGGGTTTGCATATCACTCAGCAGTGAAACGCATCGCTCAGTGCGAGTTTACACCAGAGAGAGGCAGCTGCCTCCTCCCCTCACACAAAGCACAGCGAGCAGGCTGTGATTCTCTGCTAACATGTCTGGTCCTGAATGTCATGGTGACTCTCTCTTCTCTTTGGTTTTATCCATTCGTGTCTTTCATTTCAGTCATGCGCAAGTGTGTGTGTGTGCGTGTTGAATGCATACTCGGTGTATCTGTCTGTGAATGTATTTGACTTGAGCAGCATGATGACAGTCAAATGAGCCATTAAATTCGTTAATGAACTTACTCATTTGATGTGCCTGCTGTGTGTCAGTGTGTCAGTGTTGAGGGGGGGTAGGATTTGAAACATTCTCCAAATAGACGGGCAGTCTGGCCATGATTCGTCTGATGACAGTTGGTGTGTTTTGGCAGAAAATGGGTGGGATGTTCTGGTTAAGCAATTGGGATTTCCCGTCCAGACCCTAGTTATGAATTTGTGGTGTTTTGTGAGTGTCTACTGTCATTGCTTGACCCTTTCTTGTTGTGTGTGTGTGAATCTTGTATTCCTGTGGTAATGTGTTTTGTCGTGTTTTCTTACAAAGGGGTCTCAATATAGGTGCACAATATCCATGAGAGGAAAACCTAAAAGGAAACGCATAGGTAGAGATAAGTGGTCGCAGTGTGAATTTCTCCACTGTGGTGCCGAACGTGGTCAGAGGGGAGCGAGACGGGGAACACGGGCAGTTTGAGGTGACTGTGCTGGCGCTCCTGTCTTCCAGCGACGGGGGCGTGAGCCAGTCCCAGGACGACAGCATCGTGGGCACCAAGCAGTGCCGTCACAGCGTGGCCGTCATGCCCATCCCCGGCGCCCTCTCCTCCAGCAGCCCCGACCTCCTGCAGCCCGCCACCAGCGTCCTGGACTTCTCCAACCCCGCAGGTGAGAGGTCACCGGTCGTCCCGACGCAGCTTTGAGCTGCCCCTCTCCTGCCATCTCCTTTTGACTTTAAGGCGTTAAGACCTGAGGATTCTCAAATTAGAATAGGCAGTAGGCAAGATTGGCAAATCTCTTCCCCATTGTGTGTTATTTGTGCTTTTAAACTATGCGTACAGAGCGTTTGCCAGCTGTGTGTACCATTTCTTACCTTCCCAGTAGAGCTGGCCACAGCGCAAATACATCACATCAATGTTCCTCAAAAGTGCTGTTTGTAGCAGGTTAGTAGAAAGGCTCAGAACATTTGTTTTACTCTACAGGTGTAGAGATGCATTCCATGGGCCCCTGAAGTCTATTCAATGATGAGATTAATAATCATAAGCACACTTCACACACTGGCGGTTTGGGCGTCTCATCCATTTATATTTCAGGAACCAGACATTAAATAGTATTATGGCCATATGAAAGGGATTAAACGCTGAACAATTATAGTTTTTCTTTTTTTTTTTTTTTTCCAGAGACGGGTTTCTGAAACCATAATTACTGAAACAACTTAGCCGGGTCCCTGGGGATTGCGGGGAATATGGTTTTGATTTATCTCCAGAACAATTTGTCATTCAGCGCGGCCTACGGCCCGCTGGCCCGCTCTGGAGCGTCACACACTCCTCCTAAAAACGCTCTCTTTGTCCCGTCCGGGCCCACAGAGAGAGAGGAGAGCGTTCGTCTTGTGCTCATATACATTCTCTCTCCAGCCTCTCAGTTTTCAAGCATAGCTAATGCTCACGGTAACTACGCTTACTGCATGCTCACACAGAGAGCGCTTACTGATTAGTAGCCTTCTTCACCGCCATGTTATCTCAAAACAAATAAGACAATGAACAGAGTCTTTCAAATCAGTATTTATCCTTTCACATGAATAATGGAAATGGTTGCACCAACGCAGTCTTGGTGCCACCAGCTGGGGCCTTTCATTTTCTGGGGTGTGGGCAGCCTTTGAGACCTCGCGATTCAGAGCAGCCGATTGAGATCACAGATCCTTGTCAGCGTGTGAGTGCTCTCGAATGCGTGGATCAGATTGTAAGCAGATGTTTAGCGGAGCGACGACACGTCCACAGATCGTGAGCCTGTTTCTCACGCAGCTTTAAAAAAAAGAGGAACAGCGCAGCTAGCACTGTAAACGTTACGTGTAGCCAATCACGTTTCTCTCTTCTCTTTCTGCTTACCTAGCCGCGGGCTTCTACTGTAAGTATGCCACACTCTTTGCTTCTAGTCAAAGAACAGTCTTTTTTTTGTTGTTTTTTTTTTTTTTTTTTTTCCGTTCGTAACAGATACTCCAGTCTGTTTTTGTTTTCTGACACTTTAACAGCAAAATCAATAGCGCCACCATCTTTCTGTCCCCCGTACTTCCGAAACCTTAAGCCCCTCCGTCTGCGCCCTGCACTCCGCTGTCAGCTCAGAGGCGTGGCACAGGCCTTTCGAACGCCTGTCCGAAATAAATTAGTCAGCACTTCAGCTTCCTCCCTTTCCTTCTGATATGTCTCATGTCACGAAGGAAGGGAGAAACCTGAATTTCTCACTAGTGGAGTTTTTAGTCCGTTCAGCCAAGATGGAGCAGCGCAGGAAAAATTCAGAACAGATTGATCAGCGTGTCTGTAAAAACACTACTGTTCTGAGGTTTGTTTAAATGGGAGTGGATTGATCCCCAAAGTATTTTTTGAAGATACATAATTTTCTGCTTGCTGCTTTCAGGGGGACCGCAGAACCCTGCCAAAGGGGTGTAGTAGACTAAAAAATCACTCAGGCTGGTGGTACAAATGTAATTCGTCTCAGTGGCCACACTCCGTTTCAGCGTGATGTCATGGCCGAGCCTTAAAAGAACAATAAGCTGTTAAATCGAACTTCATTCTTATTCACGTCCAGGCACTGTTTTGCCTGCCCGAGTTATCTATCTGTGGCAACGTTGTTGTTGATGATGTCGACGAAGGGTATCTGCTGTGAGAATATTACTGCCGTGTTGTGCTAGCTCAGCCAAGTCTTTAAAGTATGCATGCATCCATGATTCAGGAACCTGGCATAAAAATTCCATAGTTCAGCAGTCTCCCTGGCTCAGGGCATGCTTGGTTCTGTGATAGTGCTAGCAGAATGCAGTATATTGAATTGTTTGCTATACGGGTCAGATAAAATCCATGTAAAGCTTGTCATTTTTCAATTCAATTTCAATCTGTCCATGTGTATTTGTGGTCACTTTAACCTTTATGTTGGCAAGCAAAGTGCCTCAACCATTATATCCCTTCTTTTATTGTGTCCTGCTGTGTGCTAGATATAGATGCTAAAACTACACCCTCCAGTGGTGAAGTACTGAAGCATGTTTAATCATGTATAATGCCCTATGGGAAAGACAAGGTACAAAAACCGTTACCTGTAGGGATTCAAAGATCTACAGTCCTTAATCTGTCCCATCAGTGTTTTCCAAATAACATGTATGGTATTTTAGCATTAATGCAGAATTCCTGTCCTGGTGTAAACAGGTATTTGATATTGTTAACTAAAAAAATAGGGGAAAAGTGTTTTGAAATAATATGCAGCAGAGAGTAGTCCTTTGAAGACTTTGATTGGATGAACGCACGCCACTAACTCTCGTTTCTCTTTCCTGCGGAAGACATTCCGGATCAGGTGATCCGCGTCTTCAAGGCGGACCAGCAGAGCTGCTACATCATCATCAGCAAAGACACCACGGCCAAGGACGTGGTGTCCCACGTGGTCAACGAGTTCGGCCTGGTGGCCCAGCCCGAGACCTACTCCCTGTGCGAGGTGTCCATCAGCCCCGACGGGGTCATCAAGCAGAGGCGGCTGCCCGACCAGCTGTCCAAACTGGCCGACCGCATCCAGCTCAACGGCAGGTACGAGCAACACATGTCCCCCCTCAGAGGGCTTTTGGCAAGCGGTGCACAACAGAGGACACGCCGCCCTGCTTTTTCCACCCCCAATCCATCTCCCTTCAACTAGGCTACCATGAATATTTCATCCTCGGTGTCTCTGCCTCAGCAGACTAGCAGTCTGAAAGCATTAACGTGAAGCTCGGTCAGCGCATGAGAGCCTCGGTGCTCCTGGGTTCCTGCTCTGTTGCGGTTGGGGGCCTGCAAAAACGCAGCAGACCAACACAAAACGTGCATGATTGACACCCCGCACCTAGGCAACCGAGTATAAGTGTAAACATCTGTGAGCACGGTGGCGACACGAGTCCTTCCAGGCCTTTGTGGGGAAGGGTTTTATTTCCTCCGAATTTCCCCTGCTCAGACTATGCAAATAGGGCAGACTGCTTACATTGTCTCCCGCCCTGTTGGGACTTCCTTATCCTGTAAGTGACTGACACACTATCTGACACAGACAAGCTTATCCAGCAGAAAACCGCTCCACCGTCAAATCCCATTGATCCGGCCAGCGCGCTTCCCATCCCAGAGCCCCTCAGCTCAGACACCTCCACAGCCAAAGACTGCGCTCTGCTCCCACACGCGCCCCCCTTAGTCCCCCCACGCCCCTTCGATTACTTATTCATTTACGCCGAGGATGCCTGAGGCTGTGCTTAAAAACTTTCAGCGCACATTAACTGTAAATGCCCTGCCATTGAACTGGTGGGGGATGCCCCCCAGAATCCCCCGCGAACTACTGCACTGCAGCATACCGCTGTTATGAGCTCCCACAGGAACACACCTCAGTATCAGATGATACTGACAAATGCATTTATTATTATTTTTATAACGATAATTAATATTGTAATTATCAGCACTTGTTTGGAGAAGGCTCTTATCCAGAGCGACTTAAATGATTGTTGTTATAAATGAAATGCAACAATACACAAAATTCATATCATGGGAAGGACAACGATGATGACAGGACCAGAAGAGCCAGAATTACAGTAAACAGGCATCAGGCTGGAAAACAGCGCTGAAGTGAAAACAGTAATAACATTTTATGTAGTGCCTGAGATAATCACATCATTAAGTAAATGTGGAGTGTAAAGATCATCTACAAAAGCGGCATTAGCTTAAATCATAGCGTTACGCACACAGAAACATTTCGCCCCACAGAAAAGTACAGGTATGGCTGTTCCCACGTGCCAGTGCCTTTAATGGGAATGTCCTGAAAGGAATATAGCGACTGCTGCCACTCTACCCTGCTGCTAAGTGTTCCCACAGAAAAGAAGGAACTCATATTCATGTACAGTACTAGGGAAGTCTCACGAACCTTTCCCATTACTATAGCGGAGGTTCATAATGCCTCACTGTCCTGTTCTCAGTGTCAAGGTTCATGAAGCCTCAATTTCCCATTACTAGTCTGGAGGTTTTTTCGAAGTTTCCTTGTCCCATTACCAGTGTTGAGGTTCAGGAAGCCTTATTCTCCCATTACTAGTCTGGAGGTTTGTGAAGTTTCACTCTCCTGTTACCAGTGCAGAGGTTTGTGAAGCCCCACTCGCTGTTTCTAGTGCAGAGGTTCACTGGTGGTCCCCCGCCCCCCAGGTACTACCTGAAGAACAACATGGAGACGGAGACGCTGTGCTCGGACGACGACGCCCAGGAGCTCCTGCGGGAGAGCCAGATCGCGCTGCTGCAGCTGAGCACGGTGGAGCTGGCCGCCCAGCTCTCCATGCGCGACTTCGAGCTCTTCCGCAACATCGAGTCCACCGAGTACGTGGAGGACCTCTTCAAGCTCAGCCCCTCCGGCGGCGGCGGCGGCGGCAGCGGCCACCTCAAGCACTTCGAGGAGCTCATCAACCAGGAGACCTTCTGGGTGGCCACCGAAATCCTCAAGGAAGCCAACACCCTCAAGAGGATGAAGACCATCAAGCTCTTCATCAAGATCGCCCTCCACTGCCGCGAGTGCAAGAACTTCAACTCCATGTTCGCCATCATCAGGTACCTCCAGGTTCTACGTTATGGTACATTATTGGCTCTAATTGACAGTACATTGTTTTCCCAAAAGACAATTACTGTGGAACTGTGGGTATACAGAGGATCTGATTTTCCCAGATACAGCATGTATAGACTATTTTTATTACCCTATTTTGTTGTTTGTGTTGGAGAGACTGTTCTCCTTTTTTTCTCATTATATACAATATAAACAGAGGACTCATCCACATGGAAGCCATCATAAAATGTTAATGTTAGCTTGTTTACAGTATGTGTTTTGCCGCATGTTGTTTATGAGCTCTGAGAAAACCTCGGTGGTGGGCGCTGACCGACGGTGGGAGGCTCACTGATTGGACCCTGCCGCCTCTAATCTTGCGGCCCGCGGCGTCTGGGAGATGTGACTCGCATTTGCTTAAAGACGCCGAAAGATATGCCTCTCAATACCCGTTTGGTATTCATTTGTGGAAATGAGCTGTTTGGAGTGAGGGGACTAAGTAGCTTAGATGGCTGTTTATATTGTAAGCTGGCGTCGCGATCAATGAGGCATTCATGAAGGGATCCTCGAGTGAAACTAGTTATTATTCATGGCTGGATACCGGTCGCTGGAGCACAGAGAGTAATAATGGAGCAGCAGATTTACAGTGGTCTCGGTGGCTGGGTTTAGGGCAGTATCTCTCCAGCGGCGCCCGTCATTAGCCTCCCTGTAAAGAGATGTGTCTTTAAATGATCCGCGTACAGTAGCGAACTGGGCTGCCCGGGCCCGTGTTGGAGAAACATCGCATTAATAATGTAAAGGGTTTGTATGGATTTTTGGTCTGAGGAAAGAGCAGGATCAGGCCGTTAATGTTGCGCATGTTTTATTGAAGAGGGCCTATGTGTGGTAAGGTTCTCTTGCACACTATAAAGGAAAGGCCCTTTTGGCTGGAGTGTTTCGCTCGACCTGCTTTAGAGAATGGAAAGATGTCAATATTACTTTGCACTGTGGTGCTTAGGGGTCTGGGATTGTAACCAGAAAGTTGCAGGTGTAAACCCAATATGGGGCATTGCTGCTGCTCTTTCTTGAGCTAGAAACTTGACCTGAATTGTTGCTGTTAATCTTTAACTATGTAAATTGAGTACAGTGTGAGTTTGTGAAAGTTTCTGTGTGTGAGTTTTCCTGGATGTGGGAATCTTGTGAGCACGTAATGTGATAAATGGCAGCGGTTGAATGTGTACTTGTGTTTACTAGCGGTGCAGTTAGCTGTCAGCTAGCTCGCCCCTCCCAGTCGCAGCCTGTCTGTAACTCCCTGTGTTGTGGGCTTCTGCAGTGGGCTGAACTTGGCGCCAGTGGCTCGCCTCAGGGGATCGTGGGAAAAGCTGCCAAGCAAATACGAGAAACTGTTCCGGGACCTCCAGGACATCTTCGACCCGTCCAGAAACATGGCCAAGTACCGCAACGTGCTGAGCAGCCAGAGCATGCAGCCTCCCATCATCCCCCTCTTCCCCGTGGTGAAAAAGGACCTGACGTTCCTGCACGAGGGTATGCACCTCCACACACCACCGTCTTTACATTACATTACAATACTGTCATGTAGCAGATGCTCTTATCCAGAGTGACTTACATAGGTTACAGTTTTTACATAATACCCATTTATACAGCTGGATGTTTACTGAGGCAATTCGGGGTAAATGTCTTGCCCAAGGGTACAGAAGCAATGCCCCCAGTGGGGAATTGAACCAGCAACCTTTTGGTTACGAGCCCTGCTCCTTACCACTATGCTACACTTCAGCTCACTACGCAGTTAAATACACTGTAAAGCACTGCACACTTGAACACGCTTTAGCATACTATGCACTTCACCTCATTCTGCATTTAAACACACCACGCACTTTAACATACTTCAGTGCGCTATGTAACTCAACACACAACTCGCTTTGCACGTCAGGTCCCTTTAACTTTAATGCACTACACGTATCAACATATTCATATGTTAATTTGAGTGACTCATTCTTAATTATTATTAGCTCCTCATTTGAGAGTAAGGCAAAGTTTTGGAGAGTTTGGGGGAAAGTCCTGCTGTGGATAGATTGAACACCCCTCTCTCAGTGTTGAGTCTTGTGATTAATGAGCAGTTACCTGAAGGAAAAGCTCCACTGCCACAATGTATCTGCTTTGTGGTTTGATGATAGCCTTACTTTAAAGCAGAACTACTAACAGGCAGTGTGATCTGTTTGGCACTCTCTTCATGAGAAATGACCTTTAAGCAGCAGCTTAGAAAAGGGGCTTTTTACTTCTGCTATTGTATTCTGCTATATTCCCTCTTGCGTTTTGCGTCTTTCCAAGTAAGTCAAAGCGGTGGGAGTGAAGGTAGGCTCTTGCGGCTTGCCTTTGTCGAGGGGAATTACGGTACGCGCTGGCCAGATTTAAGCGTCTGCGCTGGTGGTGAAATGAGCGTAGAGCCCAAAGAGGAGGGATCTCCTGGCATCCCGGGTCTGAGGAGCCATTTAGCAGCACGCCCAGACAAATGGGGAAATTGATTAAAAAGAGAAGTGTTATTACCAGTCACCGCTGGAGTGAGTAATGGTGTAGGTATTGTAACCCTCGCGCGCCGGCTGTCCTCATTATCACAGATTAGAGCGGCGCGGACGCCCGTGTTCGCCGCGCGCCACCGCCGAAGTGACAGCGTGTGCTCATTTGTCACTCGTTCGCCTATTCCCCCGGGCGCCCGGGAAGCCGTTTGCAAACGCGTTGATAATGAATAATAACACGAAAAAATAAATCAATCCCATCCTCGTTAGGCCCGCGTTAGGGGCCGCGAGAAAAGCGCACCATCAGCTACCTGTCCCGGGGCGTCGCCGCATAGGAGCGTTGCGGTAATTAACGGGAGAAGCCGGGGCCCGGTTCCAGGGAGGAGGTGGGGGGGGAAAAAACACAACATCGATAAATGTGTTTACGGTCATATCACTCTCCTCTCTTCAGAAACAAACAGTGTCTTTTCTTGATTTCTGTCGCTGAATTTGCCGTGTTCCCCCTCCCCCAGGGAACGACTCCAGCGTGGAAGGGCTGGTGAACTTCGAGAAGTTGCGGATGATCGCCAAGGAGATCTGGCACGTGGTGCGAATGACGTCGGCCAACATGGACCCGGCCCTAATGTTCAGACAGCGGTAGGTAGCGAGTGAAGGCCCCCCCAGCAGAGGGGGCCCCCCCACCCCCTCTCCATTACACCACCAGGCTTTTGAAGCTGCTCTCAGAGTACATGCTCCTCCCTCTGGCCCGTGTCCCACTTGTGCCTTTTCAAGCTGATGATGCAATCTGTACATTCATATGTGTAGCAGGACTTGCATGCCACTCTGTAAGTGCATTTTCTATTTGTTCAACATTCGTTTGCTGCTTATAATAGTACAAGGGAAGCACCATCAAGAACAATATATCCATAGACAGAAACTGCTTGGTCCCTTTAATGGCAATTCCTTAATAGTAGTGATGTCCCTCTGAATAAGTGTAATGTAAGTAGAATAATTTAGTAATGGACATAATTCATCCACTCGTTAGGGAAGGTTTGAAAGTGACACACAGAAACAGATTATTGCAGGGCTTGTTATAAATGTCAGGTTGACGTATCTGGTGCTCTGCCGGAACTGGAAGCCACGGTCAGATGACCTTTTGCAGCACGGTCACCTCTTTGTGTGTTTATGGTCCCACTCCGTACTCCATGCGCCTGTCCCTGGTATCTGTGGTCGTCTTATCTCTAAATGTGCCTATCTGAACCCCCGCTTCAATGTTCATGGGTCTCGCTTGCAGGAAGAAGAGGTGGAAAAGCCTTGGGTGAGTCCCCTGGTCCAAACTTTTTACTTCCCTGCATCCCACACCGCTGTCATGAAATCGCTTGCTCCCATACTGTGCCATTAACACCCGTGCCCTCCAGAGGGCGCTCCAGATCCCACACATGTTCACCCTGGACTGCAGCAGCTTGCGGATATGGCCTTTTATACATCATCATTTGTCATATTTGTCTTTTTTTTTCCATTTGTCATCATTTCCTAACCCTTTTGCATTCATCAGCCAGGACATTTTTGTTTTTTTTTTGGCATGGTGCATCAGTGAAAGACGTCCCCCCTTGTTGCATGGTTGTATTAACCTGCTCTGCTCAAAGGTTCCAGTGTCAGACAGTGGCTGGAATGTGTAACGGAGCAAGGACAAGCACGACCCATCCGATCAGATCCATGAATTGAATGTCCCTAATGCATTTCCTCCTTTCCCATTTTTGTAACGAATGCTCAGAAAGGAACTTTTTCTTTTTTTTTTTTTTTGGTATCACGTTTTGAGTTTGCACCCTCTAGTGAGCTGTGCCGGTTCCGTGGGCTGCATTAACAGAACGCCGGCGGCATGCGCCTGTGACGGTCGCCCCCAGCGATGGGGACGGTCCCCCTGCATTCTGCGCTCTGACCCCGCCCTTCTCCCCCCTCCCCCTCCCAGGTCCCTCAGCCAGGGCAGCACGAACTCCAACATGCTGGACGTGCAGGGCGGGGCCCACAAGAAGCGCGTGCGCCGCAGCTCCCTGCTGAACGCCAAGAAGCTGTACGAGGACGCGCAGATGGCCCGCAAGGTCAAGCAGTACCTGTCCAACCTGCAGGTGGAGACGGACGAGGAGAAGTTCCAGATCATGTCACTCCAGTGCGAGCCCGCCTACAGCACCTGTGAGTGGCTTGTCTCTCCTGTCGCAACACACACAAACCCCCCACCCCACCCCACCCCACACCAAGCTTTGACCGTCCTTCGCAGGGTAGCACCTTAATCACGATTTATGACAGGGTTAATGCAGGGAATTTTACCTTCATTTCAGCCAGAGCGACTGGCAGCGATCTCGTGAAGCATTAAATCTTTGTGGAAAAATGGGGTCATGCAGGAACGCCAGTGATTTGGGTATACAGAGAGGACGCTGTGTGTTTTGTTTGTCCACGGCTGAGGCACAAACACGTACGCTGAACACCAGGTGCTTGTGAGAACTGAAATTCAATAAGATGGACTGGTAATTGGTTTGAAATACGGCTGCTCTGTATTCCTGAACGCCAAACATTTGAGACTGGTTTTCATTGCATCACACTGCCACCTGGTGGATAAATGTTGTTTTGCACCATCAATGGTTCTTTGTAATGTAATTTTGGACTGCAAGGGCTAAAGTAAAATAAGTGATGAAAAGTACGCTTTTTCTTGGAGCCATGTGGATCAATAAGTGTTTTTCTGTATTTTAGTCATTTGTAGCTTACACCTTGAAGATTTGATATATTTCATATGTATATATGTAATTTATTACCAGTAATCTAAGCTAATTTTTAGTGTTGAAGTGTAAGCTCTGCATGGAGGATAACCTATTGCCTGTTGTGGTATATGTCACCTCAGCTGCACTGACATTTATCACAGTCTCTTTGTTTGTTTGCTTGTCCCCTCTCTCACTTCCCGTTCCACCTGCACCCTGAGCCGCCGAATGCCTCGCACTGCGAGCCTATTTATAGCACCGTCATTTCTGCAGTTACTGTCTTTTCGGTGGAGAGCGTAATAATCTCGCCCTGTTTCGACGCAAGTTTAATTATTCCCCCGTCTCGGTGCTGCAGTGTCGAAGAACCTGAGCGAGAGGAGGTCGACCAAGTCGGACATGTCCCCCGTGTCGCTGCGCTCGGCGTTGCCGTCGGGGAAGTCCCACTCCCAGAACCGCATGAGCCAGGTCCTGCAGGTGCCTCCTGTGAGCCTCTACCCCCTGCGGAAGAAGAGCACCGCCAAGGACATCGCCGCCCACAGTGAGTTCCTCTCCCCGCGGCCCCCGCCGCTCTCTGCGGGCGGCCAGCTGTCATGTCGCGATCTTCCCTCGCTTATTGTTTTTTTCATCTGCGAGTTTCCCCGATTTGTATTTACTGCTCGTTTTGAGTCAGCTGTGGTGTTGCACAGTATTTTCCTTTTATTGTCATTTGTGTTTTTTGAATTACGTTGCTGTGGAGCGCCTGCGGGTTTTAGAAATGTTGCCCATGAATAAAATGTGTTGTTGTTATCGTTGTGGCCATCCGTTCGCTCCCCGGGGAGTTATGTGTGCTGTAACCGTGTTGTAAATCAGCATCCTGAGCCGCTTCCTTCCTGCAGCAATGCCACGCCCCCGCCACCCCCAGCCAGCCAATGAGGATTCTCCCTGTGTTCTGGGTGGATCAGCAATAATAGACTCTGCTGTGGTTTCTCTCTCCCATCCAGACTCCAGCTCTCCCCAGGTTGTGAAGAAGCCGGCCGGCTCGGCCGAGGAGTGGACCCCCAAGAAGGCGCCGGAGGACACCTTGTCCACCGTGTCGTCCTTGCACTCCAGTCCCACTGTGTCCCCTCAGGACTCGCCACGCAAAGGTCTTTACCCGTCCCGCGGCCTTGATTTACGAGACCGAACACATACCGTCAACCCTTTGCGTTGCTGAGGTTTTCACTAGTGTCATGCAGTGTCCAACTGTATGGATTCACCCTGAGCCTTCAGTTCAGTGTCCTAACTGCAACTGCTCGTTAATGCCCAGAAAAGCAATCAGTGGTCAATTCAACCATATTACGTATGATGTGGAAACTCTCACCTCCCCTGGTGTTCTCTTCTACAGTGGTAGAACCTCATTGTTCTCCCTCTCTTTCCCTGTGTTTCGGGCTCTTGCAGCAGGCGGCGTTCCCAAGTCCCAGAACTCCAGCCAGATGAACCTCTCGGGCTCCTCGTCATCCCTGACCAGTGAGGCCAGCACCAAGGCCAGCAGCTCCCGCAGCTACGGGATAGGTGGGGCCTTCTTGCACAAGAGAATCCTGCAGATGACACAGCAGTCGAGCAGGGAGCAGAGCGGCCAGGGAGAGCAGGCAGAGCAGACAGGGACAGGGCCAGGGCCAGGGACCCCCCCGAGGGCCGAAACGCCCCCCAGGCCGCACCCCCCAGAGTCCCCGCTCAGGAAGAGGCTGTGCTCGCCCTTCAGGAAGTTGAGGGAGAGGAGCTTGTCCAGGGAGAGAGCAGCTGCAGCGAGCCAGCCAGGAGAGCAGGCAGGAAGTTCCCATGCAGGAGAGGAAGTTAGAGCAGGACTGGAGGCTTCCAGCGGGGACAGCGCCACATTCCCCTGGCTCTTCCTCCGGGCCAGGCACAGGAGGAGGAAGACTATCTGAGAGAGCTCGGGACTAAAGCAGGACTCCCTGAGGACATAGTGTTATTGTAGCCTAAGTCTCAGTTGCAGATTTGTATTGTTTGAATCCATAAATGGAGCGTGTAGTCTTTACACAGAGAGGGTGATTTAGTGATATCAAACAAGTAAATGTTATCCTACACACCTGTAGAGTAATGGAATACAAAGAGCTGTGATTTGTATCCGCGATATGAGAGTTAGAAACTATTTGATACTGTTAAAGTTTCAACAGTGCATTTAGAGCAAATATGAAATACAGCACTTGATGATCTACATTGAAATATATTTGTATAAACATAGATATGTCAAACATGGAAGGAAAGGAGGACACAAGATCAAATAAGAAAGGAAATAAACATGAGAGCGACACAGGGCTTTACTTGACTAATGCTTTGACGAGACAATTGGTTGGGGTATGCTTATGCGTAAGGGTTCACTTCAGACAGCATGATAAACTAAACATACTCACAAAATGATCATCAGTTAAGCAAAAATTCATCCACACTGTTCAGGATGTAGTTTTAACTTTCATGGTAAAACATGTAACTGACACTGGCATGTCTCCCCCTTGTTGTAAACATGCACGTGCCCTAATTTAAAAAGATCGTCTGAACTGACCTGTCTGGCATGAACATTTAGTCCATTTATCCTGTTCCTTTGCTCAGCTCATGACACTTATGTCAGTTGTTATAAGGAGACTGCTATGCTGTAGTCAGTACTGAAAAAGCTACAGAAAGTATGGGTCATGCACACACATACATATCGCCTAAAGTTTCGCTGTCAAATAACCTGCACACTATCAAGCACCATGCCAAGTTTCATTGATAATGCAGACATGCCAGCAACTAACAATACAGCAACGTTATCAGTGTATCTGTGTTATCCCTGTAACTTAAAACAGCAGAGTTTACTGAAACTGGCCTAATAGAAAAATCTCCCCCACAGATGTGACATGCCTCAGCTTTTATTTACCACTTTCCTGTCAACAGATGTTCTGAAGTGTTTGTCAGTGTGTGTACATACACGTGTGTGTGTGGGCGTGTGTCTGGGCTTGTGCACGTGCGTGTGTGTGTGTGTTATACATATATGTGTGCTTGGTACCATAGTAACTGTTAGCAGATGCATTTTTCTGAAGTTTGTGCAGGGTCTGAGCATTGCTTTCTGTTGCAGGCTACACGCTCATGCCGGCGGGGAAGTCGGACAACCTGTCTGACTCCAGCCACAGCGAGATCTCCTCCCGCTCCAGCATCGTCAGTAACTGCTCTGTGGACTCCATGCCCGTGCCAGGGGTGGAGGAGCGGTGCCCGAGCAAGCCCAGCTGCCCGCCGGACACCCCCGCCCCCTCCCACCCCACGCCCGACTGCAGCCAGCCCTGCTCCAGGTAACGCGTGCTCGCACAGCGGCATCACGCAGATGCGTGTCCTAATGCGCAGCTCTCCGCAGCACTGCATCGCAGACGGAATCCCTGCAGAATTCCGGTCTTCGTAAAAAGTTCTGTGTTATGTGCATTTCACGCGTGTGCGCAGTAGGATAATTCTGTCTGCTTTTATGTGGACTATCTCACTCTGCAAAGTAAACAACTCTTTTTTTTATTGATGATTTTTTATGATTACTGCTCTCCATCGTAAAAAATATAATAAATGCGAGAGTGATGTTCTTGTTTTCCTGTGATATTTTAATGGCCTGGACTGTCACCTCATTTGTTTTGAGCTCCCAGTTAAACAGATATTTCACTAGTCTGTAAAAATCATTTCAGTGAGACAAATTCTGTTTGGAATGATCTCGACTGCAAGAGCAGACTCTGTTTAATGTGGCTCAGTCAGATGGCCGGGGTTATAAATCTGCGCTCTTGCTGCAGTCCTTAAGCAAACGCCGAGGTAGCATGGCTATGTTTTGGAGGCAGAGTAACTTTCAGGGGTTCCTGGTTGACAGTGGCTGACCGTGGCATGTCTGCCCCACTGTGAAAGGGGCGACCTCTGACCTCTGTACTTTGACTCGATCAGCTCGTCCCTGGCGAGACCCCCGATGGTCCGGGCCTGCGCGTTCACGTCCTCCGCCAGCAACGAGGAGCTGACGCCGGAGCATGTCGCCGTGGAGATGGCGGACAGCGGGCGGGGCAGCTGGACGTCCTGCTCCAGCAACTCCCACGACAGCTTCCAGAGCCTGTCGGCGCAGCGGGCCTGGGAGCTGGCCGCCTTCCGCCACATGCAGCTGGGCGGGCCCATCGCCGAGGTGGAGGCGGGCGCCACCTGGCACGACGAAGCCGCCGCCGCCAAGAGGCACTCGAGGGACAGCTCCGAGCTCAACCAATCCCGGCAGAGCTGGGCCTCGTCCAGCTCACTCTCGGACACCTACGAGGGCAACTACGGCACCATCAAGCGCAAAGCGCCCGAGCACCCCTCCGGCCAGCAGGGGGAGCCCTCCGAGGTCGCCCCAAGCGCAGACCCCGCCTACAAAACCGTCACTTCAAGCACAGAGAAGGGACTCATAGGTGAGGGCTCCACTCCGGCTCCTCACCCACACTGTACAAACTCCATGTGTGTTGTGAGTTACTGTAGAGAGTGCTGAGGAGTGACACCAGCAGATTTCAGTGGGGCCTTCAGGTTTGCACACAGCATGCCCTAATCACATTCTCTCAGGGCTAATGAATACAGCGCTAAAGCAAAGTGGAAAAGGCTGCCTCTGTCTGCTGTCCACTGCTAAGGTGGATATAAGGGGCTCTTTATCCTGCTTGTTGTGCTGCTCCAGTGAAGCTTTGTGCATGAGTCCCTTCTCTTCTCTTTCTGCATCAATCCTTCAGCCATTAGGTGTAAGCTAGCCCCTCAACCAGTCTACACACCAGTGATACAAAGAGGATTTAATCCTTACAATTTTGACTAAGCTGTGATTACCTGCAAAACAAAACATTAATCTTAACACGTTAGAGTCACAAGATTTATGAATACATATGAACTAATGTGTATTGTGTAGCTAGCTGTAGAGGGCACAGAATGAAGCAGTAACCAAACAATCAGCGCGCTCTTACTGTCTTGCCCTGTCAGGACAAGGTGGGAGGGTGGGGTAACGTTAACCAGGGTGGGAGGGGTTGGGGGGTTAGCGGCGGTGTTGTAGCCCAAATCTGCTGCTGCCATTCATCGTACATCCTGTGTATTTTCTTCATTTATAATTTTATTTTTTTTAACCAGTGTTTTGTAACATTGTTAACATCTCATTGATTTTATTTTCTTCATTTTCTTTTTCTTTTCCCCTCCTCCCCCTCCCCACATCATCAAATGCCCCTCCCCCTTGCCCCGCCAGTGTACTGTGTAACCTCCCCCACGAAGGACGATAGGTTCAGGGGCCCGCCCCCCACTCCTCCGGGATACCAGGGCCTCTCTCTGGGGGACGTGCAGGAAGGAGCGGCCCGGCACCCCCACCTAAAACCACCCGACTATAGCGTGGCCCTGCAGAGGTCAAAGCTGCTGCGGAGCCCCGCCGGGCTGCCCGTGCCGCCCGACGCCCTAATGCAGGCGAAGAGGCTGGCGCACAGCCAGCAGGCCCCCGAGCCCAGGCTAGGCAGTGTTAACCTCCAGAGCCAAGCAGATAGTGAGGAGGATGGTACGTTGACAATCAGACAAACCCCCGCCCCCCCAGACGGCAACAACAGCGGGGGGCCGCGCTAATGGGGAACCCGCCGGAGAGGCCGGGCTTGCGTTTGAGTTTGTTTGATTGTGAATTACTTCTTGTTGCTGCCTGCCTGTTCTTGAGAGAGAGAGAGTGGGATTCCTGTAAACTGGCTCCCCCTCTCAGAGCTTGTTGTGTGTTTGTTGCTAATGCAGTCTTTGCTTGCCGCCAGTGTTGTGCTGAATTCTTTATGTTCTCGGGTTTTAAAGACAGATGGCATGTGGCGAAGGCACAGGCAGTTTAAGGTGCTGAAAAAAATGTCCTTCGCAGAAAAGAGCTGATAAACTGATGTTCACATTTTTCACAGTTCCTACAAACTCGAGCATGACCAGCATTGTAATGTGTAATGGTCAGCTTAAATCAGGTGTATTGATTGACACTGCACCTACTTGCACATGCCTTGCATAAGTTGCTGACTTGAACTGCGGCTGTTGTGCTTTCTCTGTGGTGAACCCTGTCCTCACTCTCCCCTTCTCTCTTGTCTCTTCACAGATGAGCAGGTTTCGGCTGTGTAGCTGGCCGTGTGTGGGAAAGGTGGGGCACCGAGGGGGGTGTGGGGTGAAGTAAGCTAGAGCAGCTCCACGCTGCATCACCCCCGGGACTGCCCCCCGTGGCCCTCAGCTCGGAGCACTCATTCAACCCTGGACAGGGCAACGAGCAAACAATCAATCATTTTTACGTGACATTACATCATTGGCTCTGTTTTTTTTTTTTTCTTTTCACACATTGTTCTCACACTCTTGGAAGAGAGACTTTGGACCAGGGTGTCTTGGAAACTGTCAGTGGTGCACTCTCAGTGCGGAAGGAGGAGCCAAGTGCTCACCATGGACTCATGGGAGTTGGACCTCGGTTAAACTGAACTCCATCACATCCACAGCTAGGTTTTTATATCAGAAAGACCAGTTTAATTTATTATAAAAAACTTTTATTCCCTTTTTATTTTTGAACACAGTTTTTGACGGCTTAATGTTGCAGTTTGATTTTTTTAACTTGTGTTGCAACTCTGAGCATTTTAAGTCGCATGCTTGATGTATACTTTTTTAGAATAATGTGTGATCAGAATATTGAAACAGCCAGGGACAGGGGAAAGCAGAAGCCTTCTTTAAATGAAGCAGAATTGTGGTAGTTTCTGTAAGAATCCTTAATTCAGGAATGAAAGGGGTTTAAATTTTCCCTTTATTTGAATGTAGTATCTGCAAAGCTCTTGTAATAACTCCTTTTTACATCGTTGAGTTGAACAACATCTCAGGCCACTGTGAGAGCACTCATTCTTTCCATAGTCTATCCACCTTTTAATCCTGGAGAGGTATCACCCGAGGTACTTCAGTGGCATGCTGCTGTCTCATCTGTTCAGTAAACTCTGTGTGAGTTGTTTTAATGTGTGGAATAACAAAGCATTCGTGCAGTTAATTAGCAACGTGTTTGTTTCCCGCAATACAGTGAAAATGTTTTGATACTGTATAAACATTTTAATGGTAAGCTTTAAGACCAGACATGCAGCCAAAAGTTAAAGAATTGTTTACACAAGTTATTACAATTTGTTTACAGTGGTTTTTTTTTGTTGTTGGTAATAGCTAGAGGTTGTCCTTCGAATATTGAGTTAATGTACTGCAAGAAATATTGTATGTCGAACTGAGTTCAGCTTTTTTCTGCAGTAAGCATATGGATGCAGCGTTGTTAACATACAGTAGTATGTGTTTGATCTAATGGGTACCTCACCTACCATGTTGGCTATCATGAAAAGAGCTTCATCCCTTTTCTTGGAAACAGAGGATATGTGACCAATGTAAATAAGTAGAGATTTTAGTTAGTTAATGGAGGATTTATATTTATATGAGCTGTTGTTCATCTCCATGCTTTGCCAGAGACCCTTGGGAAAAGTCACCTCCATTTTGTGAAACGTTCTGACACTGCTTAATGAGTTCAGCTTACTGCAAGCGAATATGTATTTGTACATTCTAATGAAACTGTTGTCCTCTAGTGGTAAACTAGGGAACTGTAGAATTGTATTATATTTAGGGATATAACTGGAGTATCTCTGATTTCCTTTTCTTTTGCTGTTGGGACCCAGTGTTTATTTTGTATCATTTTGCCATACAAAGACTTGAATATATTAATGGTAATATATACATATATAAATATATACATATATTTTTGGTTTATTATAAATTAATGTTACTGACTATGTATAGTTGAGAAAAGAAAGAGCTATCTGTAAAGACTGTATTTTTAATATTTTGTTACAATAAAACCCAAGATCGTGATTGCCCTTTTTCTGTGGTAGGGCAGGAATCTGTGGAGGGTTATTTTTCTTACTTTTGTTTTCTGGACGTGGGTTCTGCATTTGTATATTCTGAGCTGTGTTTGCGTTTGGGCTTTAGACGAGCTGTGGGGAGTGTTGTGCATTGGGCTCCGTGGGGTTCTCCCTCAGTGCTGTGTGTAGAATTCCACCATGAAAACTGCCAAAGGCCACTCCCCTGCCCCACCCCAGCCCCTGTGGTGAGGGTTGCTGGGTAACTGGATGCATACGGGCACCTTTTCAGAGGCGAGCAGGTGGAACGCTGTTTTAAGGTTCAGGCCTCTCACTGCGGAGCATCAGAACTCAGCCTGACCCTGCCAATTTCCCAGAATTCACTTCTTCCAAAACCAGGCATTCCATTGCCACCAAAGCATGTTAGCTGTCTTAACTGGCACAGTCAGTTTTGTGCTCTCTTTGCAAAGCAGTTTATATATTTTCCCGCACTGAAAACCCTTGCCGTTTGTCCAGTATTGGGCTGGTGGTATCTGCGGTCTTTGCACATTCCCCAACAGCTTAAACAACATTTAGTATTACCTTCTGCCACAAACTTTGAAGAGAAATCATAGATATATTATATATATATATACACAGAGAGATATATTCCTGATCTTTATATTTTCCTAATTTAAATGAACAGCTGTAGATTCATGTAAATATTAGGGCAAACACACAAATAAATCATTGTCGACTGTCGGACAAACTCGACAGTGATGTTTTTTTTTCTCTCTGTGTGTTTTCAGCTAGCAGTGTGGCTTGCTTTTGCATGGCCTTGCTGTGGTTCCAATTCAGGTGAGCTGATCATATTGATCAGGTGTCAAGTAGCAAACTGTGTCCTTCTGTTCTCCAGTGGATCTCAAGAGAAAAATAGCCCTTAGCATACCAAACAGTATGACATACATCTCATTGAATCAAATGAAACGAGCTTACGTAAATAACACCTATTCCATCAGACCCTATAGTTTCATTGCTTTTATCGATTTACAGCAGATAGATTGGCCCTGCTCATTTCTCAAAATCGTAGAAGTTAAATGCATTGTTTATGAAAATCAATTTTCATATCAGTTTTCCATTTACTTACGTGTAAGGCAGTGAGCTTCATTTGGTTGGGTGTACGAGAGAGCTGCCACTTTACTGTTGGCTACCTAAGGGTGCGGTGTTCTAATCAGTTTTCATAGGTTTCATATGTACCCATTACCAAAGCTATTTGTTAACAGTTCATCCAAAGGCTATTTTCTCTGGCTTTACTCCTGACAACACTGGAAGACTAGGCATTTTTAATGACTTCTGTGCTTCACTACTTGCTGATAGCTGGTCTCTACTATAGTATCTGGAATGCAATAAGTGAGATGTGAATTTATGTAAAGCAAATGTAGACATAAGGCAGAACAGCACAATTGTAAACATACTGGTAGCAATTGTACTGCACTTGTCCGTAACAAAAAAGTATTACCCAGCCCGTCGCTTCCGTCTACCACTTTTGATAGCTGTTGTAACTTATGTCTTTTAGAAAGACAATTTTGCTTGTATGCTTTTTTGTATTTTTACCAGTGAGTGTAAATATTTGTTATATTTTTGTTTAAAAGAATGTTTTAAAAAGTACTGTTTATTTCTCCAAGTCTACTGATATGAGTTTGGACAACAATAAACTATGTTAAGCGTTGTTGTGTTTTGTGTGTGTGTGTGTGTGTGTGTGTGTGTGTGTGTGTGTGTGCGCGCGCGCCCCCCCATGTGCGCATGCAAGTGAGCGTAAGTGAATAAGCTTTCTTGATATCCTGGCTGCATGCATGTTGACAGTGCATAAACGTTCAGTGACATGCAACAGCATAATCCAAATTCAGAATTTAAACAGCCCAGCTCTTTGATATTATGGATGTAGCAGTAAACTTGGGAGTAATTAAAATATATGACATGGAGTAGTAAGATATTTCACCATCCTGTTTAGGGAGTTCTTTATGAATCAGTTTAAGCTTTGGCCCTGAAATCTGTCATGTGGTGTTTTCTATATTTAAACAAGACTTATTTAAGTCCCTCCACTGACTTCATACATTTGGAGAACTGTAATGAGAGACAAAATTCCTTGATCAACTGTCTGGTGTTTACATTAATATTCTATATTTCTGCCTGTGCAGTCATCAGTGTATAAAACCTATCCTTGATTGGGGATGTGGCAACTAATCAGACATCCCTAAGAGAATCAGGTTGACACAGTCTGATATATAAAGCTAAATTCAAAAATAGATCTGAGCTGTGTCTGTGTTCTACTTGAACGTCTCCAGGGGTTGCTTGCAACGGAAGCGGCAGGTTAGTCTCGTTCTGGTATAGACATGACAATTAACATACATTCCAGTAGTGTGATACGTAGATGGTAGACTTGTGAATGATTCCCGACATTATTCTAGATGCAGTGAAAACCATGCAGACAGAGTTTGTGAAGATGTTAGGGGACTTGTGAAGGTCGGGATGGTTTTTCCACTTCGGCAGTAATGTGGGAGTCACGTGAGGTCAACGTTATAGGAAACTCAGTATAAGAAACTGCCTTTCCCCGGCGCATGCAATAAAAAAAAAAAAACTACACAGTGTAATAAACTAATTTCTAAAAACTTATTATGGTTAATCCTGCTAATTTACAGAAATCTTATCAACTGTGGGTTTGCCAAATCAGGACTGGTCACAACAGACCTTTACAGTTACCCAGAAGTTGAAGACGTGCAATTGTATTGAAGTGGCTTATGTGAAACAAAACAGCTAAATTTTATTGTAGGACATTTGCAAAGTAGTTGACTTCACATCATTAATGCCAAATGAAACATAGCTAGTATAGCTGGTTGCTAGCTATGGCGTGCTGGGTAACTAGCTAACGTTAGTCGATTACACCTTAAAAAAGCCAACAAGGTGAAGCTGATGTATAGCAGAGATTGCCTTTACGTTCTCCGAATTAGGGGCCAAGCACCGAAGGTGCTGGAACCCTATTGTTTTCGTTAATTTTCTTATTATTATACATCTGCCATGGGAGTCTATAGCCCATAGATCCATTCGTATGCTTTTTATGAAATTTGGCACACTCATAGAGGACAGTCCCAGCTGTCCACTCACCAATTTTGGGGTCAGTAAATCCATTCGCTAATAATGCACTAACAAATTCAACAGCAAAGATGCCAAACAGGTAGTGAGGCCATATCTACGCAATGCCTTTGTGTACTGACACCAAATTTGGTGCCTGTGTTTGCGACTGTGCCCTGAGGGTGCCCAAGTGTTTTATGTCATTTGACCAGGTGGCACTATAACACACATTGCATATAACTTAGATTATACCTATTTCTTAACATATCTTTTGAATTGCATGGCCTAAACTCATAATTCTTTCTTCTGCTGATTCCTTCATCGTGCTTGGCCCCTGTATCGCTGCTTGCAGCTATATTTTTATGTTGTAACCAGTAAACATATAAAGGAAGATTCATGCTGTATTTTCTTACTACATTAATACATAAATTAATGTATGGCATTCCGGCGACTTATAGCGACTTTTGATCAACCAGTAACCATGTTCATTGGAGAGGAGCTGGCAACACTGACAACGATATATTTGTCTGCTTTCTCTCTCACTCCAGTGTGAAAGAGATGATCTCAACAGGAAACAAATTTTCTTCCCCCAGGAGGCTTTTGCAGAAGTTAACCCAGGATGTATCCTGTTCACATGAATCTTTTAGATCGGTATATTGATTACAATGGTTGAGGCATGCAACATGTGTGCCCCTCGTAAATGAGAGAAATAAGAATTATTCATAGAGTGGTTGAAGAAGTCATTAGCAAAACTGCACCAAGCGTTTTCAAAGGAATCGACTGTGCCTCCTGTCGGTATTAGTGAGCCGACCTGCATGTTATGCAAGCGTGTGTTCTGAGATTTCCCTTTTCTCCTGCGAGGCTCAATATCCCTTTGAATCAGGCTTTTTGAAAATCATTTTGAGCACATGCTGTTTTCAGGGTCAACTTGTTTCTGATAATCTAATTGGTTATGGCTACAGATGGCAAAGCAAGTTATGTGTTAAAATGGGAACATGTTCAACTAGGTTTTAATCAGTCCATATTCATTATTTCCAAAATAAGTCCCTAGTCAGGGTTTCTGGCATGAGTTTATGATCCTAAGCCAACATGACATCATCCGCCAGCCAAAAAAGTCAAACCGTGATGTTTCACAACCAAAATAAAAACCAAAATTTTAAATGTGGAAAATGGCTAAAGAAAGAAAGAAAGAAAAATAATCCTGTCAAATAACAAACTAGTCATTGAGGAAATATAAATAAGGCCACTTCTGCTGGAGAAGAACTCTTATCATACTATTCTAAAAAATTAACAATCCAAAAAAAAAAGCAGCTCCCACTAGCACAGAGTTAGTGGGAAATCAGCGACAGGTCATTTTGCCTGGGAAAGCCAAACCTGGCTGCACGGTCAGGGCTTCGGGAAGCCTTGCTCTTGTGAGCATAGTCTAGCGGACTGATAGCTTGCTTAATTCATTGATCAAAGGTTGTTTCTCGCTTCGTCCAATACGGGTGTCGTAATTAGTGGCATTGAAAGGTGATACCATTTTCCATCTCTTCATGCAACCTGAATACATGCTTATTATGGTTTTATGTGCTGTTTAAAATAAAAATATATGCCTTTGAATGGCCAATAGGTAAAGTGTACATTTCTTTTCATCACTTCTATCATAATGTGTGCTCGCAGGGGTACATAAAGCTTTGGTATTTTGATTGATTTGGATAGGAGCTCACTATAAAATTCTGCTGCAGTATGTGAAAATGCCGGGACTGTCAGTTGACGTTCCAGCCCTAGTTTATAATCTGTGACGGAACATAATTCTGAACAGAACACCTCTTTATTTGGAGTGGTGTTTTATTTAAGCCCAGTGTTCAGTGGGAAATGCTGGCTTCTGCACAGAGGTGGTGTTGGCCAGGACTTCCTGCACAGCAGCAATATCACAGCACTAAATCACCTTGAGCACTGCAGAGGAAGCAATAGTCCCTACCATGACAACATTTTTTAGATTCTGCCTCTAAAAATCCATAAATATATTTAAAATACCTCTCATTGAGATCATCAACACAAAAATACAAGTTTCTGGCGCCTTTGCAAGGTCACCATCCAAAGGCTCGGAAGGAGTTGGGGTTATTTATTTATTTCTGGCCAGAAAGTTCATTAAATGATTCTACATCATTGATATCTGACTAAGTTGATGAGGGATGCAAAGGCCTGAATATTAAAGATCGGATTCAAAGCCTGCGGAGTTCACAGAGAATTCTGAAACTGTGCCTGGCTGGGTGGAGTCAAAGTTCACCCCTCTCGGGGGAGTTCGCCCACCGAGTATCCGGCTCCGAGGAAGCCGATCCCTGCAATCGCATGCAATTTGCATTATACATCATAATCCCCCCCAGAAGTCATCAGCGAGTTTGTTAAGGAGAGGAAAGATACATTTTGCATGTGTCCGCAAGTATTTTCAGCAAGTTAACTTGGACATTCCCTTGAAGCCAAAAGAAGAGGACAACAGTTCTGGGCCGAGTCTTACATCACATTATTGGCATTTAGCGAATGCTCTTATCCAGAGCGACTTACATAGTTTACAGTTTTTCATGTTACCCATTTATACAGCTGGATATTTACTGAGGCAATTCTGGGTTAAGTACCTTACCCAAGGGTACAACGGCAGTGCCCCAGTGGGGAATCAAACCGGCAACCTTTCAGTTACGAGTCCTGCTCTTACCACTATGCTATACTGCAGTGCCTCATGCTGCAAGCGTAGCGTAAGACGGTGTGTGCAGGTTGTGGAAGACGGTGCACATCACCTGCCCACAGACACTCCAAGGGCCTGCAGAAATGCACACGTGAAAGAGCAGCGTGACCTTCCACGTGAGCCACCTGCCCTTTTAGCCTTATTTTGCACTGTCATGCTTGTGTGTCACTGAAACATACACGCTTCGGTGTGCGGATCCGCTTTTTTGCGTGACCCCCCGATTCCGCCTGTATCTGCAGATAGCCAATAGGGTCTGTCAGGTTCTGTAAGCTTGATGTTGGAGATAAAAACGCCAGGACATTTCCCGGTCTTCTCACCCCCGACCCGCTCCCCTCCGCGGGAGAGCCGTTTGTGAGCCGGGGGCCCCTGATTCATGTTCATCCAGCGCAAGGTGCTCCCCGTGATCAATGGATCTGTCCACATCCTCCCAGCCTTCCCCGACGCGAGTCTGATTCTATTCGCTGTCTGCCGTTTCACCTCCCCGAGGTGCGGGCTGAGGTCAGCCGCCGCCGCTCCCGCGCGTCATTACTCATGCGCCGAGCCGATCGAGCTGACCTTCCGCTCGCCGGTTCCTCCCACGGCGAGGCCACTGTCTGAGCGGTGAGCTGGGACGTGTTTCCCGGACACTGCCGCGCCCCGGCCGTTGTCAGGAGCGGGGCTCGACAGCAGCGCATCGCATGGGCGGAATGGTAAAACGGATGTGGCACTTCAGCTAGCGATTTCAATGGTGCAGAACATGTTTCTGCATTCAGGACACAATACTATACAGTTAATTCAAATGTGGCTGCTCCTATTTGCAGTTGACAATTTTCTATAGCATTATTTAGATCTTTCCCGGCATATTAAAGCATGTATTTGCGTAGTATGTATTTCTCAGTCTGTGAAACTTATGTTTTATCTTATCCATTCATATCAGAATATCAACTGAAGCTATTAAGGTTCCAGTTGGGATTTGAACTTGCAGCCTTCTTGACATCTCAGTGATTCTTGTCTCAGGCTCTGGTCCCCAAAGCACTATGTTGCATAATAGGGACAACTCTATGGTACTTTTAACAGGAAAAAGACAAAAAATAAACATTTAAATCTGAGGTATAAAGTGTGTTTCTATGTGTCCAGAGACTTGTATACTGTGCACAGTCATTAGGGGAGTCTTTCGAAGCAGTTGTATCCTGGTCAGAAGCAATGTTTTCACTCATTGAAGTACTGAAATTAATAGGTAAAAGCTTAAAATAGAAAAGGTACATGAGGGACAATTTATTACAGATCTCAAGAGTAATGGTAATCTGCTGACTCTGCTGGATACTGGGATAGCTGTGGTTGCTGACTGTTCCTCCATTCCTTGCATATTCTGCAAGCTTCTAGCTTTGGAAGGAGCAGCACTTAGGGAAAAAAAAGCGATGACAGCAGGCTGAGTTGCAACTCCAACAATGACCACAAGGTGGCGATGTTTTTATTCCTTTAGACAGACGCCTCCAAAGCTCCCCGCTGCTCTGCAAAGTGCTGCTTCGATCGAGAACATTTGTTGTTAAGACAATTAAGAAAATGTATTCTCTGAGTAAGATTGCCACTTCCATTAAGATGCAAATAGTAGAAATTGGCTTTGTTTGCAAAGACTCAATTCTGTCCTTGTTGAACAGCGATTGTGCTTGCTTCTATTGTATTCGCCAGCAGTTCTCTCCTCACACACTGTCCCCCACATCTCTCAGCGACTCTGAGCCTCTCGATCTCCTCTGCTCTGTGTTGGCAACAGACGCCGTTAACAGACAGCGATGTGTATGCCTGTGACATTGGCCCGGCGTTCGGTTGCACCCTCAGTCATGAGCGCCGCACTGAGGTAAGCAGAAAAACAATCGCTGAGCGCAATCTTCCCTCCCTGATTACGTGTGACGATCACTGGGCCTAATTAGGACAACGGGGCCATTACCCTAATGCGCCCCCTGATGAAGACGGAGATGATGATGATGATGGCGATGGGGCTGTTTATTGCCGTCGGTTTGGGGAGTCAAAGGTCTAAATAACGCTCTGGCAGATCCTCTGGTGATTCCCTCCTCCCCCCCGACACGTCTTTCACAGCATGGTGAAAAGAACAGGTCGTTCCAGGCTGATTGTGTTTATGGCGGATTGAGGCACTTTGTTCCTCAGCAGTGCTACTCAGCTCTGAGCCTGGGGATCTGGATCATGCCTGAAACGCGCTGCACGTGTCGTGTGAGCCCAGATTAGATCGCTCTGCTGGTTTGTTTTTATGTTATCAACACTTTAGTTTCTGGTGAAATGTTTGACATTAACAATCCTATAAAGTGGCTGCGCCACTGAAATTGGACTGTGTGGCACAGAGGAGTCTGAGAAAGCCAGGTTTACCTCAGTCTGTTCATCAAGGGCTCTGAGACCACTTGTGCAAGCTGTGTGTGTGTGTGTGTGTGTGTGTGTGTGTGTGTGTTTGTGTGAACATATGTGTTTGTATATGTATATCTGTGTGTGTGTGTGTGTGTGTGTAGGGTTGTGCATGACCAGTGTGGAGATATTCGTAGAACAACCTCGGCACTGCCCTGTCAGTTGCCCCCCGAGCCGTGTCATCTTGAGGAAGGTTAATCAAAGGCCTCGCTTTGTTTTTTTTTCCCCGAGGAGCGGTGACATGGCCGACAGGACGGTGTCATGTCGTGCTTTTCGTTTAATGCAGAGCACCACCAAGGTCAGGAGGCAAGTGAGGGCAGCGGGCATGGCGTGCCACCCGAGCTCCCCCACAGCTGCAGGGTGCCAGCGGGCACACACACACATACACACACACAGACACACACACACACACACACACACACACACTCAAACACCCCAGCCACCGACACCTTTATTCTAGTCCTGAATATTTACCGTAATCACTTACGTAATGTAATTAAAACGTTTGAGTCATCCAGTGATGGAGATGGAGCGTCATTTCAGTTCATTTTCATTCCGGTTAAACATCTGGGCAGAAAGCCGCATGCTCAGCTAGGCTACCGGTTCTCCCATGAGTAAGGAGATGCCAGGGGGGAGTATTACACCCCTGTCACATGACTGTTAGGGTGACTGGTCCAATCAAAGGTGTGACAGTAGTGCCTCGCCTGCTCTTTGCTGTTGGGGGCTGCGTGACAGTGAGAAAACTGCCATGTCCTTGTCAATGACAGGTGAGTATATGGGAGGAAATCAGCGATGGTTTCAACAGAGTCATTACCCACACTAGGGCCGCCTCTGAGACTGGATGCGTCCTCATGTTTGCCACCCTGAAAGTGACAAGGACTCATGATTGTCACAGATGTGTATGCAAAGACTGTTTTGTACTCAGCTGATACAGTATCAGCTAGTCTGGGCCCCTCATGCAAAAGGACAGCAACCTGACCACCCTTAGAAAAAGGCAGCCACGTTATGTGACCATGTAAAGTATAAAATAAGTGGATTACATTCTCATGTTACTGCACATCATATGTTCGAGCCATTTAGATTATTTCCTTCTGCTGTCATTTTAAGTGTAATTGTTGATGTATATATATAACACATATCATATTATATGAACAAAACAGTTAGTTCGCTCTGTAATCTGTGTAAACAATCCCATCTGCCGGTGGATCTAATGGCTAATTTGAACGGCTCGGAGCAGGGAATCATGAGTTAATTCGTGGGATCGCCATCTGCGGTTTCCGAAACAGGTGCTGATGCAGGTAGAAGCAGTGTGCGCTTTTTGAATGCGTGTCCCCATACAGTAGTTGATTTCCATCTCTCAGATCATATGCATTCAGGGAGATTAAAGTGTTTATTGTACCCAGTTTAATAGCTTTTTTATTTGAACAGAGCACGGATCATTGTGGGTTTTATACCTCCAGAAATAACATCCCGCTGCTTTGTTCATTTTGACTTTCATGGTTGTGTTTTTTCCCTCCCAGCATCCCTTAAGCTAACACGTATTTCCTTTACCTCAGATTCCATAAACATATTCAGCAGAAGGCAATTTAAAACCTCGCCGCGATGCGCACAGACTTTTATTAGATACATGAAAAGTTATTCTTTTGAAATGCGAGATAAGGCGGCCGTGCTTAGGATTTTACGCCGGGTCCCTTCCTATTTCACTGATATTTACCTTTGCGCGTTGGCCGGCGGGTTAGCGCGTCCGTTTTCCGAGAGCTAATATCTGCCGCATCGCGGAGAGGGTCTTTCAACCCGTTCTCCGCGGCAGTAAGACGTAACTTCTGCCGGTGAGCGCAGTGGCGGAGGGGAATGGATGAAACAACGAGATAGGGAAAAAAACGGTTGACGTTTGTGAGTCTGTCTATGTTTAGACACACGAGCACACATTCAGCTCAGTCCTCATTCCTGTGTTTATCTAAGCCACGCAGCCATGGTCTTGAGTCCCTCCATTCAAAAACGGTCCACTCTTTCATATCGCACCCATGCAGTATTAAAAAAAATGTTTCAGAGTTTGGTAGCCCTCCGGGTGAAAGAAAAGAATGTGTTCACGTGGACCACCCCGCGATTTTTGTGAATGGAAAGGTTTTCATTCTGGCAGTGTCGCATTGGCTGCAAATCAGTCGCATTTTTCACATCTGTCACTCTGCTTCAGTCAGGTGGTCATTAGCCAGGACTAAGGATTCACACAGGGGGAAATACGAAATAACCCCAATATTAGGCAATAGGGTGGTTAGGAAAACAGGAGTTGCAAGTTTGAATCCCTAGTGGTACAGGTACTTAACAGTATATGGATCATGTGTTAAAAGTAAGTTTAAGTTGGACATTAACCACCCTCCCCCCCAAAAAAACACAAATACAGTTATGATACTTATAACAATAATACTGACTATATACTAGTAATATTAGTAGTAGTACATCTGCTATTAATGATAATAATAGAAATGGCAATAACCAATATTGTTGTTATTCACTTATATGTCTCAGTTGTGCCATTGGGTCCTGCCACATTGAATTACTCCTGGGAATATTTTTGTTGCTTTTGTGTTTGTATATATGTTTGTATATATATATACAAAACAGTACATACTTAGGATGGGATTATGGACAACCATGTCACAACTGACCTCTGACTTTTATCTGTGAAATAAAACAAACTCTGTTTGAGCCTGGATGGAAAGATTTGGATTTTATCCTTGTTTCTGAGACATAGAGCAACTCCTCAAACAGGCACAGGCCATTCTAGTCAATCCCTGGGCCACACGCCCCCCCTTAGAAAGAAATCCATCTCTCTAACAGAGAGGGAACCAGGTGTTAAAGTCTTTGGTATAGCTTAGCTGGCCACTGAACCGCAGAAACTTTTCATAACGGCTTCTAACCACAAGATCACATAATGCTGCACACATTGGGCTGTAAGTATTACAGAAGAAAAACAGCCTGAGTTGTGCTTCAGCAGAGCAGCAGAGGTTTTTGTCTTGCCCCTCTTTGCTAGAACAGTTGACTGCTCCTGTCATGAGCAGGTCTGCTCTAACAATTCTACTCAGACAAGGTTTTTTTCTCCCCTTTTAGTTCTTTTTTTTTTAGAGTGAAACGTCTATGACATTTTAGGTGATCCCTATATGTGCAAGGAAATCCAGGCTCCGGTTAGTATGCCGGTGGGCTGAGAGCCCAGTGCAGTTTTGATTGATGTAGCTGTTTGCACAGTGGAACTCAGACTGAAAAAATAGCTGGAATTTTTTTTTCTTTTCTATTTTTCCCCTCAAAGGACCCTGAGTGAAACTGAATCTGTGAGGGGTCACTTTAAGGCAGTCTGACTGCGCGCGCCTGCGCACGCCTGCGTCCATATGCGCAGACGGCGATGCGCTGCCATACGTGACCCGGCTAAGCTGTATCCTCTGATTACTTCCATCATGTCACGTCAGGGAGCAAGCGTGTCCTTCCGCTTGGCGTGAGGCAGAGGAATTGGGCAGCGGGCTGTGAGATCAGAGAGGGGGCGGGGACGGGGGCTGGGGGGGCCAGGGGGGTTGGGGGCCAGGGGGTTGGGGGGTACTGAATCTCACCTGCGCTGTCCCACTCCAGGCTGACTGATGCACAGAACAGACAGGCATGCCTGCGCCACTGGCATGCCTCTTATTTCAATGAGTGCAGGGCTGGGATACATACCAATGCAGCATTGTGACAGTCAGAAAAAAAGGGCACTCACTGTCAAAGTGCTCAATCGAATTAAATACTCCAGATCTGGTCCAAAGATGGCAGAACTTTTTTTGTTATATTTTTTTTTTTTTTTTTTTTCGTTATATGGGACTCTCAGGAGTCCTCAGACACGCAAGTGAGTTATATGAAAAAATTTTTCTCCTGTCATTTTTCCCTCTTCAGACCTTGCACTGATGTCACCTGGCATCCAGACACCAATGTGACACTGTAAATGCATTAAGTACTCAGATTTCTGTCTGAGCTGGGAGCTGCAAGGCATGCCGTGTGCATGCTCAGTGACACAGCTTCTATCAGGGGCTGCGGGTTTGAATCCCCCTGACGGCGAGCGAGCGAGGCGGGCAGAGGCCCATCGGAAAAGTAATTAGCAGTGAGCGGCTCATTAGCCCGCACGGCTGTGAAGGCAGGCGTTCCCTGACCTTTGCGGGTTGAGAGGTAGTCAGCTGTGATGTACGAAGGGATTGCACCTATTCTCACCGCTGGCAGCTAAACAGGGGACCTGCCATCACTCTGCAGTCGCGAGCGGCGGAGGCAGAACGCTCATTACTCACTAAATTACACAGGGATCTGTGGGGGAAGCTCGGCAAGTGGCCCACCGAGTCAAGCAGGTGTGATAATACAACAAACTTTATTGACAGTTCGTAGAGCGTTACACAGCAATCATTCGGGCTAACGCGCTGGACTTCTCTTCCCCCGGAATGGCTTTTTAATGCAGTTCCGATCCCTCTTGGCCCTAAGAATAACCTAAGCTCACCTGAGATCCCAGTCTTAACCTGAACAGGGAGCCCACTCTGCAACTGTTTAGCCAGGGATCCGAAGCTATGAGGGGCAGTTCCCCAGACATACATGCAAGGCAAGGCATAAAGAGGAGGTTAGTGTTGGGGTCCATGTAATACTGCCGTGGGGAGATCGCCATTTACAAGGAAAAACCCTGGGTGCCAGCATCTGCCAATGGCCCCTCTCACCTGCTTCTTTCCAGGTTTGCCATGCCGCCACACCGCCTTGTCCTCCGCCACCAACACCACTTTCTGTCAACAGGTAAGTCACTTTACAATACAGCACTCCATGACTCGCCTCACACACTCACACAGGGCCACCTCAGACATAAATGCCTCCTTTAATTCTTCAGGGGAGACTGCCTTGGACATGCACCCTGCTCACCCACTGGTCTGGCTCATCTACTTCTTCAGAGATCCCGGTCCCCCATGCTCCAATTTGCCTAAAGATTCAACTAAAGTCCCTGCATGAAACACCACATTCTTTGCACACAAAGGTGACTGCTCCCCTGCCAATAATCAATCAATCATCAATTTGGTTAATGGGTTAGCTGCCTCGCTAACCAACCCCTCTCCTCTCTCCCCAGACCAAGCTTAAATAGCCTGTTACCCAGCTCCCTTGGCCAGCTAAATGAGGCGCAGGTGCATTTTGTTTGCAAACAATGCACCTGTAGCCCCACCTCCTTCTGCACAGTCAGGTAAACTCCCAGCTTCTGACAGAAAAACATGCCCGATGCAGGAGTCAGCAAGACTCAGCCAGCGAGACCTAGAGTTTTTCCATTGTAGGCAGGCATTGTGAGAGAAAACTAATATTGTTTACAGTTGTGCCTCCTACATGTTCAGTAACCTATTTTATAAATCTGGATTGTCAGCATCAGGAGGCAGTGAAATACCCTACTCTGGGGTGCAACAGCAGTGCCTTGCTCAATGTCCACTAACTTCAGTCAAGACTGTTAACCAGCACACATGATCAGAGAACCACCAAATGTTAGTCATGTAACTACGTACGTTTTGTCATCTAGCATATGCATTCATCCAGAGTGACTAAGAAAGTAAGAATACAAAGTCCATCTGCATCTGGACAATGATCCCTCCATCAGTTCATATAACATTTATACATCCAGCTCTTGCGGATGGCAAAAACATATTAATTGTAAAATGAACAGGCAAGATGTACTAAAATAATTTTCATGATGTATTTGGTTGACAGGGGTGAGAGGAAGTGTTGGAGTAGAATCTGATTATTTTGTTGTGTTATTACAAAAGGGTGCTACCAACACACTGGACACCGCACTGGCTAAATCAACTGGAAATGGAAAAAAAACATGACCTCTGACCCTACATTTAACGGCCCTTGAAGCTGCATCAGCGAAAAAAAGCAATCCATAGGAGTCTGGGGTTTTTTGTTTTATGAAATTCGAGCTGACAGCACCCTCGTGGTTAGTTACCACCGACTCTGGCCTCAAGTGGCCCACGCTTCTACAGAAAAGGGTACAGTATCAGCCTCAAATGATCCATGTTAGCAAATCTGGGGGCACTCTGGCAGCAGGTCAGTTCATTGGGGTCGTGTACGATGGGAAAACGATGGGCCTTAGGATTCCGTCTGTGTCCCCTGGCCGTCCTATTAGCTCTCGAGCTCCAATCCCTTGCGCATCTCTTGGTGGGCTCTTGTGAGCAATGCTCAGCTGACCTCAGCGCAGACGCTACAGGAATGCATTCAGCTCCCCTCTCCTTTGGTGATTTAGTGCAATTTGACTTTAGCGCAGAGTGAGGGGGGCACCAGTCAAAGGTACACCTCGTTTGGGATGATCGATCTCCCGGCTGGGGGATGAAGGTGGTGCGACTTGACGTGAGGATTTAGACTCTTTTTTTTTTTTTTTTTTTTACTTCAGGTTGTCCTCCCCCAGAAAAGGGAATGCAATCAGTTTAAATCAACACGGTTTGTCCTTCCCTGGGAAGGAGAAGGCAGAGTTTGTTTCTCTGCGCAGATAATCACAGTGAAGCTGGGAGAACAGATGGAACAGGCACCTCCACCTCGCCAGGCACACAAATCTGTCAGGTTTGATTTGTTTATGCTAAACAAGCAAACTCAGGTTGCCTTATAATGATCCGCTGCACTCAGTACCTCCATTAACACTGCATTAAGGGATCATCAGTAAAGTGAGTAACTTTTTTTATTTAGTTTTATTCAGAAAAATTGTGTTAATGGCCATCCCTGTTAGCCTTTACCTGAAAGTAATGTTTCCATTACTCCTACAATTTGTATTACTTTAGTTTAGGGTGTCACCGGTACATGCCATTATTAGCCACTAACAGAAATAGCAAGCTGGAAATATACAAGTATTATTTATTACAGTGGGCATTATGGCACATCTAGATATAGCAAATCAATAAATATACAATGACGCTAATTAGCTGCTAATTTAATATTACTTACTAGTTTGCTTATTAATTAATTTTATAATGTTGAATAAGGTCAGTTAATGTTCAACCTTGCAAAATAGCTGCCAATAATTGAAACATTATAAGAAGTCATAATTTCAGGTGTATCCTACTGAGAACTTTGTAATAATAAATTATTACAGGCTATGGAGCTCTTAACCTTTGGAAAAATATCAATCGATATCCCTGGTATGATAATCTAAGGGGAATTTTGTCTTTTATGTCGTTGTAATGATTGATGAGTTCCTACTCAGAAGTAGGGGTGAGGAGAGAGGCCAGCAGCAGTACAGGTAAGGATCGATCAAGTCCTGCAAACAGCTGGTACTAGTGAATCAACAGCAATTCCAGACAGCGGCACTTTGCTGATTGCGGTTTCCCTCTGAGGCAGACACAAGACTTTGTCCTTAAAAGATATAATAAGTAGCTTCTCCAGTCCTGCCAAATCAACTGTCAATACATATTCTATTCCATTAAACACCTAGAAAAGAAAATGCTTCCTTATTTATTGTTTTCTTTTTAAACTAAAAATACAAATAAATAGAAAAAATGCAACAAATTAAGATGTGAAATACAGACATGACTCTGAGAGTGACATCATTACGGCCAGGACAGATGGTTAGTCCAAAAATCTTTTGAGTCTGTAATATGCATTATCAGAAATGGATATAGTCTGGAATGCCCTCACCTGAAACGTAGAATTTTAGTCAGCTGTCAGCAAAAATTTTTCAGCTGCAGAGCCAATCATAGAGTAAAAGCGTTTGATTTTTTTTAGGAGCATTTGAGCTCCTGTGTGAAGTGCACATTGTGGCAGAAACAGTACAGACAGTTGTTTCAGTATTTCAGAAATGAAGGGGTGAAACCATAACCTATTATAAATGCCCTAACACCATTTTCAGAGGTCAGAGATGACCAAGTACACACATGAGCACACAGCTAGACCATGTTCCCGTATAGTGCTGTTAAATGGACCTTTATTCAAGCGAAATGTGGAAAGGCATCTACAGCACCTCTTTCTCACATTCGTTATTTGTGTGAACAGATTAAGTTTGACTTGAAATGTTTTCAATTTTCCTTAGATTCTCACAATTAGAGCAATATTCCCCAATTCACTGCCTCCCCAAGTGATCATTTGTCCTCTCTGCCTAGACTGAGATGAATCAGGAAAGGACATGCTGGTTCTGTCTGTGCTGGTGTATTTTGTGCTGTGATAGAATGGTAATTAGTCCCTAAGAACCACCAGCTCGGACTCCTCAGTCTGGTGTGTAGACACCTTTAGACTCTTTGTGACCTGCAACATTCACTCTGCAGACTTGCACCCCTCAGCACAGAAGGCAAGGAAGATGCTCATTGCAGTGACATACCTGAATATTTTTCTTTTGAATACGAAAATGAGGGAGCCACCAATAGTATTGTTAAAACAGGAATGTCTGACATGTCTGTTTGTAGCTGTACGCAAAGGTGTAAGTGAAATGGATGTGGAAGAAAGAGGTCTTATATTCAAGTGTTTTGGCCTTTGATTTTCGCACAGCTTTTACATTTTTCAGTTTGTTTGTGACCAGGGCTGTTCCACAGGCAGGAAATGTGCTTGAATTGGGCAGGTGCTGTGTTTGTTCCCTTCCTCCTACACACACACACACGCGCGCGCGCACACACACACACACACACACACACACACACACACACAGTGCATCAATAATTCTATGTGTTCTATTCAAATATTAACTAACCAAAAAGAATATACGGTACACTCTGCTTGAGGCAGAGGTATCCACAACGTGGTGGACACAAACGACCTGAAATATCCTGGGACATTAATTAAACCTGGGATGTTTAAAGTGCTGGGGATCTACAGGCAGCCCAAATTTATGTGACTCTAAAATCGCTGCGACACAGATAAGATTCATTTACACTTCTATAAAGCAAAGCACACAAGGGCAAATAAGAGTCACGCCTGTCTTTGCGCGCCGTGCCCCTCTGCTCCCCCCGGGGGGCGACAGTGGGCACTCAGACTTTTGGAGTGTGAAGGGCAATGTGGGGCATCCACACAGCTGCCACCTCTCTCTGCCCACAGCGGTGACTCCGGCCCCCCGGACTCCCCACGCAATGCTGCCTATCTCCCGCCCCTGCCAAAACAGTCAGGCCTGGTCCCGTCCCCATGGAATGCCAGTAGGGCAGTGTGACCCGGGGCAGTTGGTACTCCAAACGGTCAATCTCTAATGAAAGTGTTCCGCTGCTCTCATGAATTTTAATACAGATACGCAGATTACATTTCTGTGGATACTGCAAAGTTAAAGGAAATAAGATTGCGGGGATTCTGATTTTATGCATGTGAAACAACTTTGTTTTCAATGAATATATCAGACCGCAACAGACGAGGGAACAAGCAATTCCTCTTGGTTCTCTCAAAAGGCATAAGTGAAACTGTACACATCAAAATAAAAATGCTTTTGATGGTTTCAAATGTGGTTAGAGCTTTATATTTTATACATTTACAGTTTTAATTTATTTCATTTCAATTACATAATAAAAATGTATTATATACATAAATCTTTTACAAATAGCACTGGTGTCATTTGGTAAATATATAATTTCCAACCAAAAGCTTTTCATTATTTAATTTTAAGGTTCAAAATGTTCCTCAGATGCTTTTCCCAAGATTACTTTTACAGTAAAAAACAAAAATGAAGGAAAATGAAAGGGAAATCTGCAAAAATAATCTAAATGGCAAATGGCACCTGTTTTCAAGACCTGTGAAATTGTATTAACTTGTGATTTTAGGAGCTGTCTCTGGTTTTGACTTTGCTGTCTGACATTTATAACAAAGAGAACTGAAAATGGGATGACCTACACTCGTTATGAGATTCAGTTAGTCTTTCAGTTAAACTTTGCAGGGTACAAAGGTTCTTAGAGGAACTTTTAGAAGTCTTGAACACTTTTTTCTTGAGAATCAGTTTTACTTCATTTTAATTTATACCCCCCCCCCCCCCACCCCCACCCCCATAAAATTGAGCTGCGCATGAAGACATTGTACAATAAAAAAAGAGAGTGCAGCAGGAAAATAATGAAATTTGAATTGGAAATTGCATGTTAGCATTGACTCACCTCATGACAAACTGTGTAGTTGTGCAGGAGTGAGAGACAGGTGAGACAGATGCAATCCTCTAGTACACTTGCAAGTATGCCAGTGGCTGTTTTCATGCACTCGCAGTGCACCACAGTAAAGTGGGTGCCATTGGAGGGTAAGCACTACTCTGGTGTCGTCTGATCACCTTGAAGGCGCCTGGGGAATTGTAGAGTGCCTGAGAGCAGTGAGACAAGGAAACCATGGCCAACCGGCCATATTCTCTTCCTTTGTGTTTGGTAGGACATAATATTTCTATCAAAATTAAGTTTAATGTTGCAAACAAAATGAAAGATAATTTCTTTATAATACATGGTAGGTTGGTTTTTTAAAATATACTCACCTGGTAGAGGTTAAGAGTAGTTCTGATAAGCAAGAGACTCTTTATGGGACATTTGAAACAACATAATTTGGACATTTTGTTGTAGTCCTTGGAATGTTTTCACCTCATAATTTTGTCTAAAACATTTGTGTCAAACAGTATTATACTGAATACTCTGAGCTATTGGAGAGAAAAAATACATTTAGAAAAATACTCTAATGTGAAATTGTTTGAAAATTATGAATCCTCCCCGGCCTCTCTGACAGTCCTTTGGCCCCATATGTGTTTGGGTTTGCCTTCAACCCAGAGAGACACTTGCATTCTGGCTCACTGAGCTGATTGATCAGTCGACCCCCTTCTGGTAATCTGTTCTGGCTTCCAGAGCGCAGGCCGGCCCTCTCAAATGAATTTCGCCCACTGGATGGTGAGAGGTAGGGGATGGTGGTGCAATAAGACTGGGCCCTCTGTCTGTCTCTGCTGTCTCATACTGTGTCCAGAACCCATCCCTGTGTGCCATTGACAGACACATGCTGTCATGGCAACAGTATCACCAGGAGCAACCCGTCCTTCAGCAAGGGCTGGTTGGCGCAGCTTGGTGATCAGGGACCTTTCATGGGAACCACAGGATTCTACGATCAAACCCTAGGAGCTGGATACCTCCTGCTTGGTGTGCAACTGTAAACTGATCACTTAATGTACAGCTAAATGAAATGTAATCAATGCCAAAGTAACTCTGGATACTGTAAACTGCAGATCAATTCCATACTGATATATGATGTGCAACTGCTGTGTCCAAGGCTTTCTCTGCTGATGTGTAGGTCTGTCTCTGTCCTTGCCTTGGATTCAGCTGTGAGGAGGGAGGTCCTGTTGTTTCCCACTCCATACTGATGGGCAGTGAAGCCCCGATTTCCCTGAGGCAGTCCTCATTCTCTAACAGGACAGTCTTTAAAAAGAATTGAGTGATTGTTTTCTTTCAGTATGTGTGGACTTACATATGGCTGGCCATTATTTACTGTACTGTTTATATGGATCTCTAGTTTAATATTCCAGCCGCAAATGATTTCTGTAAAGTTCTTTGCCTCCCAGCGAATCTCAATAATCTTTGTGTCTGGAAATGCTACTGTGCTGTATCTAATCCTATCAATTGGCCATAACCTGCCTTGCACCTAATCTAGACATGGATAAGTATATCATGGCTGCTTAGTTTGGCAATATCGAAGATTAATATCGACAGCGCCATAATGTATTGGCCAGGTAGGCGCTGTAAATCATCGAAGGTGCCTTCGATTAGTCTATTCATAAAAGTAATATTTTTGAGAGTAATTCTGGCCGCCATCGCCTTTGAATGACATCCACCTCAAGTGGTTTTGTCCCCGGAGGGTCAGCGGTACGAGGATTACTGGATATTAGAGTTCCATTCCCGTCGCGGGTCACTGCGTTGCCTCACCTCATTACAATAACTGAAAATATCTCCTCCTTTCAAGGTGCTTGCAGGGCCCCTGCAATCCATTTCAATTGATGTGCCGGTCGTGCTTTGCTGGGCATTGTGCAAAGGGCTACATTAAACAAACCTCTGCTTTGGCGATCTCGGGTTTGCTTTGCATTAAAAAAAAAAAAACAGGCTTGACATTCTTTCAGCCCTGTTTTCAGAAGACTAAAACTGTGATATCACTGACACTTGTTTTCTTAATAATGCCTAGACAGAAGTGAAATATTCAGTAATGGAATAACTAATGTTATGCATTGTTTGATGTGGTAAAGCAGGATATTAAAAAAACAACGTACACTGCAGAAACTCCTGTAAAAATGTGATAGGGGTCATTATTTCAGAAAAGTTGGTTGTCTGCTTGTCAACTTGTCTGTTTCATTCACCCCAGCAGGAAAAACAGGAGGGAAAAAATTGTCCCTGCAAATGAGCAGATATGGGACAAGGGAACTTAGGTATTCATTTATTTGCTTGAAGTACTTTAATGCTTCGGTTTGTGGGTGCTTCTTGAACTAGGGCCACACTCTCAGTACAAAATGGCTGCCGAATACTATATCAGAATGATACATCTAAGAAGTAGGGACCCACTGGAAAGGACTACCAGGAATAAAAGGGTGTGATAAAGCCGGGAAACCCTCTAAGCTAATTCTATGCCTTCATCGGTGGTAATGCTTGGCCTCCAACGGAACTCTGACATAAATGGAGAACAAATTTATAACACTGGTCTCCTCTAATATGCTCAACTGCAATAATGTCGTCTGAAAATGAATTGCACTTATACTGCATTAAGCCTCATGATTATTCATATACCTGTAATAAGGTTTTTTAATTTTATTTCTGAGAGCTTTAGGGTGCTGTACTGTTCAATAAAAAAACAGTTTGCTGCCAGGAGGGGGTGTAGCCCTACTCAATGAGCTGATAATTAGATAAGACAGATTTAGGATCAGCTTTCACATTATCAATTTTTCAATCTATCTTTATGTGCAAAAACTTCAGAATTGTTCAAAAGAAGAAGAGTATACCACAGTTTGGATTCAAGGCAGTCATCATTATCTAACAAGGTGACAGTTTTCATTCAATTTGACTGGTAAATGCCAGGAGATCTTAAACTACTTAATTAAAATCAAAGCAAATGTCACCTTAGGACTTCACTGTAGTAATTGATGCATGAATCTACCCATGCAACCTGAAATAATACAGCAATGTCCCATAACAGACAGGAAATTAGTTTAGATATTACAATTCTCAACACGGGCTATCATTATACATCACAATCTGTTAAGAAATGCATAACTATGTATGCTTCTAATTGTTACAATTCATCTGAGGGCTTCCTCTAGAGCTATTGTGCCTAGGTTCAATATACAGACTTGAAAGCATACTTAATTCATAGCACTTCAAGCATAAATGATCTGTAATATTTCAAAAACAAACATGCAAATACACCCAGAGACTAAATCGGCCTGCCTAATATCAGTATCAACTCATTAAATAGGGCTGCAACCCCCAATGACAGTAGACAAAAGGTTATCACAGGCCGACAGTCAGGGTTTTGCCAATGTGCGGAACACTGCGCCAAACAGTGCTTGGAACCGCACTAAATTAGGGGAAGCTGTTTGACATAAGCGAATAAGCATCAATTTTAATGTTTTGTTAGTTACTCATGTGTAATTCATTGTCAGAAGAAATTGCTGCAGTTTGGCCCATTAGAGGAGATCAATGTTTACAATTGTTATAAATTTGTCCTGCAGCCGTGTCGAACGAGTATGGGGGCGGACTCTGCCTTCATTCTCCCCTGCTGACCACCTTAGCTGCTACACAGCACATCCAGTCCAATATGGGGTATGGCCCTTTAAACAGCCTGGCTGACTCTTATTTTACTTTGTTGATACACTGGTTCTGACCGTTTCAGCCTCCTGAGAACATCCTTTTACATATGTCCCTTTTAAATACCCATTGTAAGACCCACCTTTAAACTCCTCCCTTTATTTGTAGGATGTAACTGAATACCAAAGTTCACTTGTTTATCCTGCATGTTTGAATGAACAGATTTCTTAGTATAGCATCTATTTTCCAAGTTGAAGTAATCAAAGCAAGCTGTCTGACATCAATGCCTTTTGAAAGCAGTGCTCCTAATATACTTAAACAAGTTTTTGCAGAGTGAATCTTAATTTTATTTACGTGCTTTTAAGCATGCAGTTGTTGATTTCAGCACGCAAATTAATTCGTTTGAAAACAAAGCTCGGTTAAGTTTTCTCACACACACACACACACACACACACACATTATATACACATTTATCAAAAATGAAACTTGCACTGTCTCAGTTCCCAGTTTGTGCAGACACCTTTATTGTTTAAATCACACTTGAGACCACACCAAAATGTGATGGCACAGTTGGGGTCTCAAAACACAATGTAAAAGTCACAGCAATTGGAAATGGAAATGCTGATTGCCTCTGTCTGGGATATCCAACCCGCAGCCTGATGTCAACAAGTTATCAAGTGGCGTGTAACTAACCAGCGTGTTTGATGTGTGCTCCCTCTAAACAAGCCAACGGCACCTTTTAATGTGTGTTTACTCCTTCTCCTTGCCAGATAAATCTGAGGGCTTCATGTTCAACCCCTGAATGCCAGGAATTACAGTTTGCTCATGCTGAATACCAAGCAACAGGAGAGCAATAGCTGCAGACAGGCTGGTTGAATTATAATTATGATAATGATAATAATTTTGTGCCGTCTTCCTCGCCTGCATGCCCTGACATTTTTTAAGTCTGGGCAAACTGCGTTTGGCAGGGCGCGTTTCTCCTGTCCCTGCTGCAGCAGGCTCCGCATCGATCTCCACAGCCAACATAATTAAACTTACAGCCATCACGATAAGACCCAATTACTCCCACTGTGTGTATTGGCATCTAAGATCAATATTGAACTAAAAAAAGGGCCTCTACTGATTCGCTCTGCGGGGTGAAAAAAGAATCTGGGCCTCCGACATTATGGAGATGTTATTGTTTTGTGTGGGGAAGAGGCTTTGTGGACGTGGTATGATTTCAGCCGAGGGCGGTCAACATGGATGTTTCAGCCTTAATGCCTGCAGGACTAATTGATCATCTGAATGCATGTCATTATGTTGACTAACAGCACAATGCCGTTGTAGAGCAAATGACACTTGTCTGGCTTCGTGGGCCTTGTGTTTCTGATGTTTAGCTGGAGGAGCAATTCACGAAGCTATTTTCTTCCTCCCGTTCCTTGGTGGGTACGATGAGAGCTTTGAGAAGCACGTATAAATTGCTCCAAGTCTTTTTCTTGAATAGAGCAACTCAGCCTCTTCCTTGTTTCTCTGTCTCATAGGTTTTCTGTCAATATCATTGTCTCTCCTCTGTGCAACTGTCATCAGAACAGACCATCAGTGAAAACCAACAAGTTTTATATCACGTATATGTTGCATGATCTAGACCAGCGTTTCCCAACCCTCTCCTGGAGGACCCCTTGTCCTGCATGTTTTAGATCTCTCCCTGCTCCAACACAGCTGATTCAAATGATCAGTTTGTTATTAAGCAGCTCCAGGTGTTCATAACAAGTTTATCATTTGAATCAGTTGTGTTGGAGCAGGGAGGGATCTAAAACATGCAGGACAAGGGGTCCTCCAGGAGAGGGTTGGGAAACCCTGATCTAGACTACTGTTCTGAGTGGGCTGGATTAAGATAGCATACCACTCTGTGATTTACATTTACATTTATTCATTTGGCAGATGCTTTTATCTGAAGCGACTCACAAGTGAGGCAGAGTACAACACAAGCAAAAAGCCACATAAGGGGTGATCAATATTAGAAGTGCAGCATGATCAAGTTTCAATTGTTGGCCAAACAGGGTACAAGTTAGCTGGTAGAAATAAAAGTGCATGAAACCATAGATTGAAAATATTTTTTTGATTCATTGGATGTATTAAGGGCTAGATATGATGATGTGACCAGTCCAATGGAAATCAGTCTGGGTTTTGCTCACCAGAAACTGGAGATGATGTTCATGAAATAGACCTTCCTGTCTGATTATATGTGAGATATATATGATTATATATTGCTTTTTATTGGTGCCCAACAGATTTTCTGCAAGAATAAATACCAGATGAACTGCATGCTATATTCTAATATCGGGCCCTCTCACTACGCAAGCCTGCAAGTTGTAATTTTTGGATAACTGTTCCTTTGACAACAGTCAAAGTCAACAGTCATAGTCTACCACTTCAACAGTGAATATTTTAATAGAGTCCGAGGCTTTCAAAGTGAGCTGTACTGCACTGCAGAGTAATTGATGTGGTCTGGGGAGCTGCGTTTCAGTTGCTGAAGAGGCCATTTAGATGAATCCAGAGAAGGTACGCAAGACTTGCGAGTTTACCAGAACTGAGGATGCTCTGTTGCTGCTCGACTTTCTGCTGCAGCGAAAAAATCAGACTTGACGTTTGATATTAAAAGGCCCGCGAGTGAGAGCCGTGCTTGGTGGATAGTGCCCTGCTGATTTCATCCGGGATGGAAAGGTTAGAATTGAAGACAATCCAACTGTGGGATAGTGACTGCTGAAAATCAATATAGAAGTGCACACTGTCATAGCTTTTGTAAGAAAGAAGTCATTTCTTCGTCTGTTGTGTTGATTTTGTTTTTAAGTTGTCACTCTATTTTAAAATTACATGGTGAAGTTCTTTATTGTGCACCAAAAATGGCTGTGCTGGGTCCATTTTGAAATCCTGAAAATATGTGCCAGCACCATAAAAACTGTCATCAACTTCCTTTTGTGGTTTTCTAGGTGTTCTTTTGCTCTCAGGACAAATATTTATGATATCTGTTAGGCAGTTACAAAGTATAAGATGTCCACACACTCAAAAAACTCATGGCAGTGTGCTGTTGTTATTGCATGGCCCCAGCACATTTCTGAACTGGGAACATTTTCTGAAAAGGTCAGACCCATAAGGAGGTTTAAGACCAGAGCTATTACTCTCTGAAAGAGAGGAGGAAGGAGTGTTTGTGTGTGTGTATGTGTGTGTGTGTGCGCATGTGTGTATCTTTGTGTGTGTGTTGGTTTGTGTGTGTGTGTGCGCGTGTGTGTGTGTGTGTGTGTGTGTGTGCGTGGGCGTGGGCGTGCATGTGTGTGCATCTGTATGTGTGTGTGTGTGTGTGTGTGTGTGTGTGTGTGGATGCATGGATGCATGCATGCATGCGTGCGCGCATGTGTGTGCGTCTGTATATGTGTGTGTGTGTGTGTGCGCGTGTGTGTGTGTGGTGTTGGGCTCTGGGATAGGGCATAAATGATGGCTGACTGCTTTGTGAACTCTCCTTTCATCAATACGGAAGTCTCTGCATTAATAGTCTGTGCAGGTTTCGGTACAGTAATTCTTCTGATGGATCTCCATTGTTGGCACGGAAACGGGATGCTGATGAGGGGGAACGGGTTCCTCGGCTCCTCTGCAGCTGGTCCCAGGGAGGGACCTCCCAAATCCTGTCTGCACCCCTGCGTGTGCCTGTCTAATCTGCCCTTTCAGACGCGCCAGGTGTGGTGTCACAGAATCCCTCAGCAAATGTGTCTGGCTCTTCCCAGAAGCTTGGAGCTTTCTATCAGCAAACTGCAGGTGTGTAAACTTACTTCTGATGGGGGAATAACATAAAATAGAGTAATTTCACCTAAGTGTTCCACAGACTCTGTGACAGCCCCTCAATCAGTGCCCATGTGGCAAGGCCACACTGGATTCTCAGTGTCAGATGGGTCTGTTTTGCTCTTTTATTTCTAATAAATTGCATTAATGATAAATATGAACACATATTTTTTTGTTTTGTATCCATCCTCGTCTCTCTTTTTCAGGGAATAACCATCTGTGAGCATGTGCAGTTTATACAGTAGATTTGCAAGTTGTATTAAAGGCTTTGGTGGCATTATCTCAACTGGGTGAAAACAAAAGACACTTTGATACGGGGGGGTAAATTATTCTTTGATGCGCGAGTTGACTTTCGAGAGCTCGGCCCTCCCTCAGTCGCTGTTTTTGATCGGGAACTATAAAAGCAAATAAGTGAGATTAAAGAGCAAATGTAAAATTTGGTAGATGTAAATCTCCCAGACTGTTGTTTGCACAGTTTCTTTGAAGTGAGGAGCCTGGCGTTCTCTGGGAACATGGCGATTATCTATCCGGGTATGTCTTTGAAAGCACTTTTTTAAAATTTTATTTTGTGTCTTTGAAGCGACGGGAGCGCTGCACAGCGAATAAGATGGCATGTCCTCTCCCGGAAACAATTATGGTCTGACCAGAGCTGAACCTCGCAGAGGGATGGTGTTTTCTTCATTATGATCCTGTCATGGCTTTAATTGCGGCCCGCGCTGAGGAGTAGCCCCTCTCGGTGATCCTCTGTGTCCCGCCCCCCTCGCTGTCTTCAAAGGGCTCCCTGCGAACCGGATAAAAAGGTAGCACGCAGCTTCCGCAAAAGGCACCACAGAGATTTTGTGCCTACTTATTCATATGCATGTATATTTATTTAGCACACTGTCCACGTTGCGGCCCTGTGAGGAAGGTGTTTTTATGTAGAGCAGTGTTTTGCAGTGGGAAGTTATGCTGTCTCCTTCTGCCCCTGCCGCACTTCACCTGGGATTAATCAAAGTGATTCCGTTAAGCCCGCAGTCTGCTCGGAGTGTCAGGTGCTGAGCGAAGCGCGTTCACGCAGCTACGCTGCGGCAGCTGCTCCGCCCGTGCGGCCATCTATTCAGACCCCCCCCACCCTGTGGGCGTAGAGCAGCGCCATCTTTCCCCTGTGACAGACAGGGCCAGGAGGGAGGAGGGAGGGAGGGAAACGGGGGACTCAGAAAGCACCCGGCCCCTGCAGCAACACGTGCTAATGAATATAAATGATCTCTGTGTCTAACTGCATGCGCTCGCCCAGACTGCAGAGAGCCGGGCGGCTTGTCGGGCCGGCATTTCCCTAAAACACACTGCTTCATGTTAATCAGTCAAATATGGCTGGCCTTCAGAAATATAGGTGTTACAGAGAAGATGGTGTAATATTTTATCATTCACAAATCAACTCTTATGAACTCATTTATAAGAGAGTGCCACACATTCCTGTTAATCCCAAAAAGACAACCCTCTGTTAAATTCTTTCATTTGGTTTTATTGTTAATTAGGGTTTGAATTTCTCTTTTGTGTTTAAAATACTACTTAAAGACATACATTTTGCTCCATTACATATATTTTATATCGGTCATTACATTAAAAAGCACCCTGTTAAAATCCATGATGTTCATGATCATTTCAACACATATAATAGGGAATATACGCTTACCACGTTTGAAATTGAAATCTAAAATCCAATAAAAAAGACCTCAGACACAGGTGCTGTAAAACGTATCCAATAAACGAGTGTTAATCCAATCAATGCTTCATCATGAACCAATGGGCTGAAGCAGAGGGAGGAACGGGGGAATCAGAACTCCATTTCAGTCACTGAGGATTGAAAGGTGTCCATTACTCATTCAAGGACCATATACCCACACGAGAGGTCTATTCTGTCACAGAGCGCTTGCTTTATGGGGATGTTGTCACGGTGATGGTTTTAATTGCCATTAAAATCCCAGTGACCAGCGTGTCAATACAAGTGTGGTTGACACGGGAAGTCATTTACACGGGGGGCCTCCCTGTTTTTTCTGATCCCGGCTGTTGCAAATATTGACGTTTTTCTAATGGTTTTTTATAGTGTTTACAGGACGGCCCTGGAAAAAGGATGTGCGACAACAACTAATGCACTGATACGCTCTGTACTTTTGGGATTTTGTGAGGCCTGGAATAGCAGGCAGCTATAAAAAGACAATCCCCTCACCACAATGCTTTCTTCCTCCCTCTTTAAATGGGGACACTGAGGCTTTTAGACACGAGGGGGGGAATGGAAGCTGATGTGAAACACTGTTTTTAAATCCATTCCACTAACGGCTCAGCTTCGACGCTCAGCCCACACGGACAGAACTCTGAGGTTTATTTTGTAGTTTGCGCGTAGGGCACCTTGTTGTACAAAGCGGATTAATGAAAACACCCAGCAGCTGCGCACGTATCAAACTGTTGATTAATAACTAATGTTGTAGTCTCGCAGACTTTGACAAAGCATGAAAGGCCGAGACAAGCTCAGATTGCGGTTTGAGGGCGTGAGGTCTGTGGCGCATCACACTGGCTGCGTTTTGCTCTTTATTGCTTTAGCTCTGGTGCGCACGTCTGACTCCGGCAATCTGGATCCATTATTTACGGCAGCAGCTGCACTTTGACCTGTGACACTGGGCAGGAATCCAGACATCAGAGAGAACATCCTACTGTAAAACATAACAGCCGTCTGAGGAAAAGCAGGGATCGCTAGACTATCCTCCTCGGCACTCATTGTATCTCCTTACAGCACCAGCCAAGAGTTTGGACACACCTGATTGAGATAGTGGGAAACATGCATTCAAAGAATCTAAAGACTCATGCTTGAAAGCTTGAAATTTGTTTCTTAGACAAGTATAACTAGTGACGTTGATGCCTATGTATAATATAAATATAAAATAATTTTACAAAATATTTTTGGGTACTTTCTAGAATCTAAAAATATAATGTATTATATATTGTTTTGGTTTGTTTAACGAATTTTTTGGTCACTGCATAATTCCTTTTTCGGTCACTTGCATAAATTGTGTTATTTCATAGTTTTGATATTGTTACTATTATTCTAAAATGTGGAAAATATTAAAAATAAAGAAAAACCCTTATATGTGTAGATGTGTACAAACCTTTGACTGGTACTGTATGTATTTAGCATGTTGAATTGGTGACAGCCATTCCCTGTTCATACCAAGGTGTTGCTTTCGGCAGCATGAAAATCAAGAATCCACATTCAGATTAAAAGCTTTATTGGGAAGACCTGCCATATTGCACTAAACGAGGGAAGTGCAGAGGGAAGCAGAAGAACTACACTGGTGGTTCCTAACAGGAAATGAGGCACTCCGCAGTACAGGATGCATAGGGCCTGATTGCACATGGATGCAGCTGCCAGAACCACTCCAGCTCAAACTCCCATAGCTGTCATTTGACCCATTTTCCCGTGGGTGCGTTCACCTCGGCGGCCTGTCTGCGATTCCGCTCCGCTCATTCAGATCAGTGAGTAAATATCCCGCCTTGAGGAAGGAGGTGTTGTTAACTCGTATTGGATTCAGAGACGGAGATCTCCACGGTGACCCCGCCTGTGTTGGGGTGGGGGGCGTGGTTAGTGGGGGTAGACTCCTGCCAGCATTCGGTGTGGGCTGCAGTCACGGAGGTGGTCACGGCCTTCGCTGGCGTGTGGAGGTCACTTGCTGGGAGGAAAGTGGGTCAGCCTGGACACTTTCTGAATGGACAGAGCTGTTAATGGATGACTGTATCCCGTTTAAAAAAAAAAAATGACCCGCTAATGCTGCTTCAAGGACAGCGGGTTGGAGTCATGGTGATCTCTCTGAATCTCAGACAAGGGTCACAAGTTCAAATCCTGCTGCTATACCCTTGAGGAACATGTCATACTTTAACTGACTTTATGCATGTACTTTTATGATGGGAGACAGCCACACTTTATGCAGATAATTATCTAATATTTGTCTTATAAGTAAAGGTCAACCAAAAGACAGCCAGATGGATATGTGTCATAATAACTGAAAGCAAATTTGTGCTGTTTGTTTTTTTGTTTGCTAGCCCCTTTGTTTTTAACAATAATTGTGATGTTCTTATTGATATTTTTATCTATGAATTCAGATTACTCTGATGTTTGTCCTTCTTTTATCATGTAACATGATTCATGTTATATAAATGAGCTTTGGTTAGGGAATGGTAATGACTTTAACTGGGATCAGAATGGATATATAGATTTACATACATGTGATAAGGCAGTGCCTTTGACCGGCACTGCCTTAAGCATTGTGTGTGTCCATTTGATTATGCTACTGTAAAACTCTTTTTGCCCAACTGCAAGACTGCTATAAAAATGACATTTGTAAAAGACCTCTCACTCCAGAAAAGATTTAGAGTAAGCCTGCACAAGATTTAGAACGTACACTGCTAGTCTTTCCTTAATAGAGTTTTTTTATCAGCGCATAAATACTGGGGTCATTCTAGGGCTGAGTGCAAGGCTGCATATGAATATTTGGGGTTAATATTTAGGATTTATTTGAGGATCAGGCATATATATCCCACTTAAATTTAAGGGGAAATACTCTTTGTATTTGAAAGAAATATGTCATTAAAAATAATGTTTGTCCCTCAATTGCAGCTCATTCAATTTTCTTGAATTTAATCAGGCGGCTTGAGACTATTATTTTCCATTTCCATTCTGTGCCTGAATATTGCTCATAGTAGAAGCCAAGTGCTTTGCACTGTCTTTTGAAGCAAACACAGAGAATTCCATTTGCTAATAAAGCTGCTAATCTAGAAAATGTTTTCTAAAATATGCAATTTTTTTCCTGTCCTTTCATCCAGTGAAATAGCCAAGTATTTTAAGTAAACCAATTTAATACACAAAATGGAAAATGGAAGCGATTAAATGAAAAAAAAAAACTTGGGTCTGTGGTAATTACTGCAACTGAGGAGATTTTGCATCTACGCACTGTGACGTCCAGAGCTCTCCTCAGGAGGAAGTCCAGCACTCAGCCTCAGCGTGTGCCTTGTCACTTCGCCTTTGCGTCCTTTTTCCTCCACAGCTTTGTCGGTTGTCAGGGTGAGGACCCTGCTATTACATGCCCTGATGAGCCCCAGGCAAGAATACTTTCCCTCACAATGCCTTCACTGGCTGCTCCCTGACAAGACATGATGCTGTGTGGAGCATCGGGCCCCAGACAGATTGGTCAATAGATGTGTTGTCTAGATATCCTATAAGAAGGAAAGCCACAGCGAGTCTTTTTTTTTTCATTTTCTTCTCCTTCTTCATTTATTACCTTCCCCAGAAGCAGCAGAATCTCGCACTGAATTCCCCGGTAACGTATGATGTGAGTTGTGAGCCGGGGGCACCAGGGTGGCAATATCACCTCTGTTTCGCCGCCCTGCCCGTTTAAAGCTTTCCCAGCACTACCCCGAGATGGATCGCCGCGGGCGAGAACCTGTACGATTCATCAATTCCAGCCGGGGCGCGTGCTTCTTTTAGGCTCTGGCCGCAATCAGTTCACCCCGCCCGGGAGATTTCGCAGCTGCCCCACGGTTTAGAGGAGAGGGAGTGAGACGGAACGGACCCATGCCGATTTCTCCCGGAGAAGTGACCTGGTGGTGAACCGGGCCGAAAGCTTTCAGTTTCTTCAGGACAGAAACAGAAACTGAATATAACACCGCGTTGCAGACCAGTCCAGCCCGGCCCAACAAGTGTGTATAAAACTAATCCTGCATCATCTCACCATCAGGGAATGAGATTTCTTCCGCAGACTGGGAGATGGGGGACAGATTGCGTCTCTTACAAAAAAAAATAGGTGCCCCTGACCATCCCGGCGTTTTGTTGCAGAAATGTTTGGGGATTCATAAACCTTACTGTCACGCTAAGAAACAATGTGGCAGGTGTGAACTTCACGGCGCTCAGTAAGTTATAGGGAACCAATGGAACCTTATGTGTCACTGAGCTGGCCTACCATCACTCAGAGCCACACTGATGCCAGAGGCATCTCTGACCTGGAATATTGCACCGCAAGAAACAGAGTTTTCATCATTTTCAATTTTTTTTTTTTTTTTTTTTACCAAGTTCACAGTACTTTCTGGTTTGCTCAGGTGATTATTTGTCATCGGTGTGCAGTTGGATGGTACATTCCAGGTACATTTTTTCAGTTTTAAAATTTGTGTGTATTTTTTCAAAAAAATTGAATTTTTTACTGTTTTTAAAGACTATTACAGCATAAAACAAACCATCACAATCAATGTTATGAAACAACAGTGCCTATTGTTTCAATTTAAATACTGTACTGCATTAACATAATAACATTGAATTTTAACATTCTTGATACATAATCTACATGTAACAAGCTTCAGGTGTGTACAAGAGTGTAAATACAGACCAAATCTCACTCCATAAATCTGAGGCGAGCGCCCTCTAGGCTGTCATATCTATACTTAGCATATGTCCTGTGCCCTCTCTGTGTGGCCTGATCTCATGAGTCAGTGCTGCTTTGACACATCCGTGCATGATCTCCGAAACCTGCACCAATGACGACTTTCACAAATGTCCACAGGGGGAGCTAAAAATCAATGACGTTTAAACCTGCCAGAGTGCAGGTTCCTTGGCTCTTGGTGTGTGACAAAAAGCAATCGTGTTGTAACCGGTTTAGATACAGCTTCTTTGGCTCTAGGCATTCGAGACTGGATTAAGCAGAATGCTCCTGTTCAGAGAGAGAGAGAGAGAGGGATAACATTGGGAGCTAATCTTGTTTTTTTGTGCACATTTGGAAAATTGCTGCTGTTGTTCCAAAAAATTAATGTTGCATACATGAGTGTAAACATATATATGTAAACTGTCTATATTTTAACAACATAACATTTGCTTGTAAAATAATAATTTATCATTATCTACATACATGTGTAAAGTCTAATAGTTACTGATGAATACTGTTTTTAATTGAAAATTCACTAATTATAACACCATAAGTAATAACTAATAAACTAAGATTATACTATACACTGATCTTTAGTATACAAGACAAGAATGGCATTATTACATTCAGATAAACACATTTATTAACATCAACATCAACTTTTCATTCATCACAAGGTAATGTTGTATAGCTCCAAACTGGAAAGATGGGCTTGCTGTTGGCTGTGTCTACAAATATATATCTGTTGCGCAGAAATTAGGGCTTATAAAGTCAAGAACTTTTGGGGATAGTAATTATATACGGCTTAAGATACAATAATGCCTGCCAACATGATCGCTATGTAGAATATTGCAATTACATAACTCGGTAATGCCGTTGACTCATTTATAATTACAAGGGCTTTTCCAGCAAATAATAATGGCCTATTCTATGTGCAAAAGCCAGAACATCCTGTGCACAGATTGCCGTTGCACAGATGTTTTAGCAAACAGTCTAACTAGCTAATTATATAGTGCAAATAAAGTGCAGTCAAAATAGATGTCCCACTAAAACAAGGCAATGGAAAAACAACAGTGTAATTTGCTTCCAAAAATTAATCTTTGTGTCCTTAGTAAGGTGTTACCGAAAAGGAAAACAATGGAAATGTTGATACTAGCAAAGCAGGGAAATAATTACCATCTGTTGTCTCAAGTTTGCTTGTTGATTAAACTTGTACTTTACCACATTAAGTGTTATAATACAAACCAGCGTCTCAGGCAGGAGGAGGGTAGTCCATGCTGTATTCCAGCTTTGCTGTCATTGCTTTAGTGATGTTCTAATTACCATACACATGTCTCCAGCTGTTTCTATGTGGTGTATCTTATGGCTTTTAAATGTTATGAATATGCTGGAAGCATTGGGATGTCGCTGAAAATAAGAAGAAGAACAAGAAGATGATGATGAAGAAGAAGAACAAGAAAAACAACAAAAAATGCTAAAGGGAAAAAAAAAGAGTTAAAATACTGGTTCTACATGAACATAGCTTCACAAGCAAGTCACTCTCTTTTCATTTTAGTTGAGTGTCTTCGTGTTTTTTTCCATACTGTACAAACCCTCCACCAATGTTCTGTTTTTTGTGACTATTTAGTGAATCTCTTGCCTCCATTTTATCTTTATTGATATTTCACTATTCAAATGAGGAAAAGGGGACCTTTTTTGTCACTTCCTCCAAATTATATTATGGTTAAATGCCGGCCTGGCTCTGCAAGAGGTCATGAGGAGGCCTGGCCCATTCAAACTTTCACCTGGCCCTGACAAACATTCCAACCCCTGGCAGCAAGCTTTGGCTGACCATGCCTCTTAATGGCAATTCGACCTTCCAAATATGCCATCTGCCCCCTGACTAATTAAGGCGGCTGGAGCCGGACCTGGTCAAACCTGCCCTGGTGGACTGGCACACATGAATTGGAAAAGATCACAGCAGGATGGCAGCAGTCTCTGTCATGACAAGCAGAAAAAATGGACAATATAAATCCAAAATTTTGAATCCAAAACCCTGAACAGGACTATTTAACTGTTGTTATTGAACCACCACCCCCTATAAATGCCTATCAGTGAGCTGCCTTTACCCTCCCTCACAGTCATAAGAACTTTGTGATTTACTTTGTGATTAATGAAAAAAAAAAGAAAAACAAATCACCCCCTTCACCCTGGTGTGGGTGAGTTTAGAGGGAATGATTAATGGAGCTCCATTGGCTGGGGAGTGTATATATGGTGTGGTGGAGAGATGGCTCCTCACCCTGCAAACGGCTCCGGGATGATATGATTCTCTGAGTATCATCAGTGCCAGATGTGGAAATCTGAGTTGGGTACGTGTGACTCTTTAATGAGTGCAGACATTTCTGGAGGTTGCACCTCCACTCTTCTCGCTTGCAGCGGCAACGGTGTTAATGTGTCTGATGTTTGACAGGAAGGAGAATAGCTGTTCCGTGTTGCATTCTGAAAGATATCCATTAAAAACGGCGGGAGAGAGAGCTGCAATCATGGGGCTTTCTTTTCTGGAGATTCAGTCCTCCGCTACACTTTCAGGCCAAACTTATCCTTTGGGCTCTTTTTTTTTGTGAAATACACTTTGTGATGCTTGCAAGGACTCTGCGCGAAATTAGCTTTGCGAGGATGTCATTGATGTAACAAGCGACACTGCTTTGGGGCTGCTAATGCCTTGCCTTCATGTCAGAGTGCTTGCTGGAGTCTTGCTCCATAGACTTCACGTTCACAAGCAAACCAGGCGAGAGTTAAACTGCACCAACACTCTGCACTCTCTTATTTCCATTTCAGTTTAACACCAGACTAAAAAGTTGATCCAGAAGAAATTGCTTTTTTATCCCGCTGTGTTTTTACCAGCTTGTAAAGTCTAAAAATAATGTCTTTGATGAAGGCGTGTCTCTTTGAAAATGGTTCTGCAACCATTTTCGGTTGATTAAGCCGAGTCTTTCTCAGGAGCCCGAATCCTAAGAGCATTTTTAAGAATTCTTCTTATTGAGCCAAGTTAATTATTTAATTCAACTACCAGTGTGATTGACTTCTAAAAATCACTGCAAAATGCATTTGCCATGTAGGATCTCCCGAGATTTAACAAAATAAAACCCTCTAGTCATTAGAGATGGACTGCATGATTTCTTTCAGCCCATTATATATTAGCTTGGGTGATTCAGTTTTTTGGGAAATTGCAGTAAGGCCAGAAAGGATCCTATACAGCTTTACTGTAGCAATGGCCTTCTTACAGCTCTATACACAGGAAATATTTATTATATTTTGAATATTAAATGTACAAGAATGTTAATAACAGTTGTTATTTACCTTTAGTACCTCAGTACTCTTCCTCACTTGTAAGTAATTTTGCCAATTGAATAAATGCAAAAAATGTAATGTAGTAACTGGAGTAATTTTCTCATGTAGTATAGTACATGAAATTATTTATCTTACAATTATAAATACTATCACAGAATTCCTTTTTGAATCAAGAAAGGAAATATCTTTTGAAAAAGTGTGCATGTATCTTTATTTGAGAAAAAAAAAATTGAGTCGGGTTAAAACCTTTTACTTGCAAGATGTTGGCAGTGAATTATTTTACCCAGTACACTCATCAGTGGACTCTCCTTTAACCAGATATGCCCTAAACTGAGCATATATCCTGATGGCTGTGTTTCCCTGCAGTACACATCTCCCCTGAGGGTAGGCCCTGTTTGTCCCTGCACAGTACCTGTAACTTTCCCCGCAGACGTGACTGCCGTGTCCATGGTGACATGAGAGTGGTCCCCCCTCACCCAGTACTAAAAGTGTAGTAACATGCCCTTGGGGGGTGTAATGGTCACCTTTGACCATACTGTCGCAATAGTTACTCTGAGAAGGGGCCAGCCATTAGTGTCTAAATGATTCACTGTGCTAACCTCATCTCCCATTCACTGGCATCTCTCTAATACTCCATAAAGCAGGTATAGAGCTGGCACTTTCCACCCTTGCTGAGTGGTGTCCAGGGGCAGGGGAACAGAGCTATAAGACTTTGTGCTGGGGGGTGGCGGTGGAGGGGTGGGGGGTGGTAACCAGAGTGCAGCTCAAATGACCATGGAGCCAGTGAATCAAACCTCACCACGCCATACAGCCAGGGTCACGGGGTAAAAGCCAGAGCTCTTCCAAGAGAAATATGTCAGCTCATCCAAAAAAGGAAGTCCATAGCACAACTGCTGCACCCACGAGGATGCCGCAGATTGGTTTACCGCACCACATGACAGAGGATCAATGCAGTAGCAGCTCAGCTGAGCTCGTTTAGGGCACAGGAGGGTTGATTTTTTCAGTGCCCCTTCAAAATATAACACACTCAGCAGCAAAAAAGCATGAATGGCATAGCAATTAACAATAAATTCCCTTTATGGAACATGTAGCTGAAGGCATGGGGAATATGTATGTAATGACTAGGTTCTGACTGGGTCCTGAAGTAGCGACAATTAGCGACAGTTATGCCTGAGGTAGTGACATTCTACCTCGGCAAGTAAACCGACATGTAGGACAAATTAGGGCTGCAACAATTAATCTAACTAATCGATTTGATCGATTACTAAAAAAAAATAATCAACTTGAAATTTGACACGGTAATTAATCACTATAGTAATTTAAGATCCTAATCATCCCCCCAAAACGTCTGTCAATGAGGGAGTGCTCCTGAGCTCTTTGCAGAAACAATTAGAACAGTGCGGCTATTGCAGAAAAATGGGTTCCCTCTTCTGAACATTCCATTTTATCAGCCTCTTCCCCGCCGCCTAGTGTGTTTGCTTCTCTCAACAGTCTGTTTCATAAAACATCCACTCTGACTGAGCGCTGTAAGTTGACGAATGCACTGGTAATGGCTGAGGAAGATGAACCCAGATTCTCTCCCTGCCCCAGGAGAACTGCAAAAAAATCAATGCAATTCTACAGAGGTAGCTAAGTAATGTTGTTCTCAAGTAATTATTTGTTTGAATGTTTTGGGGGGTTGGTGGGCCTCTAATTGAATTTACCTCATAATGAAAGCCAATCTAAGAAACTGTGAGACAGGAATGGTTTTAAGAGTATTGTTCACATCTTTCATTGTGTCAGAGTTGTTTCAAAAGACTGAATGTTTTGTATTATTTGGTTATTTGAAAAAATGCAAGATTATTTTAGGTCTAAATAAATAATCTTCTAGGCAATGATATGATCTTGACAGATTTTATGCAGAGAATTCCATTCAACAAGAGTCTTTTCATGCATAGAAAGGGATTCAAGGGGTGAAATAAAACACATAGATGAAAGCATGAAGTCAAGGAAAATGCATAAAAATAGGAAATTAATAGGGTATGAATGAAATAAGGTAACATCACTCCATGGTAGAATAAAAGACAGTCACAGAACCCAGAGAGTCTATGTTCAGAGTACAATCACACAGAAGCACGATGTCCCCATTTGATGAAAACAAAAAGCACCAAGTAACAGATTAAACATCAGCAGTTATAATCTGCCAAGCCCCTGATGCCCCTTCTAGTTAACCAATCAAACAGCTTTTTGTCATTTTTTACAAACTGTAATGAGAAACCTTCAAATGGGCCTTTGGAATATAAACCAAAACAATGTATTGTCTTGATCATGATGTTCCCCCATTAATATCTCGATGTTACCCCGTCTGATGTGGGGGGGGTCAAATAGCATGCTGGAGTAATTACAAAAGGAAGGAACAGGCACGCTGCTCACGTCACCCCTCAGTCCATTACAATCCCAAATTATGACCCCAAACTCTTTCAAAAATAATTGACAGCCGTAGCCCAAGAATAAATCACAATTTAATGATGTGTCCATCCTCAGAAATGTCTTCATCTGGTTATAAAAAAGTTTTAACATCACCTAAATGGTATTGATTATTGTTGTATTTATTATTGGTAAACAGTAGACAGTGAAGGATACATCTTCTGTTGGTGGAAAAACACACAAGGCAAACTTAAATGAGAGTTTTAAACGCTGTTATCAATTGTGGTACTTGGAATGTCCCTTTAGGGAACAGGAAACATTTACAACCAAAAAGTGCAGGGCTCTTTCATCACTTTAATGTTCTATTTATGGTACGATGATGAGGTTTATTTCTGTGATGCAGTGCGTAGATAAGTAGTTAGCTAGGTGCTACATATATCATATATTTATGAATGATAGTTTAATCAGTTGGATAATTATTCAGTGATGATGTAACAAATAATGTCATTTGTAATGCAGGCTGCTTTTGTGACACAAAGTGTTCCTAGGAACTCCATTGTCAATCTGATAAAAATAAATAAAAATACACTTGGGCTTGGATCAAATATTCATAATAATGTAATATCAGTATTAGTACATTTAAATGTACATGCAGAGGAAATATTGGTAAACAGTGGTATTGTGAAATGCTCTGGTTGGTTCCTGGCTGAGAATTAAACAAGGAACAGCAAGATGCAAATCATTGTCTTTGGACAGGTGTTTATTTAGCTTCTAGGTGAGTGAGACAGCGCACAAACTAAAGAAAGGATTAAATGAATTAATCTTCAGCTCTCCCCTAACGAGTTCACTGAATGAAAACAACAAACTAAAGCAAGAAAGACGACACAATAAATTCAAACAAAGAGCCCAGATGGGATTTAAAAAAAAGGCGTTTTCAGGCATTTTTATTTTGCTCTGGCTCTTTTTCTCTCTCTCGTTCTCACTTCACAGACTCCCTCTTGTAAATCTGGGTTTTGTTTTGCGATAAACAATTAATGTAGTAAACAATTAATGAGGGCATTTTTATAAAGCGGATTGTGATGAAACATGGACTGCCTACATACAGTTTGGAAAATAAAGCAAAGCATCTGTATCGTTCACTGCATGTGAAATATTAAGCACTTTTGTTCTGAGAACCAGCTGCAAAGTCAGAGCTGCATAAGCATTGGAATTCCTTCATTTAGCACATCTCTTCAGTGGATGATTTGCTTGTATGGGTACACAGGAAAAAAGGGGGCATTCTATGATTTTCAAAAACATCTGTTATGTCTGTATGTCAAACTTGGCTTATGTCAGTGCGTCAGGATTGAGTTTTACCATAGCCCACTGTTGTTTGCTGACAGCTCTATTTCACTTCACTTGTTAGACAGTTTATGGCTGTCAGCCATCTTGTTTATTACTTGTACTTTTTGAGATAGAAAGTATCAGTTAGTCTTACATTTGCGGTGCCCTAAGTTCATTCAGTCATGATCATTCAGGCATAGTTTAAGCTTACAGAAATTTCTCAAATCTAATTAATTCACTCAGTGGCCTTATTTCAACTAGGTGATTATCTCAGATTGAACAGTTCTTGTGTGGACTTACCCATAAAGAATCGAGTGGTAACATAAAGGAATTTCTTACCACGATTCTATGTAAAATCATAGCATTAAGTGTAGGAATTGGAATCTTAAATTTGATGGAAGCAACATGTGTCATGATTTGTGGACTCTGTGTATAGTGAACTGCTGTTGCTGTCCAAGTGTAAATAATACAACTGCTGAAATAACACAATACAGACTGACCCTTTTTGTTTAAAAAACAAACCAATTTTTAAGTGGAGCCATGAAAAAGCATGTAAGCATAGCCTTCATATCAGCAGGCATCACTGGTTAATATATCACACCAGTGCCACTGGAACTCCTTAAAAAATACGACCCTCCAACTTTATTTTAATTGTATGCCTGAACACTGGTGTCCTGTGACCTCCTACTGCATTCAGTGAATGAGTATTACAGTTACATGAGCAATGCTATGAAGAAAAATATGTGTATGTTCTATGGCAGCGTCTCCTTTAAGCAATGCGAAGAAACCGAAAAGCATCCTTGTTTTATAAAAGGTGCTGCAGGGGAATTGCATGTATGTGGGAGTAACTGCAGGCATAAAAAATAAAAAAAACATCTGATGAGTTGTCATCGATGCATTCACTCAGCGCGGTGAGGCTTTGGCGAATTCAATTTCCAGAGCAGGGCCTGGGAAAGACGAGGAAGCACACTTGTCAGGGATTGTTGTCAGATTATTGTTATTGAGCCTCATGAGGCTGGAAGTGCTTTAGTGGTCAACACGCTGCAGCAGCAGCAGCAGACGCAGCAGCTGCTTCTGCCACAGAGTGAATAAAACTAACAACCCAGGCAAAAAATACGTATGTACACTGCTCACAATTACTTTCGGCACACGTTGGGGCTTCACACATGAGTGCGCGTGCGTTCCGGCAGGGAAATTTCGATTTTACACCGAGCGTCTTACGCGCTCTTCGTGGCGTGATGTCTCCATTAACGAACCGAGGCTCGGCGCCGGCGTGAAGACGGCGAACGGGAGCCGGTCGTTTCAGTGCCGGCGCGGTCCAAAGATAAGTGTAACTGCCGAGGCGTGCTCTGAAGAGGCCCATTTCCGCGGAAGTCGCCCCTCGATGGGATGACGGATGGGCGCGACGCGGGGCGTTGTGTTGCTCTGAGGCCCGGTCGGATCCGGAGCGGCCCGGGAATGGGGCCGTGCATCATGCCGCCGTTCGGCCTCCGCAGCGGCACCGCTCCGGTGCGAGGCATACATCACGCCCCCCGAACGCTGCCGCCGCTCGGCGGGAATTAGAGTGTATGAATGCTTGAGACGGGCGGGATAAAGGGCTGGGAGCGTCGCTGAGATTGCCTGATATATAGAATGGAGGCAGAGGGAGTCCATCATTCAGATGGGCTTCTGATGGTTTTATTATTGCGTTGTTGTTGTTGGTGGATTCCTTGCGCCCGCTTTTTATTTGTTAATTTATTTTCTTAGAAGACAACTATCGAAAACATGCCCGGTCTTGTGCACGATAAAAGACTCATTTCAAATAAACCCAGTACTGGTCATGATAAATTTCATTCTCTGAGATTTTTCTTTCTCATTCGGAACGTGCTTTGGGGAGGCATTGTGTAATGCCTAATATCATTGTATTAATATAGTGCCTTTCATGGCCCTCAAGGTGGTTAGCGACACAGCTGTTGTACCTATAAACGCTAACCTAAATCACTATATTTATTCCACAAATACATCCAACTGTACAAATGGATAATACAGTATGTAAAATGTGTACACTATGTTAGTTGCCCTGGGGGAGCTACTAAACACATAATTTATGTATTGTAGTGTCTTCTCCTAAATTAACTAACTTAGCTCCATGAACAACAACCATATGAGGTGAAGGGTTTCTTAGAGTCAGAGCCCAGCAAGAGAAGAAAATGAAACAGACAGCAGTTGAGTACAGAAGCTTCAGACTTGCAGCTTCAAATATTAATACAACATATTGAAATGCTTGAGGAGGGCCCAGCGCTCAGATCATCAAAGCGGCTCGTCAGATTCCTCCCAAATCTCACACGAGCGGGCCCCCTCCAAACGGAAGGGTTATGTGGAATGAAAGGCACTGATAGCCACCGCAAAGCAGAGAACTGCGCCAGGAATGAATCAGAAATGGTGCAGAAAGTCAGCGAGAGTGGAAAAAAAAACTGTCTGAGAGACGCTTCCACCGGAGCGGATTAAACGCGCCGCACCTGTAGCCGTCGCAAGCTTCCCCCTACGGTTGTTGCCGTGGCTCCCAATCTAAAAGAACAAGACACATCTGATGTAGACAAACGCCGACATGGCGGTGGCCACAAGCGTTCAGCCCCGGCTTTGGGATTCTCTCAGGGGTTCATTTTAGGCATGCGTTCAGCGTTCCCGCTCCTGCCTGAGACCGGCCCTGGGTCCTCCAAGAAATGAAACGCATGATAGGTGTGCGCCTCTGTGGGGTGCGTTTTCCCGCGGCGCGCTTTTGCTCGAACCCTTTCGCTTCGTATCGTGAAGCCGGAGCGTTGCTGCTTTGCGTGGGTGGGCCCTTCTGTGATTTGTGTCCCTCGCTTGATGTAAAATGTATTACAGTGTCTTCGGGATAAGGAGGGACTCTGTGTGAAATTACATTCCCCGGGTTCAGAGAAATGCCTGTTCTTCTGAGGGAGGACAGACAGAGAGAGCGAGTGAGACACAGCGTCTTCACAAGTTTGTTTCTCATCTCGCGGGGATTCACTGTGGACCTCCAGCTGGCCATTTGATGCACTCTGGATCATATGAGCGCTCTCTTGCTGTTTGTTTGAATTGTGGGTTTTTGTTCTTCAAAGCAAACGCATCATATTTTGAGGATGGCTTTGGAACATATGCACCGCTGTTTATGACCATGCAATGGGGCTATTATCAGAGATTCTGAATCCAGCACCCGTAACATTGTGTTTTGAAAAGCCTAAAATCTAAAAAAAAAAAAAAAAAAACATTAAAAAATCCACTTCGTCAACTTTTTTAAAGCCCTGTGTTGGTCTGCGCATTTCTTAATGCCTCTCAGGTGTTTGCTTGACGCATTGAAAATATTTTCTTTTTCTAGTACATGTCCTTCATGTTACTGTCCCCTCAACTTTGAGGAAATGTATGTGGAGCATAAATGCAATAAATTGTGCTCCAATACATTATGCTGAAAAGTTCACTGTACCTACTGTAGTCATAAAAGAAGTTTTTTACTTTAATGCTAAAAATATGTAGCACAAAATAAGCACATATTCTGTTACACCTAAAGGGCTTCATTTTTGAATAAGCTGAAACCTGAGTGTTACTCCGGATGTGCTGTTTATGTAACAAAACTTTGATTAGCATATCACGTGAAGCCACTCCTCTGAGGTTCAAGGATATCACATACCTAAACAGCAATACCTAAACAGCAATACCTAAACAGCTTTGATGCTTCGATGGCTTGCCTTAACAATGCATCTGTTAACTGCCGAAAATAAAATTGAAAAGGCTGGGAAGCTTGGATCTCTGCAGTATTTGAAGACCACACAATTACGTTGATATTAAAGTATGGTAACTCATTCTCCTTCAAGTGCCTTTCTTTGAAACAGTTTCCCTGGATCTACAGCTCTCAGCTCAGAATAATTAGAGGCCTTTCCTCCTCTTTTGTTCTGCTTTAAATACACTGCAGAAAAAAGATTGTTTTAAGTTTTACAGTATGATGTATTAGGTAGCTACTGTATACAGTATGCTGTATCTACCAAATTCTGCTCTAAAAAGCAACATGTCATACAGCTGTTTCAGCATTGTGCTCAGTACACTACAGCTAGTGGGTGAAAGGCATAGCTGTCTATTCAGGGTGCAACTGTATTAGATAATTGCCATGGCTAGTATGTAAGCGGAGAGCCCCATGCAGTTTTCCTTGCTAAATGTAGATCTATGAAACAAAAACACTGCAGTAGGAGTACAAACTCTTAAAATCACACAGTTCCTGTCAGACTTTGATGAGGGGCAGATTGCACATGAGTCCAAATCAATGATGGAAGAGTTTGCCTCATTATTTGAGTTGTTTCAGGTTTTATTGTGGTGCAAAAAATAAGTTCAAAACACATTGCCTTGCCATTACCGAGCCTGTCGGTCCCCCCGATTCCAGCCCATTTGCAGCGTTTTAGGCTCATTTCAGTGCACTTAAATGGGATTTGAATGAGGAGGACAGCAAGACCATGCAAAAGCAGGTCATTACCCACCTTCCAATGAGACGCATTGTTTCTCTACACTTTTGTTCCCGTTTGACAACATATTTCGGCAGAATAAATCAGATTGGGCTCGGCTAAATCACTCTCTTAATGTGCGTATTAACTGGACAACAATGCGTGGCGCTCTCCAGGCTGAGTGCTTTTTATATTTAATGTGGCATTATGTAAAAAAACGCTCCTCTCAGAGGATGCGGAGGAGAGCTGGCTCTCCATCCCTCACTGTGTCGGTCTTCTTCTCGTCCCTCTCTCCTTTATTGAAAACCCTTGACTGCTCTGTGGGCAAGGGGGAGGGCATTAACATTTATATGGAATCATGGCCTTTTATGCACAGCTAGATAAATTGCTATTTTTCCTACTCCACTTTTAAGAGAACAATAGACTGAAGAAGAGTCGAGCGTGCTGCTTTGGGCATGGCTGTCTCTCTTTAAGCGGCACACACAGGCACAAACACCACAACTAGAGGCTTCATTCATCAAAAAAAAAAGAATGTGTTTCGCTATTGTCTTACTTTTTGCCCACTTAATCTTTAGCGCTTTACTGGCCAAACGAAAAGAAAAAAAGCTTTACCAAAGTAACAACAGCAGCAACAAAACATTACACGGATGCCAGGAGAATACAAAGGCAATTGCAGTCCACTTAGCAGCCACCAGGGAGCAGCATAAATCACAAACAGCTTGTCATCCCAAGCTTGTCATTCCCTTGCCTGTAATGGCTTAATCAGACGGTCTGTTTCTGCATGTTTGAACAACGCCATCCAGAGTGGCTTCTTCTGCCGAGCGAGTCAAAGGCACCAGAGGAGGGGAGCAGATAGCTTTGTGGTTTCGGCGGGGGGCTTTGAGTATGTTTGGGTGATTGGCTACAGAATTGATTTCAACGCCTAGCCATGTGCTGAAAGAGATAACGCCCGCGTTGCGATTTATACCGGGGACCACCGGGATGGGTAACATTCAATTATGGGAAATTTATATCTCATTTTCCATGAAAGCAGGCTCTGTCTTAATGCAGAGCCTGGCCTTTTCCGCTGGTAATGCCAGATCTGTCACTATAGCCCAGCCCCGCTGCCTCCGCGCCCCCCGCGCCTTCGTTGTGCTGCGCCTCACGTTCTTGGATCTCACCGCAAACAGGGCCGGATTTGTCAATGACTGTTTTTCCACCCGATTGCTGAACTGAACCCCAACCAGAAATCACACACAGATAAGCTATCAAGCCATGATATCACATAGAGAAGCCATCAAGCCGTGAAATCTCTGTGTGGGCACGGTTCCCCCACACCGAGGAGGGCTCCAACCAGCGAGATGCGGCTCCCAACTCACTGCAGGGAGAAGAAACGCCCCACAGAAGCCTGCTCTATTTGGTATACATGAAGCCCAGAACGTCTCTCTCTCTCGCGGGAGAGTTTTTGAAATATGTTGAAAGCAGCCCTCGCAGGCCTTTAGAATTGGAAAACAAATGGCATAATTCACGAGAAAGCTCTGCCACTCGCGGCTCTTGGACCTCCGCGGTTCTGTAATTCAGGCAAGTTTTCAAACTTACAGTTGAGCCAACAGCCGAAACAACAAGAAAAGTTTGATTGACTTTTTTAATTAGCTCGATATACAAACGCCGCTCGCCTTTCAGTATAATGTATTTTCTCCTCCAAAGGCTAGAATAATAAATGGAAAACTTTCTTAGAGCGGGGCTGTTTCTCCACTTTAATTGAAAAAACCAAGCCACCGCAATGGCACCACTCAGAACGGCCAAATCACACAACTGTCATAATTTGTAAATACTCCGGTTTCTTGTGATGCTCTACCGCGCAAGAACCTGCCGTCCCTGCCACAATAAAGGAGTGAAAATGAATTGAGCACTCCTGGAAAGCGAGGCAAAGATCATCCGATCCGACACAAAACAACACAACTCTCTGTGGGCTCAAGCTCCGTCCCATCTCCCACTGATTGATGGGCCCTCATGCTGCTGATGACTTGCTAATTAAAGAGGTGCGGTGAGGCCTCTGGCCATTTTAATGACATCTTCCTCGCCTTTTGCATCATCTTTACATGTCAAGTGGGGACCCACTGGCCCCCCCAAGCCGGGAATCTTCAGACGTGTTGGCAGTGTACCTGTCTCAAATTTCGTGCACTGCTTTTTCCCCAACGACAAATTCTCAGTCTGTTCCTCCTCTGTGTTTTCATGTCGCGGTGATATTGGTTTATGAGTTTCTGTCTTTTCTTTGAGGGCTGCACATCCAGAGTCCCAGAACCGTTGCAGTTGTGAACTTTTCGTGAAGTGAGTGCAGCCGCCAGTTTGAAAGAAAGGTGATTTTTGATCTTTTATTCCTACGTTCTCTTTGTGCCATCTAAGAACAGTGGCAGAAGCACAACCGACTCTGCACACTCCACACCTATTAGTTGAGCCCTCTTTGCCATGTTCGGAACCTGGGCTGAATGCATTAAATAAGCCTTTGAATTTTATGTTAAGTTATATATTTAATATCTATGACACTGAGAAAATTCACTGCTCTTCTCACATGAAAAAAGCAGCACAATGAATATGAAACCACTATGAGATGCGGAAAGCTAGCCATACCTATCTTAATAATCTGAAGTTTCTCTGTTTAATGAAAATATCACATACTGAGCAATTAGGGCATGACTGCAATTATGCTTAGAAACAGAGTATTATCTTTCTTCATATTCATTATATAAATAGTTAACCTGCATCTTTATTAGCAGGATTTTATTTTTGTTTAACTCTACTTGAATGAGTGCCATTATATAACTGGGCACTCAGCCAATATTTGATGTCACCTGGGTTATACAGGGTTTACTCTCTGCATTTTATAATATATTATAACATATATAACCAACATTGCTTTACTAACTGCTGTATTTATGCATCTTACATGCACAAATGTAAGTAACACAAATAGTAGTTTATCCTTCCCCTCCTCCATTCTCACCACAGAAAAAAAAAAACAACAAAAACAGGATACTTCAGAGGCAGGCTGTTACAGCTGCTTGAATTCCCTTGTTAACGGCGCAGTGTGATTTTTGCAGGTGAACACTGCGCACCTGTGATATAGCCCAGGAAATTCTACTGCAGATCCGGCACTAAGCATCTGTCAGGGCAGCTAGCTCAGAGCACCCCGGCTCACGGTTATACACGGGGCCTCCTGATCCGGGCTGTGATGCATCACCTTGTCATACCTGCTCCCCTGCCGATCGCGCCGCGTTCTCGCCCCTTCCATCAATCCGCTTCCTGTCTCACTTCCTCTCCAGCCTGACATCACCTATTCACCTGATCGGGGGCGGGTGTTTGTTGGTAATTGCACCTCCTGATTAATGACTAACGAGGCCTTGTAGCTGAGCTCAGGATTGTCGCATTAATTGCATTATGTGCTGGTGATACAAGCCAAAAGGTTTGGAAGTTCTTTGTTCTGATTTTTTTTTGTATGCAGTATGCAGCGGGAAATATAGTATGTTACTGCCAGGCCTTCTGCCATGCTAGCTTTCTGAGATCTGTTCAACATTGTCCTGACACAGAGAGAGAGTCTATGGTACAATCAACAAACACCATTGCAGTGTCTCTTGACAAAACCATGTTCCATTTTTGTCACGTGTCTTCCACCACAGTGGCATCAAATCTGACAGGAAACTATCACAGATGGCACATCTACATCTGCGGGGGAGACCCGTGCCACATCTGTGATCCTTGAGCACTTGCTGTTAGGCGACTCGGCTACGTGAGGCAAGTAATTGTGTGTTAGCAAACAGAACTGTGCGCCGAGTGCTCGTCCAAATGATCAGACCAATCCCCTGTCTCTCTCTCTCTCTGTGCACCGAGCCTTCCCCTGCATCTGATCTGACCTTTTTTTCTTTTAAAAGGGCATCAGCGGACAATGTTTGCTCACACCGAAGTGTGACAGGAAAGTCGGAACCCTTCAAGCGTCTGGGTAATCAGCAAGGGGCATCAAAATCATTGGAAAGTGTTTACCTCCCTGGCATGAAAAATGTATTTTTCATTTTGTTAAAAAGATGGAGAAAAAGAAAAAATAATGCACAAAGATATGTGACTGTGAATGCACCTGCACTTGCAATACTTTCACACACTCAGCACACATGCCCAGTTGTCTGTACATGTCCCTTTTTTGTGAGGAACAGACTGTGTTCATTACTGTAGTCACAATAGGCAGAGCTGGATACAGCACTGCACACATACGCTAGCAGCGTGACAAGCTGGAGGGAAGGGAGGGGGCGAGTCATTAGTGCGTATGGGTGGGAAAAGTCTGCGTTCAGCCAGCCCACCTGTCAGTATACAGTCATCATTAGTGACAGTGGGGGAGAGGAGTAAGCAGATGTAGAGATAAAGTGATCTTGCCTGCAGCAGTGGTGACACTGTCACATATCTGCTTTCGCTCTGTCATGATTGGCTTCTTATGTGTTCTGGTATAGCCACTGAAGAGTGACTTCTTTTCATCATTGTCATCAGTTTTCACTGTAGCTGGCATCTTTGTATGCCTTCTTGGCCAAGCATACTAATACTTAATTACAATTAATACTTAATAATAAAACACTGCACTCCCCTTATATGTGGGAATCACATGTGTCCAGTATGATTTTATTCTTGCAAGTGATTGACTCTTAAAAGTGGAATTGAAGGGGTTAACAAGACATTGTTTTTTTCTGGAAACATGGAATAAAAAGTGTGTAGTGTTTTTGTGCAATCGATAATTTAGTAAAATAAAGATATTGTGACTTATGTTGACTAATTGAAAGTCACCATGACAATGGCTGGCACTGTTCAAGGTATGTAACAATAACGAAAAATACAAAATGCTATTTTGAGTCATGTTAATTATTTTTGAGTATGTCAGTGATAATTGGTGATGTGGTGTCTTGCTGGTTCGCAGTTGTTTCATGGTGTGATACCGCCTTAGTTCTTCATAGAATCTTAGACATTGCAGGTGGTGTAATGGCCAGTTTCTCAGCTGCATTTCTTTCAATGGACATGAGACTATTGCAAGACTCAGAAGGGAAGTGTTTTTTGTCTTTAATCAGGTGCTTTGGTAATTATCACAAGATAAGAAATGAAATGTGTTCAGATTTTTTTCACGTCTTTTTTTGTTAATTATATCCCATCTCACTCCATTGAGTGCTTTGTTGTAAGAGAGCCCAGATCATCCTTTACAAGCACATTGCTCAATACTTACAAGTGCAGTTTTTAAATAGCATTAATATAGGAATGATTCTTTCCCAGCATTTTTTAGTTGCCAGTATTTTGGAGTTCACTCATATTAATACTAATAATTCGTCCTTAATCAAAAAAGGCAAGTGAAGGTATTCAAAAATCAGAGTTGGGTCAAGTCCATTTCAGTTCAGTCGATTAAAAAGATACATTGAAATTTGGTTGAATTTGAATTTGATTTGAATTGAAAATCACCCTTCATTTTCTTTGAAGATTTTTCAGTTCATGACCTCAATTTCAATTAATTCCCTGAGGAGAGTAAAATGAAATGGAATGGGCCTTAACAAGAATTCACCCTGGGAGTTCTGCTTGGTTGGTTGAAGAAACTGTGAGACTTCCTATGGAAGAATAAATTGGATTTCAAGTAGATCCAAAGAGTTAGTGAGAGATGCTTGTCAGCCCTGTTGAAGAGTATGAAATGTTGAGCTGCAGGTAAATAAATATACAAGTTTAGCTGATGAAGGAAGCATGGTTAGACCAGTAAATGCCCATATATTAGGCTGAGGGAGGGAGTGCAGTTTTGAGGGTGTCCTACATTGCTTTTACATGTTGGACTTTAAAATGTTGAAATAGACTAATTTCACAATCCTTCATTCATTTTAGCGCCTAATTTTCACACCATTTGGTAATTTGCATCTAAAAGCAGGACCTCAAATTACATTTTTTCAAATAAAATACAAAGCATAGTCCACAAATGATACAGAATGAAGCTATTACAAAGAGCAGCGAGCAAATGGCTTCACGTCTGAAAGAGATTATGTCATGTTTTTTTTTTTTAGATAGCTGTTGATAATAACCAGATATTTAAATGAATCTTTAAAAGATGGTTGAATTGTAAAGTAGTTAATCAGTTGTGTCTGATACAGAATGTATCCAGACAAAGAATAGTATAGGTTATCAAGTGTTTGTAATATTAGGTATATGATTTACAAAGTGTGTTTCTTTTGTGTCTTTCTAGTTCTCCTCCAATCGTCTAATGTTAGTAATCTTCCGTTTTAGGCTTGGGGGCCAAAAATCGATTTTCTGGAATTGCGATCCAAGCTGCGCAACTGAATGTTTTTGCATCTGGTGTCTCAAAAAGCAACGTGGGACCTCTTGCAATGTGTTCGATAAACATTTCCCCCTCAGCTCGATTCCCAACTTGACTTTGCATCACTAAACGACTATTTAGTGATAATCCCCCATTAGGTGCTTGGCTGCTAATGAACCGTTAGATGGAGTGTTCCCGGCACATTTTACAATGTATCACATCCCCAAATCGTACCCGGTGTGTACAGCGAGCCGCATGAACCCAGCCCTCAGCTCACACAAACCTACAGAAGTTGGTTCACAAGCCAAATTCCAAATTCTAACCCCCACACACACACACACACACACCACACACACACAGACAAACACACACACAGACAAACACACACACACAAACACACACACACACACACACACCTTTCATTTCTGCTATTCCAGGTGTGGGGAACTACACAGAGGTTCTGCTCCTGGAGATCCTTTCTCGTTTCGCGGTTCTCAGAATCACGAATACACCCCGTTCCTTAAAGCGTGCTCCTAGAACCGTATCTGGCTACTGGCTGACCATTTCTCTCAGTCAGTTGTGGTGACGTTAATAAGTTTCCAAATTGCAGTTGAGCTAAGTGAAATGATGAAATTGAAGGTAAGGGGTTATTATGAACAATTAACGTCAATTTTGGATTGAGAAGCCGATGGTGATCGGCACCCCATGTTAAAAAGATGAAAATATATTTGAGTAAAACTCAGGAGCGCATATATGTTTAATTAATAATTAATGTGTTTATAATGTTTTTTTTAAATAAAAGACTGTAAATGATCAATCAGTTACACTTACAAATGCAAACAAAATAATAAGGATGCACCAAATCTAGGATTCATAGCTTCAGGTTTGACTGAATAATGAATTACAGCATTCTATCAAAAGCATGTGAAATCAAACATATCACATCTTGATTTTTGACTAGGCCCCCCTCTGAGAAAGACAGTATTCTCAGAATTCATTTCCAAGTGCAATCCTGATGACCATGACAGTTGGCCTTCAGCATCAGCACAATGTCAGAATGCATTGATATTGACTAGTCATACAAATGCATTTTTACAATTTGAGACTTTTATCACTATTCCTTTTACCAAACCATTCCTGAAAGGTTTTGTGGGGCTCAGTATTCAGGTTGGCATATGGTCAAATATTTTTTTGGTGGCTTTTGTACTGCACCAAAATCTACAAATATAGTTCTAGCACATCCCTACTGTCTAATCAGCACACAGACGTTCCTGCTAGCATCTGCAGCAATGTTATTATGACTGAAATCATGCAAATCGGTGACAACCAACCAAGCGAATAGCCTTTACAATCAGATGCCTTTGTTCCCTTTCAATGTCTTCACTCTCCTTTCCTCCTTTATAGGGTTTTTCAAAAACTCCTGCAGTGAAATTTGATCTGTCCTGACCCACAGTATCCCAATCTCCCTGATAAAACTGCATCATTATAGGAGGCTTCTGGCTGGCGTTTTCCCTAACCCAAGACAAATGGCCGGGGCAGTGTGGGTGGCTTGGACCACAGCGAATCTCCGACTGCCAGGGCCTGCATCACTCTTAACCTCTCTCTCTAATCGAAGGTGATTTGTCTGTTTCACTATCAGCAGACTAAAGGGGGAAATGACGCTGTTTTTGATTTAGAACTATCTAAGCCATGTTTTTCCCTATGTACCTTACTGAAAACCCCATACCCTTACTAGCTGTACGCCCCATCCCAATTCTAGAGAGAGAGCGAGAGATAAATTTATAAATTGGGCTTAGGGGGGATCTCAACATATGTACAGACAATTTAAGTCATAGGCCCACATGTGCTGTTTTTAAAATATCTACTAAGAAAAACGTCAGACTATTTATCTCCTCAGTGATTACAGTTATAGTCAATTGACATGGTTATACACTACGTAATTCTAAGCAAAGTAAATTGGATACACATTGCAGCACTGAACACATCTTACAGGCAATTTAATGATTGATTGACTAATTGATTCTGGTATGGTATGTAATTTTTGTCATACCACACAGAATACTGCACATTGATTGTTCTGTGGGGAGATTTAGGATTAGATTCTATAGATTTTATGTAGTGAAACAGGCTGTGGGCAGCTGTCCCAGACAGTTATAAACTCACATGAACAGACCTGAAGAACATCTTGTGGACAATGTCCTCTAAGGGCTTTTTGTAACATGAGCAATGTCACAAAAAGCTGTACAGTATTCAAAGTTGGTGTTTAACAATGTAATTTTCCTTTTCCTGGACAAAAGTTAAGTTGAAGTTTGACTTTGTGGACACAGATACACAGTATACTTTACTCAGAGTAAAGCAGCAGAGCAAATACTTTCAAACCTATCTTTTTTTGTCATTTTATGAACAGGTGTAGCTGATAATGAATATGCTGCAGTTGACACTAAATAAATTCAGATTCTACAAAATGTGAAATTGATATAACACTTCATAACAGCACACTTAATGACCCTCAAGCAAAAACGTGACAACTTTTAATTGATTCTCAGTCCTCCTTAGATTTACACCTCATTCTTCTCATTAATCTTCAGGTGTATTTGAATCTAATCTTAATAATAAAACACATATGGATCATTTGAATGACAGCCCCTGATTTAACATAATTATCTTTCTCGTATTTTTTTTAAACATAAAACAGCATGTGTTGAGACATCAACAAATGAAAGAAATATATATATATATATTCTGCTTTCCATTGTGAGATCAAAATAGTATAGTGCAATGCTTTTATTGATATACATTAATTGCAAAAGCTATTGCTAATTGTTGTCATGCCCCAACTTCCCTGTCAGCAGTAACATGGGAAGTATTAAGACACTGCGAAACCTCCCGGGGCGACAGGACAAGAGTGAGTGTGTGTGTTATTAATCGTCGCTTTACCTCAGATGGAAGGGTTTGTTTCTTACGTGCACTTGACTTTTTGATAACTCAATTGCTTCACTGCCTTCTTAAAGCATTAGCTTGTCCTGACAGCGTTTGAAGAATACAGAGATTGTTCAGAGCGAGCCTTGACATGCATCATTCAGTAACTGTGTTACACTCCCAAAGAAGCCATCAAAGAAATGAAATCAGATAACAGCTAGAAAGGTCTGTTTATCATATTCTCTCAGACAAGCAGCTAACACTGGTATTTATTCTTTGTTGTGGAATAGATTTTCTTTTGTAGTTCATGGCCTGCCACAAATGCATTTTAGCAACACAGATGCAAAAATTACAATCGGAATATGCTTTCATAAAACAGTGTTTACTGTGATTGGTTAGTATGTCTTTGCTTGTTTTCCTCCTTGTTAAAATACTCTGTGAAAGTTACTGGTTTTTATGCACCCTGTAAACCTTTTTTCAGCTGATTACATTGAGCTTTGACTTGATTTGTGAAGTAAAACAGAAGAGAACTTAAACTTCATCATGACATCATTGACTTCTGAGATGGAGGCATGTAAATGTATAAACAGACATGAATCTAGGATGCTGGTTACCACTGGACACCTGACCCTTTATGTATATGACCAAGAGTTCAGTCAGTGCATGTAACTATGGGAGGTAAGTTGTTGATTTTTGGGGAATGGTTACTTAGTGCATTTTTGAACGGTATTAAGTCAGTAATCTTGAAAAAGGTTGGGGGAAATGGGAGTATTTTCCTTTTTTTATAATTTCACACACTTTCATTTTCAGTTTAATCCTAAACCAAAACATTAAACTGATCACCCCCTGCCCCCCATATCTGAACATCTGAACTCATTTTTAGTATAAACCCTTCAGAAATGTACAAATTACCATAAGGACAGAAATAAATGGAGGCCTACCTCGATAAAAGTGTCTGAATTGAATAATTAAGTGAAACAAGCTTCAGCTGTGAGCCCATTAATAAAGAGACTTACAGATTCTGAGATGCCGTCTGCAGGCCGAAGGGTAACATAAAAGCATTATTTCAATGCACAGATTTATGGCTGCAACTATGTTGTTGTGATTGAAAAAAAAATACATGTTAGGTTAACTGTATTTATGAACTACATAGCTAGTTGCAAGGTACACTATGTAAAGTAGAAATTGCTTGCTATATTCTAGCTATTAATTAGCTTAATTAATTGCTACATTTCATAAATAATCTGTATAAGAAAATAGGAAAATAGGAAGACGCGTCAGCTTTAGTGTACATACAGGTAGTACAGGCTTTTGTCTGTGACTGTTTTGATTGTGAAAATGAGCTATAACAAGAATTTGGTTTGGTGAATATGAATCCGTTAGATCGACACTGTTAAAGCGCGTCAATCCCCCCACGAGACGAACAGCCCTCAACTAATCACCAAGTTACTGATTAGGGAATAATTAGGCCCTGCTACTTGAAACTGCCTTTCTTTCATCAGAAGGAAAGCAAAGAAGAGCGGGAGCTCTTTGTGTTGTGATTATTGATGTCAAAATTAAAACGGGTCCATAGACTGGGAGCCCTGATCGATTGTTGAACGCGGGCGGACACGTATCCCCGTTGGTCGGTTCAGTGCATGCCTGGTTTATGAGTGCTTTGGTTTTCATTTCCGCGCGTGTCCTGTGCAGCGCCGCTCCGCCGTGCGATCACTCCGCGGCGTGTTTACGGATGATTGCCTGTTTGTTTTTGTGTGCGGCTGTTGCTGATGACTTATTGATTGCTACCTCAGCCCTGAAAGAGCGAAAGACTAGTACGTGACGCGTTTCATCGGAAAACTTTGCTAGCCCAGCGTTTCTGGAGCTGAAAAATAAATGCACGCACATACTGTCTATGACTTAATTATTTTAGAGGGAAAAATGCTTAAAGGAAATTTGAGTGAGTTAACTGAAGCACGCTCACAAATCTGCCTTAATAGAGTACTTCTTTACAGTCGGTTGGCAGAATAGGGTTTGCCTTGGCATTGCTGCTTTGTACATCCTTGCAATTATGGAGTATGTAATAATTACATACAAATATTGCCATCTGACTGTAATGATTTGGTTTGGGGGATTTTGTCTGAATAATTTGCCGAATGAATATGACTCATGTACGTAGATTTGTATAGAGTCGTACATCTCGATTTCTATGTAGTCTTATTATGAGGTGAATGCGCTTTAGTAATGATCCTTGAGTTTCAGTGTATTATCCACAGTATGTAAGCCAACACATGTAAGTCAAAGTGTGATTCATAACCCACAACATGTAAAACTTGTGTGAGTCTCTCCTTTCTTCTCATTCTTGTGTTGATACACCTATTGGCGTTATTGACGAGTGTCTAGGAAAAACTTGCCAAGCCACTCTTTTGTCATTATTAGTTGTATTATATTTCACAGTTTCACAGTATAGTTAGTTATATTTCACATTGTATGACACAATACAATGGTCTTGAGCTCTTATTGCCTCACTGGCCTGTAAAACTCAGACCTGAAAATGCAATATCGCACACCCTTTATAAGATGTAATTAATCTTTAATTAATTCCCAATTTTATGAAGTCAAACAAAATCTTAATTTTCCCTAAATCAGCTTTGCATGGTTCATCTATTCATTTTGCCAGGACACTCCACAATTGAAGAGACGTTTTTGAACATGCATAATTCATCTGGTGACATTTATTCTTGTCAGGGGACCACCCTTTTCGAGCATTTGAAAAACAAATTTATGAGGGAGTGACTTACAATGAAATATTAAACTATGAAAATATGTCAGATGGTTTATATTCTCGTTTCTCATGTTATGAAAGGTTGAGGGATTGCAACTATGATTGCAGATTTCAGGGTCTGTGTCCATGGTTAACATGTTAGATTGTATCTTATGAAAATACAAAGGGGTAGGTTGGGGATTAAGTATTTTTCATGTGTTACATTTTTCATTTAGAAAGAGTGCTGTGTTCTGAGTAGAAACCACAGAGCAAGACTGGGACAGACTGTGAAGCTGTGTCGTGTTACTGTTCAACAGATTTTGATATGGGAGTGCACTGTGATAAGGATTGTGTTGAGCTGTGTAGTACTAAAGGCTCCAGATCAGACTTTAATACAGAAGCACACTGTGCTAAGAGATGTGTTGAGTTGTGCATTATTACATTGTGGTGGAATCAGGCCCCAGGTCAGATTTTGATATGGAAGCACATTGTGAGGAGAGATGTGTTGAGTTTAGCAGTATTACAGTGTCGCAAACTCAGGTTTCCCAGTTAGATTTTGACATGACAGCGTGTTGTGATAAGGGTTGCATTGAGTTGTGTAGTATTACAGCGTTGCACACTCGGGTTCTGAGACAGAGTTTGATCTGAGAGCATGTTGTGGTAAGGGTTGTGTTGAGCTGTGTATTACATGACATTAAATTCATTTAGCAGACGCTCTTACCCAGAGCAACTTCCAGCACAATGTGTAGTATTACATTGTTGTGGACTCAGGCTCCACGTCTGATTTTCATATGGAAGCACATTGTGATAAGGGTTGCGTTGAGTTGTGTAGTATTGCATTGCTGTGGACCCAGGCTCCAGGTCAGATTTTTGGTATGGAAGGAAATTATGATAAAGGTTGTGTTGAGCTGTGTAGAATTACAGTGTTGTGGACTCCGATTCCAAGTCAGATTTTGATGTAGAAGCATCTTGTGATAAGGGTTGTGTTGAGACTTGTAGTATTACATTGCTGTGCACTCAGGCTCCAGGTCAGAAGGACATTATGATAAGGGTTGCATTGAGCTGTGCAGTATTAAAGTGTTGCGGACTCAGATGTTGATGTGGAAGCGCATTGTGATAAAGGCTGCGTTTAGCTGAGCAGCAGTGCCTGCGCTTGGCTGTGCCGCTGCACGGCTGGATATTGGCTCCGTCGCCGCCGCCTCCTCAAAGCAAGACTCAGCCTCGGCGTCGGTAACAGTTACCTGGCGATCACCACTCCTCCCCTGACATTAACCCCGTGCGTGCCCTCCCCGCCTCATTGCCCCATTAATAACGTGGGGAGACAGAAAACACAAACACAACATACATCCAGCCCTCCCCTGGCGTTTGCTCTCTCCTTCACTCGGCACAGGCTCCGGCGCTCAGACGTTGCCGTTGTGAATGTTTTATAGATGAGCTAAAGGCTGCATGTTTCGAGATCTCCAAGAGGCGCTGCGCCTATTGATGCCTGACACTGGAACGGGGAGCAAGAGACATATAGGCCTTGACACCACTGACTCCGCACCAAGCGAAGTCGGACGGCTTAAAAGTCTACGTCGTGGAGCCAGAGTTCTGTCTCCAAGAATTTCATTTCCTGAGGACTTGAAGTGGTTCAGTCAATTTGTAAATAAATGATAAGCCAGGTTTTCATCTGGAATAATTGCTAAAATGGCGATCAATTTTTAAGGCTTGTCAGCTAGGGGTTGGGTGGGGAGGACATTTCTTCTGGCACTTTGCTTCCTCACATTTACAGCCTTCACATACTGAATAGCACCCTCGTAATGAAGTATCTACACACACCTGAAGATGCCAGTCCCCATGTCAGGCCAGTGAAGCATCTCTAAAAGGTGTTCAACCTTGTATTCGGGTGTTAAGGTGGTGTTTAATTCCTGCCATGAGCCTTTTTTTTACAGATTTTCGGATATGTAGCGGAAAAGGCTGCAGAGATCATTGCTTCCATTGGGCATGGCGTTAGCATTAGCATTAGCGTTATTGGAGAATGGCACAGAGCACAAGAGGTCTGAGACTGAAATATCCTGTCCGCATTATGAATTAGATTCACTATGACTGAGGTGCAAGATTCACTGTGATTGCTGTGCCAGATTTACTGCATTTGCTGTATCAATAACTCCAATCCATCTTTGCCAGCTGTAACTCGGTGTTTCTCTCTTTTCTACGTTTTCATCACCAGAGGCCTTAGGAATTCCTTTACCAAAGACAGAGGAAACTGTAAAATTTTTCTGTTTTAGCTGTGAAAACAGAGCATTTTCCATTTGAGACAATAAAACAGAGATTTTCATGGTTTAGGTATTATTGCTTTTAAAGCCGAGCGATGAAACACACATGCCATTAATCAAGTAGTTTGAGCTTTATTGCAAAAGTGCACCACCATTTTTCTGCCTCAAACAACAATACCATTAGACCATGGGCTTGTTTATTTGGGTCAGTGCTGCACAGGTACACCTACAGTTTCTTTTCAGTGTATGGATCAGCTCATACTGTGGTCTCAGTCAGTAGGATGAATAGGCCTTTCAGATGAATTAAAGATCAGTACATCTGTGCAACACTGATCCAGAACACACAAAACAATCCAGAAAGGTAGCTGGACAGAAATGGAGAAACAGAAAGGGTGTGAAAAGAAGTTGCTTTGTAAGCCTGTCATCAGCCTGTCTGTCTTACTCCCTCCATTGTGGTTGTTGAGGGATAAAATTTGGGAACTAAAGGTATAGACAGAGAATCGGTTTCATATAAATCAGAAGAGAAACTCATTTGGTGTTTCTGGAGAGGAAGTATGGTATGAGATGGAAAGAAATACAATTGTAGATAATTCCACAAAAAAGGTTTTCATTGAAGGTGAGGTATACTGCATAATTGTTAGATTTTTGGAATAGGAAAATGCTATTAAATGCTATTAAGTTAAAAACATAAATTCAGTCCAATAAAAAAACGAAACTGTGTGTGATATAATTGATAATTTCAGCTGTAATTTTAACAGGTATGTGCTGTCTTTGTATTCATTAGTCCTGGTTTTTACCCTAAATTGTATCCCTTCTCACACTATGAATCTTTTTCGCATTCACATAGAAACATGGAGTGTAGTTTAAATATACAGCTATAATGAAGTAACATCTAGACCTCCTTCTGGATTTAATTAAGCACAAGTGTTTTATTTTAAAACAATATTACCGTGGTAACCGGAGATCACCTTGTCACCATAGCACTAGTCATTAGTCATTAGTCTTTGTTATTGGCTCTGCAACATCTTTAGGAAAATGTGAGGCTGATTGTCTGCTTTTAACACCACAGAGTTGAGGCTGAGCGTTGAAAGTGTTTTTTTCCACATCCCGCTTCAGCGTGATTGCTCACGATGGAGTCAACTTTTTCACGTAAGTTAGTCTATGAACTTGAGTGTCATCTGGCTTTTGATTCATGTTGCTTTAACATCTTACCTGGCATTTCCATCCTGCTGGCACTGGAAGGTAATTGGAAGGTGTTGAGGTGCGGTACATGGGACGATTTACTTTGAAGATAACATCGGCCTATACGGCGCTGTCTGTCTGAGAGAACAAATCGGCCTTTACCGGGAACATAATGTTCCTCAGAGCCTGTCAATGAACCAGAAAACAGGCCCAGTCATTTTCATTTGTTTCCCTAATGCTCTAAACCCTAAGCTGTAAAACATTTTAACACCACTCTCTCATGTTTTACACTTTTACTTTACAAGTAGAAAGGTTTTCCTTAGCCATTTGTTTTGCTTTTTACTCCTCTCATGGCATGCGCCAAACTAATATGGATCCTTCCAGGAGTCTGGACCTGTGTTGGGCTTTGTTTGCAGCATCAGCTTTTGTTAAACCTCAAGTCATTGGAATGGTATCACTTTCGAAAAATTAGCTTCAGCAATTTTACGGTGGCATTCTAGGCTATGCAAACATGAAACTCAGCAGTCCTTGATGCTGGATTTGAAAAGTAATGGCACGTTAATGAACTTCAGGGCAGAACTTTAAACCTGTTGGTTCAAGCTGAGCCGTGCAGGAGCCTCTGCAGTGCGCGCTGTCGGTAAATGGCATCCGGGAATCACTCAGCGTTGGGTGCAGCAAGCACTGCCAGCGACAGCGAAGATGAATTCACTTGGCATGGGCATAAAGGCCATTTTTATTAAGAGCTCTACCCACACAAAATGATCTCATGCCACAATTAACTGAGAATCCCAATATACCTTAGTTAGCTGTCAGACGGAGTCCGTTCATCTTGACCCGAACTTTCCCGCCGGTTCGCTCGTTCAACTCTCCCCTCCGCCCGGCGCCCATGCATCAAGCCAACGCGCTGTGACCTGCCCGCCGCCGGAGTGGAATGAAAGGTCAGGGTTTTCAATCTCCGCACCGTCCTCCTGGGACGTCTCCATGCAACACCTCAGCGGCTCCGGAAAGGGATGCTGCTTACCGAATCCATCAAGGGTGCGTTGGAAACGCCCCCTTTCCCCTGCTCAGCAGACGTCCGCCGTCCGGCGCGAAACTGGGGGTGAACACCGCAGCGCCCCCACAACGGCGAACGGTATTTTCATTAGCCTCCATTATGGCGCCCCAGCCGGCCTTGTTAAAATGTGATTTACAAATTCCTCTCCAGTCTAATTTCCTCTGCTGCTGTTGTTGGGATTTACGTGGCCTTTATTGGCCAATGCTGGATAATGAGCAAACCATGCTGTCCTTGAGGGTCAAGGATCTCTCTCTTTAAAGTAAGAAACTACATTCCAGAAGCAGCCATATGTCTTATTCCCAGGTCCAGCAGCTATGGCGGTGCTTAGGGGTGCATTGCACCCCAAGACAGACCTCAGTGCACCCCCAGCTGTCTCCTTATATCTCAATGTCTACATAGTATATATATATATATATATATATTTTTTTTTTTCTAAGATATGATTTTTTGCTTGCCTCGGCAACTTGCATGTTTTTTTTTGTTTGTTTGTTTAAAAATCACCCATTTACACATCTGGGTATTCACTGAAGTGAATCAGGTTTAGTGCTTTGCTAAAGGGTACAACAGCAGTGCCCCACCTGATAATGGAGTCCGTAGCTCTACACTGGTACCTGCTGCATAGTATACAATGAAGACAAATTCAAGTTGCGCTGCATCATTTTTATGAAGTGAGCAGGGTATCGTTTGTGCATGCATGCTTTGAGGCCATCACCTGACAAGCCTTTAAATCTATTTTTCATAAGTCTTCAGCATTATGCCAGCGAAATAGACTTCCAGTGAGCCAACAGGTTTATCAGCTTGTATATCTCAAAGACAACAAAGACACAGTGCATCTGGGGGGTGCCTAAAATAGCACGGCGGAGCTGACAAACCTGGAGCATTAACATTTTATATTCCAGCCATCTGTTGAACGTTACAGTAAAAAAAAAAACACTCTTAAAATTTTCTGTTGAATAGCCTGCTGTAAATACAGCAGATTTTAATAGCCTTTGCATCTGTGATGGCTCCTAAAATGTTGAATCGATGGCGTTTGTCTCCGTGCTGCTTCGCACTCAGCATCTTATGGACATTTGTGAGACTGTGGCTGAGGCTTGCTTCACTCTGCCCACTGAGCTGTATGTAAACCAGTTCCCTCTGGATCGCTGCCTATTGAAGAAGAATAGGCATTGTCAGCTCCAAATAACTTTGGATTGCGGCCACAGCCAAACACATTTTCAGGTTCGTGAGCATAGTTTTAAAATCCAGCGCTTTTTGAATGACTTTTTCATAATTGTTATTTTGGCAAGTGGCAATTGAAAGCGAATTGGCCTATTTTTCTGTTTATTTTAATTATAGATCTGCTAGCTGTTCTGTACTTAAATTTTTTTGTGGGAAGCAGCTTCATTTGAACTTAAATATATCTTCCTCTTAGTTATTTCGGCACCCCACACAAGGGCACCATAGAAGTGCTCTGTCTGGCAAATCAAAAGTACAACCTCATTATAATTCTAACTCCTTAACGACTGTACTGCACTTCCACCCTGTTAAAATGAGATCTAAAGGAATGGAAGCCTAACAGTCTCACATGCTACATAAGGTCAAACAATTTAATGAGGACAATTAAACTTTTGCCATACTGTTAAGTATATAATTTAACAAAAGCATTGTACCATATATTAGTCTATAAATCAATTAGTCCTCATCTTTGAAAAAAAATCTCTTAGTTAAAAAGTCTGCAAGGCTTTTGTGAAGTGGCAGCAGGTCTGATGTTGATTATATCCAAGATTGTCTCTAAAAATGGGAACATTCATTACCACATCTCTGAACCTAATGAAGATTTAATACGCCATTAGGTGGAACACTGCTTTTCTCTGGGGCAGACAGTTCAGTTCCTTTTCCCCCTGACTCTGTTACTGTCTTCATTGTAAGATATTTGTCAAGGTCTTGTAGGCTTAAAAATTGCTGTTGTCTAACTTGCACTGTGAGCAAGCAGCTTGTTTTTAAAATGTGTATTGATGTATTGATGTATTCATTTAATTCACAAACCTCTCACCAATTTTAACAGCCCGGGTTTTATTGTGTGTCTTTGAGATCTGAGCATCTGAGTCGTCTCTCTCCGACTGCATGCTGGGAGATCCTAAACAGCCATGGCATTAAATATCCTCCAGCACATATTGGATGCAGTGAAAATCACGCGATTCTCAATTTGAATTATCTGAGGCAGTTTTCTTTTTCTTTTTTTTTTAAACGTACAGGTATGAAACACGTTAAAGCCGGCGTTTGAAGAGGATGCCTGTTCGCTCCCTGTGTTAGATGAATTGGACACAGTGCCCTATAGAATATTCAGCCAGACTGTCAGCATCCTTCCCGGCTCCGGCTCCGTCTGTCGTAAACAACGCCGTGGCAACACTTAATCAATCTCGGGGGAGGAACCCCTCGCCGTGACGGAGCGGTTTCATTTCCACTCATGTTCTCGGCGATATATGGTCTCCTAATCGCGTCCCGCACCATGACCTCAGGGGAGAATGAAGAGTCAAGTCGTGGTGAGATCCATACGTGAGCGTGGGCTTAAAAGGGGCGGATTTTGGCTCCAGATACAAACAGTGCTCTGGAGAATGGCAGATGGGGCTCCTCGAAGACCACAACACCTCCAATGATGAATTACAGCGCAAATTGAACAAACAATACTGTCTTTTCCAGTGGTTACTGAACAGTTCACTGGAATCCCATAAGAAATGGCCGTTTCCATTCCCAAATAATGACCGCTGTTCGGAGACATATTGTCGCATTATTTAATTACACACGTGGGATCAGGGAAACACGCATGATGTGAGATTAACTGCCACATCCGGCTTTGGGGTGTTTTTATGCCCTCGCAGCGTTTATGATTTGTGTGGTATGTAGAAAATTGATAGAACAGTACAAGATGATTTTAATGAGAGCGGACTGAGAGTTCTATGAGGGCCCTATTTCTCTGTCATCAATCCGCAATTCATCACGCCGGCTCTGGTAATTATCCTGTGACTGTTGAGGAGCGTGGATGTGCCAGACCTTGGCGCTCGCTCTCAGCTGGGTTTGAGCGCTTCGGTTTTCCCAGCACCCAACTCTGCCCTGCTTCCACCAGGTTGGCCTTGTCATAATAGGTGGGTATGCCCCCTACCCACACTCCCACCCCCTTCCCCATACCCTAAAATGCTACTAGGTGAACATGTTGTTAAGGTATGCATTCTGTCTACCAGGATCTTGTAGAGTGCCTGTCCAAGTCTGCCAAGCATGTGTTCATTTTCACTAGAGAACAGCTTCATAATGTAAACATATGACATAAATAATGTGCATGTTGGGGAAATAAATATTTAATACTGTACACATGTGTAACTTGGTTAATTTCCCAGATTAACTGTGTGGCTGTTCTGCGCAGTATATCAGTATATCAACCGTTTATTGCCACTTTTATGTTGAGCCTATCACATCAGAAATAAAATAAGAATAACAGCTCATTTTACACTGTGGAACCTTTCCAGATCCTGTGATGCAGCTAGCAGTAGACATGGCAGCAGGTTTAAGTTTGAGCGGTGCAGCATTTCTTTTCGGGAAGGAGAGGGGAAGATGGTATCAAACTACAGGCTTTTATTTGCAGTCACCCATGAGAAAACTGCACCTGTCATATCTTTGCTTTTTTTCAGCAAGTTCAGGTAATCTGGAATCTTAATACCTACAGTAAACTGAACACAAAAGCCATTGTTAGGAGCATACAATGCAACAGGGTTGTAGAATCATATCTCTTAAATAGATATTGGGCAAATTTTCCCTACTGCATATCCTAATCCCAGACAGACATCCCTAGAAGATGTACAATGTACTTGGGCAGCACAATTGTTGTACACTGTATCCACGACGTTTCGACCTATATGATCTTTGCCACCTGACACGAACTGTTCAGGTTAAAAGAAATTGCATTCCACCAGCTTGTTTCACACAGCGATGAAGACATTTATGGAAGCTACAAGTGTGCCACCACTGCTCCTTTATCATCTACCTGAAGCACCCGGAGATTTTAGGGACAGTGTATGTCACCTGTTGGACTTTGCGTACTCTGTACTGCCCTTGATGTGCTTTAGAGTCAGAGGACACCGTGTGGCCATGACACATGCGAGCAGATTCTCATGCATGGCCACCGCGTGGCACACGCCGGGGTCGGACTCGCTATCCGAGGGACCTGACAGTGATGGAGGGATATTGGCAGCATCCTTACGAGGAACATCGAGCTGAATAATAGAGGTGGATTTCAGGACTGCATTTGTGTGCTAAAGGCTATAGATTGCATTAGTGAAGGCCAGCTTTCAGCTACTTCAGCAGCAGTCTGGAACAGTGAAGGGCATCGGCCCACAAGGACTGCTCTTAAAAGGTCCTCTAATAATTGACCTCAGGGAAGAAATCGTCATATTAATAAGATCCTTTCCTGTCAACAGCCTCTCCCTCAAGGTAACGATACCGGTCATATTGTTATGGGTGCCCCTCATCTCAACTGCACTTCCTGCAACAGAAAAATGTGTAGGACTTTATATTTAGTTGACCTTACAGAAGTGCAACAATGTTGCTATTACTTTCGGAATTATTGAGTAACACTGGATTCTTACATAACAATCACTGTTACTAGCATTTTATTCAGCAAGTGTTCCATGTGACTGGTTCTTGAATTCATAAATAGTGTTTGAACACGTCCTTTTTATCCTGAATAATCATTGTGATGTCTGCTGTAACGAATCACCCTGACAGCTGAGAGTGCACAAAGAAACAAAATAACAATTAAATTATGTATCTAGGTCTGTAAATCTGAGCACTGTCAATAGGAAGCAAGTTGCATTTACAACAAATTTTTAAAAATTGTATTGTAATGCTTACTTCCTGTCTTGCTGTAACATCATTCAGAAATGAGTTAACAGTCTCTTTTTGGAGAAAAAATATTTTTGAGAATGTTTTTTTTCTGTAATATATAATCATACACAGATCGTTGTTTCAGTTATTATCAATGTCCTTCAGTTTTCTCAAAATTCTGAATACAGGAGATCACAGAAATGCACAACCATGTCATTGTTTATGGACTCAATGGGAAGTTTCTTTTAAACATGTCAATACATCAACTCATACTACATTAGCATACACAAACTTACCAATGCGCAACATAAAGTGGCATCTTTACATTATATCAACAGTAACTGTTATGTCCAGACCATATCTGTATCTGCCCATGCTGTAGATAATTGGTGTTCTAAGATGAAAACACACAGTGCAAATGATGCTGTCTCCATGTACCTCCAGCAGAGAGTTTAAACTTCCTGTTCTCATTGTGAATGATGAGGTAAGGCTTCAAGTGACTTGTCTTATGATGTGTCATTAGGGATCTTGGCAATACCTAAAAAAAAGCTACAAATTAGGCCAAGTCTTTATTTTTTATTGTAAAACTGAGGAAAAAAGAGAAGTTTACATCCCAGGCAACACCGTACAGTATATTTCTTAGTTGAAATGATCTTTACAGTCACTGCTAATTCAAACACATCACTGGTGACTTTAGTATCATTGGAAGGTATGAGGTAAGGACATTTGTTTCAATACAGTGTATGTGGGTAAAAATGTGGAAAACCATGTGAATACTCAAAAGATAAGTAATTTCAAAAACAAAATGAAGTCGTTCAATTGTCCATATGCTCCCACACTCTAAAGCTCCCAAGATAAAAGTTTCACATTAAAAAACGAAAACAAAAAACAAACATTCAGCTGAAATACTCAGTGACTGAATGGAACATTGATTTTTACATTTTCATGGAAAAATTGGCTCATTTCGTCTGGAATATTTTTCCACATACCAATAATTGACCATGAATAAAAGGTTGGGAACGAAGTACTGAGTGAGAGTTGATAATTGATTACTTTTAAACACCACACCTTAGGACCCAAGGGTTAACAACTACAGTATAAGTCTCTTACACATCACAATGCCTGTTTGGACTCGATGTACTGTACCTAAATGAGCCAGTCTTTATAGAAAAGGCTGAAGAAAAGTCATGGAGCTGACAAAATGGTACAAGTTATTGCCTCAGTGATGATAATGTGTTGCATAGAGATTAACCAGCACAAAGACAGCTAAAAGCCTGTAAAGGTTACTTAAGTTACCAAAAGGTCCTAAAGAAAGCATGGTTTTATGGTTTACTTTTAGGCCCCTTGTGTTTGTATCCTTTTAATATTACCTAGTGAGTGGAAATATATCCAATTGAAATTATGCGAATGTGTATCTAATGCTGTTTACTTCCATTCCCTGTAGACATCAAGGCATTGTCCCAGTTTTTTTTTTTAAAGCAGATGACTTATGGCCACATCCTGGCCCTTCTCTGTAGACAGGAAGTGAAGTACTGCAGAGCTTGCTGGCTGCTGGTTGGCCCATCCATAGGAGCATTACAAGCTGACACTGTTCGTTTAAAAATGGTTTGCCCCTTGTATTAGGCAAGCAGCTGCACCAGATAAACGGGCTTTGGATGGGAGGAACATATCGTAATGAAGACAAATGGATAAACAGTCAAATGTGGCACGAGAATGTCTACGACGGTTTCAGGTGACACGCCATGAACGTGTGTCGACTTTGCTATCGGTGGGAAACTACTGTGCATGCTGCAACAATACACAAGAGTATAAATCAGCAGTGATTTTTTTTTAGACTTGTGACAAACCTCAATAAAAATTAAACTGTGACTAACGATTCTGCAGTACAATTCAGCAGATGCATCTTTGCAGTTACAAGTTGCAACTTGCGCTACTGATTTATAGGTTTGGTGAAATTTGTCCCTGAATATTAAAATTTAATACATTTGATAATATGTTCCAATGAATTTATACTGTGACACAGCTGTACATAATTTATTTTCTTCTTATTTTTTTTACAAACCATCTCACCCATAAACCAAAACACACAAAACTCATCATCAAAATCTGTACAATTAAATTTTATACTGTGTTCTAAACAAGAACAATTTATCTACAACAGTGACTCTAATGTCTATCACACCAACATCATCAGGTCTGCAGCCAATATTTCTTTGTTCTGCTTATTCACTATAGGGATAATTAAAATGGATGTTTGTATTTTAGAGAACAGCTTAACTTCATTAGATCCATTATTTTCAGGGTGCTTAACATTGAGTAATAATTATGGGGAATCATTTTGATTACATGCATATTATTTACTAAATGTCAGCAAAATGGTGACTTATTACATAATTTTATTACAATTGCAGAAAATAAATTTCAATACATATATCAACTGTATAACTTTACTTAAAGGAGAATTATCTATCGATAAATTCATATTATTTGGTTGTTTTGGGTGTTAAGAAACATTGTTGCCCTTCTCATTTTCTAAAATGCCGACACAAAACCCCCATGTGTTATCATGTTGCTTTTTCACATAGCGTTCAGATTTTTACAAATGGAAATTAGTGGGATTGTGAAGCATTCTGACAAATCTGTCATTTTTGAATATCCAATTCTATTTTCCAGTTTTTTTCTTTCAGTGCAACAGTGGTCTAGGGAACATTTTAGACTGTCAATCTGATGGAAACAATTTTGTCTTCCAAAAGAGGCTTTTCAGTTATTTTCTGAAGAAGTAAGGCAGTTTTGAGGCATATTTGCAATTTATGGTATGTCAACTCGCTTTGATGTGAAATAAATTGAAATTGCATCTAATTATCTGAATGTAAAAAATCTGAAGCACTGTGTTAAACTTTAAATGTAGTGCTTCTACAGACATTTGAAATGGTCATCACAAATTCACCAAAGGGGATTTATTAGAAGAATTTCACACTAAAATCTAAAAAGTAATTCATTATACATCTTCTCTTTTGAAATTTGTAGCTTGATTTCCTGGCTCTTTTCTGAAGTGTACTCCACCAAATGTTTCTCTTGATAAAGGCAGACCCACTTTCTAAAGTTAATTAGATTTGTGTAGTGGATATGTCTTGACTGAAGGGTCACACGGCACCTTGTCGTGCAATCCAATAGTTATTATAAAAGATTAGGTCCTCTCAAATTTTCATTGTATAGTCAAAAATATCAGGCAAATTCAAAGGTACTGGACAAAGAGCTTGGATTAAACTTTACTGAACACTTTTATTGTCTATGCTCATTTATGTTATTACTGGACATACTTAAGATCACCAGTTGTGCGAACATCCAAAAAAAGTAAAGGATTGGCCTTAAACCAAATCACTGTGGTCAGCAGCTGAATCCAACTCTCCACCAATAGTCCAATCCTATTGGTCTCCATAATCTGATCTGTTGGCTCCTAAAACACTGGTGACATCCATCTACTCTGCATCTGTTCTCAACTAGGGAAATCATAAAAAATAACCGATTTTCGCGGGGGGGGTGGCTCTGCTTATACTCTGAGTGATAGAGACGACAACAACGTGAAAAAAAAAAAAAAGAATGGCTTTGAATGCGGAGCAATGAGAGAGGAAGATGACGAATGGGGTTTGACTGACACGCGGAGCTGCTGCACGCCGAGGCTGAGTCAGACAGACAGGCCTGGGACCCGCGCCAGCGGCTCATTGCGGATGCAGAAGCCGTCTCCGCGGCGACCGAGACAAATAGCACCGCTGGCGCGGCCCCCACTTCCTTTCAGCGCCCGCCGCTCGCTAACACTAAAACGCGGCGCCCTCCCTGACAACGCTGGTCACCGAAATATTTTCACCTCCGGAGCGTTGATGTGTGTATCTTTCCCTTAACGATGGCCGCTTTGCTGAGAACACGCAGCTGCTGGAAGCTGTGAGCCGGCGGGCTGAAGGGGGGACCATGTGACCCAGCCGCTGGGATGAGAGCAGTCTGATAGTGGCACCAAAAACAGCCGACACCTTTGCTCATACAAACCAGGAGTGGAGACACTTGTGTGGAATTGCACATCGATTTTGCGGGGGCCTAAATGGTCAGACTAAATGGAGTCGACATGATATTACTGGATTAATTGAACCTGGGGTTACCATGGTAGTCGGCGGAGGAGCAACAGATCTTAATACAATTATGGATATCCGAAACAATACAGAACACCATACTATTTGCCATCGTACATGTCCTGTTAGCTGTCTCAGAGGGAGGCTCAAATACATCTTTGGAAAGTGTATGAAAGACAATGGAGTCATTATGTCATAGGGTACAAGGTTTCAAGCCAACCTGTGCTGGTTGAGATTAAAGGTTTTATAAAATACTTACGACACCATGAACATATACCATAACAGTGAGCAAAAAGGTCATGGCTTCAGAAAGGGGCTTACACAGGCTGAAGGCAGACAGACATCTTATAATGACTATTTGCAGCACTGGTGTACAACATACATTTCGAAACAAAAAGCATTACTCTAAAAAAAAAAGTGAGCATTGTGCATAGTTCCTTTTCAGTATAATCCTCCCTCCTTTTCCTCTGACGTCTATCTGCAGTGATACAATGAAGTGCAATAATGTACAACTCTGGTTAGATAAGTGCACATAGATCACTGTTGCACTGAAGGGGTCCATCACCTTCTCTCAGTAAAAATATCTCAGTATGTTTTCTCATAAGTTTTCATTGACTTTTTAATGTTTTTTTTGTTTTTTTTTGTTTCTTTTGTTTTTTAATTATTACAATAACCACACATGTGCTCCTCTTGCTCAGTCTCACGGTTGAGTCCATGTACATTATCTCTAGTGTTTTTGCGTGAACTCTTTCTCTTTTTCGAAATCTTGCGCCGTTCCTCCTCCTCCTCCTCCTCATACCTCTCCCACCCACACCACTGTGTTACCTCTCTTGATGTCTGACACCTCACAGTGAGGGCTGTTCTGTTTCCCGTTCAACACGAAGAGCGACTCCGCCGAGGGAGTGACCAGGTACTGTCCGAACAGGCCGCTGGAGACCACCACCCTGTTGGCGTCGCTCCAGGGCCAGGACTGCGACGGGACGGGCTCTTTGAGGTTCTTCAGGACCTCGCTCCTCCCCGTGGAGAGGTCCGAGAACAGCAAGTCCGTGCGCGAGCTGGAGGCGGCCACGACGGCGTACTGGTTGGACTCCGTGAACGACGGCTGGAAGGCCAGGTCAGAGACGTGGAGGCCGGCGTCCAGGTGACGGCTCAGCTGCAGCTCACCCCGGAAGGTGACGGTCTGCACGCTGACCCGTCGGCGCTGGGGGTCCGGGGTGACCACGTAGCGGCCGTCAGGGGACATGTAGGGCTTGCCCGCCACGTCGCCGTTGCGCCCGATGACGGAGTCGGTGACGCTGTCGATGATGACCTGCGCGGGCGCAGCGGTGAGGTTCCCCCCCAGGCACTCGATGAAGTAGTAGCCGCTCAGGTGCGTGTAGGCCATGCTGGCGGGCACACAGCTGTAGTTCTTCAGGCTGATGGTCTTGATGCGGTGGAAGGTCTCCAGGTCGATCTTGTGCACCGCGGGTTCGGACTTGAGGAAGATGAACCCAAACCTAAGCAGACAAGGGGTTGAGGAAAGAGAAGAATTGTGCATCGGTATCGAGTTTACAGTGCATTTGGACTCACAGCAGGCAACAGCAGATTCCAAATCAAGTTTGGAACAACATTTACTGTGTCCTCCTTTCGGCGAGGAGGGAGCTGTAGTTCTGTACCTCACGTGTGTGATGATGAGGTTGGTGGGAGGGATGAAGAAGTCCTCCACCCTTTGGAACTGGGTGCGGATGGTGTGGTGCTCCTCTCCTGCGCTCGCCTGGGAGATGACCTGTAACAGCCGAGAGAGGGCAACGGGATGAGGGACTGGACTGGCCATATCAGGGGGCAGCGCAGGTAAAACTGCGTTTATGGACACTCATTTGACATTTTACTGTGCTGTTATCGTCAGGAAATGAGGTATGCAATCAGAAAGTTTTTGTTTTGAAACGTGGACAAGACATTTCTGTACAAGTAAGCACAACCGAAATACCCAAGTCACTTCGGTAGTTATCCATCTGTAGAAATTAATATGGAAACAGACATACTGGAAGGGACGTACAGCGCTCAGAGACAGAAAAAGAACGTAACAGCAAAACAAGCCTTGTTTGTTTAAGATGGAGAGTTACAGTGATGTCACTGCCCGGTTAAATGTAATGAACCCTGTGGTGAGAAGCTGTACTGATATGGATCTCTTGCTGTGTAGTCTAGATGTTTGGTGAATTTTCCAACATTGCTCATTAAATTATTCTGTTATATTCTGTTAAGTGTTTTTGATCAAATCACTACAGTTATAACAGGTTCACAATATGTGCCTTTTTGATGTAGACCTGGAGCAGGTAGATGTTAATTTTTGCTTTTCTGACTCTAGGGCTGAAATAGTAACAATTGTGTCTCTGTTCCATGGCCTGGATGACACAGGAATGTCACTGGGCGGTTATCATTTCCATGGTTATAAGACCACACCAGAAAACCACCCATAACAACCGGACACAAAGACCATGTTTTCTATCACAAACACACATCCTATACCTAAAGTCAGTGTGTGAAATTGGGAAAGAACAAAGAGAGCGAATCCAGCAAGGTCTGTGAAGTTGAAAGCATTGCAAACGCCGGCGGATCGACACGGTGCCTTCAAAACATGTTGTCTGAGGAAAGCTAAACTCCAGACATCAATGCATGCTGTATCGCACTGAGATAACCCTGAGCGACAGCTTATAGGATCCTATGAATTAACGAAACTTCAACTCCCCACATGTATGAGCAGACATGTCTGAGAACAGACATTTCTGGGAGATCCAGGACAAAAAAAGTATAGAATCTGTGGAAAGACACATTTGGTGATGTTCAGTTCAAACTGTCACACCATCGACTAGATTATGGGGAGCCAGATTTTGCAGCCTTTCTGTAAGAGGAACAGACGAGTAAAGAACAAATGACCTGCTGTACCCTCTTTGCCCCCATTGCAAGCCCATGCCTGGTTACTTGCCATTAAATTTTTACAATGAGATAGATATCACTGTACTTTCCTTCAAGCGTTTACCAAGAGCCCTTGTTAGAAGCCAATTATAATTGTTGTACTGTATAATGGCAAAGGGTTAATAGGTTCTCACGTAATATCACTAATGCATTATTATACAGTAATGCTCCTGTGAGTTCAGAGTTCTTTGTGCTTTGTACTGCTGTGCTGAAATGGTCCATTGTTCATTTTAATGTCTGGCACACGTAGCATCGCCAATTAACGGGTGCGATGCATTTTTTTCCACCTCACCCTTGTGAAAGACAGACCATATGGAGGATTTTGATTCGCTGACTGTCTGTCACATTGAAATCACTTCAGGACTGTGTATTGAGAGCATATTCAAAGCATGTGTCACATATGCGGGAACGAATTTGCGCTCTTTTCATTGCGCGATACGCTTTTCGATTTCCACACAAGGATGTTGAAAAAAAAAAATTAATATAACCCGCCGGTAATTGGACAAACCGTGCTGTCGCACCTCACTGAATATTTGCTCATGTCAAAAGTTGTGATGAGTTGCTGTAATGCTCGATAACAGAAGTAAATATGCCTTATTTAAAACCCGTTCTGAAAAGTGAACTCATAACGCAAGACTGCTTCGAAGATAATAATTATCTCCATTCTAAACTGGCTTTCATTTGTCTTGTCAAATAAATTGACAATCACACACAGATGTTTGCAGAAGGATATCTAGCTGTTTAAAAAAAGAGGTGTTTGATATTTCACTGTTAAAGCAAAATTGTGCCTTGAGCAGAAATGAATTTTCAGTGTTCAGGTCAATTACTTGCATTGCAAATGATAATGAACATCATCAAGTCATTTATTTGTGGTGTGATCCATATGCCCTCTGCTCTGTGGTGTTGGTTTCCTTGAAATTGCTTTTTAGCATTTTTGAGTGATTCATAACCCTAGCTGTAATTATTCATCACTATCAAGCGCGCATAACGTGTCTAAGATGTGTGCAGCGCTTCCGATGATCCGGCCCGAACAAACAAATGACTGCAATTATGCAAATCCGCTGGAGAAATTTCTCCAACTTGAAAAATGAATTAAACAAATAGAAAATCACCTTGTTTGAAAAAAAAAAAAAAATCTTTTCTCATTCCCTCTCCGGCTCAACACCTCCTTGTTGAGCTGGAGAGTGTGAACACATTCGGTTTACACAATGAACAGAAAATTGACAAGTACCGAAACAGACTCCCTTGTTAATAAGACGCCCTCCGTCACAACGTACGGACGGAATACCTCATAAGATTTTAATAGGATTCTTTTCATCCAGCTTTTGGAAAAAAATAAATGTCTGCTGTGGAATGGCAATGGGTTCCCCTGATAGTTCTCAGTGGTGAAGGCGAGACATTTGCCTGTCATGATTCAAACCTTGTGTAATGTGTTCTAAATAGAGCACCCGCAACCACCTCCCAGAAGTCTTGCCAGATGAACACATCATAATAAAAATCCATGCTGACCTGGGATCAGGGCTCAACTGTAAGGTGGCTGAGATTTGTAGAGGTCCCCTCCAGCTCAGCGCCAACATCTGCTATAGACATGCTCTGACCTGGGATCAGTGCTCACCTGTAAGGTAGGCTGAGATTTGTGGAGGTCCCCCCAGCTCAGCACCCACATCTGGTCGTGGGACTTGTCGTAGTGTAGCTTCACCGGCACGGGGTCCGTTTCCACGACCTTTTTTTTTTGGGGGGGATGAAGGAGAGGGAGAGCTCAACTCAGGGCTGAGGCGTTGTCAACGTGGAGGAACAACAAAATCAATTACGTGGTCCTGCGGCTGCAAGAGCGTGCGTGCTGACACGGCCGCACTCATGCGCGACCGAGGCTTGTGTTCAGTAATGGGAGGCCAAGCTTTTATTTTCTGCCGGTCAGCTGTGCACTGACAACACTGGGACTTTGCTCTGGGCTGAAAGGGGACTACTACAAAGGCCCCCCCCGCTGCCCGTCATGAACAAGTCTGGGAGACTGACCAGCTAATCAGGGCAACGTGCTACTGAAATCTTCAAATGTTTACCATAACACCTTATGTTTTGGATATGTTACTTCCCCAGCATCTTTCCTTCAATTCCTGTGACAAGAATTTTCACACATCCTTTATTTAACATAATTTCCTTCTTCTTTAATTACGTTCAGGTCATCAGGTGAATGAAATCTGTAATTGGAACGGTATCTGCAGTAACTGTGAAAGCGTTCATAAAGGAAAGTTTTTTTTCCAACTTAAAAAAAAAAAAGAAATCCCCTCACAAATTGCGAAAAGGCTTTGTGCCGAGGCAAAGCCGAGGGCCGACAGGGCCTGGAGGATGCATTAACCCTGAGGCAGGAGACACAACGGTGGGGTCGAAAAGGAAGTCTGCCGGAGACCAGGTACTGAGAGTAAGAAAAGCCCATCTGCCCATTCTCACTGCTCTCCCTCTCAATCTCTCGGTCTTTCTCATTCTCTCCGTCCCTCGCTCTAGAAAAATAATGGCCTTCATTCACTCCTGCCTGCCGCTGTTGACCTCCGGCGAGCCCAGGAGACAGGCTCTTAACAGCTTTTAAAGAAGATTGATACCTACTTGTGCAACTTTCTGAGCCTGGGTGTCTATGACCAGCAGTCTGTTCTGAAGAGGCTGTGTGACGTAGATGTACTTGTCCCTGACGCTGGCGGCCGATGCCCACACGCAGGTGTGAGTGGAGTCTCCTTCAACTTTTGGGCACATCTCTTCCTAGAGGGAGAAAAAAAGGAAAAATACAGTTTCATCTCTGCAGGTCAGTCCCAGGGTCCCACTGCCAGGACTGCCATTTGGCTCTAGCACGAGCATCCAGCCAAAGGAGTTTACAGCACCGACAGGCTAACATGTGGCTTATTGAATTTCTATTGAACTGGAATACAATTACCGCGACCGGGAAAACTTAAATCTCTCAGAGGGACGAGCTGCAACTGTCATCCAATTCCAATTGTTTTACAAGCTGAGTGAAGTTTTCTGGCGCATTACTGACATTATACCGCAGCAGAATATTGAGTTGCATCCCTGACTAATGAAAACAGAACGGTCCTGGCTGAAATAATGGATTTGAGGGCACACCTATTGCTGGTGGATGAAGAAACGTCCGAACAAAGCAATATTTCATAAATCAATGCTCCCTTTGGGTTTTTGTTGATGTTTAATCTTATTTTTTTCAACCGCCTGCACACACAAATAAGTTCAATGGAAGTGCTCTTCTGGGTAAGGACTGCTGGCCTTTGGGAAGACCCCAGTATTCATACAATAAAGAATCAGACTGCAGCCTGGGCTCTCATGTTCCCTCTTTTAAGATTTATTCAATTTTCATTTAAAAAAAATCCATGTCTCGTGATATTCAAACTGTCCAAACAGCAGTGCCTGGCTGTTCTGCGCATTTCTGAGCCCAAGATGTGCAAAACAAGACAGTCTGTCTGCCTTCACCGTTTGCGCAAGCGCAGCGTAACTCACATAGCTCGCCGCTACCCTCTCGGTCCTCTTGATGTGCCTGCGGATCTCGCACTCGTTGGGCTGGAGGATGGTGATTCCCTCGTCGGAGAAAACGTAGAACAGGTTTCCCACGCTCAGCCCTGAAAGAGGAAAACGCACAGCGGCCCTCAGCGGAAGCCTTCCCGTGTCCACACCGTGTCAGGGCGGCATCACCCTCATTATCACCGCGCACTGCAATTATCGCACGTTTTGGCTTCGCCGCCTCACAACATTGCACCAGCCAGCTCACGGGACTGTTTAATCATTGTTTTTTTCTTAAAAGAAAAAAAAACACAACACAAAAACAACAACACCTAGGTCCATCACCTAACGTAAAAATGTAAGCTAAATTAAAATAAAAAAAGAACATAATTAAAGCATGCTACATCGTGATGCATAAAAATGGTGAGAATTAGCAGTGTAGCTGGTTGTGGTGTCAGAAACAGGGTGTGAGAGTACAGCGCAATCGCCACAACACACACAGCATGGCCATAAATCACCATCGGTGACCTGAGGGGTCACTCTGTCGTTACGGGGAGGGAAAGGGGCTAAGAGAGGGCATCAACTCTGGGCATCTTTGACCGATTTACCATTAGCTAATTAGCCGTTATCATTATTCTCATTCGCTACTCATTCACAGGTGAGTTTATGGGGAAAAGGGCATATAAAGCTGGTATTATTTCAGACTGAGGTTTGTAAGGGAAAACTGATAGGTGTGAATTACAAAAACAGGGTTTTATTGAAAACATAAGAAGTTTTTTTTTCCAGATTATTTAATTCATAGTCAATGCTTGAAAATATATGAGCCTTTCTTGTGGTGTGGAAGCTATTAAACCAGTCAGACCTGGAAAAGGAACCCAGAGAGGCACTGTACTGTGACAAAACAGTTTTCAGCTTTATGCTAAAATACAGGGACAGCATTCATCCTGCACTGTACGTGTGTGCTGTACACTAACTACATTCCAGCTAATACACTAACTCGTCTTTCTTTGTCTAATAACAACAACATGCTTTGGGTCCAAAGAGTATGATCTAGAAGTATCCCATCAGTATAAGATACACGTTTTTTGGAAAATAAAAGCTGAAAACACATTTTTGTGACAGCACTTGACCTTGGAAATACAGTAACTAGACCACCATATGATAAGATCTCTGACGGAGAAACCCCTTCAGGAAGTACCATAATTATACTTTCGACAACATGCTATGAACTATAATGGAGGTTTGATATAATGCAAATGAATAGACAACAAATCAACAGTGAGGATTTTTTAAAGCAGACAGGCACGGATGATTGTTATGAGAACAATGGCTTCTTTCAGTACCTTCCTCTCGCCACAGTATGTTTGCAACTGCAGCATCAGAGTGCCAGAAAGCAATGCAAAAAAGAAAAAAAAGTCACTTTCAGAAATAAAGCAAAACTGTGACTTCATGATATTACATCACACACAGTAATTTTTTTTTTCTATCACACATCCAGTGAAGTAGATATTGTACTGTCACAAGTCAAGTGTGAACAAAAATGCATTTTTAGCTTTTACTTAATTATAAACTGTCTAACCCAGTTGCAATCCCGCCTAATAAATGTTCACTGTAAAATCACTAAGCGCTTTCTTTTTTTAATAAAGGACATAGTGTTAATTGCACAGATTCACTGAGAGAGTTGGTTCTCTGTTAACTACAGTACTTCCTTTGAGAATGAAGGCATGCTTATTTATCATTCTGCCTGTCATAACTGAAAAACTAAATAAAGGAGCTTTTATTTGTTTATTTTTGTTGTCATTGCTTATTTAAGGTAGAAACCATGATGAGTCCAACTTCAAAATCACAAAAACGTTTAACAGTCTTAAGCTGTGAGACATGTAGATGTACGTATGCATTGCGCTGTGTGCCAGATGGAACTCTTGCTTACGTGTCTTTCTGGCGGAGTCCTCCACGAACAGGGAGGATATGTCCTCGTCCACTCCCACCTCGTTTTTGGCGATGCAGGTGTAGGCGCCAGTGTCTTCGTAGCGCACGCTGCCGATGTGGAGTTCGCTGCCATTGGCTGTGGAGGAGGGAAGCGCCAGTCAAAGTCACGGCCAGAGAGCCGGGGTACCACAAAGGCTCGAGAGATTTCTCTGTTTCTTTTCACTACCGTTAAACGTGCTCCTGCGCTTCAGATCCAACACATGAAAGCACAATCACCAAACCTGTCCGATCCTCAGCGGTAGAGCGGACGTCTGCAAATATTAGGACTGCACACCCTGTTCTTACCTCTTGTGATCTCTTAAACGAAGAGTCTCCCTGCTGTTTCCCTGCTTTCCTCTTAATTTCTCCTCTGTTCATGTTTCACTGATTCGTCACATTACTTTTCTTGTAGGCATCAGATTTGCCATCATAACCACGGCAACCACATTGATGGAATGTAGCTATGCACGAGACATGCTGCTTAACACTGTTGAGAAGTGAAAAGTGAATTACTAGATGTTAGTGAAGCCACATTCATGAATAATGATTATGTTAATACATAAATATTAATGTATGTATTTGTGCATGCAATATGTATGTGCCTATTAACCATTTCAGAGGAAATTTCATCCACTCTAACGATGGCATTGCCTTTGGGTGGTATGTTTTCCCACTTCCTCACCTTCGAAAAGTGTCTTTGCCACCTTTTCCATGAAATGAGATAAAGTGTTAGAGGGAAACGTGATGCTGAATTATACTGTCAGATGCACAGCATACTTAATGTTGCTGGCATTACGAAAAACAAAACCTCAATCAAAACCAAAAAAAAAAAATATTACAACCTACAATCAGCCGGCTGTACAATACATGTGGAGGTTGTGGCAATTGCATGAATCATGTAGCTTGCTGGAAGCCCTGCATGCAATTTATCCTGTTAATATGGCATCCCGTCAAGGTATCTGATTGAAAAGAAACATTTATCATGCAATTCTCTTCTGTTGATTGATTTTCTAAATACATCCCAGAAATTGCATTGCATCTCAGCAGGGCTTTTGTCCACTGCAGCTGGCCCGGGGATTTGGTGCAAGACCCAGCTTTGACCACATCAATTGCGGCCGACTCTTGGGAAAGGCCAAAATAATGTATTGATCCCATTCCTGTGCATGCTTTTTTCTTTGACATTTTTATTATGAAATGCAGCTGAAAAATAAGATGTATGACATTGCTCTTTTTGTACAGGTAAGCAGTGCTGCTCTTGCAGGGAATGGTCTTGTTAACTTGACAATACTAAAAGCATTTATATCTGAAAAGATCGTTTGACTGTAATATGATAATTTCAACCGATTAACAGTATATAAAGATGTATGGGGGATTGGTAAGATGATCATTTTCAGCCCCTTGGCCTATAATATTCAACTGTAATTATACAATGAGTCACATCAAAATAACACTCAGGGGCTGGCATGACTTTAGTCTTAGAAACACTGTCTGAGTTGAAGTTGAAGGAGTTTCACAAGTAACCTCAAGATGCTGAAAACACAGTCCAGAGGTGATGTGAGAGTCAGAACAGGCCTGCCTTGATGAATGCCATGCCTCATTCCGCAACCCCCCTCCTCCCTTCTCTTAAAGGTCATCTGTTCTTTTCCCTCTCCTAAATGCTGCATCTTTTAAATGGGCCTGGTGCTTTTTCTTAAAATACACTGCTCTGTTTTAGCGATGAAGCCCACACTTCTCTGACGCAGTTCATTTAGCCTTACCTTATGAATACATGTAATACAGACTAGTACATTACTATTAATGATATTGTAAATAAATGTCAAATCATTTGCTGATATTACCAAATGTCCTTGATTTTAGTAACAAAGTAACACCAATAACATATTAATGAAAAGGGTTTCTGTAACATTTCAGCCACATTCCCTCAATCTGGCTGAAATTGAACATGTGATCTATCTTTAAAATCCTTATTTTCATAATCATAATCAATTCAGTTGTTATCCTTCATATTATCATCAAGGACACATGGTTTTTGACAAACTGTTAATGAAATCATTCAATGTAAGACAAATTAGAAGAATGCAATGGGTAATCAGCTCCATCAGTGTTATCAGACCATTACACTCAACCTCTGTTTCTCTGTAATCCATTTAGTAGGCTATTGTGAGTATTGTATGATGTGTAAGCATGTAACATCAAACATGATTTCTGAGACATATCCATCCATCACTACCATTTAAGAGAAAACTGTATACAATAATGGAAGCAAATTTAAAAGACCACAAATCGAAGATTAAAACAGCAATGGTATTAGCTAACTGGTTTTAAATATTTCTCTGCCAAGCTCCCTCTAACCCCTAAACATAGGCAAGTCATTCACTGACATTCACCTGGCTCAGTGGCTCTGAACTTCAGACTTTGCTACTGGGCAGTTCTGACTGGGAATTGCTTTTATAATTGCAAAATGCAAAGTTAATTTCAATTACACCCACAGCAGACAATCTCAAGTTCAAACCAATGACAATTTGTGAGCTTTATTTGCTTTGCTGGACTGCACTGTGAATATCAATTTGCAAAAAAAAAAAAAAAACGCCTTGCCTTAAAGCCGAGCACCACACGTCATTACTGTGTCACCTGCCCTCTCGTTTTGCATATGACTCAGTGGTAGACAAAGTGTCAGCCGAATGAACAGTAAGAATATAAGCAGCGAAGATTCACATTTTCTCTTTCATACAAAACAGATATTTTGCATGCGTTTAAAATGTATATGTCATGGCAACAAAGCAAGATACTGAGGTGAAAAGAAGCCTCCATACATTGAAAAGGAACGTAAGAATTAAATTCAGAAACAAATGCATTCAAAAGAATATATTAATGAATAATGCATTAGAAGGGCAAAAAATCCCCTTACTACAATATATATGCAAAAATGCTAACCAACTTAACATTTTAAATGCTCCCAAGAACATGTTCTGTAATTAGAACATAACAAAAGGACACCATTATAATGACAGATGTAATTATTCACTGAAATATTATGGAGAATATCAATTTCCCTCTTGAATATGGTGTTTGTCTGAATATGAATAACAATCAGATCGTACTTTCAGTTCTATTTTAATTTAACAATCTTTTGAACTTGGTGGAATTAATGTACACCTACACAAGCAGAGGTGAGAGGTGTGATGTCTCATGTATATTGGTCACACTCTCTGAGAGACATGAGTAAATGCAAGGCCCTGATGGAATAGGAAAAACATGCTTCATACAACTGGAATTGTGTTTGAAACAATTATTAGTCCTTAAGCTTGGGCTTTAAAATAAATACAAATCAGTGAGACACAATTGAACAACGCCAAAGGAACTGAGTGAAACTAACACTGATCGTTCCATGGTTTCTAGAATGACTGCCTACCACTACAACCTCAGTGCTTGATAAATATTCATGTATTCAGAGTAGGTTTTTTCAGTCAGATACAGCTATCCTCAGAGAGAAGGAAATAAATAGCGTCACTTTACAGTTAGTGCTATCCTGGCAGAAAAACACCTCTAATTAAATACCCAAGACACGACTCTTATCTATAGCTTATTGCATCTCTAGCTACCCATGTGGGAGAAAAATCGGTGACTAAAACTAAACCACTACTTCATCTTAATGCTCAGCAATAAGCAACTCGTATGCCGTGCAACTGCTCCTACCTAAAATTAATAGTCTAATGAAATATCGAGGTCTGCAAGGTCACGGATTTATTTCTCTGTGTTTTATGTTTTTTTTTGTCTCCCAAACTGTCTTAAAAATACTGTGGAGGACAATGCTCCCTGTCCTCCCACTTGCAGTCCCTCAACCCTTTATTCTAAATAGCTCCAACAAACATAATGGGCCATCAGAAAATCATCAGAACGACTCTTGGACAGCAGCACAGGACCCCCGTTACCCTCTCTGCAAATAGAAATTTAGCAAATCATTTGGACTAGATTGCGAGACCTTCTTACATGCTGCTGAACCTTGCTGAACCTCCCCCGTCACAACATCTGAAGCCTATAACAGGCTATTACTGCAGGTAATGACCCACACGCAGCCAATAAACTGTCTTCTAATGAGGGTTACACTATAAAAGATGTTCTAGAATGCACCCCTCAAATTGAAACTCCCTTTTCAATCTTCACACGGCTGACTACAGTATATTCTATAACTTTCAGTTGATAGATTTTTTTTTTTTACGTTACAAAGAAATGCATATTTAGTCTTATAAACAGCCCTGTTGCCATCAGCCTGACTCAATAGCGAAGAAGATCACACCGTTAATCTTGAGCTGCCCGATATAGGAGTGTGTAGCATAACATCTGACCCCACTCCCATGCCTCGAAGATGGCTCGACTCACAGATTGAATCCTGCCTTATCTGTGAATGAGAACAGCATGTACAAACAAAAGCCTGCATTACCTTTGAGCGAGCATGGCATGGACGGACAAAAGGCACTCTTACCCATGAGCGAGAACAGCACTAACAGACAGAAGCCTGTTCATATTACGAATGAGAGAAGATAGAAAATATACAAAAGATAGAGAAATAGAAACCGGTCTTACCAAGTGACATACTATCAGACAGACAGATATGAGCCTCTCTTACTTATGAATGAGAGAAAAATAGACAGTTGTGAAACCTGTCTTACCTATATTCAAAACCTTTTGGGACCAACAGAAACCAGTCTTTCCTAAGACTGAGACAGGTAGACAGGTAAACAGGTAGGAGCCTATCCTACCTATGAGTGAGACCGGATCAGACAGACAGATAGGAGTCTCTCTTACTTATGAATGAGGGAAGAAAGACAGTTGTGAAACCTGTCTTATCTATGTGTGAGAGAGAATCAGGTAGACAGGTAAACAGATAGGACTCTGTCTCACCTATCGAGTGAGAGAAGATCAGACAGATAGGAGCCTGCTTTATCTGAGAGAGGATCAGACAGACAGATAGGAGCTGCCGTACCTATGAGTGAGAGCTGCTTGGACCCCTTCAGCTGCAGATCCATGCCATTCTTCAGCCAGAGGATCTTGGGATTGGGGATGCCATCTGCGTAGCAGTGTAGGCTGGCGGACACTCCTGGCTCCTGTGCTTGGGTCTCGGGGTACACCAGGATCACCGGCGGCACTGGGCACACATGGCATGGAGTGGGGGGTCAGAGAGCTACTGGTTTCATCCAATCATAACGCAGTAAGACTATTCTCACTGTGGTCACAGAGTAATGCCAACGTTTCAATCTACAAAGTATGACAAAATGAGCTGGAGCTCACCCCCTAAACTGCTTAAGAAAGAGACATTCATTATTTACTGGTAAATGTTAATGTTAAACCAAAAGCTAAGGTCTGGTAACTGCCTAAGATAATCTGCTTACTCTCACACGCCACCTCAGTGTCTCCCCACTGCTGCTGTATTCACTTTCAATTACTATAAATCGTCCCTAACAAAGGAGAACAATCATCCCTATTGTCCTTGTTAATTGATTTTTTTTGCTTTTTCTTGTTTTACATATCTGACGGAAATTAAAGCAGCAAAATTGGATTGCTATCGTTGATTCCATGTACGTAGCATATGCAGTGTTTCTGGTGTCTTCAATGAGGGAGAAATACTGGTAATCACACGTTTCAGCAAAAGTGTAATGCAAATGATTTTCTAAAGCAATGCACTTTGATAAGTGCCTGCAGACAGCCTTTTGCTTTCCATGCCACTGGTTATTTGATGTCGCCTAAATGGTTTGTGGGATGGAAATCACTAGAATATAACGGAGACAGATTCACTGTGCTGTCTTTGACTCCAGTCTAGCTATAAAACAATGCCTTGCTTCACTGTTGACAAAACACGGGCTACGCATCAAATTCAGCCTACCGTAAACTTATTAGAAACATATGTCGAGTTAATTATTTAATCTTTCCTTTATAGACAATGAAAAAACAATCAGACATATTCACAGCAAGCTCAACTGAGAGCTGCTGGTTCAGATTTTTTTTTCTAACACGCAGGTGACACACATCTGCTCCTATATTATCAGATAGCATATTTGTGCCACAAATATTTTGCATATTTTTTTTCAGCCTTAAGTATTAAACACTAGCACAGACGCATGCTTCTGAGCCTACAGGTATAAAGCTAATTCAGAAGGCAATAAAAGTGTTGTCTCACCACCAATCTATTTGCAGAAGTTCTACAGTGACCCTGTGACATGCTGTGACATCAAATCAACATGGAATGCCATATATGCCATTACTAACCATTCACCTGCAGCACATGTGTCTGGAAGAGCTCTTCGTATCCGTACGCGTGGCAGCTGTAATTCCCCATGTGAATGGTTGTCACCTTGGTAATGTAGAGTGAGCCATCATCGCCAAAGTCCTAATTGAGGCAGAGGGAGACAAAACAGCGGGGAGTCATGGGAGGCACGGCCCATGAATCAACACGCTTCCCGTACAAACAGGGCGAATGGGCAGGGGGATTTGAGCCCGCGACGGTGCGCCAGCCTCGGCCTGATAAATAGGAAGGGTTAAAAATAAAACGTGCATTAGCATGATTAATGAAGGCGGTTGTTGTTTTTTTTTCTTTCTTTCTTTTTTCGGGGATGCACAACTCGCCCGGGGTTTCGGGGCCGGGGCTTAAAAGGATTAAGAAATGAGATTCTGTCGGAGTGCGTGGATGTGCGCGCGAGGCACTTTGACACCGAGGACCTCTTGTACCGACAACCTCAGGAGAGACCGCGCCGACATTGTCTTCCGGGCTGCTCTTCTTGTGCTAAATGTTGGCAGCATAGTAAGCAGGAGTATTTTAAGAGCCAACTGCCTGCCTCATGTTTAGGATGCTGAAGGTTAGAGAGTTTGGAAGAAGATGAACACCAAAGTAACAGGCGAAATGCATCAAAATGTCAGATTAAAGAGAATGCCTTTGGAAAGTGATTTCATCAAAACGTATGAAGGCTTCTGGTACGGCTTAAAGTAACTGTGCACACTCATGCTGATGGTTAAAGTATTTCTACAATGAACTGATTTTGTTTAATATGCTACCGTCTCAGGAGAATATGATTATTCAGGTTAATGCTGTGTAGTCCCAGATGAATCTAGTCTGAGGTAACGATTACACCTTTAATCAACAATATTTCTGTAACCACAATAAAATATATCAAATATATCAATATTGTATATTTAAATATCATCTCATAAATAGTTGCTGTAGGAATGTGGGAATAGGTGGACCTAAACAGTACTGTTTCTAGAATTGAAATCAAATGATTAAATAGCATTTCAACTCCAAAATGAGCAATTATGTATCACAGTTGGAGCATACTCAAATGAAAGGCATTAACAACACAAGGTTGTTGTTCAGGGTATTATCCTGAAACACTTCGCTTTATGAACAACAATTACTTGTTTCCTTTTTCCTCCAAATGGAACAGAGAACAAGTCTTTCATCTTCTCTAATGAGTTAAAGCAAAGTATTCACTACCATGGTTTTCATAGAAAAATCATTCCAAGATGTTTGAAGCTTTGCTTAATATACTTTACCAGGCAGTTTCAAGTGAGTGAATCAAAAGCTGGAATGTTAATTAAAGTATGTGTAATAAAATATGTGTTAACATTTTGTTTTATAAATGGAGACCATGCATTATTCATTTCACTCGTAAATAATTTGTACCCAATAATCAAGCTTTTGATCTCCTTATTTTTTGTTCTGTAAGAAGCGGACAGGAATGCGACGAGTCTGTTTTGTTTCCCTGAAGTACTCCCCTCTCTCCCTGTGCAATCAAACCAGGGGAACAAATTGTGGATTTCAAAATGCAACTCAATTACTTCAGAAGAAAGTATTCAATATGTAAAATGCCACAATTTAGTGGGAGTAATATTGCTCTTTGATAAATTGCCGCAGACAAATGGTCCCCAAGACTCAAGCCATGGCAAATTGCCTCTCCGGGATGTCCTGAGTTCCATTGCCACAGAGGCCAGAATTTCCATCACAAGCAAATTAAGATTTGCTAGTTAAATCTCCCAAACAAGCCACATTTTAAATGAAGCAAACTATCTATTTTCAAAAAATACATAATACCAAACAGAAATCAGAGGAATGTTCTGAACGTCAGTCTACTCTTTGATATTAGAAGTATTCACAGACACATCCCTGTCAATTTCTGACGGAAGACTCAAACACTGCCTCGAGAGAGAGAGAGAGAGAGCGCTTTTCCTTTATTCTGCGGACCTACTTGTTAACATGTGTGCAATCTTTTATTGGGCAGCGTTGACAACACTCAACAAGGCCGTTCATTAACATGCAATTAGAGAATTTTAATCAGCTACCCTTGCAAACAGAAGCTCATGTTGTCAGCAGTGCAGGTGAGCTAAACACAAGCCTGCTATAGTTCATTAACCACAGCTAGCTCAGCACTGGCACACAGGGATTTGTAAATCTTTGTCCTTTTTTTTTTTTACAAATTTTGTGGGTCCTGGCGTAGCTCCTGAGACCAAAATCATTACATTATTGCCAATCATAAAAAATGATACAAATTACAGAGAAAGCGTTAATTAGGGGGGAAAAAAAAGTTGAATCGATTTTGTAAAATAAGAAACTAACACTGCTAATTTATAGTCTATGATCTCAACGTATTGAATACCTTTTCTGAAATCAATGAAAGAGCAGAGCTCAATTCGTGGCACCTTTGTATTAAAACATCCATCTGCTGAGCCAGGGTCTCCAGCTTTCCAGGTCCATGGCCCACTTAATGAGTGAATGCATTTATTATGACTCAATAAATAAATGTAGCTTATTATTTGATTAAATGTGCTATCATATTTTATTCAGCTGCATGAACAATAGCCAGAGCAGTGTGTAGTATTAATAGTGTACATGTCTTTATAAGGGTTATAAAAAGTTTTTCACATGCATCACAATACACACCTCGATCTCTCTCACAACCCACCAGTGGGTCCTGACCTACAATGAGGGAATCACTGCACTAAATCAAGTTAAACCAGAATTTCTCTGAACACCCTTAAATCAGTGGTCTGTTTAGTCGGCTGTTTCACCTTGAAATGCCTTAAAGCTCATAAGTGTAATCCTCAGGGAATGGGTTCGTGTTATATCCTTGAATATTAACTGCCTGCATGCCAGATGCAGGTAAGACAATGATTGCAACCAACATGCTGTGGACAGATAACCCTAACTCTAACCCTAACCTGTGATGAGTGAAGTGCATGTAGCATATTATCCACATTTCTTTAAAAAATTTAAACCTCATTAAAAATCAAAGGGTTTGATTTATTCTTACATTAATGTCCTCCAGATCCAGGAAGTTCAGCACGATTCCATTCCTCTTCCAGATGATGGGCGGTCGCAGTGTTCCCTGAATGGCACAGGACAGCACCGTGCTGAGGCCCACGGTAACCGTGGTGACACTCACCCGCTTCTCTTCAGGTAGGCTGAGCTGGACGACCTCTGTGGGAATGAAGGTCAGGGAGTTAGGATCACATTCCCAATATTTCCCCCGCATAAGAGGAACAGTACAGTTGGCTAAATACCGAAAGACAAATTCCCAACTCTGACTGAGAGGAAACGCATGGAGGATCACAACCTTTCCAAATATAAATCCTCTTAAAAGGCAGATTTACCTTTTGCCAGGATAGTGTTCCAATTTATTTCACCTTTTCCGGAAAAAAACCAAGCTCCACTCTTCCAGGGTCCCTCGGGCCACATTTGTACCAGATGGAAAATGGACCAGAAGGAGATAGATGGCTCATATTCATGTAATAAATATGTCTGAAGGAACCTAGGTCAATATTGGTAAGGGTCTTTAGAAAGAGCATAAATGATTCAATAAATAATGATCTCCAACATGTTATAGAAATTTAAGATGGGGCCATTCAGGCATGAACTCTGAGTGAATTCCTCTTCACAGGATGAAATAAATTTGATTGAAACGGTTAGTCCCTTTGTTCTGTGACCCGTGAAATCCCCACCAAAAATGATTTCCATCCGATCCATATTTGACATTGTAGTCTTCTGCTATTGAACTCCTCCCATAATGATACGTCCTGAATTTAGCGTTAACGTTAAGGACAAAATGTATCACCAGGCAGTGAAGAAATCCATCTGAATAATAACAGCTTTTTGCGAATTATGACTTCATTAGTTTCATCCATTTGATTAGATTTTGTTCACACTGACACTGGGGCCACCAACTGTTATTGAGCAAATAATACATATATGAATGAACTTTCAAAATATTAATATTTTTTAAATAGGTAAATTGCCTGATAAATAGATTGAAACAATCCACAGGGGTTTTCAAAAATACAGTAATTAATCTTTCAATTAAAAAAATAATAATTGTCTCCACACATATTTTAATTGTGATTTGAAACAGCACTAGAATAACATTTTAATTGAGGATGTTTCAAAGTAAACAAATAAGTAATCAGGTTTTGATGTAAGTTCCTTGTTCTTAATAAGTATTTGGCTTTGCCAACTTTTCACCTCCTCAAGTGCTATGATTCTGTAATGAAAGAGTACAAAGTAATCAATAATACAAATAATACATTCAGTCATTTACTTTCAATCAATATGATGAAGTGCAATCACATTTTTGCTGGGGCATAATGCTGAATAAATAACTGAATTCAAAAAAAGCTCCTCAAAGAAACATTCAGTTATACATATTTGAAATAAATTTCTAATAAAGAACAACTTTTTCAAGTACTAATAAGTTATGTTTTTTAATCGTATTATGTAAAAATGTTGCTATGTATAATTGTAATCTTAATGCTCCCAAAAATATAAAGAAATAAAACAAAATAATATAAAATACTGATGATACTACCAGGTCGCCAAGTGATCAACACTATGACAACTGCTGCTGCTTTCATTCATTCATGTCATATATTTTCTTTGTCATTAATGCTTCTGAAAAATTATTATTGTATTATCTTGTGAAAACAATAATGGTGTAAAAATATACATGAGATCGTACTTTCATCAGTTGAGTGTCAGCCCTTGAATTTAAATTTGAATCCTTTTCTACACAGTGAAAATATCTGTCCAACAAATGTGTCCTTCATATTAAATGATCCATAGATTAAATATTTTTCAAGTTGTAGCTATGTTCCTGAAACCAAAACAGTCTTGCATTATCAAAACGGTCCAGTTGCTGAGATGGACAATCTTATTCATGCATTCAGGAGATGATATTGCTTATTCTGGGCAAGTGATATTGAAACTGTTGTAACAGATACCACCAGCACTACAATTTATAACTATATGTTTTATAATTGACAGTCTTACAGTTGACATTTTTTCCAATTTTGACTTTTCAACAACCAGAATAGAGAGCATACCAAATTTCTTATTTTAAAATTTATTAGTATGCTAATTACTATGCTTTTTATGATTTTGTTCTAAATTTTCTAAACATGTTAGATTTTCAAGTACAAAGGACAGGGTGCTATTTTTAAAAATAATGCTACAATAGTTATATGGATAAATTTGCATTAATTTGATGGGTCAGCCCAAGATACACAACAACAGTAAACTTAGAAAACAGTGAACAGTGAACTTCGTGCAAAAATGATACAGGCATTCCCTAGCCTTGTTCGGGCTATATGCTCTGATTACCGTGATTAGCCAAACAATGTGTCTACACAAAAACTCCCCGAGCGTTTCAGGCAACTGCACCTGTCCAGGTTGCCCACTGTGCCTCTTTAACATGTTATTTGTATGGTTCGCTTGGAGCCAGGGGGCAGGATTTCCAGTCTGCCTCGTGAGGAGCAGTAATTGGGTTGAGGGGCACAGCTAGGCCGAGCTGACCGATGTGGAGCAGAGCGTATCGATTCGACACACCTGGGAGGCAAATTTTGCGCCATACCTGATCTGCCATGCACACCCTACATTGCCAGTTTACAACAGATATAAAAAAAGTGCTCCGACTTCAACGGCGCCAATTATCTCCTGAGGGCCAGAGTTGGCGGTGTCAGACAAGATTGACTATGGTAAACCTTCCTGCGAGTCCCTTCCTTCACCACATTTACTCTCTTTCAGCACTAGAAATTGTACTGACTGAATAACTAACCAAGCGACTCCCCCAGAGTAACAAGATTACCTCTGTTTTACCACTAGATGGCACCAAAATAGGAGACTCCAAAGGATTCACAGACCCTGAACAGTTTGTTCCTGTTTTTGTGGAGTCCAGATGAACTAATCAACTGTTGAATCCTTGCCACCTCTTATGATGCTGGCTGATATTCCATTCATAGAAAACACAGAAAAAAACAAATAATAAGTCATTTTAAAATACTAGCCAGCATTAACAGAGCCATAGAGCAAAAAATAAAAATAAAAACAAAACTAACTACCTCACCTGTAGTTATTCACCTGCTAATTAGACAGGCACTGCTTCTAATCCAATGGCTGACTTCCTTCACAAACACAGAATGACAACTATCTCCCCCGAAATGAAGCTGATTGAAATCTTTGTTCAATTTCCCAAGTATAGATAGAGAAGTCTTAAAACACATTTAAACAAACATACATTACCACGCACTCAACTTACAAGACACACAACATGTCACTCACTGCAACATTTTCAAAGTGAGCACAGTTATTTTTAGTTCTTCAATGATAGGCAAAGGCGTATGCTTCACATCGTCATTCCATTTGCCAATGTAAAGAGGTGCTTACACCCCTAACTCAAGGTTTTATATAGTTTATAACAAGTGCAATCCAAGAAGACATGTGGCAACTGAAAGAGAAAAGTATAGGGGCTAGGTTCTTTGAGAAAATAAAATGTAGTGTATGTTTATTCCAAATGGTAACAGCTGCGATTTTCGTCACCGTGCCTTCAAGGACATTTTAGTAAACAAATCAATTTGATTAGGAAATAACATTCATCATTCCACATTTGTCACTATCAAAACCTTAAACGCTGTAAAAATGCTGGAAAGCCTGGAAATTGTTTTTTTTTTTTCAACAAGTGCCCCTGTCTTCCTTGTTTTCAGTAGTTTGACACATACGTGTGGCACTGAATACGAAATCTAACAGCATGGATGCTGTGCTGTGAGGGTGTTCCCTGAAAAAACCTTCAGGAGACTCGAGTGCACACTGGATTGTCGGCCTGTGTATGGTACCCTTTCCCCCGGGCTACTCCGTGGCAATCACACCTGTGAATCTTCACGTTTGACCCTGACTTTTTTTTTTTTTTCCCCAGGTCCAGGCCAAACCTGTTCTCGTTTCTTTTCAGTGCAGTTTTTGATCTGACAGAAATACTGTTTGGTGTTTGGACAAGCTGCGTTATTTTATTCCTTGCTGGGAAGACCCGGCCTTTATCTTGTCTGGGAGGAGTACGGCTGCATGTATGTGCGGTACGGTAAAAACAAACATCTGACACGGCATCAAGATGCTTGCTGGCACAACTGCTACCGTCTCCTATTGAGCAGTAGGCAGGAGTGACGCGTGCAGACGAATTCGCTACACATGTGCTGCTTATGTCTGCTCGGCATGCTGGGCCAGACTTTGTGACTACATCTCCTCTATGAATGTCCAAAATCAGCTGGTTTTCTTACAAACTGATTTTTTTCTGGTATTTGAAAACTATTGATCGGTGAACAGTGTTAAACGCTAAAGCCGGCAGTAACCATCAAGACGGGTATTTATTCCTGGCCTCAAAAAATACAAATGCAAAGCGCGGACAGCCCTTCCCAAGGGATATCTAATGTGAGTCTCAATCTACAGCGCCAACCTTTTTTTTCCCCCTTTTATCATTCAGCCCGCAAGTGCTTAAATAAGACATCCCTGGAACAAAAACAAAAACAAGAACACTTAATAGCTATAAACAGGTCAGGCGCGGTGGTGCTCACAGAGACGAGAGCAATACACTCCAGAAGAGCTTGGCTTAAGCACTCGCTTCCTCTCCCCGGATCCGCTCCCTTTCTGATGCTAATGGCTCTCTGATGAAGTTTTCAAGGTTGTGGCTGAGCCACTCTGACACTTTGCATTAGAGGGATTGGCACCGGTGCTCTTGATCTGGAGGTGGGGCGGGTGTGGGGACCTCTCTCTCTCTTTCTCTGTTCCTCTCCCTCGCTTTTTCCTGGGTCTCCAAACACCAGCACCATCCAAACAGATTTAAAGCACTAAGCTGTGCACTTAGAGGAGGCCCGGCGGGATGGCCAGTAGGTATCGACTCTGGAGCTGCCTGCATTGCTAACACTTCCTCCAGGGAACGGGGTACTGTGGCTCTGATAAAGGAGATAAATGCTTGGCTTATAGGAGATTAGGAGAACCTGAAGCTCATTTAGCAATTAGTTGTCCGTATAGGTATACAGTTTACAAATGTACTGTATATTACGTGCTGAACACTGAAATAATTATTGCAACTTTATAGACACAATCCACAGGTGATCACTAGAATTTATATACAATTTATATTATTTTTTCTATACAGTACATAGGGTACCAGTCAAATGTTTGGACACACCTACTCATAGAAGGATTTTTTGTTATTTTTACTATTTTCCACATTTTAGAATAATAGTAAAGATTTCAAAATTACAAAATAACACATACAGTGACCAAAAAAGTGTTACAAAAATCTTATATTTTAGATTCTTCAACGTAGCCAAAAAAAATTTTTTTTAATTAAAATATTTTTTGAAAGAAATTCATACATAGACATCAACTACACTATTAATATTTGTCTAAGAAACACATTTTAAGCATTAAGCATTAGTCTTTAGATCAAAACGTCTTTGAATGCATGTTTCCCATTCTCTTAATCAGTTGTGGCCAAACCTTTGACTGGTACTGTATATAGTATTCATAATAAATAATCTGAGATATATATCAGTTACTCTGACGCTCAGACACAAATCTGTGTAGGCCACAGCTAATTAACATTGGCGTTGTGTGTAGCGCAGCACTATTTTTTTCCCCCTGCCCAGTCTAAGTCAGCAGGAGATGCAAATAAAGAAGACATCATAGACAAGCTCCGGCCGTTAAGCCCTGCAACTTTGATTACAGCCGTGACGAGAGGGGAGATAACTATAAACGCGATGGCGATTTCCACACCGCAAGACTATGTGAGAAAGGCACTGGGAAGCACAAAGCGCGGGAACTTTGTTCATGAAAGTCACATTAATATTTAAATAGAAAATTACAGCCTCCCCGCTGGGCCGGTATTCTCATCCTTGACACTCGCTGTGGTTGCTTTACATTACACAAGCCTGTCTCGCCACTTAGCACCGATGCTAAAAAAGATCTAATTTGTATACTACGACCACTCGCTGGGCTACATCTCCGTGCCTCTCTCTCACAGCTCTCTTCTCTTCTTCTTAGTAGCGGCACTGCTGGAGAAACGACACAGATTTTTGGCGCGTGCCCAAACGCAAGGGGCCAAATTCATTCAAAGACGCAAGACACTCCCCACCACTGTTTTCGGCTGTCCTGTTCTAATGTTTATGTTATAATTTAAATACGTGAAGTGCACAAAGCGGTGCTATCACATTATACGCAATAAAAAAAAGAAAGTGTTTCTGAATGGTACAGGGCCATTAGTGGTCTAAAGGTTAATTCTCTGTCTCCTCTATTTGTATCTGGGGGGCCACCACTGCAGCACCGTGCCTGTGGATTTCCTTGTCCTCATTTCTGCTGTCTATAACAGGACGCCGGGGAGAAATAAATAAATTAATGCCTTTTCAGAGGAACTATCAGAATACAATTAAAAGAAAAAAAAAAACAGTCGTCACAAACCAGGGCTATTATCTTTGGAGTACATTTTTGGATGTGTCAGTCAGTGAGTGTGGCGGTAATTCACAGAGGGAAAGTGTAGATGAGCAATCAGGGGCCCCCTCATTAATCACACTGAATTCAGTCCCTTAATCTCTTCCTCAGGTAGAAGTGAGCCTTGTGCTCTCTTTCAACATGCCGCTTGTGCTCGTGTGCAACAAAAGGACTGCAGAAATGTATGTGGGGGAAATCCTTAACAAGCTGAAAGGGATGGCTTGTTAGAATTCTAAACCTCGGGCAAAAGAAAAGGTGGGGGGGTGGGTGTGGGAGAGAGAGAAAATTGTCAGGAGATTTCAACAGTTCAGTTAAAACAGAAAACTTGAATCCAAAACATTGGAAAGCAGATAAATCTATTCATGACCTTTGACCAGAATGAGGAGGGATCGGGTGTTTTTTTTTTTTTGTTGCTCTTGTGATAATTTTGGAATGCCCATTTCTCATTGAATTTGCAGAGTTGCAACTCCACAGTGGACACCACCACTCGAGCAATTCTATGAGGAGTTACATGAGACTTCAAAATGCATGACCACCAACGCACAGATTCCCGCTATTGCCTGGGTTTCTGATATTGTATTAAAAAGGACAGCTGTTGCATTTCCTTTGTAACTAAAGCTGGAAGGCAAGCTGGTCTAACATGAAGGGAATTTTTATTGTATAATTCCTCCTTGTGCTTTGTACACTGTAGTAAAGCGGGAATACCGTGAAATACATCCAACATGTCACATTATGAGACAGAAAGGCTGGGATTGAAGCTGGTAGACAACAGCTCCTTTCCTCCCAGAGCTTTTCACCTAATGACTCTCAAAACTCCAACACATTCCAGGCCAGCAGGCAAAGCTTTCCCACATGCTTGTCCATATTAAAATACTGATTAAGCTGTCCTCTAGTCCTCATTGTGTATTTCAGAATCAGAAAATCTCAAATAAAATGCAGAGAGGTGCTTCTTGTTCTTCTTTGCTCATTACATATTCGTGCTGAGTGCAGTGTGTGTGGTTGGTTCCTGATATTTGATGTCCTACGGATACAAAGAAGGATGACCATGTTTTATGAAGGGCAGCTTTTTGGTAAAAGTAACACTCTGAATGTTGTAGTATATTTACTATGCAAACTAACACATAATAACACATGCTGAGTATATTTCCACTTCCTGTCACAGTTTGAGCTTCCAATACATGGAATATCTGTGAGGCATTTACAAACATGCGGCACATACATGTAATCATACATGTAATTTTTAGAAGAGTTTTGACAGCGTAATGTTTTTCTCACAATCAGGTAGTTTATTTCAAAGCCCTGGAGCCGTAAACTGGTCTGTCACTGGACCTTAGCTGAGGAAAACCAATAATAAACCCGCTTGACTTTCAACGCAATGAGAACCACAGCCGAATGCATTGTGCTCCGCTCTCTTCCCACAGGACAATATTAACCTGAAGGGAGATGAAGGGCAGATTACATGATTAATTGCCTGCCTGAGGGTTAAAGAAATGTTTACTGAAACAAGAGAAAGGGTAACTCAAGCCATATTTAAAACTGTGCCTTATTATGCAGTGACATAAACACTGCCATTTACACATGTACTTTTCATGGTTTGCTTGCATAGAAAATACAAAGGTCGGTCAAACAGTTACACTAACTGTTAAAGAATGGAATTCATTTCTACTGCGCCCCAGCACTACTGCATTAATGGTAATCAATCATTTAATTAAGGCTGCGTCACAATTCGACCCATTGAATGTAATGCTTGTATGGGCTAAAATCCCTTTCCTGAGGCAATGAGCGGCCATTTTATTTAAAGGGATTAAAGAAGGCAATTTTGTCTTTTTAACTTCACATCTAGAACAGCATCCATCCTTTCAGACAAAATGATTAATGCATCTGCCATCTTCAACACTACCATCATCATCATCATCATCATCATTATCATCATCATCATCACCATCATCATCATAGCTCAGTCACATTTATCAAACTTAATTTCAGTGCATTTTTACAATTAAACTGAGACAAAGCGCTAGTTTAATTAAAAATCAAAATAAATTTCTCAGAAAAGAAATCTGTTAACATGTAAATTGTTATTGTTGCTCTGTAATGGGGATTCAAAATGTATGTAGCTGTTATAGCTTTGCATACTGATGTCCTAAATGAAACAGCAGACCATTTGGGAGAAATGCACTATTTATGCAGCTGTTTTGAAATGTGGTGCACTTATTTATGACATATCAGAGATATGATTTATCAACGATGATTTATCAGTTGTCATATATCAGGGGACAGACTCGTCATCATGTTTGGTAATTATAAAGGAGTGACAGTAAAAAAAGTAGCTGCTTGCTGCCTTTGCATGGTTTGAAGTACAGTCACAGTCCATAAGATTGATTGTGAAATATATAAGCTTACATCTTTGGGTATATGAGCTACTAGATGCCTATCAAAAGATATCACTTATAATATTTTTCAGTTATTTCCTTGTTGAAATTAATTCTTACTCATTGCAGTTATTGATTGTGTCCCATTATAACTTTACACATGCACTGTGAATTGAAAGGTTTCTGATTCAATTTCATACATGCAATAAAAAGTGTGTGAATGAGTCACATCAATAGTGTTTGCAAATGTAAATTTGTATGCCTTACACTGCTAAAACTGTGTGCAGTTTTGCTGTTACTATGTCCTACATGTCAACAATGCAAATTCCAGCTGCCAACCCTGGACTTTGTGTAAATACACATTTACTAAAAATTAATAATGCTTTGCTAAACATCAACAATATTTCTTAATGATTTATATCCCAAGTGCTAATGCTTTATTGAGTGTGTTCCACATAACATAAAATTGTAATGTGTCTATAGCTTTGCAACACTAATCCATTCAGCCCAAGAAAGTGTTTGCTCTAATTAATAATCTGACAGTGCTATCTAGAGAATTACTTGAATGTGCTTATTTACTTATTCAGCGATCGTGTGTTTGATCGTGCAATATCCCCCTCCAGTTCAGTCAGGGCTGGCTATAGGCATAAGCACACTAAGCGGTCACTAAGGACCAGACTTCCCTGGTGATGTTCTCATTTAAATACAGAACTGTTTTGCATTGGTTACAGGGTGGAATGACACCTGTGCGTTGTATTCAATGACAAGCTGTCTACATAGAGCACCTGTGCTCTGCAGTTTTTTCCTCGAGAATATTAGAAAAATCTGTCCATCTCTCACAATCTCCTCCTCCAAGCTCCTAGTCTATGTTGCTTGGAGCTCTGCTCCCTCTGCACTGCACTGGTAGTGGTAGCTGTATTTTGTGAGGTAAAGGGCTGTATTTAACATGGTGTTGGAATTTTATATAGTATGTTACTGTATACTTTTATGCATAGTGGGGAAACTTGACAATAATCTACTCAGAAACTGTTCTGTCAATAAACTGTAAAATAAATGTACAATTCTGATATGGATGGCCTGACTGTAAATATTCACTGCAATTTCAAATTTAACCTCCATTGCATAGAGAGCATTGCTTACCCGTGGTTGTTCAGATGTTGATTTAAAAGTAACTACAGAAATCAGCCCTTGAGCATCAGGAAGACTTAGTGAAAAGAGGTGAAAAGAGTGAAAAAGTAGTGGTGAAAAGTATCTTTTTAGCAATCCAGTGACAGTTGTAGCTTAGCTTCAGTCATGTGTGAAAGAACTCTGTTAAAACCTGAAAAGGGGGGTTTTAACAGTGATAAACGGTGTCACTCGCAGTGGTTTAAACAGACTTATTTTGAACCAAAAATGCTGCATGAAACACCAGTTTTGGCAAATGTGCAAGTCACAGCTGTCTCATGTTTCCTCATATGATATATACTGTATTGTTATGGAGCAGTATGAATGTGCTAAAAATTAAGACCATACCATTTGTACATTTTTTCAGTAGAATATACTGTATATCCAAGAAATACACTTTTTCTGTCATATCATGTTTTTTGTCCCTGTTTAAACTTTCTAGGTACCACTCCTGCAAGTGGACCAGTGGAATTCCAACAGGCCAGTTTTTTACAATATGGCATCCCTGCCTGTCACTGGACCATTTCAGCTCATTCATAACACTGCTCGACTTGTCTTCAGCTGTCCAAAATACACCCGTGTCCCCCTCTCCTTGTTTCCGCTTCATTGGGTTCCATTTGCTGCTCATATCATGTTCAAAACCCTGCCTCTGGCCTATATATGAAAATACATATACAGGGAAACAGTAAGCCTGAGAATAAACTTGTACCCCCCACAAGGAACAGCTCTGTTTAGATGACATGATTTTTTGATAATTCTGTTTTTTTTTTTTTTTTTTTTACTATATTTGACTCTTCTGACCAATCTGCATAATTGTGAGAATGTAACTGGAGGTACCTCATTTGACACATAAAAATTGAGATGTACTAAAGAAGTCATGCATATCTGTATCTATAGTGCTGGCTGCTCTTTCCTATAACCAATGCAAAACAGTGTTGTGCTGTACTTTATTTAAATGAGGATATATGGAGAGGCCTCTACAAGGAGGCAATCTGTGGAGATCTCACCGCAGACACACACAGCAGTATCAACAGGAAGATCTGCTAGTACTAATGTAATCTTATCAGCACGATTACCTGTGATAGTGGACTGGTTTTATTGAATGAGCTGGCACATCCTGAGGTTATACAATTAGGACCTGATCCTGATCAGTCTGTTGCTGATCTGAGCAATTTTCATAAGTGTTTTTCACTGTGTATCCAAGAGTGTTCTTCAGAACCACCGGACCAGTGATGCCACAGACATGAATAACATGACTGCCTTCACACGTAGGAGGAAATTTTTAACATTACTGTTTTTGTTTCTTCTGTTTTCTTTCTCATGATGTCTCTGATTTCCAAAATGGCAACACTACAAAGAGGCCTTTCATCTGAAGAAACAACTCATCCAACAATAAAAAATGAAAACATGCAAAAATGCTTACAGTCCACCTTCTGGGGACTGTTTTAACAGTGATAAATGGTGTCACTTGCAGTGGTTTAAACAGACTTATTTTGAATTAAAAATTCTGCATGAAACACCGGTTCTGGCATATGTGCAAGTCACAGCTGTCTCATGTTTTCTCTTATGATATATACTGTATTGTTAGGGCGCAGTATGAATGTGCTAAAAATTAAGACCATTCCATTTGTACATTTGTTCAGTAGAATATACTGTATATCCAAGAAATACACTTTTTCTGTCATATCATGTTTTTTGTCCCTGTTTAAACTTTCTAGGTACCACTCCTGCAAGTGGACCAGTGGAATTCCAACAGAGTTAGCTCACCTTTGGAATTGATGGGTATTTGCATCTTCCTTGAAGAAATAATATAGACATATCTCAATATATGTTAAAATACTAACTACTCTGTAAGAAGTCATACTCATTAGTATTTCATCAAACAGTTTGGGAAAGAGGGGATGGTTAATGTTTGATTTATATTTTAGTGTGAAAAATGTGATTTTGGTGATATTTTGGCTCAGTGGTGCTCCCTAGGACAATTGGTAAACAGGTTATACCACCTTTAAAATCTTCACCAGCGTCTAGGGGCCACCACCAAGCCCAAATATGACCAAGGACATTTAAAAATTAGTATCCATGTATTTAGGCTTCATTATGCGATAAAGGTATGTGAAAATGATAATGAATATGTTTATTATATAGTCTAGGTATGTGTTCATAACAGTACAACAGGTTTTTAATTATGTATTCAGTGTATATGGATCAAACAATTATCTTTTTGACCCCCAAATCCCATTCAAAGTGAATGGACATCAAATAACTGGTTTACACACTAAAAATCCATTTTCTATGTCCCAGAAGGTCATCTATTAACAGATGATTTTGTTATTTTTTTTATGAAGGTATTTCGGTTGGTGTACAATGACATGCATTACATGTCTGCTTGTTTCATTAACAAATCTCAATGGCAGTTGCTATACTGTATTCATTTAGCATGGGATTTCAATGTTTATTCTGCCCTACCCATCCTCAAGAAGAAAACAGAACCATCGTGCTAGCTATGCAGCCAGGTATCAAGCCATCTAGATGTCTCAGCTGACAAGCAATTACTACTCGTGTGTCAGCTGCAAGTGTAGAGACTAATATTTGATTCCTATACAGACATGAGAGATTTGTCAGTGTTAGACTTTTATCATCAACGCTTCCACTTCAGAGACTTCCAGGCATTCAAAACACACTGAGCTAAAAAAAAGGAGATAAGGGAGAAGAGGAAATAAATGAAACCAACGTCTGAAATCCTACAGCCTTTAATGGACTGTTGCAGGGGTAAGGAATGCTCTTTCCCACCTGCTCATAGATCTGCACACAGATAAAACACGCAATCATTTCCAGGGAACTAGTGTGGAGCTAGCTAATGAGCGCTGATTAATTCTGGGCACACTCATCTTTTTATTGCACTGGTTTGGCTTGGCTTTCAGAACTGGTGTTCAGGAACAGTTATATTTTTTGCAATTCACACCACTTTTATCTTGAAAAGAAAATGAAATATTGTTAAAAATACAACAAAAGCAGCACTGCCAAAATAAAGTGGTCCCTGAGAGTTAAGGCTGTACAAGCCTTGGGGCTGGAGGGAATCATTCCCTTAGTGATATGCTAAGCAGGGGGTAAGCATCCCTAACAATAAAAACATATCCAGGACCGGGGATAAGCATCTCTTACAATAAAGTTATATCCAGGGATGGGTGCAATCATCTCTGACAATAAAAACATATCCAGGCTGGAGGTAAGCATCTCTGACAATAAAAACATATCCAGGCTGGGGGTAAGCATCTCTGACCATAAAAACATATCCAGGCTGGAGGTAAGCATCTCTGACAATAAAAACATATCCAGGACTGGGTGTAAGCATCTCTGACAATAAAAACATATCCAGGACTGGGTGTAAGCATCTCTGGCAGTAAAGACATACCCAGGACTGGGTGTAAACATCTCTTACAATAAAGTTATATCCAGGGATGGGTGTAATCATCTCTGACAATAAAAACATATCCAGGCTGGGGGTAAGCATCTCTTACAATAAAGTTATATCCAGGGATGGGTGTAATCATCTCTGACAATAAAAACATATCCAGGACTGGGGGTAAGCATCTCTGACAATAAAAACATATCCAGGACTAGGTGTAAGCATCGCTGGCAGTAAAGACATACCCAGGACTGGGTGTAAACATCTCTGACAATGAAGATATATCCAGGACCTTACTGGATAAGTGAAGAGGAAAACCTCTCTTTTTACATGACATTTACATTGTTATTTACATGACATTCCCATTGCTCAGAGTGCCAAATGGAGAGGGCTGCAAAAGCACCTGCTGAATGATTTAGCAGCAGTGTAATAGCATGGGAAAAAATGAAGAGTGACCGTATATAACAGGTGTAATAGTGACAGCTTTAAAGCTTTCCATCAACAGTAATCTAATTCTTTTTGGACTGCCTTCCCCCTTCACGCTAAGGAGAAGACTCAGGCTACAGTGCCCGCATGGACAGAGACAGCATCCGCTGAGGACTTTTTCCCCCACTAAAGTTAATAAACTCAATTATACCTGTAGGATCATGTTAACCTCAATCAGAAGAGCTGTAAAGCTGTTGAGGTACAGAGGCAGAAAAAAAAGGTTTTAGATCAAACTGCTTGTCACAAAGTACAAAGGACGATACAATTAGTGTCTTGTAATTTGTCCCAGGAATAGTTTCAGGGTTGTAAATGCTGCCTAAGGTGATGACGGCTGAATGTCATTAGGGTTACAGCTGGCACAATCCTTCTGAGTCAACCCAAAAGCCAACGACCTGCATGTAATTAAACCGTGAAGGTCAGAGCAAGCTGTAACCCTCTCCGGAAAAGTCAGCACCAGACAGAAGCGTCAGGGCCGAGTCCGTTCATGTAGCCGGATGTCTGACAACTCGGGAGGAGGGGAGACGTGGTCAGAGGGCGGTAGCCTGGGGGGGGAAGACGTCAGCCTTCCAGCATTGAACCTCTTATTTCAGATGACAGAGGAGGGGCGGCGACGAGCGAACCGCGAACACAGCTCCGCAGGCGATCACAGGGAAATCACGGCAAACGCGTGTTGACAATGCTCGTCTGCATGGCCTGTGCGAATTCTCTCGCCCACAGATGTTGTGGAGGATGGACCACTGTGGCAGGGCATGGGGGGTGTGGGGGGGTGATGGGGGTCAGGCTGGGTTCAGGTGAAAAATAAAACAGTGGAGTGATATGACGGGAGGCCAATGGAGCCTTCCCCTGTGTCTGGTGTCTGGCTCCGTGTCGGGAGAGGTTGAAGGAAGAAATGCAATTTCATTCCCCCGATTTCGATTTTCTGGGCAGAGATGGCGTGAGAAGCACAAAGTTCAAATCTTTTATTTTGTCTTTACGTGTAATACAGGTCAAACCCTGTATGTTGAAAAAAGTCTGCTATTCGATCTTCTCTTACCGTGAGATTTTCATTCGCTTTTGATGACAAAGTTACTGACTGTGAAAATGCGTAATTGCATATTTTTCATGAGTTTCAATGAAAAAGGAAATTAGTAATTAATGTCAAAATACACAGAATACTACTGAATACTGGATACTTACCTTCCAGTCAAAATGTTACTAACTTGGAGGTGTGGGGGTCTCTTACCTAGATTATACATTATCTCCCAGTGCTACCACCTTTATTATCATTATAAGTGATTATATTCCAAACTGCAATCTGGTTCAGTCATGGCCACAATCACTATGAATACTGTAGATATGAACTATTGCTACTTACGGTCATTTATTGCAGGAAAAATACTCTGCCTTGTTCTGTACTATTGCATACTGTATGTCATGACACAACTCAAAAGATTCAACAAGTCCCTGCACAATAATTAATCATGTGAGTACCCTTGTAACTGGAACAGCCATACAGTGTACATATGCGTACATAATGTCAGTGGTTCCCTGGTATTAATAAGTACTAAAGGACAGTGAGAAATCACTTGAAGAAAAACAAATTTTCATTTCCAGTTCTTCCATCCATAAATTTAGATAGGACACATATTTTGTTGGTTACGTCTGCTGATAATTATATTTAGTAGTATATTGCTGTGCAGTTTATTATCTGCAAATAGATCTTTTCACACTGTGCTCCCCCATGGTGAACAGTCACTGTGATTGTAATCGCCCCCTCACTCAAACACAGGAGCAGAGATAACGCCCTTCTGATGGAACCTGAATAAGAGGCAAAGTAGATTTCTATGGTAAAGTAGATCTCAAAGTAGATTTAACATTTAAGTTATGTGCATCTTATTACAAGTGAATGTTGCATGAATATTACATGAAGGAGTGGTCTGAATGATTCTGTTGAATAGAGTAACAGGATTTTAAAAGAAATACTGCTTCAGGCTGAATTTTTCCCTTAAACAATTTAGTGACGTCATTCCACCCTTAAAACTCTGTTATGGAAGACTGAGATTTTGGATCATTCATATGTCAGTGTGCTTAACGAGTCATAAATTAAAATCAGGAGCTCTATTCTATTTTGTAAGAAAATCACAGGCCAATCACAAAGGTCACAGCACCTATTTTTGAAAGATAAATGAACAAATTGAAGACTAAATAAAGACACTTGCATGCATCCATGCTGCTTCATAGTTGGCAGATCATATGTGAGTGATCCTTGTGTGTGCCATGCTAAATGTTCTCTAACAGAAAAAGTGAATATTTTAGATTGAGTAGTGCTTTCCTTTTAAGAAGACCTGGCAGGTTCAATTGAATGCAGGGGTTAGTCTGATTAACCACATTCATTTTGAGTGTTCGTATATACATATATCTTTCATAAAGAGCCATCTTGAAAGCATGGCAACTATAAATAACTGTTTTTTTGGCTTTGCATGCTAGCTAACTATCAGTCATGTTGATTGCCGGTTGGCATAATTTCATTTCATATTCACAGATACAGTGTGTTAAACATTTGCACAAGTTTTAATTTTCATCTAAATGTAAAGTTAATATTTATTATAGACACTAAGATAAAATTAGTTGTTTTATTTCAAGATTATTAGTACAGTATATTTACAGGAGGCTTGGAACCACCATCATAAAAAGACATATCTAGCTCATCTATAGTGCATACCTGAGTGAAATACACAATGTAGTTGGCAAAGAACAAAGGGATTCGGTTCTGGTGCATTTCAAAATCTCTTTCTGTTTAATGTGTATTTATGAGTATTCACCATATTTTTGATGCCTTTGAAACTTTGACAACAAAAGACATTAAAGGGAAATGATCATTTTTAAATTAGAATCCTTCCCTTTCCTCAGACAAAGAAAAAGGAATGAAGTATGAACGTCTTCTCCATCTGAACACACAGAGCCTACAATTAACATAACCAGCCGTCATTGATTTTTAAAGGCCACCAGTTGGGATCAATCAACTCTTTATTTCAACACCCTTTTCAATAAGGGAAATTACACAGTGCATTGTAATCTCTGCTGTAGCCCATTTTAAACAGAGAGGCGGTGTCTGAGTTAAACGAGGTTCATTTTTGAGCAGTGGTTTCATACCCCATATCTACACCCTGAGAAAAAAAAACGTAATATATTATACATGAGGACAATGCAAATTTTTCCCAGAGGAAGATTTAGCCAAATTAATTTAAAACAATAGATTTGAAAATGCTTCACAATTTGATGAAGCTGGTGAACGATTTAAGGCCCAACCTAACCCTAACCCTAACCCTAACCCATTGTCCTGTATCCCTTAGCAACGTACCACAGGACCACAGGAAGTCTAGATGACCACCTGTGAATCATCTTTCCAGAGATCTGAGTCACACGACCAGTCAAATATAAAACAACTTCAGACTTGGAGCTTGACGAGACAAAATACAAAATACCAAAAATCTAACAGTGTCTGAGATGAATGTTCCCCTCCACTGCTCTGCTCAGTTGCATCACCTCTCCTCCTCCCCTAGCACGCACCACCACCAACACAGCATCTTCTTTTGGTACATGCAGGACTAGGGCTGCACAATATAGCCGTCGCGATATATTGCATAGCTATTTTTAACGCAATAAAAGCTATCCCCGGTACGTGGCAGTAGGTTTCTTCCCGTATGTTTTTCAGTGGCGGCTGGTGAGCTGGAAAAAGTGGAAGCGGAAACACTACCTTTAAATATATCATTACTTTCAACCTTTTCCCCTTTATCCTCCTTGATTAATGACAAAACAAATAATTGACAGAAGAATCGACACCAATCGCGTAAATAGAGTAAATGATTATGCTCGCGAAACAGCGCAGATTGTCTGTAGTTTGTGTGCTTGCGAAAGCTACAACGTGAGATTGTTTAATTAACAAGAATGGCAATTTAAATAATTAAGTGGCAAGTAATCCCAAAGCTTTCTCTTAAATGTTTCATGTCATAGCTTTCTTGTGTTACAAAATTCAAATGACAACGGACAACGGAGTTAAATTTAGTTAAATCGATTTAAATTACTGAGAATAAACTTTTAGGTTAGGTTGAGCACAATGAACAATAACGTTTAGAACATAGACCTCACAAAAGCTGTGATGTGTCATGAGCATTTAATGTAATTTAAATCGATAAATGCCATCCTTGTTAATTAAACAATCTCACGTTGTAGCTTTCGGTGACTTTTGTCTTGACCTGACTTGACTCAAGTCTCCTAAGGAGGTCAGACTCACTGGGGAGTTAAATAAGTGAAACTTGATCCATGTTCAAATTTTCCACTTTCCCGCCAATTGCAGGCAGCTTAACTTTTGTGGCTCTGACACATTTTATCATTATTTTTTGACTAAAACATGTTTTAAAACCATATACAGTTATATCTCAGTTAACTAAGTCTCGTTGTTATGAAGCACCTTCATTACAATATGTTTTATGTTAAAAGGTGTTTCATTTTGTTCCCCAGAAATCACAAGAGGCGATTCACACAGAGCAACCACACTTGAATTCAAAACAAATGGTGTTTGAACAGCAAGCAGTGAAGAGGTTTTCCAGTTTGCATTCGTAACATTTAAAACATGGATATCACACATAGGCGGCATTTGCGGGGTGGGGTGGGGGCTGAAATATGTCACTACATTGAGTCTAAAATAGGTCCAATCAAAATATTTCTTTTATATATATAAATATTTTAAGTAATGCAATTTATAAAATAAAATGATTGTAAGAAATAAATCTGAATTCTATTATGTTTGGTTTTGTAATAAATTCATTTTTGAGCCTTCACATTGAGGATGACATAACACCAAACCTATCACCTGAGAAGATAGTGGACATATACGCTGGACGCAAAAAAAAGGCATTTACTTCTACACTAGGTAGGACACTGGTTATTTAATATATATATTTTACAAGCCTACTGTAACAACAGGTGACACTGTTGCTGAGCATTTTCTTATTGTGTGCATGTGTGTGCGCTATAAGTTGGATATGAGTGAGTATGCATATTTCATAGTTTTCAATTTAACACAAAATTAGTTCATGTGTACACTAAATGTTTTAAATGGGTACATGGAAAATGAAAGCCTAACAGTATAATATAAACAAATTGTTATTTCACTTTTAACAGACTTTAACTTTATGGTTGCCAGTGCGCTTCAGTTGTGTGCGCTCATGTGTGAAAGACAAATACCCTACGTAAGCCTATGTGTGATATAGTACAAAGTGGTTAGAAACTGATTTGATGCACAGTGTTGTTTGGCTTTAAGGCAAGCTTGGCACTATTGTCTTCTGTTACTGTATGTATATGCGTAACACGCCACGCAATAGTTGGACCGTGTACTGACGTTAGTTGAGAAATGTGTGCCCCCCCCTTCGCAAATGTCAAACTCCGCCTATGATATCACATCATACAAATGTTCTCTTTCTCCTCAGTCATTAACAGAGGTATGCTTGTATTTGAAACTGCAAGCCACACTGTGTGTAGGATAATACAAAAAAGTATATGTAACAGTCAATATTCTCAAAATTCTGCTGTAATTCCGCAACCGTCTTTCCACAAAGAATGCATTCCTGTGTGAAAATGACTTCATTTACACATAGCGAGGTAAAAAAGGGATAATCACTCCTGCTGGGGCGTGGACCTGCTTCTTATTGTTGCAATGCAGTTGCCACGGTGACAGGTTTTAAAACGTGTGAAGCACCATATTGGGTAACAGTAAATTGGTTTGTGTGAAAAGAGGAAAAAAAGCTGCTTTCCATGGCTTGGAGGCTTGATATTCAAAAGAATATAAACAACAATGCAGTTCTATCAAAGTTCTCTGCTCAAAGTTCTCTGTGTCAAAGATTGCAGTCTGCAGCGGGGGTTGGGGGATTTAACCTTCAAGCAGATGTTATTGGCGTGAAACAGTCAATTTAAATGAGATTTCCATTATTTTGTCATGATACCGCATTCACTAATTCTTTTCTGAATCCATGTGCACATGGAATGCATCACCAAAGCAACAGAAATTTGATTTAGACATGCATTGACATAAGTAATTGTTTAGATTGAAATTTTGATAGTTTTGAAATGGAGAGATTAAACACTGCACTGTTTCTTGCATTCTTTTGTAATGGACTATGTAAGATAGTGTTAGGGATAAGAATAATTCTCTGAACGAATGCAAACAGTGGATAAGCATTATATATGGAGCAAAACATGTGAAGTTAAGTACTTTCTGTGTGATTCTGCACCAAAGGGGGAGAGGCAAGAACGCTCAGAGGAAGTGAGTGAATTGCTGGAGGGTGCGCCCACAGGAAGTGGCCATGCGGCACTGTGTGTGGAGACTTGTGGGTTTGAAGCGTTCTTTCTCAATAGGCCACAGCAACCTCCTCCTCCTTGGGCACATTCACAGTGCAGTTGCCTCACTGTGGCTGAACCCTGTCTGAATGAGAGGCAGCTCAGTGTTTGGTTTGAAAAAACAAAAGGTTTCGTCTCCATTTCTATGTTTTGCACTCCCCTCACACCCATCACTGCGGTTGAGCTCGTACGTCACCGCCGTGCTTGATGTATCCTTTCAAAAAGGTGCAACAGGTGCGCTGCTGAAAAGATGACTTCCAAGGGCGAGACCTCGGTTGACAGAGGAAGATGATGGAGAAGTTACTGACTAGACGCCCCATGGGAAAGCCTCTCATCAGCACTGAATCCTCTCTGGGGGGTATGCTCAATCTGACTCCCTCACTACTGTTTCTCTAACTCAGGGGTATTCAGTCCCTGTAAGAGAGTGCAGCCCGGCACAAAGGAACATCTGTTAACATGGTGGGACGTAGGGCTAACAGTGTGCTCTCTTTTCATATCAGACTGTACCAGAGGAAAAACAGATTAGTGTTGGTTGCAACAGATTAAAGGTATGCTCTGCAGCTCTGGGTCTAATCAATATGCTGTACAGAGTCATGCCAAGCTCTGCGGTTCTGAAAAGCAACAGCGCTTGTAGGAGGACAAAAAAGGCCGGCTGTGCGTGGCCGTGTTTGTAAAAGCTCTCCATGGATTCTGTCACTCCCCAACATCTGCGAGCCGCACAAAGACTGCTTTTGCTCCCCCAAAAAGCATCCACGAGGTCCCTCACCACCCTGGCCAATCAGATTCATCGGCCACCGTGACCAATCAGCTTCATCAGCCTACCGGAGAGGAGACAAGCGGGGGGGTGAAGTGATTGGTGGCACGGTGGGTGGGGCGGGTGGTGGAACACAGCCACCACCTGCATTAACGGCTTTGCTAACCCTAAGCCTGAGCCCGTCCGCTTTGGCACCCAGTTAGCGAACTGCTAAGTTTAGACCGTGACCCGTGGAACGTCCCTGATATGAACTGCTGAGACCACGTGCTGTCATTTTTGTTTCATAGCAGTTTCATGCAAAATCATCCTTGTATTTTAGAGAGTACATATTGTATGTACAATCCTCATGCCAAAACCTTTTTCACAGAAAGGCAATTTGTAGTTTATAAAATGCGTGTACCAGTCAGATTTTGAGAGAACTGGAGAGATTATTTGAAATTATTTCTTTCTTTTTGCACTAGCATTTTCCAGTTGAATATCTGTAATAAAGTGCAATCTGATGTCAAATTTTATCTCAGCAAAAGTCCCCCTCTTATTCTCTAATTCACCTCTTCTCCATCTCTCTTTTTCCTTTTTTCTCTCAGGTGAAGTCCACTGAGCTGATGGGAGATATGGATAAGGACAGAAGTCATTTTCTCCCCCTGTCTTTGAGGGTTCTCCTTAGAGCTGAAATGGATTTCATCATTTCAGCCTGGGGAACATTTTGACATGGGGTGAGTTTATTTCAATTAATTTTATCCCTCCCAGAAATTGAAATTTAAAATGTGCAACTAAACCCTTCTCATTCCTTTAATGAGACAATTTCAAATGGAAGAACCATGCAAGAACAATGTATTAACTGATGTATTGATTTTAAATAAGGAAAAAATAGTGTTAAAAATTAAAAATACTCTTACTTTTACAGGTTTGAAATTCACTTGATATTCTTTCTATCTACCTATCTATCTATCGATCTGTAATGATTAAAAAGGAGAAGCCACCACAAATGGATTACCACATACCCATACCAGTTGGCTGAAGAAGAAACTTCTACAGCCACCTGTAGAAGTAATGCACAGTACGTCCTCCCGTCCGACTTGCAACACAAAATTGCATTTGCCACAAGTACAGCTTTGCCTCTCAAGGGCTGTATTTTGGGTAGGATACACTACCCGTTTTTTTATCCCATTACCTCCTTTGTTCCAAGGGAAAACACATTTTCAGACTGGAGATGGGGGAGAGAGGCGCCTCAATGCCTGGGATGGTTTGAGCTGATCAGAGGAGCATTTTCTCTGGCCGCGTTGCTTTTTTTTTTTTTTTTCACGAGAGGAGACACTCAACTCCCTGATGCACTTGTTTGAAGTCGGAGGAGAGCAAAGCCCCACAGAAGGAGCAAATCAATGGAGCCATGATAATGAATTATTTCCCACTTTGAGTAGGAGTCTGAGACATGATAAAAGAAGACCACATACTGTGCGGCTAACAGCCAGGGGCCTGTGCGGGAATAATGGTGCGCCTGTGCCCGAGCACTAATGCAATTTGACGGAGAAAACAGAAACTCTGGGACGGGGGGGGAATCTAGCAGTCGTGAACGCGAGGACCCGAAAGGTCCCCCAACTCATTCAGAAGGATAAGCATCTCCACACTTAATTAGGAAAATTATTATACTCTAATGGAATGAACAGACACAGGGATTATCCTTAACGAAGTGATTGCACAATTATCGCAGAAATCAGACAATTTACATCACAATAGCTCTCTAGCCTGGGTTCTGTGGGGTTTTTTTAATGATTCAGCCTCTTGCTCCCAATGTACCGGTGGAATGAGGTACTATATATAAATGTGTTGTTTTTGTTATTCTGTTTAGAAGTCAGTTCGCTAATTAATTGCAATGGTGTCCAGGCAAAGCAATCAATACTTCCTTTTAGATTCTGGAATACGGAATTGTGTATACGAGTTGGAGTAAAAGCAAACATACATTTTAAAAATCTTTAAAAGCAGTCTTTATTGGATAATTATTTTGCCTCACCAATGATAATAAGCTCTCAACAGTCTGTTTGTTCACTCATCCAGCTGTTTATTGATACATTACTTTGATCCGATTGTAGACTCACTGGCGGCGAAACCAAATTTCATAGCGGCTAATATTACGTTTTATTTACAGTAATAATATAGTAATATACAGTAATGTATATAAAGCCTAAGACTGAATCCCTGTCCTTTTTGAGAGTTCATAGATACATCCACCATGTGTGGTACCCCTAGCACCATGCTCTTTCCATGTAAACAATACATTTTTTAAATTACAGTCCAAAATGACCATTCCTCATAATATCTGAGAGCAGTAGAACTGTCAGCCCCCCATTGCAGAAAAAGCATTTTCCTTATTTACCAAAGTCATCACCCTCCTTGAAAACACGTACATAGCTTGTAAGCCTTTATCAGCTGAACTGACTTACTTTGACATTTACATTGCCATGTGAAAGACCCACAGGTGTCTACCTAATGTGATTGTGGCTTTTGCTTTGCATGAGAGGGTTTTCCTCCTTTGCAGTAATTACCGTACAGGATAACTACAATAATGCTACATGACTGCTCTTATGCTACCAGTCCCTTTTCACAATGTGTTAGTTTCTCTACAGCTACAAGTGTCTAAGTTGCCTTGTACCTAGCTAGTTGATGCCTTGTTACAAAAATGACTAAAAGGGATATTAACATAGAAATATAGAAAAACATAGTTGATTTCTTTTCAGTTTGTACTGTAATATAACCAGTTCATTATAAAAAATTAAATTTTTTATTGGTATTATTTCATTTGAAATTTTGTAACAAATGACAGTTTCAACTTTGAATTCTAGCATGCATGTAGCCCCAAAATTCCTCTTAACGCTTAACACTGCAGACACACAACATCTGCAGTGTATTAAAATGAGTAAAATAATTCAACAACAACACCCACAGCAACAAATCATTGTACTCCCTTGTCCTCCTGAACCGGGGGGGACAGAGCACTACACAGAGACAGCGCGGTGCCGGATCGTTAAGTGCATCACAAGGAGATTATTCCAAGATTAGGATGGCACCTACTGTTGCCATGGGGATTCTCGTCTCTTGTCTCACCTCGGTATGCAGGGGAAAACAAATGGCGGGCTTTACGCTGTGTGACGGTGGGCAGCAGAGGCGAGCCGCAGTGGCCGGTGCAGAGCTGGGGGCCGTGCCGTGAGCTGGGGGTGGGGGGGGGGGGGACAGGCGGCCCCCATTTCTAACGCACGCTCCCTCAGGCACGCGGGTGATGGGGCGGTAAAGCCTGACGCGGTTGCCCCGTCGGCCTGCCGTCGCACGAAGCTCGCGGCTGACGCAGGGGAATGTGGCGGAAGGCCGTACAGATGTTCGCAATTAGCCGCACTGTCCGTGAAGCCGTGGGGGTGGGGGACTTCAGAGAGCGGCACGGCTGAAAGCAGCCATGGGAACTGACGTGAGGGCGACGGTTTACCCACGCAACACATGGCTGTAGATAAAACACGAAGAGGGCCCTAAAAAAGCTCTTTTGGGCGTGCTTAAATCTTTTGCAGAAAGGTTTGAGCACCTGGTAGCAAACAACACAAACAAGCCAGATGACAGTTTTGAATAACTATAACCATTTCCAAAGCAAATGAAACACCGATCTTGACGGGAATATTTATTGAACACCATGTGCTGTAAAAAAAAATGCACTGTTTAAGAGTCTGCTTTAAAATTTTCATAATGCAATTTAAAGAGCTCGAGGGGAAAGCAACTACACATCATCACAAATGAAGGATAAATGCGCACAAATTCGATTCCATTATAAATGCAGGCTCATGGTGTACTGCCCAGATGGTCCATCCACTTCCCATCCCTCGACTCATGATGTGGTCATAACACTCCAACATGTTCCCTTTTTGATGGACAGGATACATGGATCCACTTTGGCTAACACCCGAAGTCCAACCGACCATTGACCTCCTTCTTCCTGTTGCTCAGTTCCTCCCTCTTGATTTGTCCTTCAGTACCAGTGCTGATTTTGCGCGGGTCAACAGCACAGCAGCTACTCTGGACCATGATAAATTAATTGCGGCAGTGCCCTCTGATATAGGACTGCTGTGAAAAAAATATCACAAAAGACCCTACTGGGAGGCCGCATTTAAAGAGAGCCTGAGTTCTTCAGGAATCTGGCATGTAATCCGATAAGTAGACAGCAGTGGGTGAATTCACCTATGGCTTTTCCTCAATAGGCATGTCTACAACTCAGCTTTAGGGTGTTTAAATATTCGTGCCAAAAAAACCACATGTTTAAAATGTAAGTACAGACCACATTAAGGTGGCACTGTTACTGGTATGGGAAGGTAACCATCAATCTCATCAATTTAACGTTCCACGCCTTTACCCCTCTATCAAATATTTGAAATTCCTGAGTGAAATGAATACCGAATAATTAGCTTCTTTTTTTGTGATGAGTTGAATGTGTTTATTGGTAGAAGATTATCAGCATTTTGTTAAGTCTACAGGACAAGAAAAATTACATTCATTCCATTAAATGTAAAACATTGGGTAGTGCCTTTGAGACAACTTCATCCCACCTACCTCTTATGCAACAAATCAAAGGGTGACATAGCTTTAAAAAAACAGCCAAAACACACACAAAAAAGGAAAAAATCGAAAATCCTTGTCTCTTTGTGGGGCAGTTGAGTTGACTTTCTCAAGCTAATGTTTAATTTGCGTCTCTGAGGGAGCAGTGATCTCCTTGTGATAAGCAGACCTTTCTGCTGGCCTGTGTAATCTTCCCCCATGGAGGATATACATCATACAGAGACAAGGACTGCCATGCGCTGCCCTGCTGACCTTCAGACTCCACCGGGCACCCACCGCAATCTCTTCCCCTCAACACGTTCTGCCAGCTGCTGACGGCAGGGCCTGCGCTTCTGCCAACAGCCCTGCTCCCCCACCCCCGCCCCATCTCTCCATCTCTTTCTCCTTTTACCCCCTCTTTTTTTTCGCTCCCTGTCTCTCTCCCTCTCTCTCTTTTTTTCAGCAACTTGATTAATTAAGCAGATCTGCTGACTGCGCCTGTCAGCAAAGCTCGCTGGGTCCTCATGATTCCTCTATTAAAAGGAGCGATGAAAAACAAATAGACTCACAGTATGTGTGTGTGTGTGTGTGGGTGGGGCAGGCTGCTGTATGGAATAGCATTATTTGTAATGTCTCCCAACACCCCCTCCCTCCCTCCGCACATGCCCTAGTACCATCTTCCCTGAGTTTAATGTCCATCAGCATATTAGTCAGGATCATGGCTCGAACCAGTAATACGACTCAAAGCAGACGTTTCACCCCAACCTGAACTGCCAGCATATCTGCCCCAGACTGACCTCATACCAAGTTATTTCTGGCAGGTCTCACTTACTACTGTCAGACCCGCATATCCTCTATTTCTTTGGTTTTGTTTTTTTGTTCCATTCAGTAACATGAAAGGGTAGCATTCCATTCCAGCTTCAGACAAAACATGTGAGTCACTGGATTTATTTTTGAACACGCAGAGGCTCGGCATTAAAAACGATGTTACGCTTTCTGATGCGCTGATTACTCAGATCTCAGCAATCACAATGTGCTAGCAACGAAAGCGTATCCAGAGCAGACTGTCAGCTTGCCAAGAAGATTTAAAACTGCTCTGACAATTCCAGCGCAGCTCCTTCAAATGAACAGATTATCTCTTCGCCAGTCCTTGCTCTTCTGTTACTTGTGTACTGCACAATAAATACTGAATATTGAGTCTGTTACATCAATACTAAATGTTGTCCCCCAAGGGTGGTCTCTTGCTCTGAACACCTGGGTCTTCTGGCATTGTAGGAAAGGAACTCTCTCTGGAGAGGCCAAAGTGAAATCCAATCCTGGTTTCAAACAGCCGCATCGGCTACAATTAGCGGCAAGTTATCTGAAATCACAGCCCTGGTTTTTTCTTTATGCACTGCGCCAGTGCAGTTAACCTTGAACGGTGCTTGAACAATTACAGGTTTTATCAGTCCCTGCCCACCCCTTCTCATCTCTGTTAAACATCTTGAAGCATCGCCCCGCATGAAAGACAATGAGGACAGTGGTACTCTGGGCCATCTGGATGCTAAAGGAGAAATAACTGTGTAATGACAACTATGATTCCACTAAAACCAGTCATTACTGTGGTTAATGACTGCTGAGGCTTCATGGGCCTGTATTTTTTGCCCTGAGTACTAAAGCTTTTAAAATGTCCCCCTGGCATTACAAATGGCTTGTTTTATAGACTCTATGGTCAAAAATCAAAATGATGAATCGGTCAAAAATATGTATATTGAATGTATATTTTCTACCCGGCTGTTCATTCTGGACCAGTTATTTATATATTAATGTATGAATGTATGTATGTATTTATTTATTTAATAATTGCGCAAATGTAAAAATAATGTGCAGAAATGCACATTTTGTGGGAACTGGACTTTCAATGAAATTCTCTACTTAAGAACAAGATTAAGTAATCCTGATCCTGGCCCTGTGACATTTCTGGGATTTAATTCCATCCAATCCCGGAATCCCATCACTGGATCAATGATTTGGCTTCCTTAAGCCAGGTGCCTAGCTGGTTCAAGGTATTTTCGCCTGGTTGATCCATGTGGTGCAACACTCTCTGCATGGGCTTGATTAGTGTTCCCAATCACACACTGATCTAGTTTCAGCCTAATGGCATTACGTTGAGAGAGCTGAAAGCGGACTCACGGAATGCAGTGTAGAACTCCTGCAGGGTGAGGCGGCCGTCGTTGTTGTAGTCATCGTACCGGAGGAGGTCTTGCATGGTGCACTCCAGCAGACTGTCCTCCAGGTGGTCCTTCATTGAGATCTGCACAGGAAATGACATCGGATAGTTTGTCTCAGTTGCCTCAGTGACGCCTCTGAGTCACAATAGCAATCACGAACCAAATGCTCCGCAGGGAAATGCCTCGAGATGATTTGTCTTTTTTAAGATTTTAAACAATTTCCAGCCATGTTGTGAAAGATCTTAATTGTTTTGTGCCTCTAAGAGGAAATTCAGCTGCAAATAAGTTCAGAGAAATAAATAAATCACAAACATTGTTATTTTATGCAGTAGATTTCTTTTATCTTTCACTTTTGTTTATGCTGGGGAATTGAGATCCTCTACTGTACTGTAGTAATGGATAGTAGTTTTCCCACATACGCTTCATTGCATTCACAGTATATACCCTATGTCTGCTCCAAGTGTTATTGTCAGAAAAAAAAAATTCCAAATCTAGGTCTAAAATATATCTGTTACTGAAGACAATGAGAATAATAAGATCACTGATTCCTCCTGTATTTTAAGGTTGATTCAATTATCTCAACAAAAAAACTTATCTCAGTTAAGCCTGAGGTTTACCACTAAGGGTAATAAATCCCTATCTGAGGCCTGAGAGTCCTGCAGCTTGTGTTCTGAATGGAGTAATGTATGCTATATGTAATTATCCCACCTGTGCCAGTTCTTCACTGCCCAGGCGTCCATCTCTGTCCATGTCCAGATACTTAAACATGGTGTCCACAACGGCCCTCTTCTGGTCCATACGTGTTTCCTGCGTCTGCCTCGCCGGGCTCAGGTCCCTGGGCTGCATGTCCAGCAACATGCTCTTCAGCTTGTTGTAGTCAGCCATTGTGCACGTGTCGCCTGTAAGCCGCAACGTGAGAAAATCGTTAGACTTCAGCGCACTGGGTGCTGACCAGAGCCGCATTGGAAAGGCACCATTCTACTGCATTTGTGATTTGTACGCGCGTGTCCACATGTGTGTGTACATGTGTGTGAACACTGCACATGCATGTCTTTGTGTGTGTGTATGTATGTGCGTGCGTGTGTGTGTCTGTGTGTACAAGCATGTGAGTCTGTGAGTGCACATGCAAGTTTGTGTGTCTGAGTATGTGTGTTTGCATGTGCTTGCTGTGGGGGTACAATCAATTATAACATAAGCCTTTGTGCACATGAATACAAATTTTAAATACCCCCATTTGGGTACTTTTACATTTCTCTCCTTTATTGCTGGAGGATTATCACCAGTGTTTCAAACGCTGCAAGGCTTTAACCTAATCCTGTGTTTCTACAGCGTGCGGGCTCTGATAAATACATGGAAGGAGGAAAATAGCCATGATTAATCAAGTACAGCAACTGTTTACTCCTTACTTGAAATAAAATTATGCAAACATGCACCACATGCTGTGAGGTTCTCTGGGACCAGACAGGGATGAAGAAGATCATTCCTTGTTTATTAGACATGGCTGTGTGAAAGATGAAAAAAGGGGTGTGGGTTTCAAAAGAGGCAATGAGTGAAATGAAAAAAGAGGCTTATTGAGATGAAGAAGTCATTAAAAACGTCCCCTCTTGCTTTTGAAGAGAGAGACCCCCTCCTGTGAAGCCTTCATCACCTCGTTCAGGGAGATTCAACCTCGCTTATGACTAATGAATACAAAAAAGGGCCACAATGTTTTTTTTTTTAAAAAAAACAACAACAAAAAAAGAGGTGAATCTCCAGCAAGACCGGCCCCCTCTTCCCCACCTCTTGCAGCATCTCCTTTATCCTGCTCATTAGCCCGCCTGCAGAGACCCCGCACTCTGTCACGGTATCATTTGGGCTGGGGAGAGATCTTATCTCCTTATTACTGTATGTTGCTCTATCGTTTTATCTTCCAGGTTCGTGATGTGAACCACCAGCTGCCTAATGAATAAATTGTGGGCCCTCTCCGCAGTGCAATTCTTGTGAGTCCCAGGATGACGCTTACAAGATGGTTAACTTGTTAACAACTCTCCAAGGAGCTCCCCCTCCACCCCCCCCCCCAACCAACCCCCGGCCACGTGTTCCCTCTGTGCCCATTGACTGTCAAAACTCCCTTTTGATACAAAATCCCTCCCCAAACTCCTGAGTTACCTGTCGCAGGGTTTGGTTTTTATTCATTAGAAAGGCATTGGGTCATTTCATTGCACCTGAGCAGTTTTTTTTTTTTTTTTTTGCCTTCCGCATTCTCCAGCTGATCAATCATTGATGAGCCTGCCATGGAGATGGTGGGAAGGATTCTATTTTCAAGTCAAAACTCGGTAATGAAGTACATCTATCAAGCCCGTGTTCTACGGGAAAGGTCAATGGTGATTCGGGATCGGCTGTCATGACACAACCATTAATCCGAGTCCCTCAATTATCTCCCTCTTTTTGAAAGGTCTCATAACCTCACACATACATCCTCCTCGCCTATAAATTGCAGCTGGCAAACATGGCAAGGTCTTGGCTAAATCCCTTTTTATTGTTACTCCCAGGAGAAGCTGGGTAATGATGTTGACGATGGTCAGGCAATGAGAGAGCATTTAAAAACAAGGGTGCAGGAGACAACCTTACCCAGAAAGTACACTAATAAAGGACCTGCAAGATTTAAAGAATCTCATATCACTGTTTTACGGCATTCTCTTGATTTGTGTACAGCTATATTGCCTTCACATAAGCTTTGGACACATATGTGCCTTTTTAACTCTACTGAGGAAAATACAAACAAAACAAAGAAAAAAAAACCCGCAAGCATGACTGAAGGTGGAAACACAGGATTCTCGGGGGTGAGCTTTTTACTGCCTCTGTAAAATGTTCGCTGGTCAGTCCAGAAATATAAAACCTGAAGTCCATATCCTACAGACTCCCTCGCACAATGCCTCTGTGGCAAGGAAAACACCACCAATTTCAACATTTGAAAATGTCAAGCAGAAACAAACAACCTCTCAGCCATTTGCAGGCACAACCCAGCTCCACACAAAAAAGGACATGCTCAACAGCATCTATTCAGAGAATAGAACATTTTGAGTCTCTTTCAATTTTTGGACTGATGGTGTACCAAAAAATAAATGCACAGTAATGTATAATATGAAGTCTGGGTCTTTGGGTCTTTGAAAGCTTTAGTACAGCTGTTCTTATCTATCTATCTATCTATCTATCTATCTATCTATCTATCTATCTATCTAAGCATCTCTTATTTTGAAAAACAGAAAGCACTTTTCCAACGCTGCATAAGAAATTCAAAGAAAACCATGCAATTTCAACAGGACTCCTGTGCTCCTGCTAAATTTGTGAGAGTGCAGCCTTCAATAGTTGGGGAGTGAATTGTTTTTTATTATCTTCTTTTTGTGGTCATTTTTGTGCAGATAGCCTGGATCAGAGATAATTGCAGAGGGGAGAGACCCTCATCAGCACCTAAGGTTAATTGGAGACAGTATCTTGTTTTATTTATGGATTCAGTCCCAGGCAACCGCAAAGTCATGTGAAGACACAGTGGTCTATCTGTCACATTCTCCATTTACCCTTGTAGAGGGTAGTGCATTTTTATAAATTTAAAATCGATGTTTCCCTCACTGAGCATGGTTCTTAATCCAGCATGGTTCTTAATCCAGACATGGCACATGATCCTCGATTCCGCAGCAAATCAACTGAATAAAGGATGATTTTACTTTTTTGGCTTTGGCCGCAACTGGGGTGTGGTAGCCTGAGAAGCAGCACTACATGACTGACTGAATGAGCAGCTCCAAAATGACCATACTTATGCTTTTTTGTCTTTACATTATATTAGAGGCCATTCATTTTGCAGCCAAAAAAGTCCGAACAGTACTAACTCCATGCACATACAAAGCTTCCCAGGCAATAAGTCCATCAAAGCAGTCACAGCTTAATGTAATGCCCATTCAGTTTCTGTTATGAAAGGAATGTATGCCTGAATTATCTTTGAAAATTATGAGAAATGCCAAGCATGTCTTGAGGAAAAAAAAAAAAGCTGCTTGCACTTAGCTTGAAAGCAAACTTGCCATCAAAGCACATTTTAAGATTTCTGTGTTCATATTATTTAAGTGGTCGAGGTGGTACCGTGTCATGCATTAACCATTACTGTTGGCTGCCTGCCTCTGTGTCCTGCTCAGTAATTCTCATCACATAAAGACCATATTCTCAAGTTTTCATTAGGTGATAGATGTTGTCTTCTATTAGTTTTTTTTTTTTTGCTGAATTTGTTTACGCCCTAAAAATCAATCTGTCGTGCCTCCACTGATGCACTGTTGAACAGCAAATTGTCCAATAACACACGACCTTTGTGATACACAGATGAAATCATCATAAACAGATATCACAGAGGAGTTGATTTTATTTTGTTCCGATTCCATTCTGCTTTCATCTCCTTTTTTTAAAAGGCCAGCAACGCATTCTGGGAAGGGGAATCAGAATAGGTGGGCAGCCAGGGTTATTTGTGTACATATTCCTCAGTTTTTCCTGTTCGCCAATGCTTGCTTCTGACACTCCCAATCTTCGAACCCTTTCCTATTAGCGGAGACCAAATTGCTTTGATTCCTGGGAGATGCACTGCATTCTGTGATAGTCCATGGGTGACCGGCACAGCTATCATATTAGATCATACTGCCAATGCAACTTTAAGTGAAAAAAGAAAGCTGTATCCCTCTGGCAATAGAAAATACTCCAAGGCTGTATTTTTATATTTTCGGCCATCTGCTACCTTGGGAGAGGGAATACATTCTCAGCACAAGGCAGGGAATACAGGCAATTTCACAATCTTAAGTCAAATACTGAAATGTATTTTGCCACATATCACCCAATGAATATCACCATTAACCATTCTCACTACAAACACTTGCGCTATATATTTTTTAACTGAGACAAAAAGCAATGTAACAGAAAACACCTCCCATTGTCATGCCATGGTATAAGAATGAATGTTTACAACGTATCTCAAATGCTTGCACCTGTAAAAAATCTTTACCATGTACATCGGTTTGACTGTGATTATTTCAGTATATATTTGTCTCAGGGGAATGTCAGCCTTTTATAGCCAGTGAATCATTCAATGGGTGCATCTGCATGGCACGTGTTAACAGACAGAGTCTCTGTACCCTGAGACGGAATAAATGAGAACAGATTGCCAGATGAGAGTTATTGGCAATGCAGTGGAGGAGAAACACTTTATGGGGCCGCTGTTGAGGCCGCCATTGCTCAAACAGTATTTCAGCACTAAGCAATTCCTCCCGCTGGCTCCACTTCCCTGGCCGCACTCTGCAGGCCGAGTTAACAGAGAGCTGGAGAGAAGAGGGGAAGCAATCCATTCCGAGGTGGAAGATTTAAATGGGACTTCAATTGCATAAAACGGAGTCCGTGTTTTGGAATGGTCCAAGTGTATATATGCAGGGCGCAGTACCTCTCAATTCAGATAATGAAAACCATCATTTTATTTCAAGCAGTGCTTGGGAGCATCACTTACATGTGCGAAAGGTTTAGAAGTGCTCTGTCAAGCAGGAAAAAAAATAGACTACAGCTGTCAGATAGACTTATCTACAGTTATCAAGCTAGAAAAGGCACAGAATCCATTTCCTTCACTTCTGGTTTCACCACCCTTGCTCTCAGCTTTAGAAATAAAGTTCACAGAATGAAAATGGTGATTCTAAGTCAAGACCAGAATATTAACCGTGGATAAACTAAATAAATCATAATACAGATTGTGGGAAAAAAATCAAGGGATTCACTGTGGTTAGACTGTATGTATTAAGCTACTTATAAAACATAGACTACAAACGGTGCCTTACCCCAACTTAAATAGTTTAGACACCTTGTTAATACATGGGACTCAACGCAACCTCGATGTCAGTCACAGCTAATCCCTAACTGACACACAGATTAATGTGAGCAGCATTTCACTGTACCTACCCTGTTGTAAAGAATTGAAACAGAGAATAATTGTGAAGCCGCCCCAACACACAGCTAATAGATTAGGAATACAAGGCCAGCCGTTGATTACATTTTCAGCATCAATTTCTCCCACACCTGCAGTGTAAGCCGCAGTAATCTCCCAGCTTCCTGTGCCTGTTCTCCGCGCTGGACCCGCAGTCCCGTGGGAGGGGGCTTTAAACTGCCTGCTGGTGGCTTCACTGACTTCGTTCAAAGGGGGAAAAAAGAGCCCCTTCACAAACACCCATTATTAGCTGTTTCTGTAAAATCTGTGACCTTGTATGTAAGTTTCCAGAGAGAGAGAGAGAGAGAATGGCTTTACAAGATGTGCTAATGTACAAACAATATGTACAGCTCTGTTTCTGCACTCTGCGGATGAATCTTGATCACAGATGGATCCAGCAATAAAAGCGGCCAGGAAGAAGTGAATAAAAAGAAAAAGAAAAAGACAACTGGGGATCTTACGGGAAGATCCTGTTATTCATCGCTTGGCTCTTAGCAGCTGTGTTGCCAGGACATTAAGACTGTAAAGAAAGACACAGGTAAAGTAAAACGGATGTGAGGAAAATATAAAAATCACCCTGAGACTGTCCTGAGTTGCAAGATCACGCTTGGAATAGGTAAATGAAAAAGCAGCTTAGTCTGTCTTGTGTTTTGAGCAGGGCAAAGTGGGATTAAGCATCATGCCTTCCATCATAACATGCCTTCCAGTTATTTTCACTGGGTAAAAAGAAACACATTCAAATTCCATTGCGGTCAATGGTACCTTCTACAGTGCCCTCCACTGTCACCTCATGACTTTTGACCCTCTGGGCAATCCCCCAACTTGCTGTGATTTCTGTAGGGTAGGGTGGGAATTTACCAGTGCTGTTGCAGATTGAACCACAGACCCGCCCCAAAATTGTGTGCATTAAGCGTTTCTGGTATGGCAACACAATGCAACAATCTCAGCTGTCATTTATTAAATGCATTATCACAGGAGACCTTGGTTTAGGTGGCAAGTAATAATCAAAGACACAATGTACAGCATAAGCAGCCCTTCACTGACAGAAAGTTAGCCAGAGCATTCAGACAAACTTCACACAAACTTGGTCTATCTCTCGCAGCGCACTGGCAGAATTGGCACATTACTGCAGTGCTTGGAGAGAGGGGACATGTGTGACAGACATTTCTTTTTCGCATGCAAATACCAAAGTGCCTTCATCAACTGCCAGGTGACTACCCTCAGGAGTCCACACCTGCTCTGAAATATTATTTCCATTCAAATATTAAATATCTAATCACTAAACCCCTTCTGGTGCACTTTGCCTGATTAGCTGATATAATTTTCATCACCAAAAATATGTGCACTAATATGAATGACAGCAGAACAGAATAAATACATTTTTTTTCCTTTTATGTTTTTGAACAGATTTTTAATTTTTTTAATTTTAAAATTTTAATCATTAAATTTTTGTGAAGGGACCACTCACAAAAATGTCAGCCTTTTAAGGACACAAATGTTACACTATTCACTAAAAAATTGAAGTATTAGCATTTTACATTTGCCAACAACAAAAATAAATGTCATACGTTTTTAAGGTGACAAGACACACCTAATTAAATGTCTCATCATTTTAGTCTATGGGAAGCAAAGAGAGCAAGCACACGTTATGTTAAGATGAAGAGCGATTTGACACCTGACAGGCATGCTACAATTATATGATTATTACAACTCAGAGATGTGACAGGCATTAATTGAAACCAATTCAGATGTTTAAACAGAGGAACTGTTCTCGTACTCATACAGAGATAGCAAGAAAGATAACCACATACAATGCAATAACCTCCCACTTGCTCCTCTCATACCAGAATGACTTTGTGTCAAGCTATCACAAATCACCTGCTAATCACCTCATTAAAAAGTTATCTTCAGTCCAATTTCACTAATTATACCCAATTTTGGTGATAGCTGTATATCATTTTATGTGAAAGGGCCTAAAAATATATTTCTAAAGGGCTGAGATGCCCTCATTCTATAAAGCATGTTTCTACTTAACATTGACTTTAGATTTCCAACATAGAACTACATCGATCACTTTTATTCTTCCATATGCTGAAAATGATCTTTCAATTAAAATAAGAGAATCTTTTAACTTGTAATGAATCCATACCTCATGCTGTGAATGCATTAAATACATTCCTCAATTTATATATTCAGTAAGTAAATATGGGTAAATGTTTTACATTCCCTCAAATTTCATTAATGATGTAGCACGTCAAGTAGGATGGAGCACAGTCAAATTAGATAGCCAGATGAGTGATGGTACTGATGAATACTTCTCCCTTTACCTAAAAAAACCAACAACATGACAAAAAATATTGATCTGTGGTTGCATTATTATAAAGTTTCCATTACTGCCAGTTCACTGCTACAGTCAATCTTGAAGGCACAGTGGCTGTACCCTACCCTGATAGAGCAGCAGGTACCCCAAAGTTGTTCTCCGCCCTTGGAACAGCACATAGGTCTGTCTTTTTCACCTTACACTATGTTTTTCCATCCCCTCCACTGGGTCCCACGCATGCATTTCAAAACAGCACGCTGAATCTAGCAGTCGCCTTGCGACGACGAAAATGAGGCCCACTACTGCGTCCTGCCCTTTTTTTAATATATCACAGTCTAGGCAGGCTGCTCTTTGATGTTAGATTTTCACCTTCAAAATGATAGTACACTTACATGCCCTTTATTGGGGTGCAGCATAAAGTAATGTGTTTGCCATCACCACCAGAACTGTTATTAGCGGAAACACCTGCCAATGAAACCTGACTCCCGCTGCTACCACAGTCCTCTGTATTGACCCATGAAACGATAACTCTGAGATTCAGCCTTCAAGGGCAATTCTAAAATGTGCTTCTCTTACGACAAATAATATAAGTTGATGGTGCAGACCACGGGAAAGGGATTGGAATTTCTCACCGCAGAACCTGAGACCATTGCTTTCAATTTCCTCAGGAATGTCCAGCCATTGCAATGATCATGTAGTTACTGTGTGTGTCAATTTTTTCCTATAATTATTTTATTTCTAGCACTGAATTACGGTGCAATTTTGCCCTCATACTGCAAGGCTGTGTGTTACCGGTAATAGGAAACCTTACAAGACATCACCCCAGCTGCATTGGAGCTATGAGTTTGACACCAAGTCATTAGTACTTTGCAAGTACAGTTCCTGAAAGTCTTGTTCTATGCCAGCAGATGTACACAGAGAGTGTGTGAGAGTGTGTGTGTGTGAGAGAGAGAGAAAGCCATTACTGAAGAAGAGAATTAACAAAGAAGGAAATTAACACAGCCGCAAACATAAACCCCAGTTAAGCCAGTTTACTCTGACACCCACATCCCGCTGTTTGTTACACCGTCTGGCTCACAATGTTGGCTTGATGTGGATGATGTAACTGATCTTGATTCTGACATAGGTAGGACATTAAGAAAAAATGTCATTATCAGAAAAAGGTGAGAACATATGTAATGGAGGCACCATACTTTTCTCCATTAACTTCACTGATCAAAAGTTCTACACTTAAGAAAAGACAGAAGAATACACGGAAGAAAACTATGCACTCCTTTGCTGCTGAGCCAAGAAGTCCTGTTGAACACTAACAAGATCTTATACAAAAACGACTTTCAGCACCGCACTTGGGGATCTGTCCTAAAATATCGTATCTCCTGTACGGATATAAAATATTACAGAATCATAATTGCAGAAGTCATTCTTTTAGCAGCAGGCTGTCAGGCAGAATGGCATGTTTCAAAGCGAAGGTCTACAGTCATTAAAATACCCATCGGCACTCTGTCCACCCAGATTGCAAGTGGAGTTTCCCCTCCTCTATGCCTGTCATTCATTCTGCTGAGAGGAGCTGTCTCCAAGGTACTGCAAAATAGACTTTTAAATGAACGCAATAAGTTTTCTTCCCTTTTTCGCCTCTTTTCTGTGCTTTTCATTACTGCTTGACAAAGTTGCTCAAATTAACAGGAGGCACAGTTGGAAGCAACGGCCGGTCTGATAATATAACTCAAATTTACAGGTGCATCTTTCCCCTGCAGACACGCTGCTTGTTCACAAGCATCACTGAAGGGCAGCCCCTGCAAAGATCTTCATATCATCAGGATGGTCTCATAGTGGAAACATGTGATTAGACTACCACATCCAAACAATATAAATATCAGTGGATCTGCTCAGTCCCTGCTCTTAACTGATGATCGTGATCAAAAAGACCGTTAGCAGCAGGCGACTCAGTGAGTCAAGTGACAGCTTGGTGGGAAATAATGTCCATTGAGAAATCACACCATGTAAACCCTGATAAAAGTTTTTAATTCTCTGTGCCAGTGATGTAACTTGACTAGAAATAGTGGTGAAAACCCCCTCCAGGAAAACTGAAGAATACAGGAAGATTGCTGGAATAGATATTATTGGGTCTTTTTGCAGACCCTTCTCAATTAAACTGCTGTACTGTGTATGCACCTCCCACTTCTCATTAAAATGCTGACAAAAATAAGAAATGAGTCTCACATTACCAAGACCTGTCCAGCAGTGCTCCGCAAATTGCAGAAAGTCTTTGACTACGGTGATAATTGTGTGCATTAATATGACTAATGAGAGTTTTCATATCAAATTGTTTGTATCCGCATTTGAAGCACAAGAGAATTGAATCTGCTCAGTCTCATTAGTTGGGAACTATGATCACACTCACGCAGAATATGATCACTTTTCAGCTCTAATACCGCAGCCCCTCCCACGAGTCCTCTGAACTTTTCACATAATTAATCATTAGGGGACTAGTTATGTAAAAACAGAGTGCAATTACCACATCAAACAGCCAGAAGATGAAGACTTCATGATTCCACAATCTCTCCAGAGTAAGTAAAACAGGTACAAATTAATAATAGTCAAATTAATAATTAATTAGACCATGTAAGATGTTTGCGGGTTACCAGATGTATGTACTGCACTTGTTGAAAACGTTACCGAGTCACATGATCACACATACTTACAGACCTGCCTTTGGGAAACATTCATTTACAGAAAAAATACACTTCAATCTGCCATTTTATTCTGTCTTATTTTATCTTACTTGAACTTATTTTCAGAAAGTGTTATAGACTGCCAACCACAGGTCAATTCACTGATGATGGCTGTTCCTCCATTCAAATCCATAGAGACTCCAAGATTCGCATTTGTGGAGGAAAGAGGTTTTTAAATTATATTTCTTCTTTTTTAATTCAAGTGATCAAAGTCATTCCATTTTCAAATGCAAAATGGTCCCCAAAGCTCTGTGGCCATTTTGTTTCCCTGCCTGTCATCTCAAAGGCACTGACAGTAATTATACTATGCATGAAAATATGTGTGTATATGAAATATAAGGCAGTTTTGATGTCAATATCCGAAAAAAAAATCCACACTACTTCATAGAAAAGATCTGCCACCAAACCTCATTCATTGTTTGTAATTCTGCAGCAGTTCATTAAGACCATCATGCAGTAACCTTTTTGTTTGGGTGGGGCATTACACTTTGTTCAGATTACGAGAGTTTTATCTCAGGATTTTGAGATTATTGAATGCCCCCCCTTCCCCCAGATCACACAATGCATTTTTCAAACCGTTATCTCCAGATCATGAGATAATTTATCTCCGGATTTCTGTAAATCGGACACTAGCTGCTTACCGTCAGTGATATGCCAGCTGTCAGCCATCAGTGCAAATGGCATACTCCACCTGTTCTATCTTAAAAAAAGCAATACAGGCCCTTTTCCAAGGCAGTGGGTTTTAATACATACAGTAGAATCCAGTGTCTTGCAATAAAATATTATACCCTATCCAAAATAAGGAGACTGACAATTACCTTTTTCACAGTCATACCAAGGTAATGCATCTCTACATTAACTACATCAATTCTGGTAGAGAGACATCTAATTCAAGAATGCTAATAATGGAAACCGATTTTGTATTGATGGTGTAAGATTAGTGTCGAAATGTTTTTTCCTTTACCTGTGATAGCACTAGAGTATGTTGTGCTCCTGGTGCGACAGTGATGTCCTCCTGTACTTTGCACATTTTTGACTCCAACTTTTCAACAATGGGGAAAAACTTACAAGTACGCTCTGCATTCAGATATGTGAGGTACACTCTAGCGAACACAACCCAATATTGGCAGCTATCATTATTCACTTTGAAAATGAAGTGACAATAACTATTGGGAAACATGTTTTAAAACTCTGAAACGTCACCAGGACATATTTAAATATGATATGATGGTCAAGCTCTCTAAACCGTGGGATAATGCATCAGGTTTCCTTTAATCCCAGGATGATGTGCCTAATAATCTCAACACAACACACTACAGTAACCTCTATTTATTCATCCCATATTCCTGTAATATGTAGCTACAGTATCTCTTGATCTCAGGATAATCATTTCATTCATTATCTCATGGGCTGAAGATAACACACCTTAAACAATACCATCCCATGACTGCATGAATGTGAAATCAAATTAGCTTTCTAAGTCATGCAATGTACAGAATACAGAAAGAAGTGTTAATGTGGACATTTCTGAGCCATAGCCTTCCTTTAATAGAAATTCTAGTAAATACGCTTCTATCTAAATATTATCTCTTGGAAATTAACTACTTGACATTGGTTGAGCATATATGACAGTAATACTGTATTAACATTCTTAGAATGAATGTGGTTTCCACCAAAGGTCATTTGAACACTTGTCCCAGACTTCTTAGCTGGCGGTGTTTAATTGCATAACTTGGAATGCCATCAGTTGGAATTTATTGTATTTATAAAACAACGCACACTGATTTTTCTTACTTAAGCATTTAATCAGTTGTTATAAGACTGGATATATTACTTGGTACCTCAGGAGAGAGCATAAGTATTCATTAACAACACTGAAAGTTTTTGTTGCTAATATCTTTTACTGTTGTTGTTCCTGTTGTTGCTGGTGGTGGTGGTGTTTTGTGAATTTAGGCGAAGAATCTGCTAGCTGTTCCTGTTCTACTGCTATGCTACGCAAAAAAACCCCAGGTAAACCAAATATAACCAGAGGATTCAATCCAAACACACTGCAGCGTTATGCATTCGACGGAGGATTAAAAGCGTGTGCACACAGCGAAATCGGAGCGATAACATTATAAACCTGCAACAATCTGCAGTGCTAACCGCCACAAGAGGCTGTAGATAAAAGCTTCAAAGTCTTTGCCGTGCATTGACTTTCCAATTAATGAAAGCCTTCTTGATGATATTTTAATTTGTGAGAGATAATCACATTAATCTTCGCTGGCAAATTCTTTGTTTTAATCTCCACTCTGTTTTTCTCAGATAGGCTTTTGAAGAGTCCATTAATCCAGCCACAGGCGCTGATGTCCTGTTAAACAGCAAACGAGGTGCCTGTGTACCTGAGAGTGTTGTCACATACCATTATTCGCTTGCTTAGCAGATACCTGCTCTCAAAAGTGATTATCTCTGGTGGTGCTTACACATGGCATATTTTGAAATGTCCTCAGATCAGCCGAGGTCAAACACTCCCAAGAACCAAGTAGCGCAGGGACACCCCAGGATGCAAACAATGCTGCAATTTAACAGGAAGACTACGCAGCTATGTGTTTAGCTCACAGTCAGGCCAGAACCACCTTCCACAAAAAAAGTAATACCATGAATGGCTGCCGAGTTCCGTCATATCATTTATATCTTTAACCTTTTTGCTCATTTCACATCTGGGCCTGACAGTCGTTTTACATTATACATGACTGTGAGTATGCAGTCTTGTGTCCTAAGGCGTATTATCATATTACCATGGCCAGCAGAACAGAAAAGGAGAAAAAAGGAGGAAAAAAAGTTGTCAAATCTAAGTGGGTAAGGAAAAATTATCACATAAGGGTGATCCGAATCTGCTGATGCCTCCAAAATTTAATTGGCAGTATCCTAAGCAATATTTTACATGAAATGGTAATGTCAGATGTGTAATTTTGCAGCGAGTTCTCATTGGTTATTCTCTCATCTGCTAAAATAAGTGATGTGCAACATTAGTAGCTTAGATTAAAGGATGGTAAAAGTAATTGGAGTTTTAGCACAGGGCGACCTTATTAAACACGAGATGGGGGTGGCAGAGATCAAAGAGTTGAATATGCTTGGAGTCACGGAACAGGTGTTCCTGTAAGGGGCAAACTTGGAAAATGTTCCTGTCTTCCCCAATGGCAGGTGAGGAGTCGAATAACAAGAGTTAATACCCATAAGAGAAGCTGGCCTCTATGCCGCCTACGATGAAGAATGACAGGAAATATCATGGATATATGACTAATAACAACTCCAGCCCCCTGGCCACCTCACCCCCAGCTCAAAAAAAGTATGTGTCACAGTTAATAACACCAATTAATGACGCTTTCTGACAAAAAAAGAAGGATAACAAGGCACAATAAAACAAGGACCTGAGAGCCGGAGCGTTGTACAAATGGCCTGGAGGGGTGTGACATCACCTCCACAATGCCTGCCCTGGTTTCCGTTGGCATGTCAGCAAAGTCGGGATTTGTACTTGAAACATCATGAGCACATGGTGGGGGGGGGGTTGTTGCTTGTGGGGGTGGCAGCTTATCTGCCGACTATGCTCCTGCCACTGCCTTCCTCCCGCATGCTCCAACAGCTGCAGGTTTCACCATTGCCGTGACAACGTTCCAGAAACCAGTCACTTCATGATTTCATAAATAAAAGAGGCTTTCAACTATCCTCTTTTTTTATTTCGGTAACATTTATTCCCCCCACCTCTCCAGTATCTGTACCACGCTGAGAAGCCTGCCAGAGAGCTCTACCCTGCCTGTAAATAATGCAGATCACAGTGAAGCTTGTCCTGACCCGCCGGGAATTTCCCAGATGTCTGTGCACCTGGTAATACATTTTAAATGCTGCCACTTGTCATGCTTGCTTGCTTTAATTTACAATTGAGGTAAACAGGTTTCAATTCCACTTTGTTTAGCAGTTTTGCGATCAATCTTCATTTAATTGTCGCCTAGTATTGCAAGTCCCTTGCCATTTTCATTTCACGAGCTGATGACTCCATAGACACACTCAACACTCCAGGCCAAGGCCCAGTTTGTGCACTGTGAATCACAAATGCAAATGCAATTAGTATTTCAACTATAGTATGGTAATTACCACCGACAAAAACACAACTGGTTATCACATGTTTCTGTATCTCGGTTATAGACAGAGGGATGGTGATCTTGTACTGCACAGTGAGTAATGTGGATGATATTGAAGGTTATTTGCAGGGCTCATACTGAAACCGAACAAACTCAAACAAAAACATGGGAATTCATGAGACAGAATGGGACAGTGACAAACTGCCTACTTACAATGTGGTACAATTCTGAGGTGTTTGGTGGGAAGACAGTAGTAGAAATCCTGCAAATGGTGATGTCATGTGAGGTTAAGATATTAAAACATCTATTGTGTACATCTATCATCAACCTTTCACCAGCAGCTGAGCATCCTCTAGGTCAGAGTAATGTATTCTGACCACATGCTTTCCTGCATTATTATTGGGATTCATACTCAGATGAGCAGTCTCAAATAGACCTCTTTTTCATAATATAGCCAGAGCTTTCCATTTAGTTAAGTGAACCAAATGGATGTTCATTCTGACGTGTCTGACTGTGCACAAGCAACTGACTAATATCAAATAATTATTTTCAATATGATGATGACGATGGTGATAATCAGGAAAATCATGATTAAATCAAGTTATTAGGTATATTGTCATTTGTCAGAATTGCTACTTGTCAGACCTGCCTCCAGCTGACTCCCTGTTCAGCCACGCCCACACTCTGAGTCACCTGAGTTTTAACCACACCTGCAGCAAATTCAGTTAATCACCACTGGGGGATTTAAGGACTGCAGTTCAGGCACCTCTTCGTGAGGTATTACTATTGCATACTGAACCGGTTTCTTGGTGATTGTACTTTGCTCAGTTCCTGTTTTGACCTGTTTGCCTGTCTTTTGACCCTGCTTACTTGTCTGGTGATTTGGATTGTTTTGTTTGGGACTACTGTTTGCTCTCCATGTTCTCTGACCCCGGTTTGTGTTTGGACCATTCTTGAATATTCTGTTTTGGATTTGTTGGACTCTGCATTAAAAAGTACTGGAGCTCTGCACCTGGGTCTTCTGAATCTTTCGTTACACTACTATAGTGACAGAACTACATTTTGCCATACCTTTGCTGTTTACAGTGAACTTAAGCATATCAGACACCGAACTGCCATCATATCAAACTACTAGCTACAAACGTGTGTTTTTGTATGCATTACAACAGTACTGATTATCTGATGCCAATGCAGATCATAGGTTTGCCTAGCTGTCGTATTTATGAAACCCCAAATGTCGTTTCAACAGTATACAATGGGTAATACAATGAAAGGTTTTTGACAGCAGGATACAGAGACCCTTTCCTTACTGCATACAACTGCCTGATACCATACATGTGTCTTCCTGAATAAGACTACAGCATTGAATAATCTGTTGAAATGAATAATATTTACCAGCAAATAATATCTAATCAAAAGGTCAATGGTAGTAATATTGTTCAGCATTAAAGATAACACCACTGGATCGCCTGCGTGTATATATGTATGTACATTAGTAGCAGTGCTCTGGAAAGCAATTCTCAAAAATCAGTTAAATTCAATTAATCTTATTTAGAGTGCACAAACAATTATAAGATGAGTAGGTAAACTAATGACAAATCAATGGTTAAAAAAAACAAGATTTCATTAACCCACTGCAGTGGGCGGCAGTGTAGCATAGTGGTTAAGGAGCAGGACTCGTAACCCAAAGGTTGACATTGCTGCTGTACCCTTGGGCAAGGTACTTAACCCACAATTACCTCAGTAAAATATCCAGCTGTATAAATGCATATCATTGTAAAAGAACTATAACCTATGTAAGTCGCTTTGGATAAAAGCATCTGCCAAATGTGTAAATGTAATGTAAATGTTTTGAGGAACTATACCTTCGATAAGTAGTTTTCCATGCACGTACCGTAAAAACTTATATTAGAAGCCCAGGGGTTTGTTTCCTTAGAACCAAAATTAGGCCCCAGGATCTGCAGGAGACCAGCTACTGTTTGAGACAGGGGGTTGGGAAGGCAGGGAGGCTTGGGCTGGGATCATGAATAAAAAAGAAAAATCATGTTGGGTACAGTACTGGTAGGCCTATCTTTTACTGAGGAGAAAGCATTACAGAGGCCCCAGCCAACTCAAAACATCAAGTTTTCTCATCAATGCAAACGCATCATTGCATCATCTCCTTGAAAACAGCACCAGCTCTACCATAACATTTGTATATTAATCACCACTACCAATATTTATTGTTTGGGCTGCTGTTAAAAAAGAATGCAGTTGTAAGATTCAATGATTTTAATATCAGGCAGGTAAATGAAAAACTGTCTAAACTTTCAATGAATATTAACATTACCAAACTAAAATGGCGTTGTATCTCTGGCCACTAAAAGGGGTCAGTACTCGTTAGGGAGTCAGCATTTAACGGAAGTTTTACATGATGCACACAAACCCCAGAAGGTACCTGTATCGGTATGTGGTACACCAGTATTAATTGGCGAACTGAACACCTGCAATCCCAATCTGTGGCTTTAACACACTTACCTTCCTCTTATTGATGGCCAACATTATTAAATAAGTATTAACATTACATGTGACAATTAATGTTAGATGTTGTTAAAGTTTAATTTTTTGAGTTGGGAATCCCAATTGTCAGACTGTCAAGTATTTGGGAAGCGTCCATAAAATTTACTTTCATGTAACATTGTTTTCCTCATACCATTTTAAGCTGTGACTTTTGAATTATCCATTCAATAACACCCATGAATGGTCCTTTGAAAAAACAGCAAGCAGGTGCATTGTCCTGAAAAAATAAAACAGAAACAAGTTTACTCTAGATGACTCAGTGTGGAAAACTCCCATCTGTTGTATTGGCCTTTATAGGAATAAGGAATCTTTTTGTCATTTAACAACCCTGTCAAATGCACTGTTTTAACAAAGGGACATCTGCAGTTTACAAGGACAAACAGAAGATGAGTTTCTGCATCCTCACAGAGAAAAAGTCACTCCATCAATCTTATTTTGCTATCCTTCTGCCCCTGACCCTGAATGAGAAAGATGTGCAGTTATCTGAAGCCACAGGTTCCTCTGATGTTCTACAGACACTTTGGCAAGATTTAAGTAACAGATGACCTGAGCTCTTGTCAGACCTTCAGCACAAGCAGGGACACAGCTTGTCTTACTGAGGAGAAAAATTGCAGAAACTGGAGTTGCAGTGGCCATGAGTTTACATTCAACACTACACCTACAAAAGCTGCCTGCACAGAGAAAAGGGATTTGAAACAAGGCAGTACAAATCTAAAAATGGTCTTGTCTGTTTGCATCTTGAAAATGTTACTTACTTTTGCTAAACCTAATATAACCTAAATGGCCAGGAAATCCAAGTATCTATCTTACATCAAGCTATTTTTCCTGAGCATCCCATGAACAGCCCCCCACCCCACAAACCTATGTCTAAAGCATTCAAAGACCAGGATCCTTAGATTAACAGGTGTTACGTTCTGAAAGCAACTCTCAGGCAGTGATGTCACAACAAATATGATAATGTTTCACGCTGTTACGAAAAAAAAAGACACATCATATTTCACGCCCCTATTACGCTTAATGCATTAGGAGCGCTGTGACAGCTGGCTCTTATTGTTTTTCTGATTGATCGCTCTTGTGCAGGAAAACTCTTTTTGTCACCTGCGATACCAGGGCCCCCTTGTCGTGCCAGCTCTTCCTCATCTGGCACCCCTGAGGCACTGCCACGCACACTGCTGTCACATCTCCTCCTGTGTTTGTACCCAGCCGCAGTCCTGTTCATCAGCACTTAAATGGCTCCACGGTGCTTAGCCGCCCAGGCCCACTGATGCAGCTTCACTCACTTCCTGCATCCACTGACAAGGTGCCGTGCATTTAATAGAACTGGAATCAAAGGGTCGGGCACGGCCATCAGAAATGGTAATTGCTCCCCCCGTTCTTTTTACTGAATATATAATGAATGGTTTTATTATGATGTAATCATGTAATGTATTATGTTTACTTTTTTGATGCATGCTCTACGTTAATTGCATTGCATAACTATATCTACCTATATCTATCTGTCTTATATAAAAATTTCAATTATAATTATAACTATACTTAAGAAAGGTGTTTCCCCTACACTGATATCCATGTAACAATACAAAGACATCTGACTGGAGCAAAGCTCTAACAACCTACTTTCTGCACATTTTGTACAGGGTCACATAGACAGTTTTTTTTTACTTTCACATGGTCTTCCTGGCTACTGACCACTGCTCAGTTAAGACCATGGTGGAAAAAATGGAAAAAACGACAACTCAGCTGATCAAGAAGAATCTCTTTTTTTATTCAAGCATGGAAACACAACCTGCATTTGCATGTGTGTTTTCAAAAAAATTTCCCCATAAATCCTGATGATTCCTAAGCCCACTTTTATGTCAATGAGAGGGCAGTCACCACTATATCTTATATGTTTGCAGTAGTAGGACCTGTAGCTGGTAGTTGGAATTAACCTGACTGTAGAATGTCTAGATTATCAGCATTTATTCATTTCATGGTAAATTAAGGTAATTATGCCTTGCAGGTAGATCCCCCTCCAGTGCTCAAGTATATTCATATTGAAATATTAAATGTAATTATACTTTCATTTTTACAGTTGAAATGTAACTATGCATGTGTATGTAGGCTTGGTGGTAGGGGGGCATTCCTTTTGGTTTCTTGATTGTGATTGACAAATAAATGAAACCAAATTTACAATATTCCTGGGGAGGGGAACTAGGCAGCTCAGATATGCTGTAAGGTGATGAAGCTGTAACTTCTAATATACTGCTAGGTTTTGTTTTAACTTCAGGGGGCAGTTTTCTTTCCCTGCTTTCAGGACACCAAAAAGAACATTAATCTATTCTAGCAGTGTGTCGAGAAGCCAAAACTGAAATCAAACGCTAGCATCTTTACCACCATGCACATTTGCTTGGAGTGGAGTGGCCTTTTATTGGGGAGCCCCCATCAGCAGCTTCCCGAAGTTGTGCTGTCTGCACGTGCAGCGTACAGGGTGGGGCTGTCTACGATACTGCGATTCAGGAGTGCTGGCCAACGTGCTGCAGCACTTCCAGCTGCTGCCAAACACAGGGAGGCCACAACTCTGTCCAGAACACAGTGCTGGAGCCAGTACATATTGAGAATGCTGTCTTCATCTTCAGGGCACCTGTTACCAAGACTATGTTTCAGTATTTCGGATTACTCTGCTCAATCTGTATGAATAACTAATCAAACACTGGGACAGAGGGCAGAGAAAGCCACTGGTTTTTCATTCATGAAATTCAGCATGGGTGGTGAGACAAAGATTCAGAAACCCCCCCTACCCACTCCATCATTATAACTAATGCATTCTTGAAAGTCCTCACTCATGTAATTCCAGGAATGGCAATAATGCCAGATACAGCAGCAATAAATGCAATAACCTTCTGTAGCCACAGTGATTCCTTCATGTCTCGCACCTGTCTGTCATGCGCCTTCTGATGTCTTGGGTGGTCTTTGTAAGTCAGCATTTTGAATTCAACGTTTCATATAATAATTTGATCTTTCAGAGGGGAAATTAAAATTCCCAACACAATGACAAGGTTGGCCTTTCACAGTAATTGAGGCTTCAGGGAACATAATGTTAAAGAAAAGAGTCCCTTCAGACTCTCAGAACAGTATTTATTTTACTTGAAGGGAAAATATTTTGTAATATCAGCCAGAAAAACAATCTGAAATTTAAAACCTAGTTATACAACATTAATCAAAGTCCCTTGGTTTATTTTAATTCAAATGCAATTCCCATTAAGAAAGGGTTTTGTAGATTAAAAGGAAGATTTTCACCAGTCATTCAAGGAAGTTCACAGCTCAACTGAGTGGGTCTGGTGTCTCTGTGGGGAATGTCTCTGTCAGTGTCACGCTGGAGTCTCTCAGATCACAGTTCTTTTAAAATTAAACCAAGAGCTTTTTTTCAACCACTTAGCCTGCTAAAGTGGAACGACTGGCTTTTATGAAAAAGCGGATTATACAATTACACTAAATAAATACAAAGCACATCCTTGATTCATTGAAATAAAGCCATGAAAGAAGGACATTAGGGGCAGTCAGTGAAATTACAATACATCATGCTGGTGCAATGCTCTGCTGTCCTCTCTCACCTCCATATGCGAGCAGTTGTGCAGATCTGATCCAACTGTCCAAAACTGTATCCCCATTTTCCTGCAGGTGTAAGCGTGATTGTATCAACTGTTTCCCAAGGAACTACCACTTGCCATTATCTTTTATTATGATGATTAGTGTTATTACTTGAGGGGCTGATAGCTTATGAAATAATGCAAAGCAAGAAAGCGAGGCCGTTCCCACCCTTCCAGTCACCCTTCCGCAGTCAAATCCAATTACACGCAAAGAAAACAACTGCCAGCCTTTTGCCAGCGAAATAATTACCTGCATTAATATTTCCTGATGTAATCACTGCAAATTATGCCATCACCTCACTTCGCTGAAGTATCTGCGGACCAAGTAAATTGGCAAATACCCTTGAAATCAAGCTAAAAACCGAACGACGAGCAGTTTCATCCATCTCCAGAGCTACGGCGACATTATAAGATATGCGTGAGCTTCAACACACGGCATAATAATCGCCTCTCCGAAACCAGCTATCTGTAACTCAGGATGCAGGACCCGGGTGATAAGATTTTCCCTTGCAACAACTGAGCGTTCAGGTTAAATTGTTCACTTTTTAAATCGCACTCTGCTGCAAATCGCTCAACGCGCCCACGTACTCCTCTGGATTATACTGCCCCTAACCCGTCTGCTCTTTGTGATGCATCGAAAAAAGGCTGCTTTTCCAAGCTGCGCACAACAGAAGTAGCCTAAGTTACAAATGCACAGCATTGAAAGGCATCATTGACATGCACACCGCGACATCATTTCAAGCACCAAACTTTTTTCTTCCACATGATCTTTTTTGCTTAGTTTTTTTTATTTTATTTTTTACTACTGTCTGTCTCGACTGGGGGACACATCAGAGCCAGCACCGCCAGTGACACAGCTGCTTTCGGTGCCAAAAATAATGCGTGGGTCACGATTTCAGTCTCGCACATTCTCCTCGCACATATTCCCAGTCTCTGCTTATGGAGGGGAAGTGCAAACTGTGTTTGTTGAAGCCTGCTCTAAGTCACCGTGCTCATCATTTCCCTGGGCGTGCGTAAAGTCTGCTAGCAGCAGTCTGGGGGGAGAGTGGACAGAGCACCCGACCTTGACCAGGGGTCACAGTTAAACTCCCCGTGAGGCACTGCTGCACAAATATGGGTCCCACTTCACATCAAGTGGGCTTAATACCTGTGTATTTACAGGGTTATTTATATTTACCCATTTATTCATTTATTTACTATGTCACTTATTTGTATGGACACACACCCAGTGACATAGTCACCTAAGTAAGTACAGTGTAACTACTGTGTACAGACACATAGTACATGCTATATAGTATGACTTACATTGCCAAACCTGTTTGTGACTTGTGTAATTACACTTGTGTAACAACCCTATCATGCATGTGTTGTGCACATGAGTTACTGTGTAGGTACACAGTTATACCTATGTAATTACAGTGCACATACACAGGCATTATGGCCATGTAAAGAGGGATGAAAATATGAATATAGAAAGATGAGATATAGGAGATGCACCAGTTCTCTGAAAAAGACCAGTATTTTTATAGTTTAAATGAGCTGATGTGAGAGGCGGTGCCACACCTGGTGCTGTGATGCGCACACACACACACACATCACACCGCACAGAGACTGCCACAGCTGTGAGGAGCCACAAGTGAAAATAACCTCACACCTCCGCTGCATAAACCCGTACGAGCCGTCAGCACATCACAGGAAATCATCGCACCGCACATCTTCGGACCCTTAACTAACCACCACCCCCCTTTGTCAGCAGTGATCATGCTTGCACCTGCAGGGCTTGTCTTGAATGCTGCACCCTCCTTGAGGTGCCCCAGGGGTGAAAGGTCACGGATTCCTCCCAGACTTTAGCTCTGCTTTAACTAGCTGAGCTTGTGGGCCCCTCTAGCTGTGTTGATGCATGGAGTCACAGGGTACCTTGGGTAGTTCTTGGAAACAATTCAAATCTAGGTGTTTGGCCGGATGCATTGAGCATTTAATAACACAGTGAGGGCCATATATCTTCAGCACATCTAACCAAACGCTTTTCTTGGGTTTTGTTTTTGGATATGTAGTGGCTTTCAGACAGCCTGAAAAATATTTCAACCTCAATTTTACCATACTGCACCTTAGCTCTTAGTACTCTATATTCCCGGAAAGTTCAGTCACTGTCCAGATGAGTACAGCCTCCACACCTTTAGCTGGTTCACAGTTATGTAACAACAGTATGTTAAGCAGACCTCTTTCTCACTGCTTATATCAAGCCTGCATTAATGTGTGGTTACCATAGGTTAACCCAACACTTTCTTTCTGTGTTGCTAACATGTTGGTTATAATGAGTAGACAAACTATTCTGATATCATCACCTCCTTAGAATCATCTTCCCCCCAAGCCTATGCTCACTGCTCAGTGGAAAAGCACCAGCCCCATATCTGACTGTTAGATGGGAAAACACCATTTCCTCTATCCATTGACTGGACAACAGCTTAACCGCTCCATACAGGGTTACCCATACCCGTACCCATACAGGGTTACCACACTCACAAGACAGAAGGGATCTGTAAACCAAGGATTAAATTGCATGAATCAGTATTTGTTCAGAAGAAAGGTTGTTTAAAGGTTACAGTCTCATCCCTTTCAGAAGTAATTGGTCTGGAAAACGAGTTTGTCCAGGCTTGGAGCTTAATTGGAATTTAACACCAATATAATTCGATGCAGTGCGCAATTCCTGCTGTTTGATTAAGTATGTCCATAAACGTCTGCGGAGGAGTCTCATTAGGTATTGTGTGTGAGTGTTAATGCGGTTGAGAGGGGATGCTGGGGGTTTTGGCCCTTTTCCGTCCTTCTGCATGGGACGCACGTTGCATTTGGGAAGAGGCACAGGTGTTCCTGAAGAGAGAGCTTCCTTTTTTATACCCCCACATCCATCTCGAGTCATATCTATCTTCTGTGATCTCTCACGAGGCTCATAAAATATATTACTTAGTAATGTGATGTGAATTGCTTTAAACTGATCATTTATACCAAGAGCACCACGGTAATGAAATAATGTGCTATGGAGTGATTCAAAATCGCTTATAAATTAGACTTGCCAGCTGTTGACATTTATTTCTGATGCCCTACCTGCTTGTAAATCTGTAATTAACATTGTTGATCCTTGTGTGTCTTTAAATTAAATCACAGAGATCTAAGGGCCAACTCTGTGCACTTATTGATGGTGTCTCTCAATCAAATTGCGCCCTCTTAAAACATTAATCTTGTTTCAGTGCTGTGCACCTGTTAGCCTAATTAACTCTTCAGTCAATGTGCAGTCACTCTTCCGTGGATTACATCGGAGAAGAGGAGATCTTGTTTATTTCACTGATGATGTTTTACATTCAAACTCCTGAAAACGGTGGGCGAGCCAAAACCGTTAGTTTTGAGTGCATCAAATGACAACTAAGTGTAACAAACTAATTACGGACGCCAGGTCCTGCTACAATCTTTTGAAAGCTTCCACTCACTCCTCCTAAATCGATTTTGATACAAACCCAATGTGGCAGTAATACTCCAGACAGATCACAAAGTTACAACCTGCAGAGCACTGCACCAGCGGGCAAGTCTTGCAGTCGTTCCCTCCGCAAGCTCACTCCGTGTGTCACTCACTGTATTAAACAGATTATCGCAGGCCTGTTGGAGGATGGTTTGGGGATGTACCTCGGGGACAGCAATTCAGGTTGGTACATTGAGTCAAGGTTTGCTCTGCGCACAGAATGGGTGGAGAAGGTTAGGCCCCGAGGAGGAGAGAGAGAGAGAGAGAGGAAGCTCCGGCTCCGGGGACGAGGCAAGAAACATCTCAGAAACACTAGCCCCAGGAATCGCCGGTCCAGTTCTCCTGCGTTTGCTATAAAAGGATCCAGCAGCAGAGCTGCTCTCGTCTTCTCGTCCTCTCTGGGTTTAATAAGGGAGTGTGCATCTCATGTCATTGTGCCTCCTACCCAACAGCCAGTGCAGCGTTCCGTAGCATTTGCTTCAACTGCAGGTTTCTTTTTTTTTTTTTTTTTTTACTTCTAAAGCAATTATCAAAGCTAAAATATTTCTGTAAGTGGTTACCTTACAAATGACCTACACTCTGAAATTGCTGTCATACGATGTACTGCATTGTATGAAGGGTCTGACACAATTTGGAACACAGTTGTATGGTTGCATTTAGCATGACTGACGCACTGATCAGAATATTAACGAGTTTCAGCCTTGTGTTTCTAACAAAGCCTTTCTGGAGCAGACTGTGGAAGTGTAGTGTATGAGCAATAAGGAACTTTTTATCCAAAGCTATTATTTAACATCTTAAATGAACAGTGTGTCTCACAGGCATATTCATCAGTCATAAAGGGAGAGGTGGACCTGCAGCATATCATTCTATTCAATCATGCAGTTCAAAAATGGGGAACTGTTTTAATTTATTGCCAAATTAACTGACATTTTCTTCCCTCTAAAAATAAGAATTACAGGATGAAGTGTTCGAGATAATTATCTGGCTCAAAACTCGGCGCCAACAAAAGAGTGTCAGAGTGGAATGAAAGAAAATGCTGGAAAACAGTCTCAGATTATTAATCCCCTCCTCAGATGTGTTTTAACAATAGGTCAATAGGCATGGCAACGTTCCAGCACTTTCTTAATCACAGTCGCTGACGTTTTGTATTTCAGTGGTTTCTGAGCGGCCCATTTCTTTGACTTTGACATATGTTGCTTCCCCCACAACAGCGGTGGCGGTTTTTGACAGTTTCCTCCTGCATTTTTTTCATTTGTATGTTAACAACCCATGGCTCCATCAGGTCATAAAGAATTTACCCCCACCCGCCAGTAATCTGAGCAATTAGTCATTTGTGTTGTGTAACCGACTGAATCACTGATAAGCCTCAATCACCATCACACCTGTAAAAATGTAATTTAAAAGCACAGGGGGGAGAAATGAACAGACATCAACAAACCCGTGTTGTAAAGTGATAAATAAGAGGGTCATCAATGTTTCATACCCTATGCATGTCTCTGAGGAAATCACACAAGGAAAAAAAAACTATAAAATGCATTGGGAAGTCCCTAAGGCTGCTCTCCTCTTGAGGTGCCTAGAATTACATTTAGGAGAGTTTCAGTATATAACCTGGCATATATTCCAGCAAACTGCAACACTCCTCCAGCAAATGAAAGGCTGGCCTCCCTAATGAGAGCAAAGGGCGTGGTGTCAGGAGATATTAGTGCTAATTTTTCTTGCAAATCCCAAATGCAGTGGAAAAAAATACGAAAGAATGTGCTTTCTCCCAATGGAGAATCTTAAAATACAGGCCCATTCCCTGCTTACATGCTGCTGTGGCCAGCCTTTTCGTAGACTGTGGAAATCTGAGAGAATAGGAGCAGTTACAGGGGAGCACAGAACACAGGTTCTGTGCCTGAAAAAATCTTGGGAATTCGTTAAATGAGAAAATTATATCAAAGCCGTTTCTCTTTCAGCTAAATTTAAGCAAAATGTTCTGCAAAGTATATAAGTGATATAAAGAAATAATGCTATTTGTGAAGATATGGTTTTACGGTTTTATTAACACTAATGTTCACAGTTTTGCCAATTTAACAAACAATGCACATTATTTTTAAAATTTCCCAATATAATTTTGTTTATTACAGCTAGTTAGTGAGTAGCTGACATTAACTTTGTAGTCAGAAAATAGAGACAGCTGTGGCCACTTTGAACTGATAAAAAATATTGACTAAAACTGACAGCAAATAAAATGTTTTTTTTTTTCCAAACACACTGCAATTACCCATCAAATATCTTCTCACTTGCATATCCTAATTAGTTGACTATATTCTATACCTGAGATGTAATTAGCAAATATCATTGTCAATGTCATGTGAAATGATTGAAATGACACAAGGTGAACACAGAAAGTGCCTCACGATAGTTATGTCGCACAGTTGCTATATTTGATACAGTAGCTGGCTATAATAAGCACATATTAAATTCAGACAGATACGAGACAAGTGCCCACAGGCAGCTCGTAGCAAGACCAGCTGTTTACTGTCAACAGGATTCTGATAAATTGAAGGCTTTAACTGAAATGAGGCTAAAAGTCGAGCTTTTACATTATATTGCATTAATATGTACAATATATGTACCATGTATGAACAATATACAAAAACACACAACATCATTATTGGGTTAAATAAGTAACTAGTTCACCAGTTGTAAATATTATGTTCACATTTGTATTATTACCCATAAACAAGCCTCACCTGCCATTATACTACTGCTATATGCATAATTCACAATTTCAAATAAAGAAGATGCAACCGTTGTTCAATTAGGCTTAATTATTACACATTTTTTTTTATACTTTCCTTTTCACCGTTTGAGCTGGAGACAGGCTAGCACAAGCTGGAGCCAAAGTTAACCAAGCTGGTATGGCACGATTGCATTTCCAGTGGATTATCCCAAGCCACAGCTGCAACGCATCACTCCAGTTCTGAAAGCCGTGAGTCAGATGGTCAGTATTGCAAGCACAGACTCGGGCACAGGAAGCAGTGCTAACCATGACAGAGCTTGACTTGTTTTTGATGTTTGAATTTGATTTGTTGTTACTGCTGTTGTTTAATACAGGAGGAAATACGACCACCAGGAATGGCGGGGTGCTTGTTTCTTTCTCTTCACACTAAAGGAAGAAATGTGCTCACCCTCACTGCCCACTCCACCCACACGTTACCTATAAGTGAGCCATCATCACGATTATCCCAGCAGGGTGAGTGCTACAGTTTGAACCTCACAAACTCTTCAATTCATAAATTTCTCCCGATGTCAGCTCAGCATTCTAACAAGATCTTCACAGATTTTATAAGGGATAGTCCTCTTGTGTAGTTCAATGTAGAGTTTGATGTATGATATATGTGTATATACAGACAGTCCCTATTTTGTTTTACCACGGTTCAGTTTATGATGAAACTATAAAAACAGCGGCAATAATTGTTTTATAACCAACTGATTTATGTTCATATTCAATATCTTTTAATGGATCTCCAGACAAAGTCATCTTCCCTTCCCAGTCATTCAGGTCAGGATGAACTTGACATTGTCAACATGTGGGCAATTTCTCAAGCTTGTCTGATTTTTTTAAACCAAATAAACTAGAATTGTATGTTCAGTTCAAGCTTTGTACATTGTCCTCCAGTGCATTTATAACACTGGGGATGAGAGGGAGGTTGTGGAGAGAGAGGAGAAGAGTCAGCCAAAGTTAAAAAAAAAAGTCTGAAAACAAAACAACCAATTTAATTTTTTCCCTATTGGACGGTTTTGTTGTATTTTGTTGCTTTATCTTCTTTATGTTAGTTTTTTCTATTTGGTGAACCCATGAGGGGAAGCTGAAGAAGAGTTATTTATTTTCTATATTTTATTTATCCTGTGTGTGTTAGCTGTCTCCCTCAACCTATGAATAAACACTATTTGCGTCTTGCTGTTCTCTGTATCCTCTCATTCCTGAAACATCCTGCAGCATGACACAGTACTGAATATTTATGATCCCGCTACTGTATGCCGTATGTGCAAGTATATTTAAACACGCAGACATTTATGTTGAATTAACATCTCATGAGTGAGTATTTGACTCAACTGAAATTTTATCTAGCTTTTTTGTGTGAAGAAATCGCTCACTATCTATTTTTTCTGCTTGTGCAGAGTGGCAGCCTGGAGATATCCATGCTGACAGTCCACCTTCCACAGGACTCAGGAGCAGCACCTGACTCTGCAAGGTCAAGGATGTGGCGCAGCAGAGAGCCGGGTCGTGAAACGACCGAACTTTCGCAATTCGCAGAGTTTTATCAGAGCCGCCGCATCTAATTCAAAGTGTCACCTGCCATGACATTCTGCACAGGACTATGAGGTAATAAAAGGTTTAAACGGCAATGAGTCAGTGGGGTGCAGTGTTTGAATGGTGTAAATCAGTCAAGGAAATTGGTTAGGGCACAGTTATGCTACTAAGGTGACTGGTTAGGGCACAGTCATGTTCTGTGAATCCTCACCTCAACAACAGTAAGTTCTGATTATACAAGGTGATTGTTTTAGCTGTTTCAAACACCTTTTGCCAAAGGTGTGATGGTTACGTGGTAAGATTTGAAAATGTGTTACTGATAGTGTAAAAGTTAAAAATTTGTCAGATTTTCTAATCAGTATCACAATGTAGTTATCCACCATAATTCAACTGATGACTCTTTCTGGTGAGAAAGTGAGCTTGTGTCCTCATGGTGCATGGACCACCTTATATCTGGATATTGTGAGAATAGAAATTGGTGGAGTTATTTAATTATTGATAGGATATTATTAAAGAATTGAAATGAAAGTTCCCATGATAAATTAAGTGGCCCTAATACCTGAATATTGACACTGTATCTGAATACGTACTTCTGTATTATACTGTATCCGACAGTATTCACAACAGGGTACATACCTTGTGGTTTTCTTTAAAAAGTGGAATTAAACAATGCACAAATAAGTTTAAAATAAGTCCTATATAACTATGTCCACAGTAGGTACATCTACAAAGTTCCCAGAGGGAGATATTACAGTAAGTAGAGACTGGTCTACAACCAAAAATTACAAACCAGCACCAGTGTTCAACATCTGCAAATGAGCAACAGTCTTGCAAACATTAAACAAAGTTTCACATGCTAATGCATTAGAATTGTCAAGATAAACTGATTGTGAGTGTTGTTTAAAACCTCAACATAGTTCAAAGGATTGCTATCAAATTCAGACGTTGTGTTTAGAAGCATTTCGCATAAATATAACATTACAAAACAATAACTACAATATTAATTATTTTTGCATTTATTCATAATCCGTAAAGGGGTATTTCTATATTATCGTGTTGTATTATACCTGCTAAATTGGGGTAGCAAAGGCTGTCTACTCATTTCCACGTGAGGCTGAGACCCTTTGGTCTTTCCCTTCTCTTGTTATCTTACCTCATGCTATCTGCTTACTGCTAAACCACAGCCTCGGGGTATTTCTAAGACATTCACCATATTTCTGCATTGAATAAATGCAGCGCAGCGATTTCGTATAAGTTTCACCTCCGGTAACTCTGCCTGTAGGTAATCTTCGTCCTCCCCCTCCACCCCCAGTTTTACATTCTACTAAAGCTCTGAACCAATTTCACACAGGCCAGAAAATGTGCAGGGAAGCTCGGCAGAGCTCCTCAAATCCCCGGCTACATCTCAGCAGGTGCGCGAGAGGCATTTCTGCCTTGATAAAAGAGGCGACTGTTACCAAAATGCTGGCAGGCTGCAACTCCATTACCAGATTGCAGTCTAAAACACAACTGCGTTCTAATATGTTAATTTATTTTTATTTTTATTATTTATTTATTTTTTTTTACCCACACCTCTCAGCTTGTAATTGAATGGAAGGCCTGACAGGAATGTGATATATTTAATAAGCAAAGTTTTCAAAGTTGCGCCCAGGAGTTCCACTGGCCATATGTTTTACGCGACCATTAAACAGATGAGGGAAATGAACGGGATGGGCCAAATGAATACATTTGTCACTTGCAACCCACCGTTCTCCCTCCTTCCGCTTTTGCCAAAAGCTTTTAAAAGTTCTGCTTTGACAGCTATAAAAGCAATGCACAAGGTTTTAAGCATATATCAGAATCATGGAGAAACACCTGTTAGGTGTGTAAATAAACATGCCATTGGAGGGAGGAAGTGAATCCTATAGGAGTAAAACCACCATAAGTTCACAGCAGAGAAGGGACACATGTTTATCTTTCAAAAGTGCACCTTGCCATGATGAAGTTTAATTTACATGGCAATGATTTCAACAGCATGAAAAAAAAACTACACTTCTGTAAACTCTCTAATTATAGTGACTATAATGGTCAAAATGTCTACTTGCCTTGACATTTATACTTTACTGTATAGTCCAGTTTAAAAGTTGCTATATCAATGTGGCCTACCATTTTCATTTATAATGATGCAGTAAATTAGTTTTGTGAAGAGTGCCTGTGATTCTGGTAAACAGTCTCCTTGAAACGGGGAATAAGCATTCTATCAGGGAAACGAATATCAAGGATAGTTACACACTCCATATGGTAGCGCATGACTCAAAGAGGGTAAACAGCAGCTTGACTGGAGCCTCGGCTGAAAAGGCAAACAGTGCTGTTTTGACAAGCATGGTGAATATGAGCTAATGCCTTTTAGCCCTGAAAAAATATTTATCTTCTTTCAAAAGGGATTATTTTGTTTTCCACCGATGGCATGAATAAAGAGGGGGGAGCTATCTCCAAGGAAAGGCCTAGATTGAAGGTCTTTGGTGTGGAAAGACGATGCGGTAATTTTCTAGAAAGGCAGAATAAAATGAAGTCCGCTCTCGTGTTAGCGGTCTTGGGACTGAGCACTTCGAAAGCTCAAGCCTGGGGAAAGGATCTCAGTTTGTGAAACGGAGAGGAAGACCAATGCATGCGGCCGGCTTTTTATTCGTGCATCGGAATAATCTCCAGATGATTTGTCCTCTCTTGCTGCCCCGTAGCAGTTGACTGGTGACCATCTGACAAAATGCAGCAGGCGTGTGTTCCATCATGGGGCCGTGTGTGTCTAACGCAATGGGAGAACTGGGAGGGGGACAGGCAAAGGCAAGCCACTTCAGATCAGTATCCTTGAAAATACATGACACCGTAGCAAGCACAAAAAAATACTAAGAGCGAGTAAGAGCAATGTTTATGAGGCCAGGGACTAATGGAGGAACAGAGGACATTTATATCTAGGACAGGGCATCCATTTCAAACAGCAAATACTTTAATATAATGAATCTATGGGGAAGAATTAACTTAATGAGGGTGAACATGTGATTACAGGGAATCAGGACTAAATATATTTTAGGGTATATCAGAAGAGATGCAGTGACATTTTGGTGACTCGTTAATAACAAAAAAAAAACAAAGCACACACTCCACGGAGTCACAGCATATTTCAGCACAGCCTCTGAAGGCACACTTAAGAAGTAAGCCCTCATGTGGACCAGGCAGGATCAGATGGTTTGAAGGGATATTGCTGCCATCCTGATATGCCTTTTAAATGATCACCCATTCTTGTGCTTTCAGAACTTAAATCGAACTTAAATCGAACATTTATTTTCAAAGGAAAATGATGAAACTTCTGAAGCTGTAAGATTTAACTTCACACACAGAAATGCACATGTAAACAATATATCTGCTCATTTTATGGGTATGTTTTCATTGTCAGTGTTATGAACTTCAGTTCATTTTATTAAAGAAAAAAGTCAGGGAGATTACTTTCTGGATAACCCTTATATTTTGCTAAAAGAACAATGATTAAATTTGTCAGTGCAGAGATTTCATAGTTTTTTAAGAATCAGTAGAGATCAGGGAGTGCTACTGAGTGTTAATGATCCTACAGGGAGACGTAGGGCCTCAATGTGTAGCATCAGTACTTTATCCTACATTATCATTTGATGTGCACATTTGGCTCCTCAAAACAATCCAGTGGTCATGTACAGCAATAAAATGAAAACTAAGAAAACATAAGAAGTGTCTATGGGGAAGTTGCTCGTTTCAAATATGCATACAAAGTATATGGGAAATCAATCCAGATGTCTGTGGAAAAATGCCTGAATATGATGAATACAAAAGCACAAGAAATTTTATCTTTGTAATCTGGTTACTTAAACAACATTAGAAGAATCTGATTTTACCAAGCTACTTTGTCAGTTTGTAAATGTATCTTTCATCCTGTAGCAAGACTACTATAATACTGTGCAATTAGACCGTCATGATCAGTTTGTTGCAATATACTGTACAGTTGATAAAAACAGGTAATGTACTTTCTCTCCATAAATTAAAAGTTAATTCCACTAAACACTGGCACTGGAAATGGTACTGAATCCATAGCTGCTTTTCAATGCTCCATCTAACTCATACTGCAAGAGTACTCCAGACAAGTGGGCAGGGTGCAGAACACACCAAAGCTGATCCACAACTTGGGGGTTTACTTCAACTGTTTATTCTCAAGCAAAATGAAAGATCATATACTAATGATGATGATGAGGAGGAGGAGGAGGAGGATCTCAAAACAAGGATCTCATAACACTTCACAATGAATGGGGTGGTGGCTGACCTCAAACACCTATAAATAAGAGTAGCACTGATTTCAACAGTTACAAAGTGATCAGATCTAACACTACACACAAAGGTATGATGGCAGTATATGCGACACCAGTCTCCAGAGCAACGCTGGACAGATGTGAGCTTATGTGAGGCCCGCAATGACAAGCAGGTCTGATGGCCAGTGCCATAGCCACAACAGACAACAGACCTGATCAGCGTACTCACACACACAAAGGATGAAAAGGTTTGTATCTGTCTCGTCCGGCTAATTTCTCTGATATGTGACACGAGTGATCATTAGCGGAAAAAGAGTCACGATGGACCCCCCCAAAACTGAACACGTGGCCCCCATCTGTGCTCGATGAGAACCCTGGTGATTAAAGCACTTCTGTGTCAGGCGATGCCATGGCCCTCAGCTGGAGGGGCCCGGATCGGCGCGGCGAGCCAGCTCGGATCAGGCGGTCAGCCTCTCCCTTCCCGGACCCCCCGCCGGGCCGCGCGCTCCACCGGAGTGGGCCCGCACTTCGCTGTGCTCCGCGCACGGAGGGAGATGAAAGAGGCGACTCAAACAAACCAGTCGTGTTTGCTTTGCAATGTTTCAGCTAACTCCGTTTTAATCAAACAAGAGGTCGAGCCAAGCGGTTGGCCGGGGGTCTGGTTACTCTTTCATTATAACTCTAAGGAGACAGAAAAGTTTTCTTATTAAAACTGAGCGTGGCTCTCTGACACCAAAAAAGCAACTGCGTAATTCTGCAAAGGGTGTTGGGTGATGTTCGCTGACATTTACGCACATGGTTTCACAACATTCAGGTCTGGTTCCGTAGATGTTGTATAACTATGTAAAGATAAATTGGTAGTGTGTGCATGTCCGTATGGGAGTGCAGTCGTTTGAAGTGTGTGTTGAAGCATGGTTATGGGGTAACAGAAAATGACACAGGGAGCATTTAGCTTTTTGAGTGGGTTCAGCATATGAATCCCCCATCGATGCACCTTGAGCCAACAGCCAAAGGTTTACGTTGGACGCACTGACAGCTGGCCACTGTTGTCTCCTGCTATTGGCTTATGAAGACTCTTCTGTAAAACACCACAGTGATGATAGAAAGGAGGGGATCAGTGGCCCTGAACCCTTTGAACTCTGCCTCATCCAGCAATCTGGGAGCAGGCTTTTAAAGTGCTGGAGGTGAGTAGTTTCACCTGCACCGCCAAGCTTAGAAAATCTCACCGAACAAAGTTCAACCTGCAAGACACGCACAGTCGTTTTGTTTTTTGCTGTTGTCAGTGGACCATTCATTACTGATTGAGAAGTGATTTCTTGAGGCAGAGATGAAAACCCATGTTTCTACCAAAACAAATGACACAGCTGTTTTAATATATCTGTATGTATACTGTTTCTTCTTTGTAAATATTATGTTCTGCTTAAAAATATGAAACCACTGTTTGTATCTGGTTTGTAAATAGCGATTAGCAGATGGGCCTTTTCGTATAACCTTCTTCCCACTCCACCATCATGCAATTGCAGATGGTAAATTCACAATGCAATTATTTCTGCATGAATTACCTTTTCAGGTAACAACCTCTTTCCAAAATAACAGACAAAATAACAGGCATAAAATACCTGCATTGTAATACAAAGGGCACTCAATTACTTTGAAATAAAAAGCCTAGAAAATATGTAATCAATGTGGAAAGCTCACATCAAAAGAAACAGAAATTATTTTACACTATTTTCATTCATATGGATATTTTTGTATGAAATGGAAAACAGGAGTATGTCTTCTTGTAAATGTTTCAAATTAAGCAATTGATAGGAAATTATGCATTTTTCCATCATCCAAGTGTTCAAGCTTAATTAATATTAAACTAGCTAGAACACGATTCGGATATGCAACATTAACCTTTTCAGTTTGACAAGTGCGTTTTGTGGTTTTCTATTAAAAGATGACAATTCTAATGAGTCTTCACATGCCACGGCTCACGGTGTCTGACACATGCCTTTTACAAGCCATCGCCGTTTGTAGTCTGCTCTCAGTTCCTCAGGCTGCAGAAAACTGCATACATTCATTATGAGCACAGTTCCAACTCCAGATGAAATATCTGATAAGTGGACACCTCTTTAAAATTGCTGTGTTTTTTGTTTTTTTTTTGTTTGTTATTGTCTTTACTTTGGCACGTATTGCGCTGTTTTTGAATTCAGATCTTGTTAGTTGCCCTATACCCTGTAATTGTATAAATAAGCTAGTACTGCGTCCTCAAACAGACTTTGCTCTCAGCTGAGAGCTACTGTCTCATTGTGGAACCATACACATCCTGTCCCCGTACTGTCGCTATACTTACTGTATGCACTTTTGTACATCGCTTTGGATAAAAGCGTCTGCTAAATAAATAAATGTAAATGTTTATCAAGGACAATTTATTTAAGGACATCTGAGAGATTCTGATAATATTCGCAGAATGTGAAGATGTTCACACGTCAGTCGGCTTTATGCATGAACCACAGAGCATTTCTAGGCTAGCGAGACAGGATCTTGCATGCATGTTATGCACACCATACACTGACTGCTGTGTAATAGCTGTATAGCAATGCATAAAATACGTGCCACATTTGACTCGTGTTCACCTGAGACACCTGCTTGGTTTTGCTCAGCTCAATGATCATATCTTGCCTGGATACATAATGTGTTCAATTTGCACCATATTATTAAGATTCATTTGGGTAGGTGAGACATTATGGTGTCTTCTGAAAATGGTTGCTATATTTACTACTTTGAGGGATGATGCTGGAAATGTCATTTTCTTCTTGAAAATGATAAGCTGTCCATGTCAAATATATTCATCAATTTAAAAGATACACTGTAACGAATGATAGGATGAATAATATAAAATGATATTCCATACAAGTAAAGACAGAATTATCACTGTTGCGGTACTAGCCAATAGTGTTGCTGTAGTTCAGGGTAAATTGATGAGAACATAGCCATTTAAAATGATTAAATGATGCCACAATGTGGAAGTGGAAAAGTTTCCCTGAGTCTTCTCAATGATGACATCACAATTGTCATCTTAGTTCCAAACAATAGGGATTGCTCCTTACATTAATAGCTCTTTCTCCCATTCTCCAAGCTAAAGAAGCTATTATTCTAAGCAAACACATCTAGGTTAGATTGGTCTTTGAAAGAGACAGGGATGCATTTAAGTGTAATTAATAATCATTTGCCGTGTGGCAAAACTGCCATCATCAACATGCCCCTGCTGAAATGGACAACAACATCAACAGTGACAGCATTACATGAAGTGCTCTTGACATTTCAGCATGCCTAACCCCCACAGGTGAACAGAGGGGATTTTTTTCTTTTCAGTTTCTGCTTTGAGAATCACTTTGATATGCAAATAATGAAAAGGAGAGGTTTTTACAATGTTATCGTTTGTCCGTTAATATCAAAAGCCCACTGGAAAGTAATGATTATGAATTGGAGGGGGAAAAAAACAACACAGTTTTAGTAATCTCCCCTCCTCCCCAAAAAATGTGATTATTATCTCATTATTTCATCAGCTATGATAGGATATTACACCAAGTAGTGTACAATAGCCCCTTTTTCATATTAAAATGCAGTAGAAATAAAAAAAAGAAAAATACAAAAGGCAGTAGTTACTGTATATGTGTCAGTGTATGTATAATGTACACTGTCATACTGGAGTTATGAAAGTAGTGGAATATCTTTATGCTAGTGTGTAAGATGATTTGATAAAAGCATAGCCTTGCATGCAAATTCCTTGTGTTTGAAATGCATAGGCCCTTGACACTGATTCCCTTGGAGTAGGTGCCATTTTTCTTTCAGTGAAAGATAAATAAATAAATCTGCACTGACATTTTGGAAAATGCCTCTCATTTGAAGGAATTCAGCCTTTTTATGCCTCGCAGTGAAATTGCAATAATGCATAATATGGCAATTGAACACCTGCCTAATTTGGATTAAACATGCATGGCAGAGTCTGTTGGGTTCTTTTTCTCTGTAATTTGAAATGACTGAGAGGGCTTCTTGGTGTTCATCGCTCATGCATAAGCACCTCTAGAGTAATCTCTGGTCTGGTTTGCATGACACTTCTGTAAACAATGTGATTTGCTTCTATTTATAACTGCAAAAAGGCTTAGCTGATTCATATCATTCGTCACTGTTAAACACTGAAATAAATGTATGGGGGGGGGTTTCCAACTGTCTACACAGCATGTTTTTTTTTCGTTTTAATCACCTGTGTAATGGTTATTATCATTATTATGATTATCAATCATTAACCTCAAAGGGGTCAGAGTGCACTTTTGATGATATGACCTGAGTTCAGACAATTTATGTTGAAATCCAAATCACACCCAGGGATATTGCATGTGGCTTCAGCATGACCTCTGACCTGACCCTCTCAGATTTCCTACGTAAATATTATTCAGACGTAACTACTCGAAAATATAAATGAGCACGGCATATTTATATTTTTATTTATCTGCATAGCAGACCTCCTTATTCAGGGAGACTTAGACCCAGATTAATTCAAAGTCACAGTTAAGGACAAAAGCTGATTGAATATAGGGGTAAGTCACCTGGGTAAAGAGTACCTGTTATGCAAATCAAATGATAATTGAACTCAGGGGTTACATATGTTATACAGCTGGACCATTACTGAAACATCAGGTGGGGTACCACTATTTACTCAAGGTGGGGTACCACTATTTATGGGTCCATAAAACCAGTTTAATTTAAACAGCTGAAACATCAGTATAACATACAGTATACTGTAATGCCTTTGATGTTTTTCTTGCCTCAAGAGGTTGGGGACTTTGAGGGTTTCAAAGTAAAGGGGACATTTTGTAAATACTGTAAGGAACTTAGATGTATTTAAAAAGGAACACAGCACCAGCGAGTCTCCAAGGATCACAGTTTAATTTGTGAACATCAGTCATTGAAAACCGTTTCAGGGCCCGCTCCTTACCTTTGAAGAAGCAGTCCTTGCTGTGCACCACGTAGATCCTCTTCTTCTGCAGGCAGGAGGTGCGGTACACCTCGCAGTGGTTCTCGTAGAACCTGCCATCGGAGCCGCACACGGGCACGAAGGTGGGCCGGCACCTGTTCTGGCACACGCAGTCTGTCTGCCCCGTCTCGTTCGAGACCACACACTGGCGCCCCCTGCCGCAGAACCTCTTTCTGCAGCCAGCACGGGTACTGTCCGCACCAAGGTGAACTGGAAAAAAAAAAAACATACGTACATGTAGCAAAGGTCAAATCCATGTTTTTGGAAACCATGCAACTAAATGGTGAAAAGCAGCCTTCAGTGAGGAATGATATGAAAAAGTAATTGTGTGTAATGTGTGTTTTTTTCTTTCATTTTTTCTTGGATGATGCTCATGACATCAAATAGAGAAAAGTGTGCTATTAAAAATTAGAAAAAAAATGTTTTTAAAAAACACAAACATGTTTTGATTTGAAGAATAAAAATTAATTAGGAGAACAGGAGAACTGAGGAAATACCTGAGGAGGAGTTGGACTTATTTCATCATAAAATCAAATGAAAAAAAAAAAAAAAACCCTCTCTGCAAGATCTCTCTGCATTGTCTCCAGGTATTCTGATTAACCCATTTCCTTGGGCGGAAAAAAGAAGATGAAAAGGTAACCCTGGGAATACCCCTGCCCATCCCCCACCACCCTGGCATACCGGCTCCTGTCAGTCCATGGCTCTCACCACGGAGACCCTCCTACCACCTGCCGATTTCATCTGTTTGCAACTAAAACGACCAAAAAAAGCTGCTGAGGTCTGCAGTCACTCCGCCTTGGATTGATCTTGCCAGACCCAGGAGCTGGGGGAGGACCAGAGCATGGTGGGATCTGAGCCTGCATCTGAAGGCAAAGGAGGTGGGGGGGGCACGGGGTCAGGTTTACAGGCTCTGCGGGGGTATTGGAAGAAGGCTAAACCTCAAACCGGTGAAATGTGAGATGAAACCCAGAGTCAACTTTCTTTTTTTTTTTTTTTTTTTCTTTTGGCTCTGCTTACAAAGTCAGGCTGTAAGATTCAATGGCACCTCTCTGAAGTGCGAGGCACAAAAAAAAAAAAAAATAGTGTGACTACTGAGAGGATAAACCTGAACCGCAAACTCTGTGGAAAAAGCCCAGAAGGCTGACCCCCCCGGCGCAGCAGAATCAAGTTGTTCCGTCATAATGAAGCGCAAGGTGTCAAAGAGGAAGGGAGCGGCTACAATCCCTCTGAGGGGGGACGGCCGATGTCTTTTCCTCCGGTTTACTAATTGTTCTGCTTGTCTCTGCAAATCATCAGCGGGAAATGCAAATACCCCGGCTCCCTGGTGACCTTGTTGTCGGTATCAAGGTCAGAGACGATTACCGGATCCTTTGTATTCTCCAAGCACGGAAGATTAAATACTTAGCCGAGTCCGGCGCGGGCACTCCTTTCCCCCTCTCTCCTCTGTTTTGGATTGATTAATATGGAAGATCGGGTGCAAAAAAAAAAAAAAAATAGCACAGCCCTCTTTAAGATTCCCAATTTTTCCAGAGCACTCCCGTTCCTTTTTTTTCCTTTGTTTTGATTATAAGTTTTCCTTCGCCTCTCACACAAGCTGACACATAAGCCCCTCTTTGCGCTCCCACAAGCCGTGTTGGCTCCAATTGTTGTCTGCTTAAGAAGCCAAAGAGCACTTTCATAATCCTCTCTGTTTAAGCTGCTGTACAATGGCAATACATGCTTCTTACAAGTTCACCGAAAGCCTTCTCCCAAAAGCGGGCCGGCCAGCTGCGAATCTCACGGCTTTTGTTTCCCGCCCCATCCCAACGTTGATCTTTTGTTGAAGTGCTCCTGGGGTTTAGCTCATGCTAAAATCCAGCTTCGAAGGGCCAGAGCTGACCTTCTGAGTGATCAGGCAGGGTAGAACGCAGGACTTGGGGCCCTTTGTTGCTCTCTTTGTTTTGACTTTTATATCCTCTTATAATATTAAGTAAAGTGACTCATTGGGTTATTTCATAGAGAGCAACATAATGAAGGCCGTGGGTCCAAAATCCTGGCTCACATTGAATGGCTTTTATTTTCTTTAAGCGTATGAAAAAAGATTCTTCTTAATCTTTTCCCATAGGCAAGCTAAAAAAAAAAATGAAATCACTTGAAACTTTGATTGGGCATTTTCCCAATATGTCTGATGGAACAGCATTGCCTTTACTAATTGCATAATCCAGTGTCTAGTCATCTTCGCAAATCTTGTCATTTTGTTTCCTTTGGACACATCATGTCAGTATAATGTATGCGCATTTCAATGCCAGGGAGAAAACAGTCTTTTTTGTTGTTTTTTTATCTAATCAACTAGTATGTCAATAGACTCTTGAGGCAAGATGCTTAAGGACACATTCTGTATTTGGAAGAAAGTTTATTTCCATATTTATACCTGCGGCGACATTGTGAAGCTGATTAAATGTGTTTAACATTTAAAAAGCTATCAAAACAAACTTTTCATCTTTAGCCACTGAGGAAGCAACGAGGCTGATTTTCTCTCAGTAAGACTGAGGGATACAGCCAGACAGCTCTAATTACGGAGAAAGTCTGAGAGCTGTGTTGTTTGGGGATGCTTGGCTTACAAAAACATTGAGGGGAAAAGCCTCGATCCAGCCTCTAACACATGCTTGTTTGTTCTGGTCAGATCCTCCTCGGATTCTGACATTTTGCGGGGATAGTGCGGACGTCAGGGGTCACCTCAGGGAGGCTCCATCAAACGAGGATTCAACAAACACGTACAGTAACAAAATAAAAGTCCTCCGCGTCGACTCAGCTCACAGGTTATTCTACTCACTTTGGAACAGCCGAACCTAATTACCCTCGGATGAACAGCGTCAAGCGCCATCTCTGTGACAAAATCTGCCAAATGACATTTGACAGCTTCGCCATGACTGAATATCAATCGGGCCGAGCCCAGAAGGTCCGATTTGGAGGTGGAACTGCCCCATTAGGATGCGTTCGGCACAGCGTGGAACAGAGGCTGCTGAGATTTAATCAGAGAAGTGATCCACCTGACGATCACAACAAATTACCTGTGTAGCACTGGCTTCCCAAGGGGTGCTTGACTCTTTGACAGGTGAGACCAACATTGGTGAGTTATTATCAGGAAGAGGGGGGGCAGTGAGTTTTGATTGGTTCTGGCCCAGAATTCAGGAGGTGTTAAGGAGGAAATGTTTTGACGCTCATCTCCCAGGTATCACAGCAGCTTTACAGTAGTATATCAAATTTCATATCAATACTGTTTTTGTATGGCTGACCAAAATATGTCAAGTCCCACACTTGTACACAAACCCAGGCAGTTAGACACCTTTCGACCTTCTAACTTAGACTAGTGAAACATAAGTCTACATCAAGACAGATCTTAGTTACTGACATTAAAACTGGATGTGTGTGTGTGTGTGTGTGTGTGTGTGTGTGTGTGTGTGTGTGTGTGTGTGTGTGTGTGTGAGACAGAGCCTTTATTGCTCCCTCAAGTATGCAAACACTGTTTCTCTGCTTTTGTAATTAACCCTTTAACCCCTTGTAATTAACAGCTGGGTTAAAGTTTCATTTCAACTGCCACTCAACTTCTACAAATACAAATGCCTGGAATAATAATAACGTCTAACCAGAATGTTACTTAATAAAAAGGCTTTTGGTAGATACGGACACTTGATGACGACGAAAGAATCTGGACATAGGTGACTAATTATACAAGCCACATCTCCACATTTCCTGCATGTTATTAAAAGTGAATGAATTCCCTCTCCCACAAGGATTATAAAGAATGGTAATGGAAAGGGTAATCAAGTGAAACTGTGAGCTAACTGCTTGCTCTGTTTATGAGCCCCTGCCACTCTGTCGGAAACAGATATAATGTGTTTAATTTATTAGTCATAAAGAAGGGCCATTTACCTTGCTTAGAAACTGATCATCAGGCAAAAATGGGCCTCGCTCAAACACTAATTAATTTTAGAGCAAAGTAGAACCTGGAGTGTCAGATATGAAACAGGAGTGACACTTTTCAGGAAGCTCGCAAGCACTGTGGATGAACGGATGACCTATATTCACTAGTAGTCAGTGTATGTGCATGTGTGTGTGTGTGTGTGTGTGTGTGTGTGTGTGTGTGTTTTAGGGCAGTGTTTCACAACCCTACTCCTGACGGCACATTGTCCTGCATATCTTCTATCTATCCTTGCTGCTTGATTAAATCAGGTGTGCTCAGCTAATAAAACGTGCCACTGATGAGTTCAGTCAGGTAGGTAAAGCAAGGATAGATAGAAGATATGCAGGGCAGTGTGCCGGCAGGATTAGGGTTGGGAAACACTGTTTTAGAAGAGTGGGTACACGCATGGGATTTGGGGGGGTTTGAAGAGAAATAGAGAGATATCCTAGGAAAGCTGTACCACAAATAGCTGTTTTTTGCTGAGTGTGAAGGAGCACAGGAAAGATAGTAAGATAGTAACAGTGCTCCCCAAGTCAGTTCTTTCAAACACAAGAAAACAGGTGAGGCTGTGCTCCAGATGCCATTCCACATACCACTCAAATTTGGCTGACATTCACTCAAGCACACCACTGGTACAGTGCATTGCATTACCTTTCTTTGCAGACGCTTGTAGCTAGAGGGACTGACATGGTTTACAATTTTTATGTTATCCATCTATATACTGGGCATTTAGGTAATTGAGGCAATTCAGGTTAAGTGCCTCGCCCAAGGGTACGGGCAGCAGTAGCCTACCTGGGTATCAAAATGGTGACTTCTGGGTTATAAGCCCTGCTCTTGACCGCTACACCACACTGCCTGGCGAATTGCTTTTGAGTGCTGGTGATTTAGTCCACGCCATCAGAAAATTTTTATGGAACAAATCCAGAAGTGGAAATACTCAGGTAATATCAAGCAAGCCCGTGACAAAATATGACTGGAAAAAAAAACTCAGTGGAGTAATTATATACAGATATAGCTCGGTATTGACAGGTCTGTTTGCAGTGCTTCAAAAACCCCAGATTTTACCCACTCTTTTAATAAATACATGAATGCAAACATGAATTTTAAATAACAGCTGCAGCTTCAGGTTCAATGTTTTAGAATTACTCCTGCAATGTCAGAGGTGTTATATTTCATAAATCTTTCAAACATACACGGATCCTTTTAAGAACCCGTAGGTTGTAACTGTAGACATGTGATGAGCTAGTACATGGATCTGCAATTTTGCACTCAGTGTTTCTCCTCCTTCAAAGTATTGGATTCTAATGTGGGTTTTTTTTTCTTCCTGGTGGTAAAGCAGACCCCAGAAAAACCCAGTGATGGATCACCAGATTTAGAAATGTTGAACCAGCACTACATAATGTTATTAGCTGCAATTTCAGATTCACCAGAGCCTGAGCGTCAGTCCATAGCAGGCCCAAGTCGCATTCATCCCCATTAACAGCAAACCTATTGTACAATCCGCTCTTTTTAGTCCCCCTCTCTCTTTCTCTCTCTTTCTCTCTGTCCACCACCTTCACTTCACCTTCACCAGAGATGCAAGGATCTTGTCTGACTCCCCACGACTAAACAACACATTAAAAGCAAGGCATGTTGACTGGCAAGTCATTACTGGATATTTTAACAGATGATCAAATTTGCAAAATGATCATGAGCTGAAATGCGTCATTTGTCACACACAGCAGTCATTGTCATTCCCCAAGCGGCACCTGTTTATATCCACAAAGACATGAATTTAGGTGATTTAACAAAACAGAAAATAATTCTGTTTTGACTTTACACAGTATGCAAACAATTGCAGAATCTAACCTACCATTACATATAAGTGCAAAATCATGCATTGAATGCATTATCAAAACTGACCACAGCTTGCAAGAAACAAAATCTGTCTTGTATGAGTGGTGTAAATGTGTTTCTGAAAAAAAAATCAACCAGATGCACATTTTGAAAGGGAAGGGAAAAAAAGGAAAGGGAAAAAACTTAAAGCCCTTGAAATGGCACACTTAAGATAACATTCTGTACACCACACAGGGCATACTAGACTCACATAAGAATCATGTGTCAGGTCTTACTCACTCAGCCAGACTTACAGTATGTGTATGTGGAGACAGCTGCACACTTAACTGAGATAAGTATGCATGGAGCAGAAGGGAGGTGTGTCTTGTTATCTACTTGTCCCTTCTGTGATGGAAACACCTGCTGCTTGCTGATTGAGTGGGTGCATCACCTGTTGTTTTTGATTGCTCTGCCTTTGTGCATGTGTTATCTCAGTTTAGAGCACAGTAGACACTTGATGTGTTGTCAAGGTTGATGCACAGGTGGAAATCAAGGGCTAACAACATACCATACTGCTGCATAATAGGACTTTAAGCACAAAATGTGTTATCAGATCAGATGAAAAAAAAGACATATTTTGAATATTTTGAAGAGAAAAACTGTGTATGCCTGCATTTGTTTGTGTGTGTTTGTTTGTGTATGCACATTTATGTGCTTGTAAATGCACCAAATGTGTATGTGCACATGTGTATTTGACAATCTGTATGTGTCTGTGTGTAAGAACATCTTAACTTCCTGTGTGTGTGTGTGTGTGTGTGTGTGTGTGTGTGTGTGTGCATGCGCATGTGCGTGTTTGTGTGAGAGCATGGCTTTGGATATTTGTGTGTTCACATAAGTATGTGAACTTGTACGCGTACACATATTTGTAAACCCACGTGAACACACCCGTGTCCGTAGGTGTGAGTGCGTGCTCGCGTTTGCATACACGCCTGCCTCATCTTGGCCTTATCGATCTGGCTGCAGCTCTGGGGAAAACACCCTGCACACCACCGGACCCTGTGCTGGCACGGCGGGCCTCTCAGCCCCGAGGCCCTCACACTCAGCGGCAGCGCTTCTCTCTCCCGTCCACAGCGATGAACCCCCTCGCAGGTCACAGGGTGAGGGGGGGAGCCCGGTCACCGCACCTCTCACACAGCCAGAGACCCTGCCCCTGACCTGCACTTCATCTAATTGACTTTATACACTCAGCCAGCCGCATCACTGGAAGTGGCTCTGCATGCTTTTGCCAACTGCATGCTAACTCCACAAAGAAAAAGGCTTCATAATGGTCAAGAATTAGAATAGCATGAGACAAGCCTGCAGCCAATGGGTTACATTTTATTATATTAGAAGTATAGTTAGCATAGTTAGCAATATTTTTTAAAATATGAGCCGTTGAAGATGAACAGCAGTAAAAATGTACGATTTCAGAAGTTTTATGACATTACATTCATTACACACTTTTTAATTTTTTTCATTTAAATCAATGCAATCAGCACAAAATAACATTTTTGTTCTTGACAGTGAAAGATTAAGACAACAAATTAAAGTTGAGGAAACAGTAATAGCAAGAGAACATTTTTATCACGGATAAAGCTGTGTGTGTGGTGTGGTATTGATCCTTCTCTATTTAGTGCCTACAAAAGATAAGTACTTTTTGATATCACATGTATACCATTTTAAACATAAGTCTAGATAATCATATAATATGTTCACCTCCAGATAAACTATAAACAGCTATGTTCAATACTGCCCTGTTGGTAGTTTGAATCACATGTGTGTCTCATGCATGATTAAGTGCATTTTACTGAAAAGCAATTGCCGGTTTTGTATTTTCAGTGGCATGATAGTATTAGATGATGTGGCCGATGGTGCATACTGTCTAGGATTAGAACAAGCACTGTGAATACAGATGATTGCACGTTCAGCAAGGAAAGCTGTGAGAATAAACGCTGTATCTCTGAATTTTCAGGTTTGTAACTTCAAGAATGCAAATGAAATACAGTAACAGATCATTTAATTATGTGTATTTATATATGCATGCATATACTGTTTGCTATGGCAACATGCTAAAATGTATGCATGTATGCATGTTTATATCAATTGTCAGTCTATATATATATATATATATATATATATATATATATATATATATATATATATATATATATATATACAGGTTACACACACATAAGCTCAGGGGCTACACTGCAGTTATTATTAGCTGGGAGTTGAAGCTTTATTACAGCTACAACTTCAGTGAATGACAGACACAAGAATGACAAAACCATTACATGATGCCAATCCCAATTAAGCTAAGCTCATAGTTTTAAAAAAATGTTACTAAAGAGGTCTTTAAAAATAAAATCGAAATTTCTTCGGCTAGCACGAAAAAGGAGCTTAGTTCAGCGCATTGTAGTGGGATCAGTGTCAAAGCTACAGTGTTTTATACTTTCTAGAGAGCAGCAGTCACTTCAGGGGTTTGCAGCCATTCAACACTTGAGGGAGCGAGGGGAGAGTTTTAAGAGCACTAAAAGCCCTTTGAAAGTCTCCGTGTGATTCTGACAATAGATTGCAAAACAGCAACACGTTACCCAGAAATGACACTGCCCAGACCTCACGCTGGCGCTTCTTGGCAGATGGTACAAAGGCTGAGCTGGGTCTTGGTACAGGCATACCGTTTCATTTTAAACCTAACAGCATGGTTTTGCCTCATGACATTTGATCTCTTGAGTTTTGCCTCAGATGATAAATGCAGTGCAAGAGAGGCCTGGCACAAAACAACCCAGAGAAAAGAAAAAAAAAAAAAAAAAACAATGGAGATCGTAATTACTGAACAAAAGATCCAACATGTCATTTTTAAACTGACAGTTCTAATGTTTTAATGATACTTTGCCTCGAGGTACCAGACAGCAACATGGGAAATGTAAGATAGTCAGGAGTCATTTATATCTTATTCAATTACTTCGATGAAATATGGCTGCAAGCAGCATTTGACAGGGGCCAGGCAATATGCCCGCCAACTGACCAGCTACAAGTCACTGGGGTGCTTTAAATATCTTAGTATGTCATCATATTTATGGGTTCAACATATAAAATTGATTAATGTTGCTGTTAATAGCCGATGAACACAAATTCATAAAATATGCAATTTGATTATACCATGTAGCCATATTTACAGATTATTAATTTACATACATAATAAAGTCTGGATTTTATTCCTATTCATAACAAAAATTGGGCAAATAATTAATGTGATTTATGTTGAAAACCTGATTATGACAAAACTCTGCATGACCACCACAGAACATGCCATAGAGGATTCAAATGAACACATTTTATCTGCTAATTGAAATTGTGAAAGTTTAAAATCAGTACAATTCTCTTTCATGAACCAAAGATTTTTTTTAAATTTTCACATTCAACCAAAATTTATGAAATCCAAGATCAGAAGAATCAATCAGAGCTTTGAAAATCTACACTTTTCATCACCTATAGGTTTTGTAATTCAACATTTATAGGCATTCCAGAGTTATGTATCACACGACATAGATCAGCTCGACTTAAGTAAGCCCACTCAAAACATAAAAATATATAAATATTTTAAAAATCTGAGATGTGTAGTGTATACAGAAGTACCATTTACTATATTTATGAGATGAGGAAAAAATGGTCCAGCATGAATGCATTGCACACCAATGTAAGGCTGGTAGGATTTACCTAAATGTATGTCTCATGAGTAAAATCCCAGTTACATAAAATTCAAGTTAAAATTTGAGTTACATGGAGACTTCCTGGGGGCAGTCCTTACGTAACTCAAGGAACCATCTTGATAGTCCTTTTTTTATCCTTCTGTTTGTCTAGCTCATGATGGCCAGATTTTTTTACCGTCCCTTCATATGCCCAAGTCTAAAGATCATTGAGTTCATGAGGACAAGTCATTTTAAGCTTGATTTTTACTGCATGGCTCCAGCAACATTCTGGCATCTAAAAGTCGGTTGTGACTTTTTTGCACCGATGTCGTCCAAACTTTCCTTAAAAAGTCACACGGCTTTTTGTATTTTAAAAGGTGCAGAGGGAGTAGAGTGATGATCTCACCAGTCACGACAGGCTGCCAGCACCCCTTTGTGATCAGTCCCCATCAGAGAGCGGCTCTGAAAAACACAGCTGTTGTGGCGAGACCGCACCCCACACGTCAAGAGAACTCATATTCCCCACCAAAAAGGGTTCCAGACAGTGTCTGTGTCCAGCGTGCCCTTGCCATCTTTCCCATCATGCCCATCTCATCTTAGATTCATTCAGGATCATGTTGACAGCAGCCTGTCGTTGCCATGGCAGCAGTGGAGACACCACTGCACACTGGCTATCAGGAGAGGGGTAGGGCAGGCAGCTAAGGGACAACCACAGAGAGTTCACTGCTAAGTATGGGGAGTGGGGGGGGTGTTGAGTACATTTTGGACAGGAATCAGGTACTCCATAGAGCTCTTTAACAGAGCCAGCGTAACCATACATGGCACTGCCCACCACTCTCTCTTCTATAGTCATTCCTGGGTCACATATCAGTGACATGACTGTGAGCTTCAGACTGGACACCAGATTTGTCTGAGAGTTGCATGCTCTCGAGGCAGCCATTTTGAAAGTGGCTTAGATTTCTTTCAGTCCTATGTCTCATATACTTCTGCTTTTGTCCACAAAAATTATTTCTATAACTGTTATCAACTCTGTATCATCAACAAATACAGACACAAACACACACATAATATAAACAATAAGACTCTCACCATGCATGGTAGATGATATCTCCTTCAGTAAACAACAGATTAATATGCATAAATATGTATGAATGGGACAGGGGTAGAGGGAGTGTTTCCTAGTGCAAATACTTAAAACCACAAAATGCTGATTGCTGATGACAGTACAGATTGCTAAGAGGGTCCTGTCTTCTGGTGTCTAAGTATACATACACACATATATATATAAACAAATGTGTGTGTACATACATAATATATACACACAAACACACACACATACACACATGCACATATATAAAAAATTTGCAGGTCTGTGTTTCTGGGGTTTTTGACAAGAGCTCAAACCTTAAAGGAAAGTTCATGAAGAGGACAGAGCTGAGCACTTTCACTCTCAATCAGATCACAATACATAATAGATATCCGTATGAATAAATTATGAAGGACCACCATGAGAAAATAATGGCTGGTAAAGGATTCAAAATGCAGCATGCTTGCTGCCCCTTTACCCCCCCCCCCCCGCCCCGCCCCTCCAACAAACTCAACATTTAAAAGAAAGGAAAACTGACAGCAGCTCTACAGCAGAGTAAGTCTGTTACATTTTCAGCTACATTTCACAGGCATGCTCAAAGTCATCAACCATCCACTGCGAAATGCCACTTGCTCGCAACAAGCAAGTAAAAGGATTAACACTGAGCGTCCGCGTAATATTCAGCGCGGTTTGCTTTCGGGGGCATAAACTGGTTAATACGCTCGAGCGCGAGGATCGATGAGCAGTCCTGTATGCACTGCTGCACCCTGGCTCTGATATTCCATCCCCAGATAACCACACAGAGGCATGCTGCAAACACTGGCAACGGTAATCAATTCTCTGATTCCTCCAAGCCGTGCGGGCACTTCGTGTGGAACAGCAAGAGTGATTTAGCTCTTCTTGACCCGCATAATTACGGCATTGTGCAAGAAAAAAAAAAATCTTGAAGACCGGCGCATTCATTTGAGCTGCTGTTATTCAAACAATGTTCCCCGCTGACAATTAGTCACAGATGTAGTAATCAGAACATTTTCTTTCAGCAGTTGGACCACACTTGCTCATTAATTGTTTACAAGCATGGGGGGGGGGTGGGGAGAGACAGATCTTGGTCAGCTCTTGGCTGCTTCATAAACTAGTGTAATTCTATTAAAAATTAGCTGAGTCGTTGACGGACACAGTGGATCAATCATCATCGAGGGGCGAGATTCCTTTAGTCACACTGAAACAGGCCGAAACGCGGGACTGTAAATTAAAAAGAAAAACCGACCATGTGTGACATTACTTTGTTTCTATTATCTGCACTTAAGAGGAAGACGGAGGCAGGGCGCACAAGAAAATGTTTGTGTGTGCTAAGAGCGCGAACACACACACACACACATATGCACACACATACACACACTTACATGCACGCGTGCACAAAAAATGCATTACTTGGATGGAAGTTATTTAGCAACAGCTGAGTCTATTCTTTGCGAGCGGCGATATTATGAGACCAGATGCAGTGCTTAGCTCCGGAGTCCACCACAGGGGAGCACTAAAAGCAAATTCTGACCCTGTTGATCATCAATAATTCATCAGAAATCAGGGTTAAAATAAGTGCACCGTCAAGTGACACATAATTTATACGCTGGGAGGGAGACAGCGGTCTCCAGCATCATAAAGTTTGAATAAGAGTAGCTGTACTCCACCTCGCTCCTGTCGCTGTCCATATGTGTTACAGCATTAGCTCCATTACTGTGGCGGGGTGAGTCATTCCCTCGCACCCCCTCCTCCCACTGCCCCCCACCCCCCCCCCCCCCCTCTCTCTCTCTCTCTCTCTGCCAGTCTGACTGAGGGAAAATGGAGCGCTGCGTGGCCATTGGAGAGGAGGGTTGTGTCTGCGCCACTCCACAATCAGCCCTGTTGATCCAAAGCCTGCTGGAACCCTGGTCACAGCTAAACCAAAAAAAAAAAAACCCTGTGCTCTCCGTGCGACTGTGTAAAAATGCTGACAGGCTATGAAATGAGGAGAAAGGGAGCGGGATCACATTCGTCTCGTGTCAGACACAAAAATAGCAAAAAACCAACAACAACATCAACCCCCCCCCATGCACTTAATGGTGTTAAGCAGACAGCTTAAGACTGGGACTGTGAGCTTGAATGTCAGGCGTTTTCTTAAGACGCGCCGGTCCTTTCAAATGAGGGGAAAAAGTATGCCGATGGGTTTAGCTTCGACAGGATTTAAGAGCACTTCTGCAGAACGTTGAATTAAACAGGTTGAAAAGATTAGCATTTTTATGGAGTTCTCTCCGCATTATCTTGCCTGCAACTTGATGGGTAGGGTGAGGCATGTAATAGGAAGGTTATAGTCTTGCATCTGCGAGGAATGTCACCTTATGAGGGGAGGGGCGAAACACACAAACACCTTTTCTGGCTTTAACCTGCACATTTTATCACTTCTTAAATATCAGCTCTTTCACTGACCGATGATGCAGCAGAAAATCATAAAGGCTCAAATGCTAAGATGCTGAAAGACTGAAATGCCGAATGTTCAAGGGGTTTATTGGTTGGGAAATGTCCTCTGATTAGATGTGTGGTTATTGAGGAGCCAGGTGTGGATACGAAGTGAAGGTGCAGAAGTGCTCTCTCGCTGGCCACTGGGATTTGGACCAGCTAAATGGCTTTTTCTAGTGCAGGTGGCTCAAGGACAAAATGAAAAGACAGATTATGCTATCTCCATTATACGAATTCACCATTCATGGTGCTATCAGGTCCCAGCTATAAATGCAAAAATTGTTGCACAAATTCATTAGAAAAGACAAAAAAGACAAATATAGCCCTTCTACTAAAGCTCCAGATAAAGGGTCACATCTAATGAAAAATCCAACATCTGTGGTAATATTCAAACCTTCTCATTTCTATGTGAAGCCTGTAGAAATGTCTGCACTTCGAAGTTATTGATTGCACATTTTTGACTGAAGTTATCGATTGTATGGCTTCACGAAAAATAGCTTCCTTTCCTAAGGGTGACCTACAGTGCACAAGCTGATTTAACCAAGTATCTTATCTACAACTCATCATTCAAGATGTAAACTCCAAATAATGTTCATATATTGAATCCCTGGCATACTACTGCTTTTTTGTGCTACCATTATTAATATTCATTAACACACATTTGAAGTTAACAAAGCTTGAAAACTGACAGCGTGGAATGTGGTTCAACTTTCTCAAATCCCTCCCATGCTTTCATTTGATATTCACTGTCATTTTTGTGGGCCCATCATCTTTTTCAGGGACAATTTCAAAAGAAATGCCTGTCTAACCATGCAAATGATACCGGGCCGAGCCTCACATGTCTGAAGGCTTTTTGAGCATTTGCATTTTGTAAGTGCTGTCAGATATATTCAAGTGGTTTGTATCTCCCATAAATCCCTTTAATATGTTTTTATACCCCTCGCTGTGCGGAGAGATTTGTTGAAAATGGATGAATGGCACCCTGTATACTGTTGCTGAGACTGACAAGATGCAGTGCAACAGAGAAAAGGGTAAATAGGAATGCGCGTTAAACGGCGCCACGCCCGATCAAGGGAGTAAACATCGCATCTGAAACGCTGCATGTTTCAAAACCAAGACCATTTCTCTTCACCTGACAAAACAATCAGACAATTGTGGGGTGGGGGTGGTGGCCGGGAGGGGGTAAAAGGCCTCCTTTGGCAGAGAGACTTGCAGACTGGTTTACCCAAGAGCAGTGAGGTGAGGAGTGGAAATGATTCAATCACACACAACACCTTATATCAGGAGTGCTTACAGTGATGTTTAATGCAGGGACACGGAAAAAAAGCCTGAACGCTTCAGTCTCGGACATTTCCCTCCGCTACCGATCTCATTGCTTTATTCAAACGGCTAAGAGGAGATGCGGAAATAAAAGGCACACGTTCGGAGGGGGAAACTAAACCGAGCGAGGAAGAAGAATAGAATGCTGACAGGAACAAGAGCGAACTTAAAGCACCTCCTCGATTTCACAGCATTCTGAATACATTTTAAACATTCCGGATGTGTTGAGACAGGGGTATTGGAAGTTAGGGTTGACATTGCATTGCATCGAAATGCAGTTTATAATAATGGTATGCTGCATACTGCACAGCAGCACTGTAAAGTTCTGCACTCAACATAAGGACAATTTTTCTGTGCTTTTACAATAAACGTTTAAAACAGGGATTCATCCACATAAGGGCTGGATTTATAAATACTTGAAAAAAAATTACTGCTTTTCAATGACATTTTAGCAAAAATGAGTTTTTCGCCCATTTCTAAATAGAGGAATACCACGCTTAGATTAAAGCATGACACAAACCTATATCCCTCTCCCTCTCCTGTAAGTGTTCATCTACATTTTACATCTATCAGTAAACAAAAATAAATTTCTCATATTTAGGGAACTTATGACTATCCCATTAGTATTTAATTCAATATGTGATTCCTTTATACACCATTACTGTTAATGTCATCTGCTTACAGCACATTCGCAGACATGCATGTTATTGTGTATATGTTCTGCTATCATATCTATACCTGTATATGTACATCAGGTAACAATAAACCAAAACAATAAACCAAAATTACAGCAAAACTTGTTTTTCTCTTTAATTTCAAATTTAAAGCATATGAAGATATATGCTGTCATTGAAGCTATCTAAATAAATAACCATCACATTCATTCAGCTAAGCAACCTTTGACAAATAGTAAAATAAGGTACTCAGATTTTCCTATCCCACATACATCACTAGCGTTCTTTGTTCAAAAAAATTCAAGATGACAGTGGATCCAATCTCACTTTCCTTTAAATTCTGATTAAGAGATTAAACAAGTAAAACGAATGGGTCTGGGAATAACCTTGAATCCATTCCAAGTCCTTTCCCGGTAGTATTGAACCATTCATCAAAAGGGCACAGAGACAGACATATTTTTAGGCTACGGCTCCACTGACAGATTCAGCTCATAACTTTTCATTTCATTGTGATTTTTTTCTCTCCCCGTTGCTTTTTGCAACGCCTGATGCAGAGAATAATTAAGTGACTCCCAGCACTTTTACTACTCATAATGGCTAATCTAAAGATCATTAGTAGCAGTAAACGCTTGACTTGTGCTATTTATTATGCTGTTCTGTTTCCTATTAAAACTTCGGGAGGGTTTGATTTACGGGAAGGTGCCTCTGTGGATGTGTCGAGGCACACTTAATAGATGCCATACCATTTCCACAGTGAGTGATCTCAGTCGCGGATGAAATTGCTTTCATGTAGTGGCTGGTCATCATAAGCACATCAAACTCAAGGTTGGTTTCCACCGGGGGAAAGAAAAATATGTGTTTTCAAAATAAAATAACAATTCTCGATTCCATTGGCCAAGGGATATTTTGGGTTTTTGTAAATATTTCGGAATGGTTAGACAGTGAATATTATACAGTGTAGCAACATTAGGTGAACAACTCATACACTGTTACTCCAGCACCTTAAATCTCTCTTCTCAGTTGCAAATCATAGACATTTGATGTTTTGCATTTGATGCAACAAATGCATTTGATGTAGTCTGAGAATCTCAGCGAATTCACAATCACACCCCTGAATCGCACCAACAGGAAGCAGTGCAAGCTATTCTACTCGCTGTTTTCTGTCCGTATTAACACGCAACGTACGCAACACACCATTTCTACAACCAAACTGGGAGAGAGGAGGGAAAAAGGTTTTTAAAGTAGAAACCCCGTAATGCCCAATATCAAGCAAATTACCATGACAATTCTGTCCCGATGGTCTTGTCCATGATCCATATCATTCCCTATAAAAGGCAATGGAGATAGATGGGCTGCCGTACCCTGAACAATGAGCTGCAGTCAACCATGCAACTGGTGATAAAAGCAGATGTTATCGCCATCCAGCCATGTCCCAGGGGGATAACCCTTCACTAGGCTCCTCCACTCTGCTCTCAGGTCCCCCGGCAGGCTGAAACAGCCAGCTTCAAATCCCTCCACCTTCCTGCAGCACAGCTGAGGCGTCCCACCACATTCAGAATTAGCCACACCTGAATCGGGATGCGGTGATTGTCTCATTCGTATGACATGCAGTGAGGTCATGTGCGTGATACAATGCTTTACATTAGCAGCGGGGGCCGACCCCCCACTTTGAGTCACATTCCTTGGTGAGGACTTGTGTATCTGCTATAATACAGCTTTTGGGTATTTCTGTCTGGCAAACCCCCAGGACAGCACGTCTTTATCGGCAAAATAATCATTCAACCGAAGGTTTATTATTCAAAAATCACACCGGTATTATGTTCCTGCAATGCTGACTTAGACATAACACATAAACCCAGTGAAACGGAGGATAGTTCGGCAATATTGAGTATTGCCATTCTGTCTGCAGCATACCCTCGTCACAGTTCTGAGGCTTTGGCCCTAGGCTGCCTAGGGGAGAGCCTAGCTAAAATGTTATGCTCTCTCAGCATTGCTGTACTGTGTGGTGGCTTTATATCAATGTTGTGAAAATGTTGCGTCTTATCTGGGTTGCAGCTCACAGCGCTGCTGAGGGAACCAGCCTCAGTGCCTTCCGCAAATCATTTAGCTATCAGTCTGGTGTAGCGTACCCCACAGACTGGCAACGGGCTGATCCTAACCTGACTCAGACCCCCCGACAGCTGCCAAACGCCCCCTGAGGGCACCCTGAGATTGAAATGTTCCCTGAAATAAAACAATAATTCAGATTTGACATTGTCTTGTGCGTTATACAATGTCGTAATATTATATGACATACTACAGAGAAAAAAACATTATTGTTTACAATTCTTCTGGATAAATAAAAATGTGCTATTTCACTAGGCGATACTCTACTTTGGATGTTGGAGAGCTACATGTTCAGGCATTTCTTTTAGGCAGGTTTGTGCATGGTGTCTCCTAGCAAAGTGCTTTCTGCAGAAACATAGCAGGCAAACACAAACACTAATTCTGAAACCGTTGCACTTCAATTCAAAGCCGTGCCTCAGGTTGTACTTCCTCATAACAACATTAGCCAAAGGAGCTGTCCGGGAAAAATATATGTATTTTCTTCCCATTCCTCTTTGAAGTTAGCTTCCCATACTATCCTTTTATTTGAGAGTCTGGTTTCATCTGACCCACCTTATCTGTGGAGAGTGTGTGCTGTTCAAGCGTTACCTAATATAGCGGTTTGCATTCATCTTGAGGAGTTTCACCTACTAATCATGTTGCTCTTATATCTTCAGTTGTTAGCTACCGCTTACTACCACCTTTGCTGTGTTTATGTATATAGTAGTTATTGTGTTCCTCACTAACTTATTGAAGTGCCTATGCTTTCTTTATTCTTGTTTTGGAGTGATCACAATGGAAATATTACTCAAATGATGTTGTTCATATGCTGATCTGGAATATATCTCAGGAGGGTTTCTTCACCATTTTGCATGACATATTGATGGTATACGAACTGGACCTTCATAAAAGACTTGATATTTAAGGATGAACAGAATAAACATGTCAACTTCTGTTTGACTGCCTGGGCCGACCTACTTTCACATGTGGGGAAGACATGTCTCCACCTTAAATCAGATGCAGCTGAAGTGCTGACAGTTTAGAGAAAATGAGGCTTTTTGAGAAGCATCTCCTTCAAATAAGGCAGTGTGACCACTTCCTGTAAGTACCTAGGTAAATAAGAATAATAATATGTATAAAGCACCATCTCAGAGAAAATGAACAGGAGGCATTTAAAATAAGTATTCAGGTCACACAATTCTTTAAAGTGATGTGGTTTTAAAAGGGACTTAAAGTCTACAGAACTGCAAATGTAACAACTAGAGGCACTAGTTCTAGGCAAATGCAGAGAGGTGGTCTGTAGTGCTACATTATGTAGATAGCTTTCTGATTTTGTTTGAATTTTACAAAATGTATTTGAGAATTTTCAGTGTTTAATATTGGATCATTCAGGCAATAAATATTCTCCAGAATAATCAGACAGTAATAACAGAATATTCATATATAACAAAATAATTTTACTCAAGTGTAGCAGGCTGAAAGACCAAATAATCAGCTATTAATAAAATTGTAACTAATCAAAAGGATAAAATTTTGCCAGCAATAAGAGCTGATATATATATGTGTGTGTGTGTGTGTGTGCGTGTGTGTGTGTTTTGGGTGTACACATTTCGTGGTGGTGGGGAAGGTCATTACAAAATCTAAGTTTGTCTCTGGCCCCAGGTGTAGCCACCCCCTGACTTTTCAGGCTGGCTTCACTCTACTTTCTTTGCATTCTGCACATGTTTTCACATACAAAAAAAATGTTTTCAATGTAAGCTGTAGCTCTGCTGGTAATATCTCCTACCGCTTGCAGCAAACATTTCAAGTTCAAGGAAGCTAGCCCCACCGGCAATATCCCCTACTGCTTATAGTGAATCTTCCCTGTTCCAGGAAGTCAATACCCAAAGAGAGACAGACGTGCACAGATCTTTCACGTACGTTCTTTTTCAATATATATTTTCCCCTGTCATTTTCACTCTGCAGATGTGTCCGCTTGCACCACGGCTATAGGGCTGGAACTTCTTATCAGAGGAGGAATGAAACACCAGCTGTCTGCTCCACTCCCGCTAAACAGGGCGTGCTGCGAGGGCGCTCTCTGACACAGGAGAGCGGGACGGACGCCACCGCCGGACTGGAGAGACATTTGCGGAGCTCCTCCACAGGCAGAGGACGTTACAGGGACGCCTCGTGCTCTCTCCTCCTGCTGCAGCCCTCTCTCACTGACACAGCTGCTAATATTCCCGCACCCAGGAGGCCAGAGGAAAAATAAACCTGATCAAATGTTTGTATTGCCCCGGACTCTTCTTCACAGATATGGTTACCTGCACGCATGATATTAAAGCCCATAATCTGAACTGCAGTGTAAGCATACACGGAGAACAAATATGATCAGACTGCAAATTGATCGCAAAGGAAAAAAATACAGTCAGTTTCACAAGCATTGGGGAAGTTAAGGATTTTCAAGAGCACTGGACTGAATTATTGCTTAAGTAAAAGAAATTTTATCATTTACTATGCCATGGGAGGCATTTACAATAAAGACACCTCTGCAGTTAAATTACCGTATCAATTTGACCATTTCACGGTATACTTTGCATACAGTTGTATACAGTACACAACATGCTCTTAAATACCTACCACCTGGGACTATTAAATACCTCATCTCACTGGTAAAATTAGGGGCATTATCGCCAATGTCTCTCCTGATTTAGGACATTTAATCTCCCATTGGTATGATTAACTCAAACATATACTTTTGCTTCTGCCATTACTGACGATGTGCATGTTGGCATACGATGGCTGCCACACACCAGCCATGTGAGTGCTATAAGATGAGTGCCCCCCAAACCCCCCCTTGAGATGTTTGGTTGACAGTCTTCATGTATATTTGAGTTTTTATCATTAGCTGCCCTGGGCACCACTTACAGTGGCACTCTGTGTGTTTTGCAAACACACGCTGTTCCATCAATTCCACTCCCTCATCAAACCTTATTTTTTCCTCCCTCCACCGCTTCTCCCTGACCTCCAGAAATTACACGCCCGACTTCCCTGCCTGTGCCCTCTTCACCTGCCCCGAGGAGTATGCCTCTGCACTTAGGGAAGCACCAGCGTAACAGCTGCATGGTTTTAATGGCACCAAGAATGGTGGGAGTCACTGAGCGCTACAGAGCAAATTACATTTCCATTAAAATGCACAACAAATGTGTCCTTCAAATTCAGGCAAGGGGCCAAAGGTGGGATGGGGTGGGGTGGGGGGTGGGGATCAATCATAAGGCAACAAAACTCAATTCAGAGGTCTTGCATTTTTACCAGCGGCAGCACCTCTTGGTATCACAGCTTTTCAGAGTGTACGCATGCGAGATCCCCCTGCTGCTGTCACAGCTATAAATATAACTTACCACACTGACTGGCTTCTCTGGGGAGACCTGCCGGAGAACGCTGCTCAGATACAAGCGCTTTCCAAGACAAATAACATTCATCAGGTCGGGCCGAGTTTTTGCTCTCATCCGCAATTTACTGCTGATGATGCGAACCCTTCGATCAAGTCCCGTTTTCTACCTCACCTGTCTTCCGACTGCTTTAAACTACGGTGTGTTAATTGGCAAGTGCATTGGGAGAAAACAGTGGCTCCGGTCCTGGGTTTTATTTTTACTTTTCTTTTCTTTTTTGTTGGTGAAGCCCAGCTGAAAACACCCTACGCAGTCTGTTCGACAGCAAAGCTGAGTCCTGAAGGATAAGCTCACCGTGGGTGCGATGTAAGCCCTCTTGTAAATCCATCCTCAGTCTCAACACGACGGGGGGCCACGGTGCAAAAAAATTTTCTGCCTCCTTATTTTCTACACCGAACCCCAGTTCTTCTTACATCTCCTCATGAAATATGCTTGGTGCTGCTCCACGGCTTGCAGCCCCCCGCTAACTTTCAATCCCACAGCCAATTAATCTGGGAAAACTGGGGTCACATGCACTATTTATGACTTTTTTCCAAAAAAAAAAACTTTCTTTAAACCCCCTCCCAACTTTTAAACTTCAAAAGAAAAAAAAAGAGCACGATTCCAAGGGAATGAAGAGATCAGTTTTGTGCCTGAAACAGCAGGAATCTTTCCGTGTATTCTTGGATAATTTATATAACACTACATCTCAAGTACCCCGATGGAAAACAGATGAGAAATACCAAGGTGGACACACAAAGGTTTGCTCTGATGCTAAAAATTAGCATTGTTACCAGTGATATGCCATTATGTACTTATGTCTGATTGGATAGATTGCCAAGATCAGCACTTCCCCACAATCATACTCCTTTTGGTTCGCTGCAAGACCAGAGACATATTTTTACATCACCCCTGAAAAGGCAATGACAAGAACCAATTTATACACCAAGATACCAGGCGGTTTTGTACATACATCCGATAATGTCCAGAATGGATTTTTCAATGTATAGGTATGTTTCAGCTCTACCGTTAACTTTCACATTTACAGCCACTCTGCAACAGATAACTCAGGTCAATCTAATCAAGACTTAAACTCAGTCTGCATTGTGTATTTAAGCCCGTTCTGAATTATAATACTAAAATGTGACAGCATAGTGCTGTATATATTCTGATTATTAACATTATTGGAAAAGAAATACATTATTTTAAAAGTCAGAGAATTCCAAATAACAAAATGCTGTTCTATTATCTATCCTTAGGTGTATGTTATTCAATATTTGCAGTTATAGGTTTTATTGAACTTCAACCGGTGATGAGAATGAAGAGGAAAACATTTATGAACAAACTAAATGCACCAATATCTGTGGTAAATATACCATCATCAGCATTTTGGTTGTTTGAATATATATTGACTTGAATACAGCACGCGTTGCATTTCACATTTTTCAGAAATCATTCACCGAAAAAGATATGAAACCATAACCTTATGCTAATTTTACCATTCTTAAATATTTCTTATATAGTGAGCACACACCTTTGTCCTGGAAGTCTTTCACTGCCTACGTATTACATCTTGCTCATGATCTGAAATGCATTTAAACTAGCTGCTTTTTTCTATGAAACTGTTCAAGCAATATGTGTTGCACAGGGGCAATAGAGATACTGTATACCCCAATTCCTGAATCCAACACACCCACGCTGCCTATCAGAGGTCTTGGGTCGTCACAGCAGTTCATTATGACATTGCTGCTCAGTGCCCAGCCTAAGAACCGCTGAGTGCTAACCCAATACAGCTGCATGCGGACGAGCCTCTACTACCATTCTCTGTCATTTCCACAGAATCCTTCAGGCATAGTTCAGACTTTGCCATGGGAACTGATAGATCCTTCACTCTGGATTTCCTACAGGTGATAGCTTTCATTTCATTTCAACACACACACACACACACACACACACACACACACACACACACACACGCACACACACACAGGGAATTACTGCAGGTTGCAGTAAGACTTAAGATGCCTTGGGGGTTAACCTTGAGTGAGGTTATTGCCCATGAATTTAATCCAATAAGCATCAATATCTCTACAATGGCACTGAACTGGCTTTGAGAGTGGATACAGTGAAATGCATTCAGCTCTGGATTTTGTCCTGTAAGCTCCCAAGGGGGCAGGCCTGGGAACATGAACTCACAATTTAAAAGAACCTTTGAATCCAATTTAAAGGTGTTTTTTGCTGGAGCAGATTTATTCATAAATCAATAACGTTTTCAGGATTTTCATGTTGTATAGTCTTGTTTAACTACACCTCTAAGCTATTATCGGGAAGCCTGTTACTCTTAGCAGTATTTTTGGTGGTTACTCCATGAGGGCACAGTATCTAAAGAAATGTCTCTGGGGTACCCCAAATCAGCCTCTACCCAAACAAGCACTTCATTTTTTGTAAATATATAAAAGCTAAAGGGATGCGTATAATTTAACGTGAAATTCGGAGTCTTGCAACTGGGCTATAGTTCAACTGTAAAAGTTGATTCCTTTAAAAAAAAACCAAAAACCCACAATAAAATGCACAGCATGGGGATGAAATTTCCTCGGAACACTCATCTCCTCACCATGATGGCAAGTTAAAAACGGGGGCACTACAGCATGTCAAGGGAGTACCAATGTCAGCGGCCGAAACCTTCACATACTTGCACTATACTGCAAGGGAGCGGCACTATCAATAATGCATGAGGCGAAAATTACCTAAATTGGGGTTTGCTGGCCATGTCAGTTTAAAGACATTACCTTCAAAAGCCTACTGCTCCCACATAATCAAGGGGAGGGCTAAGACTTGAAGTGCAGATGCACCTGGTGGCCTAAATTTACATATTTCAGAAGCAGGTCAATTTGTAAAACTTTCAGCAGCTAGGTTAAAACTTGCAAAGCCTGAAGATGTGCACGTTGTTTAGGTGGCATTAGACATATGAAATGAGGACACATGGCTTGGCCATACTGTTGAAACAACCCCAATGACTAAATACAATAATTGCCATTTCTGTTAAAAAAAATCTGTATACATTGAGCTAACTTTAACACACAAGTCAGAATGTTGAGTCCTGCAAAAAAGTATATATTCCCCTCAAACTGGTGGTCCTCAGTAGGCAATGGCCCCCAATGTACACCTAGAATAGCCTTTAAAATTGGTCCTAATACAATGTATTTTAAAACACTACTACAACTACTACTACTCCTACTACTAATAATAATAATAATAATAAATCACCATTTTATTTATTCTTTGCTTTGACTTCCTACAGACAAGCCATCTTTGCAAACACATGAGGGACAGCACTGAGCTGAATTATTTCACAAGTAATTGATTCAATGCCTCATTCTCAACATCAGTATATTTTGAAGGAAAAAGACAAACTGTAAGCAGTGATGTAAGACAGAGGTAGGGTGCATGTGCATTCTATACTCATGTTTTCCTGTTTGCTTGGGGAGAGATGCATTAACCATTCATGCCATTTGTTGAAACTGCCCAGCGGTGGACAGAAATTGGGGACTCCAGACTGGCAGAATATTGAAGCAAATACTTTGCATCTCATTTCTAAAAAGTTGCTCCAAATTCTTAACAAAGATTATGCTTGTGTAACAAAGGAATACACAGAATCCAAACAAACAAACATCACCTTTGGATCTCACGCATGAAAGCATGCATGCACTTAATTCTGCTAACCACTTTGGTACACTCCCAATTAAAAGACAAAAACATATACAAAATGGAATAATACTCCCCTGAAACTGCTTTGTTCATGGACATGAACATAGTTATGATACCATGAATAATGTTATACATACACAAACAATCTTTCTCTAATACATTTACTAGTGCTCCACACATTTTGCTCAAATGACAGATCTACACCTCTTTGAAATTCTGTCTGGCAAAATCTGGAGGATCCACTGAAGTGGCTCATCCCATTCAACGCTTACAGCAGTTCCACGCTTACGCAGGGTTCTGCTCGGTCCCAAATGTTCACAATGGGATTCTTTTCAGGTGGCCGACTCATTACCTTCATTCATACCCCGTAATCCTTCTCCTCAGACAATGCCTCCAAACTGTCGGCATAGAGACAAGTAGACTGATCCTGTTATCCCATGTCTCCTATCCTTACCCTAAGCTCAGGAATGGCCATAAATCAATTGTGCACTTGCAGTCAAACAACTCCTCAATACATTATAGGTGTGCATTTCTATTCATGGTGACTTTTTCAATTTCCAGTTTATGTACATAGTTTGTGTACATACTGGTTGAAGCAGTTCATGTTTTCATTACATGATCCACAACATAAAAATTAAATAAACATTTAAAAAAGAACAGGTTTGCACATACAAGAATGTTCCATTCTAAGGCAACCTGTCACATCATGATCTGTCTCAATTTTCCATTCCTGTAGAGTATGGAGGAAATTAACACATTTCTTTAAAAAATGGCCATATGTTCCACAGACAGAATACTTCCACAGATGTCTGATTAAATAATGTTAGGACACATCACTTGCACATAAATATAAGCAGACATAGAGCATTACTCTCTATACTGAGCCACATAAAGGGGATGAATACGCTTTACAAAGACCTCATGGTCTTATTATTCTATTCATGACATTTCAATTACGGCTAAGAAATATCATTGTTAATGATAAAACTATTATTTTGACTTCCAGTTTAATGAATCACCCAGAGTTATCATAATTGTATTAATTACTCTTTGTTGAAACACAGTGCAGAAAGGCTTTTATCTGTCGTCTTGCACAGACAACAAAATGCTTTATTAAGATTTAGAAAATTTAATTTAAGAAAATTTAACATCTGTCACACTCTCTTAAGAGACTGTCATGCTATCAGGCTGCTCTGGCAGAGGAAATTAGATGTCCAGCTTCTGTAAGCATGAATTAAACCTCTTCCATAATGAAATAATGAAATATTTATAAGAATGTAATACAATTAAAAAGTTCTTATTATATAGATTAAAAATAGAAGCCAACAGCCACAGGAATTTATTTAAAAGAAGAGTGATCTCTAGTTAAGAAGACCCCACTCCGCTTAGATTGCAAATATTCTCAACATCGTTAACACATTGAAGCTTCACGCTTTCAGGATCTCATTCATCTCATGAACTGGTCCCCGGCTGACATAGTCAAGAATCGAAACGCCAATGAAGAGTCTTCACAAGGAAAACACTAAAGGACCGATAGGGAAGCTACCTCTCCCCATCATCTAGAGTGATGCTTTGCATACCACTTTGACAACTTAAGTAAGTCTTTTTATATTTCATGCACTGAAATCCTTCCTACCACACAAAGGCATAATAATGTCTTTCACATAGATTGGGGGTTGGGAACCTCCGCTACAGAACCAACAGCACCGTTAAAATATTCACAGACACCATTATTAATATTTAATACTGTACTAAATCTGCTTTATTGTTACTAAGCCAAGCAGTATATAAATCAGTTTCTTTCACAACGAGAGGGAGAACAGGGAGGAAAACGGTAAGCCAAAGTGGCAAACCCTTTACGAATGCATATGCTGCCGTCTATATGTCATGTTCATAAACTGTCATTAAGAGAGGCTTTGCACAGCCATTTGGAATAATACAGCTTCCATGAAGAGGTTCACCATCATGCAGGGGACTGCAGTGGAAATTTCAAGTCTTCTATTCACCAGGAATCACTGATTCCAGTCTTGTCTTTTTTCAGGGAGATCTGTTCTGATTCATTTCTATCATAAGGCAGGGTAGGAGCTTGGGTTAGGGTTTTCAGTTGCTGCGGGGGGGGGGCGTTTAGCCTGTGAGGACAAATAGTAGGAAAGAAGATCTGTAATAGTGAAGACCTATTAATGGTAGAAATAATATTGATTGCACTGACACAAAATTATAAAGACAAAACAAACGTTCTGGTCACAAGGACTTTCTATAGTACAAACATGTTTGCTTTCACCCTAAAGGTGTTGCTTGAAACACGTGTCCATTTGCACCGCAATAGAATAATGCATTTAATTACACAGTTTGGAACATTTTCCATTCCGTGGGCATTGTTTAAATCAATAGTGATTTTGAACCTTGTAAAATTATAGACTGTCTTCATATGATGAATGTGATGCCACAGTGGCAATTATATCTTTTCTGAAAACAGTTGAGAAAAATGCAGCAGCCAAAAAAGGATGCATTCAAACAAGCTAATGTGAAGTATATTAGATGTGACTGCTCCAGCTTTTAAAAATGACCTACTCTTTCAACACCACTGACAGGTTGGTGTACACCTCAGATGTGTTTGAAAAAGCAATACGTGAAGTTAAATCTGCATTAAAATCAGATCCAAGGTCACATGCATATTCCGAAGTTGTGGGCATCTGTTGTTATGTCTGTTCTTATTGTGGTTTAGTTATAATTGACACATAACATCTGCGTGCTACAGTATACAGAAGGGAGAGAACTGTCTGGCAGGACATTGGTAGGTGCTCTGGTGGGATATTAAAGTTTCTTTCTATAACCAGACTCCTTTCCTTCATTCCATGACATTAACTTCAATACAAGTTTCCAACATGTTTCCTTGTTTAACAAACAGTATTGACAGTTCAAGATTTGGTCCTAAATAACTGTTGAGGATAAAGCTTCCCCAGAGAGAACTGTCTCTTGGGTGCTCATACTCAGCTGTAAGTATTTATTATTGCATACTGGCATATTTTTTATTTTTTATTTAGGAATAATCATAATTTTATTGTAATAATAAGCACTGCATTACCCTTTCAATGCTGGTTAGTTTTTTCAACAGCGTTCGGGTGGGCTGCATGCACATGTCATGTAGCTAACATCAATCAATGCTGCTAGTTTGTTTATACAAGTTCGTGTTTCAGTGGCAAGGCAGCAACAGGGACAGATTGGCATGGTTCATCTTATAAATGTTACTGTACCTATAACAGTGGCTCTCTGGGCATATTTTTTTGCAGTAACAATCTATTTTGCATTGTGTAGCCCCATCACACCTATGTTTATATGAATATGCATCACCTATATATCACCTATCCATTCATTTGAAGGTGTTTTTTTTTTATAATTTCCGAACTTACGCTTACGCTCATGTTTATCTCTGTGCAAAATGTATACAATTTATTGTTATTGTCTGCAAGAATTTAATGTATCTAGACACTTACTTTCAATTTACTAAAGCAGACAACTGCATGATACAGAAGTTGGGCACTGTTTCAAAAGCTGTACTGCCATCAGTGGTTCACAACTCCCATACTTCAGACTCCCTACAAACCCCTCCTATCTGTCCTATTTCTACTAACTGGGAGAAGTAGTTTAGGTCATTTCAGGTATATCTCCGTATATGTGCCAGCCAACAGAGGCTTGCTCAGCTCCATTGTAATGAGGGGTTGCCTTGTGTGCTGTGATGTGTAGAAAACAGAATTTCACTCTTAATCCTAAATGTTCACTCATGAGCTGTCTCACAATTTGCCAGTATATCATTTTAGTTGTATTTTTTCCTTTTTCAGGCTGAAAGATGTTTAAAGCACTGCTTAAATGCATCCAGCACATGAGTAATCATCTGGATGAATATATTATGCTTGATTCTAAAGCAGAACATACCATATGAAAATAAGATTGTGTACAGAGGAGTGATTAGTTGGAAGACAAAGTTATGAAATGGGTACGATCTTTAGGGAACAATCTGAAGGCAGACTGTTGTGTGGCTGAGTACATTATTTCTTTATCATCTCCATCTGTGTGATTTAGTGTGCTTCCATTTAAGCAGTGAGGTGGCAGCCAGGGTATTAATACCCTTAAATAATATTGTTTGAGAACGCTTTTACAAAACAAACTAGATAGATCAAATGTCCATTAGTTTATGAACAAACCAACCAGAAGTAAAAGTATACAGAACAATGCATTACATTACATTACATTGCATAACACCAATAGAGACACCTTGGTAGTAGCTATTGAATTACAAAGGTATCCATTATTACTATGTACTCCACACCTTGTTACACAAATATGAATACAGATCAAAAGTTTATGGTTTATGTAGTGACATGTTATCTGGAAAACCAAATGCAAAACTCACATCCACAAATACATTGCTTACATGTAAGGTGGTCTACAAAATAAATTATGTACAAATGTAAGCAAATGCTTACAAAACAAGTCAGAGCCAATGATGACATGGAGAGTGTAACTTCTTTCAAAATAATATGCAAAAAAATTCTACTGCTGTAGGCAAAACTACTCTAAATGTGGCATTTAATTTGTTTGCACAGCAGGGAATATGTAGATGCATTGGCAAGTCAGACAATAAGATGAGCCGGTTGTTGTTAAATAAGTCAACTGGATACTGTGTCTACATGGCATCCAAAGTTACTGTGTCATATCACACTTTCTGTGAATCAGTTTGTTTCTCTATATTAATAATAATTAATAAACTACAGGAGACCCTCTTCACTCATGGAGAACATGTCCTAATGATTTCCACAAATAGGACATTCCATAAAAACTTTACTGCACTGATTCTAAAGGTGCAAAACAGGAAAACAGGACGTGTTCCCAGCACAGAAGCAGCCATAGTTTGAGTGTAAAATAATTCAATAGCCCAATAAACAAGGCATTAATGTGTATATTAAAGTAATAATACAATATACAATGAATATGCCCGTGATAACAGGCCAGTAATCGGGAGCGCTGCCTGATGCAAATACTTGAAACTGCAAATCTGCATAAGTATCGCTATTTCTCTGTACAGTTTATGCCTGACTAATCTGGTTTAGCACAGCGGTAAACTGCTGAATTGTCCGAATAAGAGGAAGCAGGAGGCTGTTTAAGTATTTTTTTTCCAATGCCTTTTGCTGTTCCATGTAAAACCATGCATGCACACACACTGTTAGCACACAGAGTTAGAGCATGCTGTTTTCAAAGCATACAGAGAAACACAGCAGCAGCTGCTTTGAGTTTACCTGAATCAGTTTTCACTTGTTTTCATTTGTTGTGTTATAAATAATTCAGCGCTTTGATTCCAGACAACCGCTGAGATATTCAAAGGATCTCCCCGGTTATTAATGGTACTTCTTTGTTATCATTTGTGTTCTCAGATTCATAATACCCGAAGGCTTCATTCTTTTTTATGAAAATACAGTACAGATAGCATTTATTGTGAGGAAACAGTGGAGACAAACAACCCCCAAAAAAGAAGAGAATCTGAGGCTGATCACCATTCTAAATGTATGCTATTGTTAGGACTAAAACGTTTGTCAAATATTTCCCAATTCTTTCATGCATGTCATAAATGCAAAGGAGGAAGGCACGTTCCGAGCACTTTTGGAAATGCACAAATTGTGCATAGAATTTTCAGAAGTACACCTTCAAAGCCAGAATCTTGGCAGGCCATTCTGTCTGGACTGCCAAAATGAGGATACTAGTAATTGCTTGTCATAGACAACTGAGGCCGGAAATACAAATACAATATTAAAAGCTTTGTAATTCTGTTCTCTTTGCATTCAACTCATTTTCACCTGACACTCAAAGCACATAGTCATTTTCAGCGTGTAGTGCCGAGACTCCAGCCATCAGCCGAGTGCACTTATGCTGTTGCCACAGTGCCCAAGGATGTATTCAATTAAGTCTGAGGATATTTTCAGTTTGAGGTATATGAGCAAAATACTACACACAGCTATATTCTTTCTTTGCCCTAATACCATACATAACAACATCAGTGGATATTGGTGAAGCTTCCTTATGCAGTGCAAAAAAGATGAATTTAATTTAAAGTAAATTTACAACATCTCTGTTTGGCATGTTAAGGAAAATTATCAACTGATGTAACATTTCTTTGGTTATGGATGAGAAAAGCCTAGCAACAAAGAGAACTACCACTTGGCAGTATGAATCAGCCTATTTTTGTGTGGTTAATAGGGGTGTTGACTTTCAGAAGTACTGCACTGTGAAGTGGAAAAGGTCTGCACTCTCTCTTTTTTCATTTTCTCATTTCTATCTGCTCATTAGTATGAATTAAAGTCTGAATATTCCAGCCAGCTTAAACTGACATAGACCATGCAGCCAAAATGTTAATGTCTTTGTTTGAGGAAAAACTGGAAGGATTATGTCCTGATGACTCATCTTTGGGGGGTTTTTTGAACATTTTTATTATTTGCGGTAATTTATTTCATTCATAGTATGGTAAGGGGTACTGTAAGAATCAGCTGTTAAACAGACAGACAGACTGATAGATAGGTATGTTGGTACATTTCAGTTTTACCCAGTTTTGAAAATCTTAATTGTCTTTAGCCATATGCATTGCTTTATAAAATACATTACCCAACACAACTATTACACAACTATTTTAAAAAATTATCCCCAGAACGCTGCAGGGAGAATGTTTATCATGTTGCTCCTGGCTTGGGCCTTCATGTAAATACATGCAACAAACACCGCAAAATGCCCATCTCTGCAATCCTATAGAGAAGCAACAAAACTAATCCCCATAGTGTCCCAGTGACAACGCTCAGCATATGTTCTCCAGCCGAGCTGCAAAGACAGCGATCATCTCCGCACCTCCTCCCCCCACGAGCTCCGTTTGAATAATCAATGTGCAGTGCTAATTAATAATAAAACCCCAGTAATATTCAGCCCGTGTTCTTCAACACTGGGCCTCCTGCCAAACACTCAGAGCTCCAGCGAGTAGAAGAGACAGCTATCCATTCTCCTCTATGGCAATTTCCATCTAGATGTACACCAAAACTGTCAGAGGTCACAGACAAACAGTTTCTCTCAAGAGAGGAAAACTAATCCGTTTTTTTCCCCTTGGTATACACATCTTTCATGTACCTTTCACACATCTATAATCAATTTAAGACATGTCAGCGGCTCTCCTGAATTATTGGAAATTCAAAACTGATCTTAATCGTGAAAATCTGCAGAAGCTTTGCGAGATGCCGTTGCCGGAAAATTCCAGTCTGCATTAAAAAAGCAGTAGCACGTTGCTACACCCAGCACCACTCTGACCATTTCAATATGACTGTGTGTATGACACTGAAAGCATATGCAAGCATTAAGCGGTGAATGTGTTTACTGAGTCATATAACCCGACTTGACAGCATCTGATTAATATTTCTACTTCCCCTGAGATATGCAAATACACTTTGTCCTTTACAGAGTGACGAAGTGCTGAGAATCTCTGGTTGAAATGCCCATCTCAAGAACACATTCTCAGACTCCAAAGCTGGAAAAGGACTCCATCATATCAGTTGCATGTGATTTCTGTTTTTTTCCCCTATCTGGTGAACCAGGATCTTGTCATTGCTTAAAAAATATGATTCTTAATGTAGGTACTGACAGAGTTAGAAAGCCATAGCTAAATTAAAACTACACTTACTCGACGTCACCCCAGGGGATAGGGAGATCTTTCCTATCTGTACAGTGTATTTATTCACAAAAAGATTGTACACTTTTGTGTCGTTCACACAGACATTTATTGAAGGCTGAAAAACAATTGTTATTTTCTCTCATATAAACTCACTCTAAAAGCTCTAAAGAAAGTCATTCACAAAGACCGATGCTTCATTTGCAGTCAGGAGAAAAACAGAAGTGCAATGACTATCTTGGGGCACTAACTAAAAAAAAGTGTGTGTGTAAGTGCGTGTGTGTGTGTGTGTGCGCGCGCACATGCGCAGGTGGGTGGGTAGGTGGGTGTGCATGTGTATGGGTTTGTGTACAGATTGATTGTGGGGCATACTCTCAAAACACCATAAACCGATAAGAATGTATTGATTTTCAAGCTCAGAACAGCTTTGTGTTTGAGCTTTTTCTTCTACCTTATATATTCACTACAGGTGTACAGAAGATACGTTATCTGCATTTTTCTCTCTCAGTGTATTATCTGTGTCTATACTTCACAATGCAATCAGCATATATCCATTAGCATTTTCAATCACAATGCATATACAGTATCTTTTGGTATCTCATTTTTAAGAAATATTTGCTCCTGGCCCTACATGAGATGGAAATAACTAAACTTCAAAGTTCAAACTGATACAGATTTTTCATTATTATTATTCTTTTTTACTTAAGATGACTTACTTTTTTACTCAAGATGATTGGTACAGGATCTAAATTCATTTGTTTCACTCTGACAAAAAAGTACAACTATACTTAGTATTACAATAATTCTCAGCTATTGCTTAAACTCTAGTGCACATTAACAGCAATCTGGCCTGATGAGGGGACACAGTACCCTCATAAATAATACTGATAGTTATGTTAAAAGAAAACGAGTTAGCTGCCTAGCTAGTCATAACTTCAAAATGTAACAAGCTAGCTAGCTATTTATCAGGCTCAACTGAAACTAGCCAGGCTGCCGCAGTAACTACAAGGTACTACATGTTCTACAAGAATTACTGATATTACTACTATATGACTATCAATGAAAGTAACCTGTAGCTATTTTTTTAATATCACACTGTCCCTGATACATAAATTATACTAAGTAAGGTAGAAAATGTAAGGTCAGTGAGTTTCATGCCATCTTGATATTAGTGCTAAACTAACATATGCAAATAATCAGCAGAAACATTAAGTGTATTAAACTGACCAAATGAAGAAAGAGGAACATCAGATTGAAAGCAAGCTGTCTAGCTAGATAATTTAGCCAGCTAACTGGCTAGCTAGGTATATTATCACCAGCGTATACCTGGATAGCCAGATACAGTTAGTACAAGTAGGGGGAGAAAAAAAGTCATTAGAATAGTGACTTAAATATGATAATAGATATCAGAACTGTACTTTACAAGAAATATTTATTTGACCTGCATGTGCCACATTCCCTGTACCTTATTCTGAATGATGTCTGGTTGCTTGCAGGACAGAGATTGACAGGAGATACTCATGCTAGGTACAATGTCTCTACTCGCCTCCACTTGGCTGTAAGCATGAGACAATCCAACCACAGGAGGACTCACAATTATTGGTAGTTTGATGTGGCTAATACTAACTCTCAGCAACCTCATCTTCCTGTAGATGGTCCCCTCAAGTCAAAGCCTAACCAGGCAGAAGCACTGCACATGGTAGGACAACATCTCAGCAGGGACACTCACCCACTGCCTGTCACACATACACAACATGCCCTCATTGTTAGCTGTGTTTCCTTCCAAGACGTTTACTGTTGGACTCAGGCAATTCCCTCAATATTAATTCTTTCTTACTAAGAAGTTTCAAATGTCTTTCATTACAGTAATCAACTCAACTTTCTGTGGAGTTTTCTCACCATACAAATGCTTTCACAGGGCAAAGGGGATTTACTGAAGTCTATTCTTTTTTATATATATTTTGATTAATTTTGGACGGTTCAGTAATTTTATCCAGAGATTTTATGAATAGTACGCTGAGTGATCTTTACTGCTCTTCAGCACAATGAAATTATACATCTTGGTAAAATTACGATCACACTTTCTGGCGGTGACATCTAAATGTCTTTGTTGAAATGGTATTTAATATTGGTTTTAATTATTTCACACTATTTTTCTTAAGGTCTTGTGCCACCTCGGTTATGTCCTTGTGAGCTCAAGGCCAAAGACCGCTGAGTGTTATTTGCAGGCAATGAAGCATTGCAGAGTTGAGGGGAGTAATGTATTTCCAGCTCTTTCTAAAAACTCCTACACACTGGAATGCGGCCTGCTCTTGTGTGAGGAACCTGCCCTTTTGCGGCAACGTTTGTTTGATTTCTATTACCGTCTAATACGGTACTGCAAGTCGGTGGTACAAGTACTGAAATAGCTTTTCAGCACTGCAGACGCACAGGGCCCGATTTTCATGGTCTTAACGCCTGTCACGATTACTGATGACAGCTGATTAGCACAAAATCGGGGTTTTTCAACTCCTAGAAACAGAGCAGAGGAAAGAAAAACAGTGCTAGCAATGCTGCGCTTGGCATCTCTCCTTGTGTTTCCCAGTGCTTGAATGTGAGTGGGAGGGACAAGGGTTTGATCTGAAATGGAACACAATGATATTTTTGTATGAACACAATGGTCATTTGAATTTGCCAAGAAAAGCAGGGTTTAAACCATAGGGCAGTTTGTTCTAGTAAAAGCAACACTTGTCAGCATTCAGAGCAAATAAATATTAATTAAACATATGAGGGTGGCATCCTCAAACAGAGAATACCACATAAATAATATAAGAAATATTCTTAAAAGATTCAAATGATTAATTACAACATATTTGCTACAGGACCATTTTGTTTAGTTTTAAATGTCATATTAGTACTTGCTGTAAAGCTGACTACAGGTAAAACATGAGTAAATCATTAAATACACAATATTAACTGGAGCCCACTAATAATACAAACAAGTTACAAAGTAAAATAAATTACTAGCCTACTTGGGAGCTAATTACCATACCCTTCCATTTAACTATTTGTGTGTATTCAGACAATTGAAGTGAAAGTATACTAATTAAATAAACTCTGGGTTCATCAAGCATTACAGACATGGTCATAACAATCTGACAGTTGGTTGAATGCAGTCAGTCAATCAGTTATACTCTCAGATGTGCAAAAAGGGTTAGCGATATTAATTTATGTAATAAAACAGTTGCACAATTATTATCATAAACAATAAGAAGAAGAAGAACTGAGCAGTTGGAACAGAATGTGCATTGTGTGCAAAGATGAAAGGAACACAGCTCTCTCTGGTGAATTTCACCACCTATCATTTATCAAATCTTGCATCCTAAAGGCAACGCTGCCATGTGGCCTAACAGCTCTGGCTTTGCGTAGCCTACTGTTTCCACGAATGGGTTTGTACTCTTGTTCCATTACAACTGAAGGTGCTGGAGTGATGACAATGGTTTCTGTGGCAGATTCCCCCCACTGTCTGTAAATATGTGCTTAAGTAGCACAGGTAGAGCAACACCGCAAAGTAAGGACGCTCTCACGCAAACTCGTTCTCTTGGTGGGGAATGTAACCTTTTTCTCTAAAATTACGTTTGTGCAAAGTACCCATCCACACTGCCTCAGAGAGGACTGAGAATGGTTTCTGCGAGCTGCAGTTAGACTAGCAGTGTTAATTGGGCCTATTGTGTCTGTGACAGAGCTGTCTTAGTGAAAGCCCACATTACTCTATAACAAGTAATTTCTAGCGATATTTCAGTCAAGTACCCTTCTGGTTATTTCAGTGCATGTGCTCGGGGACTGATAGAATGGCAAAACTCATATTCCGATTATTCTCAGACCCCCAGAAGCCAAGCAGGAGGCTACAAAGAAAAGTGAGCCAGTGGTCTGTCTCCTCTCTTAAGCATTCTTCACAGAACTGTTTAATCCCCCTGATCAGCTCTATCCCTTAGCGTTCGTTGTGAAAAAGCACCCGACTCCCCCCCCGTCCCTTTTCCTTTTTCCCCAGTCATTTGCAGCTTGTTAGAGAGTGCCTCTGTCAGCTTTGCCCTATCTAATTCGCACCCAATTACCGTCTAAATGAACCACAGGGCTGCTTAACTTGGTTTGTCTCCTCCCATTGTTTAATTTGTGATGGTAACAAACCCTGATTAAACCCCCGCACGGGTTCATAAATTAAGCACTCAAGACTAAATTAATCACCTCTCCTCCAAAAAGATAAATGGAGAATATTCAATTGTACGTTTGGTCCAAAAAATAAAAAGTCCGAGATATGCCCACACCTTTATTTTTGACAAGCGTGACCTTTGTGAAATCTTGTAGTGCTCTGGCAGCCAGCAAAATGTCATTTATCCAGTGCTCTGTGCGAGCCGGGAGAGGCCCCGGTCTACCATGTTCTCATCACCGCGGTTTTCGCAGGTAACACCGTCATCTCACCAACTAAACTGGGGCACTTTGATTAATGCCACAGTCTGGGAGTGAAGGGTAGAGACACGACAATAAAGTGTGCTGCATGAGAGAGAGACTGAGGCGGCAGTTAGTAAAAGGTGAGATAGACACGCTTAAGGAGGCGACGGAAGCCATAGTGATTCCCATCCAAGAGAGAGAGAGAGAAAAAAAGAGCAGCCGCTTGTTTTCTGAAGATGAAGTTTAGCACATAAACAGACACCGCGTAATTAGTCTCAAGAGACGAATAACCACTCCCATTTGTATTCCATCTTATTCAATGAGTCCTCTTCCTTCCTAAACATCTTAAAAAACGTCATATGGGGTAGTATTTCCTATTACCTATGGCAGTTCTCTTTGATCTCAACTACTCCATACAGTGATATAAAAACAGCACTTCATTACTTGTACCTGTAATATAACTGATCACTTGAGTTTGTTTGACAGAAAGCTTATAAAAAACAATTCAAGAGACAGTTGAATCTAACGTGTAATCTAACTGCTCTGCAAATAGTACTAAGACAGCATAGTACATGGTAATTAGGCTTAACGTAAGCTATCACTTCTGTGAAATTGCTTAAACATATTACTGCAATGATGACATACAGCACAGAAATGAAAAAAGTGAATAAGAGACTAAATTTCAGGTGTCTTTCCATTTTATACCCCAATGTAAACTCGTCTTAGATGCCATTTTCAAAATATATATATTTTGACAAACTTCTTAGGAAAGCAATGGGAGATCCAACGGTACGATAAACAGGATGCATCAGATGAAAAACATCAAAGCAAGCTATTAGACCGATCCTCCTAGTTTTGTTCATGTGCCAAACATTACAGTGTTGACATCAAGCCATACAGAAAATGCAAATATGTTAACATTAAATAAAAACATGCTTGTTCTTAATGTAAAAAATGAGTCATATTGACTTTTCTCATTTGATTGGTGTATAGCAAATCATACTACACACAGTATATCACATATTATATGCACAAATATTGCTTTAACACAGAATATGATTTTAGATATGTTAAAAAAGATGTGCAATCATTTAACAGAAAACAGTGCTTTAAAACCTCAGGCTTGTTCTGTGATATTACATGTGGCAAAGAACAGAACCTGCTCTCAGGCAGAGATTTAAACATGTGGGAACGTTCAAAAGTTCACTTCCTGCGTATCAGCCTGCTAGCCTGATAGACCTGCAATATAACAGTCAATTAAACACATCTTAACTTCACTCACTAATGAAAATGCTCATTTTTGATTGTCCTTGGGTAGCTAGTTAATTAGCAATATACCAGACACATGCCAGCTAGATTTTCTGTATTTGAAATTTAAAAACAGGGGATTCTGGGATCTTACAAAACTGATGTTGCTCTGGAAATGATTATTATTTTGTTTTCAGTTGTAGTTTTTTCTCCCTGCTTTGTCCTTTCTTCTGTTAGATCCTTATCTCTGAGTGAATATTTTGTGTAAAATAGACATAGATAGTCAGTGTCGGCTCTAGAAGTGTGAGCATTTTTAAGAAAGCAGTGGGAGCCGATCAATGAACTCTGTAAAGCGATGTGTACATACTGTAAATGAAAAAAGGGAGATACAGGCCTCACATCAGACCATGAATATGGCTCCAAACCACACACAGAAAAAATCAATAGTAGGATATGGTTGAAAATGATTCCAGTACTTACATTTCTTGGCTTTTTCTTCTGCTCCTCCACTCTGCTGCAAAACAGAAAACAAACAAAAAATCAAGAAGGAGCCTTTGCTGGAGCCATACGTTTAAGATACACAATATTAATTGCTTTTCTGTTTGCAACATTGGTGACAACGTGGCTGAGAACTGTTTCAAGCTGTGTCCCAGATCAAAATGTTCTTCCTCGTCAAGATTAAGTTAAACAGCACAAGACTGCAAGACACCTGCTGTCTCCATTTACTTTGACACATGTTGACATATTATGGAGGACCTGTACTGCCCTACCATGCCTGAAATCCTGTTAGTATTTCACTCCCAGACGCAATGAGCCTTTCTTTTGGAAGCTTGAAACAGCTGTTTTTGATACGGTGTGATCCACACATCTACTGATATACCTCTATAATTAACCAGCATAAACACATTTTTAAATCTGAGGAAAAAAGAAAAATCATTTTGGAACTCAAGCGAAACAAGCAAGATGAAAGCTTGGCAGAAATAATTAAAAAAAAAAAAAAACAGGAGAAACGGAAAGTTAAACCTATAGTAACTAGGCCCTCACAGAACATACTATGGAGTGCATGGTACCCAAAATTTAAGGAATACATTTTTAAAAAATATAAACAAACGATAGTATTTAAAATCTAATGATGTATTCATTTTCATACATGTAATGTTATTCATATGTTATTGAATAGTTAGTATTGTACATGTATTTCCACAGCCATCTAATTTGATAATAAAACCAATTTTTAGAAGAGGCTTCATGAGCCCAAGAATGGGTGGAGCCACCATGTATTATGGGAACTCACTGATGTCAACCAATCTCTATGGTGAGGGGAGTCTTCTGATTGGTTCCTACGCGATGATTGACAGCATATTGTGCCCACCTCCCTGGCAGACTGCAAGTATGATGAAATGATGAGAGGTATATAACTTGTCTTATTTCTCTGAGTGTCAGGAATAATCTGGAAAATGATATAACAAACAGTACTCAAACAGCTGCTGTGCTGTGAAGTTCACTGACGATGAACGTGTGTCTGTCATACATTTGACCAGTGATTTTGGGCAGCATTGTTCAGTCCTGAGGCCACTGCCAAATGTGCTGCTGCTTGTTTACAAAAACTTTATGCAGTCTAAATCTTCCATTTCCAGGCCACCTGTCTAAGCTGTCTCAGCTGCTGTGGAGATCTGTATTTGTAGAACAGGTGCAGGTCTCAAAAAACCGGCCTCATTCAACGCGTTAAAAAGGAATACAGCCTGTGCTTCGGTGAGGAAATTGGGCATCGCGCAGCTGTGAATGGAGGGATTGCTTATTTATTACAGTGGCCTTGTAAGCAGAATGTGTATACCGTGGATGACATGCAGTATATATCAGCATAAATGCCTCCATAATGACTTTGAACACTTAACCACATTATATCACCTGTCCTGTATTGTGCTTAGGGGGATGGGGTCTTATTATTTAGACTAGCTCTATTCTCCTTTAACCTTGAGAATTAAGAAAGTATATATTTTGCCGCATGGACTTCTGCCAAAAAAAGCCCTTTTACAATAAAACTGCTGACAGTGTAACAGGCTTCAAGATGAACCATATCGGTATTGCCTCCCGGTATTTCTGACAATGCGCAATAATAACCCAGACCAACAATGTGTCCTCGGTTACCTGTTGAGGGAGTTCTGCACATCTAATGGTTTGATTAAAAGTAATGGAATTGTCTGAGGCAATCTGCGCCAAGATGAATTCAAAGTGAGTTGGCTGACAGCTCTAGCCTGCGTGACATTCAAATTGTACATGACAAGATATACAATGAGGGCATTTGATTAATCATTAAATGATATTACTGCCCCGAAGCGTTTTTATCTTCCCATTTCGACGGTGTCTCATCTGTGTATGTGAGGAAAAGGGACTCCTGATTAAACGGAAAGCTTTACATGGGTCTGGCTTCATGAGGAGCTGTTGTGGTGTGTTTACTACAGTGTGCATCTGCATTAGTTCCTCAGTGAAAACGTTCTCCATTTCTGTGGAATTCTCAAACACAACAGAACACGGGCTCAGCAGTTTCCATGGGTACATGGAATTCTTTAAAGCAGTGTTTCTCACCCAGGGGTACAGTGCATGGCAATGTCCCAGGGAATATACAGGCTGATCAGTAAAATAATGAAATAATAAAAAATAGTAACAAAAGGCACAGTAAACAATCATATTTGAATCAACAAACAGAAAGCAACTGTGAAATCTGGGTCTTGACAAAAAACAGGCTATCAAAAAAATAAAACTTTTATAAACATTTGCTCTGATTACAACTCTAATAATAGTACTTATTTGCTTTAAAGCAGGCAAATAAATAATATTACTAGGGTTGTAATGGGAGTCATAAATGGCAGAGGATAATGCTGTTAAAAGAAGCTCAACAACTCATCTGCTCACTAAAAACCTGCAAAGGGAAGAGTTCTTACAGGCAGGACTGGCCCTCCATTTTAAACCAATCAGAGATGAACAATGGATGGGGAAAAAGAGGTGACATTTTCCCCTCAGTGGCTTTTAACAAGGAAAATCACTCATGTGTCCTAATTTAGGACATTACTGTATTGGGTGCTACCCCATTAAGATAGGGAATATCCCACAGTGGCTCTGTTTTAATCATTCCAGAATTCTTTTCACACTATAACCGAACGCTTATCTCACATTTGCTCCCAGATTAACTTGAATGTGCATATTGTACATTGTTGCTTGAAATAAATGCTGCAATAGCTACTAATAATAAGACAGCGCATGTTTCCTTTTTCCATGGAAGGTCATTTAAAATCAAAGGCAGCAGAATGTGTCCTGGGCCTTGGGTTCTACATCCTGATCCCTGCAGCTGGCATCGTAAATGGTGCCGACAATCCAGCACTATACCATACCGTAAGCCAGATCCTACAATACTTTCTTCCCTCTGTGAAGGTTGACCAGAAATTGTCCAACAGAAGCATACCAGACATTTAATGTGGATCGGTTCTGAACCAGCTGAGCAAAGACACCAGTGAAAATCGAGTTAAACGCTGAAATTTCCCCTCGCTTTGCACCACAGACCTTGTAATCATCAAATGTAAAAATGCAAGAAAGATATCACACCAAGTCATAAACTGGGCATTTGGTTGGCTAGATTGCTTTCCTCTGTCTGGCATTTGATTATTGATAATGCTGCAGTCATGTGCCGGATCTCACTTTAAAATCTAAATCACATTTATGGTGGTCTAAAGCTGTTTTATTATTTTATCATTATATACAAATCTCTGACCAACCAACCACATGTCTGTCAATGTAAAATAAATGTCAAATGTAATGTCAAATAATGATGTCAAAATAATGTAACATTTCTTTAGTGATAACAGACTCAGGACAATAGCAAGGTACTGACACCATCTGTAGTATATCACTAAATGCATATGTCTATGGTAAGTGTATGTCTGCTTAGAATACACGGCACTAACGTGCGTGTTGTTAGAAAAATGGCTGTTTTGGTGGAGATGATCACATGTCCCCACATATGTGACCTTTTCTTGGAAAGCCCAGCTCTCTGGTATTTCAGCACCTATAATCTGATAATGAGCTTGAGCGTTAGTAACACAGGTCTGCCCATGAGTGTGTGTGCGGCCCATTTATTTCTACAAAAAAATTAATCACTCCATATTTTGTTCTTGTTTAGAAAAATTGTTGTTATAATTTGCATTTTAATGACCCTTAGTGTGTGTACGTGCGTGGGTGCATGCAAAAATTTCCGCTACTAGATCCTCAATATACCCAAAAAAGAACCAAAATTTAGAAAGGCACCGCCGATTAATTTTTTAGCAATGGATTATGATCATTTAATTTTTTCCAAGAGCTAAATTAGAGTTGTTAACAAGAACAACTGCATACATGCTTTCAGTCATATCTAATGGCATGATTTGACTACTAAATGTTTCTATTCATTATAATTACAGTTGCATGCTGTTTGCCAGAGATGCAGGGAGTCAGTAGATATCCACCATACAGTTTTAAGGGTCTTTTCATACATAGATATTTCAGTAATTAAAGTCCTAATCGGTCTTCAAGAGGAGGGCAGTGCAGGGCAGAGAGAGAGCACACACTTACTGTTAATGCTCAAATTTTTTGTCCACTCAGGATATAACATTCTTCAAACTGATATTTCATACCACAGAGCAGTGTAAACACCAAGGTGTAATTTGGAAGACTAATAGCCAAAAAATCTTAGTGCCCTGAATTGTGCCATTGGTTTAACATAAGCATACAGTTCAGGCTATATGTAACAGGCCATTCTAATAATAACACCCATTAATGCATATTGATGTTAGAAGTTAAACCTGTAATAATTTTTAGATCCTTTAAACATTTGCATTAAACAAAATCATAAACGTCACTGTTTTTTACATGGTTTCTCCTGAATGCTATCCTGTTCAGAATCAGCACTTGTACATTAGGCTTGTCTGAATGTGGCAACCTCTGCCTTTGTGAGGGAACATTGGGGCAAGATGAATGTAATCCTCCAACACACTCGCACATGCAGGCAATGGCTGTGTTTCTCTCTACAAGTTCAGCAGAGAACCGTGCCAATTGGAGGATAGATGCTGCTCCACTGATGTCAACTGAGCAACTTGCTGGCACTAGGGGGGGATTGCCAGACATCTGACAGCAGTGAGACAAGACAACCCTGACCGACCCACCCACCCCTATCCCCCAGAGGAAAGAAGGCAATTCGTTGTGCCGCTGTGTCATTGTTGGCTGATGACACAGCCGGGATCAAACTCAGGCCGTAAGTCTCAGTCAGCATTCTAGACAAGCAACTTGCTGGCACAGGACACCTAACCCTTACTGTTTGGTATAAACTGCTATAAATTAATTAACAAAGTAATCGAAAATTGTCATCTCATTGTAGTAGATTTTGCAAAAATGATCAGGGATTTCCCATCAAAGACAAGGTAAGATTCTCCATGTGAAATTAATACGCTGTTGGGGTCATAGAGGGCTCTGTTGAAAAGGAGTAACGACTTGACAGCTTGCCGGTGAGCCACCACAAGACCTCCTGCAGTCTTTATTCAACTGCATGCCAATCAGTCAGCTTGCATGATGGAGCAGACTACTTTCACAAAATATAGTCATCTCAGAACTTAAACGCAGCTAGTGGGGGCTCCTGAAGTTGCAATCTTCCTTTTGGCAAAGGTTAAACTGTATATTTTAAAATAACTCTTTTTAAAAAATTTTTTAACATCTGCTTCACCTGCAATGACTGTGCTACATGCCTATCATCTTCTTGTCTGATAGGACACTGCTGGGTCTAGCTCATGTGTTCTGTTTAATAGGCAGCTGTGGAGATGCTCCTAGACTTGTGTTCAGTAAAAATCAGTGAGATTCCCAGATGAGCATCAAAATATCTCTTTGGTGTTGACAGATGATCCAGCCTATTTTTTTAAGAAGGGAAGAAACCCTTAGCAGGGGGGCTCTCTGTCACTTCAGATTTGTCTGTGGCGGAAACACGGAGACAAAAAAATGTGCGTTCATCATTTCTCTGGGCCAGCAGCTGTAATAACCTTGGCCACTGATGATTTGAGCGAAGAGCCCCCTTAATTAATCTTTCCACATATGTCGATTGATGGCATTCCGGTCTCGTTCAAAAAAACCTTCAATGTCAGAACGAATAAATGAAATTCCTCTGGTGCTGAGCAGCTGTAATCTGCAGACCGCTCCCTTGCCTGTAAAGCTGTTGGTAATCCTCCTCGCTCTCCTTCCTCTACTTTTTGCTTTCCGTCTAGCTCCTCCTTATATTATTCTCCAAAAATTCAAGACAATTAAATCAGGAGATGACCCAGCACATGAATACTAAAGTCTTTGTCAAGGGAGTGCTCAATCAAAGGAAGCCCAAATTTTTATGTGTACCACAGAGCCACATGTTCTCCTGGGAGAACTGCAGCTCAGTGGCAGTGCTCCCCATTATCTTCAAAAAGAATTACAGTACATTCATTGTTTATTATATTTATAGTGATTTTCATGTAGTGTTAATGCAAATGATGTATCATACTGAATGTCTTCAATCATCATGCACCATATACAGATGCATCATATTTTTCATTACACAATACTCTCAGAATCAGACAGATTCAGGTGTTAGATTGTGATGGCAATACCACGGTGATGTTGGTCTTTCATGCATCACATGACATGTAAATAAGGAATTGGAGTGTTTTGGTCGATGTTGCAATCTTTGATGGGAAAATGCCAAAGCAGATGGTATATCTCCCGGTATGTATTTCGAAGCAGGATCACCTGCATATTCTGTCAGGTTTAGCTGCAAGATAAACCTCAGTGTTTACAAAGAATGCAAGAGGGTCCCAGCTGTAATATGAAAATTATAAAGCATACGCACATATGTGAGCAAAACCTATAAGTAAATATTAATACATTTCAATCCATAACAATGCAATAATGTTATACTAAAAATACTACAGAGCAGCTAAATACTATGGCAGACAGGTTTAATGGCAATTTTAACAATCAAGTTTCTTTTAATGTGTATACAGTATGTATTTGAAGTCCTGTCAAAATCTGTAAATGCCATAAATGTAATTATGGCTGTTTACCATTACCACTCAAAAGTCTATTCAGATAGACGGAATTGACAGAAGGTGAATGACAGAGGGATATCCAATGGAAACCAATTTCAGAAGTCATTACGTTTGTGGAGTGAGGGTTCAGTCATAGACATGCAAGATAAACTACCTGTACAAATGATGAAAGGCATCACAACCTTGTGGCCTGCATTTAGCGCAAGTGCATTTGAGCCTAGTGATGTGACTTAATGCTTTGTGTTTCGAAAAAACTCCTAGGACAGATAAAAGTATCAGCTAAGGGCTCATCCAGCATTCCAGGGGTTCTTACTGTCAAGGACTGGAGGCTTAAGGTTTTTTTTTTCTTTTTTCTACCCAATAGGCTTTCATCCAGAATCCTTATAAAATTACTTTTTCTCTGTGGTTGATAGGAATATATGTACAAACAAACTGGTGGTGCAGACAGCAAGTCTTTTTATGAGTTTGTATGTAATTAAAAATTATTGGCATCATCATAACAAACTGCATCTCAGACATTGAGCTTCGTCAGCAGCATTTCGGTAGATTAAAAAATGTATATGCAATGCATAAAATGATGATATCTGTCTCTAAACTATATCGAGGGGAAATAAATCATAATATAAAATCTTGTTTATGCCTGTCTGGCAAACCTATCCATTACGTCTCTTTATCTCATTAGATGCACAGGTACATCAAAGCTGAGCTACAGCCAGATTCAGGGATTTTGCAAGGGGTCTGACACGTATCTAATGTAGCTCTATACAAGCTTCACAAATACTAGGTCCCACTTTATAGTGTAACAACTGGGTACGTACTTGTTACAGAGGATTGTGATTCCTGCGAGTTTCATATGTAATTTCACATATGTAATAATCAGTATATAGTTTGTGTAAGTAAATGTATAACCAGATATCCATACTAGAAAATTAATGGCTTTTGTAAGCACATATATAAATATGTTAGCACTATGTAATAACATGAGAGAACATGGTAAGTGTACTGGACCAGCCTAGGCAGCCATGGTGTACTTAGACAGGTATTAAGGCTGCTTAATGTAAAATGCGTTCCAACACTGATACGGCTGAGGTAAAGTAATTACTTTAATACACATTACCTTGACTTTGCTCCATGAAAAACACACAAATGAAAGTCAAAGAAGTGAGGTAAATGCTGAGCTTTTTAATGACCTGGGCTAATGAGATCGCAGGACTGCAGTGATTTTTTTTTCTCTCCGAATCTCCGAATCGCACGGATATTTTAGGGAGCTCATTTGGGAAAGTTTTACGACTCAAAGTGGCACAATTCGTTGCACAGCTGCACACAACGCACTGCTCATTACTCTGTTTGAGCGATTCTCAGGTTAAGTGAACAGCAGGCAATAAACAAAGTGTCAGGTCAGTAGATTGCGATGGATGGGTGGCAGACAATATAGCTCCCAGAGGCCAGATTCTGGAATGTTCATGTTTAGCCAATGGCAAAGTGGCAACTATAGGCCTTGCCTTTCTCAAGAGAAGCCTCTGCTAAGCAACCTGACACAACTCTTGGGCCACACTCTGATGAGATGCCCTTTCAGTAATCTTATGCCATATATTGATTGGCACTCTCTGCTCTCGACAGCATACTGAAAATTATTTTTTGAGAGTAATTAAATTATTGGTTTAGGATGTGATTTTTATCAAAAGGGGGACAGATATGCAGAATACTGTGGGGGAATGGTACTTACTTTAGTAATTATCAGTATTGCCCTTGACAAATAAAATAGTAACCAAGATCTACTGAAAACAATAAAACAAAAAATACATATTATTGAAAATCCAGAGACAGGAGAAGACCATACAATCTCAGTTTCTAAACTGTGACAACATTGAACATGTCAACTGTAGTACAACCTAACAGTAAATAATGCAGTGCAAGCATAATCAATTCCTTTCAGCTCGCTAACATCTGAATCACACTTGCAAGAAACTATTTTCCATTCCCCCCGCTATATCCCATTGATCATGTATTCAGAACACGTATGGGATGTGGAACAAAAAAAAAATTAGACTTTCATGTCATTGGTTTTGCACTACAGATGCAGCCGAATCATTCCTGAAGGCTCGTCCATATTCATTTCCCCCCCAATTCCAAGCCAAGGGATAGCGTTCTGCCATCCTTCCACCAGAAGGGACGCATGACTCTGTTTTATACTGAGGGATTTGGAAGGACAGAGCTGTCTCACAGAACTGTGGCATTCCCACACCGGTGCCAGCTTGGCATCCCACGGGCGAAGCCGGCTGAAAGCAGACCAGGGGAGGGCATGCTTAATTGCACTAAGAACTGGGAAAATGACAGGCGGAGAGACTTCTACCTTCTCCCTGCCTCCCTCCCTCCCCTGCTCCACAGGGAAAATTGATTCAGGGGTTTTATAGCGATTTCATTTGCGCATCAGATACTTGAATCTTTGACGAATGCTTCATTACACCCGGGCTTTACTTATGCATCACATGCCAGCCGCCGCCACCTCTTTTTTCCCCCATTTTAATCCACATAAGCGCAAAAAAACGGCAAATGGATCACATGGACAATTGGGTCAGGCTGTTGGAGGGAAGTAAATGATTTGAAGCAGTGGGTGAGGAAGGCGAATGGGGTTTGAATACAAATGCAACGGAAAACAATAAAAAAAGTTGTATTTCCAAAACAGCACCCAGACAAGACAGAGGAATGACGCAAGATTGACAGATTGATGCCTATGATAGAATGAGAGAGAGTGAGAGAGGTAGCGGCAGGACAGACAGCACACTAACATCTGTGCTCCTTTAAAATACTTTTTAAATGCCCTCATTAGGAATGCCATTAAACAAACGTGTTTAATATGTGTACCAAAGTGCAGGTAGGCACTCGTCAACAACGTAAAGGAAAAGCATGACGTTTGTCACATCATAAGTTCATATACATTACATTTCAGTTACTCTGTCAGCAGCCATTTTCAGATAAAAATTGATTTTATGAACATCTAACCTTGGATGCAGGAAATGCATACTTGGCTTGATTTTGATGACACTATCCCCTCACAACACTCTCAGCTGGGAATGCAGAAATACATTTATTCAACTTCTTCAATTTTGAATCGTTATTATTTTGTTTGTAACCCACTTCATGTAGTTAAGGTATATTCTCATATTTATAAAAAATTTCGACAATCCAAGGGCACTTTGGTGTTGTTGTGGTAATAAAATTGATTTTCAATTTATCTGAATTTGAGAGAGAGAGTGTGGGAGTTTGGGTGCACATGTATGTGTGTGTGTGTGTGTGTGTGTGTGTTTGTGCGCGTGTGTGAAAGAGAGAGACCTGGGGAAAGATAGTGAGTATGTAAGAGAGACAGAGACAGACCAATACCAAGAGAGTGAGATGTGCAGGAAAGCATATTTACCCTGAGCTGGAGTCTCTCCGAGGCGTTCTCTGCCTTGTTTGCTGTATCCATGCTCCTCCATCCTTCAGCCAGGCAGAGTGAGGCCCCCAGCAGGACAGAAAGTGCCCAAAGACCCAGCCAGCCCATCACTGCCAATCTGTCAGGAACAACATGACAACTGTCACACGCAGTCCCTTCCGCAGTGCCACTCCACGGCAAATGAGAATCTCCCACCAGCAACAAACTGCCAAGACTTATCATCAAGAAACTAATTAATCTGGGCACACACAACTTATGCAGAGCAATCACGGTCCCTTCCGCTAAGTTAATTGCTAATATGATTGTCCTCACAACATATGGTGTCATTACTCTTTTTTTTCTTTTTTCGAGGGGTGGGGTGGGGGGGGCTGTAATGAAATATTACAAAAGGGTAGGTTTCCTGTCATGGATTTTCATTTTTTCTGTCTCTCTATCATATCCAATAGTGGAATGGTACAATGAAATGAAATGGGAAAAAGATGTTCACTTTAAGAGACTGAAGGAAATCAGAAAAAGATCTGGTATCACTCAATCAGTGTGGCACACCCCGGAGATAATGTGACTCACTGGTGTTTGGACGGTGGGCAAACAGAACAATATCTGCATGCAGATAAGAGGAAGGCCTTCCACTGCTGCGGCACACTGCTACAGCAGAAATCCAGAGATCCCCAGTTGGTACAACTAAAGCATGTGATCACGGAGATGCGAGCTGTCCTTTTGAAAAACAAAACAACAAACGGGGTCACTCAGTCGGCTTCAAAATGCATTATACCAGCGCTGGCATTTTGTGCTGGAGCGAAACAGGGAACAAGCTTTCACGTCCATTTTCTAAGTTCATCATATCTGCAGGGGGAAAACAACTTTTGGAGATGATCATTCAAGCAGGAAATTAAATAATGTAGAGGAGCATTCCAATTTCCAGAAAAAAAAACCCTGCACCATTTATTATTATTATTTTTACTATTATTATTGTTATTATTATTGTTATTATTATTATTACCACCACATGAAATAGTAGCTTTGGTTTCCTCACTGTATTTTTTGGATCTGCACCTGTTAAAAGCTGATGCTAAGTCTGGTCCAACGCAACATGAACATGCAGTTTGTTGTTCGTTTTTTTTTTTTTTTCTCCATGTGTCACAGTGAATTTCCTCAGACATATGTATGAACATCCAATTCCAGGAGTCCTCCAGTGCCAGCTGCCCTGTCTGCAGGCAGGAGATCCTCTCTCTTTCATGCACATGCCTCTATCATCATCACTTTCCCTTCCCTGCCCGGGGACAGCTACTGCGCTCCAATTGTCAGGGCCTCCAGCCAAAGCACAAAACAAATGCAAATGATCGCCGGGATACAGACTCCGGCCATGATCACAATTATGAATTGCCAAAGCTTGTTGTGATACAGAGTCTTCTTTCCGCAAGTTTCCACGCATGATGCATTTATACGCTAGGAACAAAGAAACAAACACAAACAAACAAACAAACAAACAACAGTATCTTCCCGGAGCGTAAACCAATCCATTTGCGGGTGTGAATTGCGACCTCTGCCTTTTAATCAAAGCGCCCAAAGACGGCACACTGCAGGCCAGGACCGGATCCCGACGCAGCCTCACTGATGGATGTCTTTATATCATAAAACAGCGCTCCCAAGGGCTGGCTTCCCAGTTTTGCTTTTACAGTGGCTGGACGGCTCACACGTCTGCTTGAGTTTTCTGTATGGACACCACAGATATAAGAAGGCCGGGGGAATCAAACTGCCCGTCAACGGGAGAATGGGAGTATTTTATCCGCTATCACTCTGACACCAGGTTAACAGGAGGAATTCTTCCAGGAATTTTATATGACAAATCAATGTGATAAATCTCCACCATTTTGAAGTATATCTGAAGTGAATTTATACGGCTGGAGCACCGGGGAGATAAGGTTGTGAACTGCTATTTATACTAATGCAAAGGTTTTTAACTGCAACCCCCTCGCAAGAGAGACAGTGGTGACAGCAGACCAGCAGAAACCAGATGAACCATATCTTTTCCAAATAATGTTACCGTATCTGCGCTCGGAGTCTCAGGACATTGGCAGCTGCACCGCATGCTGACCGTTTTAATATACTGAAATCCAGTTCCACTTTTTAATAACATCCATCACAGCTAAGAGATAGCAATACACAATAACAATTTATTTCAGAGATGCTCCTCCAGTCAGGCGCGTGAGTGAGAGTGAAGAGCTTTAGGATGTGAACTGCCGACATTTGGAATTATGCCTCAGTGGCAACCCGGGTGCCTCTGCTATCATGTCTGGGAAATCTTCACCCGTCTCTGTCTGAACATAAACCAGTGTTGTCTGAAGTGCGTTTCGCCATCCGCACGGCGACGTACAGCTCAACTCACAGCTGATAAGGACAGAGGTCCTTGACAGTTACTGGCCTGTCTGCGAAGTCTCAATATTAATTATCATTTGACACTCCTCTCCTTCTCAGGCCCCTCTCCATTTCTTCGTGGGGGGAGGAGGCAAGGAGGCAATAAGCTGAAGTGTTCTAGTTCCCCTGTCTTCTGCAGGAGAGGAAGGGTGACCTGCACCATGTTGAGATTATTATCGTTTGACAAATGCCTGCAACCCAGGAAGTAGCTAAGGGTGTTTGAGCCCACAAGCATCTCATCAGGTAGAAGGAATGGGGGAGAGGGGGAGAATTACCACCACTTAAATAAAAAATGCATGAAAAATAAGTCTGCGATAATTTATGAACACAAATGACAGAGCACCACATGCTACATGCTGCTAGCTGATGAACGCTCTTTGAGAAATACCAATCAAGTCCATCAGTGGGCATAAAAATAACTGCCTGTAATGTTCTTTATTGTTTTTAGGATTATGCCAGTTGTTCTTCATTACACGTCACTTTCTCAACAGTTGGCATCGCTGTCACTCAGACAGACTCAGCACTCATAAAAAAGCCCCTCTGTCTGGAAGCCAGTTTGGTTACGCCTCAAAATAAGAAAACAACAGCAGTCCCCAAACTTCCACCTTTTAGGCTGAAATACTATGTACCACAAAAGGTCACTCTGAATGTTGTACAATCAGAATTTCGATTAAGTGATATCTCCCATACAGTTCTAGCCATGTCAGCCTAGTGGATTGCTTCTAACTGGCACAGGATACTTGGAGGTAAAACAATTCAAGATTGAGTAGATTTCTGCGATGCCCTTGGACAAGCATATATGTGTGATATAATGCTTATTTATAAGATATATACATTTACATCTTGTTCATTTGTGGGTAATTACATTTGTAGTGCTCAGATTGTTCTATTGCTCACTGGTAATTGTAAATTGAAAATAAATAAATAAATAATAGGATCAAAGCCAGGTCACAAAAAAGAAACGTATAATACAAATGTAATCACTGTTTGTGTGTGCGTAAATCATATTCATATATATTATACTATGTATCTTATAGTATATGTAATTGTAGTAAGATAACACATTCTCCTTATAGTACTGTTTAAAGCTACAGCATATTTGTAAAAATATTCAGCAGATTCTTCTCTGTACTGAGACATTCACATCCATTAAATGGATAACCTTGATCACCTGCTGAAAAGGCATTGCAACATTTAGAGCCATAGCAAGTGCCACCACTAGAATGGAGGCACCCAGAGGTTGAAAAAAATAATACATTCCATTCATGGCATAATTTTGTATTCTGGAGGTGATTCATTTAAACAGTTAACAAATCTGTGTTACTCCTCCGCGCTATGTATTTCTGAGTATTAAAATAGGTAGTAGCAGAGCCAGCTGAGGAGAAGCCTGCAATGAATTGAAATAAAGAGCTTTATTTTTCATGTAGACTTTCCATGATAGTGCCAATGATGTTTTAATTAATATCCCCTACAATGACAACTTTATTAAGTAAAATGACTAAAATTTACAAATAAATAAATAAGCAGGACACAGTGTTTTCAGGCTAATACTAGGGTGACTTTTTAAAGGAACGATATGTTTTAAATGATGTTCCATTCAAAATTATTCCCCTTCAGTTTGTATTTTGGATGCTATCCTCCTTATTATCAGCTAAGTTGTATTTACTAACTCATTATAATTGCATCTGGTGTGCCCTTTTTCTTTTGTCCAACTCAAACCTCAGGTTTAAACAAGGGTCGTATGTGTTCCACTGCAGCGAGTAACCACCATCACGACATACCTTAAATGAAATTGAAGAAACTCAATGCATACCATGATCAGTGCAAGTCAGCACATCTGCTAATAGCACTGCAACAAGCAAGGGCAATCTACACAATGACACAAAGACAATGCAAGAGATGCAACAGAGAAGTCGTGGAAACAGGTAACAGTACAAGGCAGCACTAAAAAAAACAGAACATACTGTATTTTGTCATTGTGTTCATCGAGCACCGATTGACACTTGAATCTTCATCACGAGCCGCAATGGATATACACGTGCTACTATCGTGAACGCAAATATCTGTTTCACATTTGTAGCCTGCTTCCCGAGAGACAGGCACTTTATGCAACATTACTCCTTTGCATTTAGCGCTATTTTTAAAAGGACACGTTATCCTCTGTCCATTTAATAATCTCCGAAACAACATAGGTTGGGAACACCTAAGATATCACAACAAACGGGTGTTTTGTTAGCTCTTTTTCCCCCCACAGAGAAGTGAATAATGCACACGCAGTTAACGCAGGGACTGTGGAATGAGCCTGTGGGATTGAATGAACCGATTTCAGCACCACCACTCTGGAGAGCTCTCACGTCAGCGCCATACTGTCCATTAAAACCATGTTACCTTGGAATATTTCTTGTTCACCTGATTTAGGTAGGCGCGCAAACAAGCAGAATGCAAATACAGTGCAGAGCACTCGGAATCCAAACGACAAGAAGGGTTCCTTTGAGAAAGCGAACAATCAGAATGATGACAACTTAACTGTTCCGTGCAGCCTAAACACAAGGCGCTGCCGAAGTTAATGGTGGGGCGAAGCTCTGTCGCTCGCTGACTCCGAAATGCTTTTCTTCAAAGTCTGAATGGACACGACCACACTGTATCTAACGAAGCCAAGAGTGCCTATTCCAGCCACCACGCGATCTTCCTAGGACGCGTTTTATCGTGGTTTGGCAATTTCATAATTCGTTTCCCATTCACAGCTGTCCGAATCCGGCTAATATACGTTAGCGCTGCCGTCTGTTTCAAGCAAGTCCCCGGTGTCCTGTCAAAGAGTCAAACTACGAAATAAAGGAATCCATCAGGGCGATATGAGAGAATGAGGCGTTCAGTGATATTATTGCCGCCGCGTGCTGGCCAAACCCAATTCATTTAGATATTATCACTGTGCGTGTTTGCACGTAATGAGAAATGCACAATGAGCCAATGTTCAAGGACTGTTTATTGCAGGTATGTGTTTCTGTGAACTTATATACAAAATATTTATATGTAACAGCAAAACGTCGAGTAAGCAGGGCGTCTGCATCGTTCAAATATGTATACACAGGAAGCCAGTCATGTAAACCATACTGAAGCAAGTATGTCCGAGAACTGAGCTGCTTTGAATACGTGAATTTAATGACCAGAAAAGCAAGAGTAGGACTAATTTAAAAGTAATATACAAACATTTTTTCCAGCATCCGAAGAAACATCTGGCGCCCACTTTAGTGTTGTGTTTTCATCGAGGAAACAAATTAAAACAGATTCAGAATAATTCTACGCAATTTTAGTACTTGTGTGATTGATAATCTCTGTTAATATATATATCAGTAGAACTAATTTTTAAAGCATATTAATGGTCTCTTTAGCAGATTACGAGAATAACACCCCCATACACAAACTTGAAAATGAAACAAGCATTCGAATATCTTTCATACATTCTTGCCATCCAAACCACAAACGTATGGCATTTCGCTTCTGACAGCGAACGATTTCCCCCTTGAACATCTTTTGAAACACAATTGATCCCCTACCTGTCGTATTCCACTGGCGAGGGGAAATATGTAACCGCCGTTAACCAGATCAGTCACAGACGAATTCAGTGTAGACGGAAAAAAGACTTTCTTAGTTCCACCTTCTGTTCGTTTTCAGATTAGTCTCGTGCGCACCCGACTTTATTAAATTATGTTTGGGAAAACGCATGTATTTGGTGTCCCCACTTCCCGCTGCATCACTCCATTCTACAGCTCTGAGTGTTTCTCACTGTTACAGCTTGTCCTATTTCAACAGCTCCAGACTACACTCCTTTTGACGTCACCCGCTGCATACACCGTATCTGCATATTCCGCTCTATAATTGACACCTGTGTGCATTTTTGCGCAGGCCTTGACTTCCCAATTAGAGACGAGCACATTCCGCTACAAAAATAACTACCACAGAATTGATTATGATTAATAATAAAGCATACTATGTGCATCATTTCTCAGGTGGAAAACATATATTTTTTTTGTTTTCTGTTGTTTTTTTTTTTAAAAAGCACTGATGGGTAATTTAGTTAAACGGAAACAGAAATAATTTTTATCAGTGGGCGAATGGATGGAAAATGCCAGTTTCCTGTTGCAGCAGTAAATTACGTTGCTCCTGTTTACAATCGGGGCTAAGGCCCCGGAGTCCTTCCGTTTCTCAGAACACTATTAACTGGAAATCAACCATAGCAAAAGCTACAAAAGGTAAGCTAGGTGCTGAAGCACATCTTAGTTAAATGAATGTATCATGTTCTTGCTTATCTAAATGAAAATTACTTTAAAAAAAATAACTAACATTGTGTACTGAAAGAGGCCAGACAGCAGGTGTTGTCAAATCAATTCGATAGCAACTGCAAAATTTTACACAGAAGACCAGGAGGGGAAAATAAAAGACGCATATGAAGTGCAATCCTACATTATGTTTTGAACAGCACAGAAGTTCAGTATACACATTTCTTACCCTCTCTGTATCTTTCTCTGTATCAGGAACCCTCACACACGCAGACTGGAAATATATGAAAAAGTGAACACATCTTAACTGCTTTGTCCTTTCATACTAGGCATTCATGTTTTAATTGCTCACTTGGCAAACTACACAACAGTGGAATCACAGGGCAGATGCACGGAACCATCCCAGTCTAAATGCAATTCACTTGGGTCATCACAGCATGTTTTTTTTGTTTTGTTTGGGGTTTTTTTCCATGCCATTTTATGTAAGTGAACTTGGGTACAGGAAGTATAACCATAGGTTATATGTTTTTAATTTTTCATGGAAGACTGAGATTTTTTTTTTTCTTTTCTGACAATTGAACATTAAAAAAATGGTTTTAAAAAAAGGCCAAAATTTTACAACACGTGCGAGGGGGGAGGGTGGGTCCATTAAAATTACATTAATCTTTAAAAAATGCATGGACACTTTAATATTTATTGAGAAAAGAACTTTATCAGCCACGTGCTCCCCTCAGTCCTATTGTCTGCTTCAGGCTGCTAACCAAAGTTGTATACAAGAGCATTGCATGTGGAGCAGAACTCAGTGAGCCCTGATAGTCAGAGCTGATGTTAAACCCATGCATGGAGAGAGGAACTGATAGGAGGGGGGGAGTCAGAGCTCAGGAGGGTGGCTTCTCTGTCTTTTTTGCAGCCCGATCTGTGTCTCATAATTAGAATTAATGTGCACAGCCTTTCAATGCCTGCTCTGCCCCCAAACTAAATAAGCGCCCGTTTCCAAGATAACTCCTCGGAACGCGATAAACATCTCTGCAAAATCAACCGTAAATAAATTGCCAATTGCACAAGTCCTGCAACCAGTAATGACCAGAATTGGTAATGACCAATTTATCAGAAATCAGCACCGGCGTACATGCACAGCACATCATTATTGACCTAAGTTGATCTGGATTTTCGCTGGGGGTGGACACAGAAAAACAGTCCTCACGCTGATTCCTCCCATCCAACCAGTCACTGAGAGATCTGATTTGAGCCATAGCTGAGGAGAGACGGATGACTTCTTCCATCATCCATAATATCAACTGTGCAAATAAAGTACATTAAGTACAAAACTGTAAAGCAGCCAGCTATTGTTCATGACTAATGTGTTCAATCTTAAAAAAAGTTCTTTAATAGAAAGATACTTTCTTTTCTGCATTGTGATTAGTGATAACCCTTTGATATGATGTTTGCGTCTAATGAAATTTCTCCAAAGCAAGGCAGAATGTGTTCTCTGACACCCTGTGCCTTCTGCTTTGACAGAGTTTTTAATTTATTTTCTCCTGCCCCGGGTCTGTTTGCTCTAAACTTTGCGGTGAAGTTTAGAATGTGTTTGAACTTCCTCCACAAGGATAGGTTTGACTTTTCTTTTGATTTCAAGTGAACGTAATGCTTTCTGGTTTTAGTACAGCATGAAGAAAGAGGCCTCCTCTCATGACTGCTCTGACAGTTGAGAGGCACTGTGAGCAGACAGGAAGTAAGAGAAGTTCTTCAGTGCGGTGATTCACAAGAAATCTGTGCTATCAAAAAGTACAATTTTAAAGTAAAAATAGAGTTCATGTTGAATATGGCTGCAACTTATCTTTCCTTATCTGGGAAAAAAATATATATAAGTAGCTGTGTCTATGGAGCTGTCCGAGGACGGACCACAACTAATGATTAATTTATCCTGCTATGTCAGTAAATATGGCAGGTAAATTTGAGCACAGTTGTGTGCACTAAGTGATGCAGTGGTTAGAACAACGGATGAATTGTCCATTTTTGTAACAATACCGCTGTCTTCTAACACAAAGCAGTTGAGATCTCTCTGGCCTTGGCTCTGTGGTGAATTATTTCTATACAATGAAACATGTCAATGGCTATTATAACAAACAGTGTCAGGATAGACTAGCAGTCAAATAAAATCAGAGTTAAACAGCTTAGATAAGAGTGTGCTTGTGGGTCTGGGAATTGGCCCCTCGCATCCAGAGCCCATTCACCAGCTCTGAATCCACACACATCTGAAACCTGCCGAATCATCTTAGCCGGCTCTGAACCGACAAAGCACGGCTATTGACAAAGCCGCACTGAATCTGTTCATAAAACCAACAACGTTTTGCGGAAACACGTCTCAATTAAATGAATGTATCTTGTTCTTGCCTCCTTTTTGTAAAGTTCCTTTTTTCAATCAAATAACATTGTGCAGTGAGGGAAGCCAGACAGTGGGTCTTGTCAAATCCATTTTGTGGCATCTGCAAAATTTTACACAGAGGACCAGGAGAGAAAAATAAAAGATACATACGAAGTGAAATCCTGTGGTATGTTTTGAACAGCACAGCCTGAAGTTCAGCATGCACATCTCCCACCCTCACTGTATCTTTCTCTGTGTTGCACCCCTTCATGAACGCAGACCGGAAACACATGAAACGTGAACACGTCTTAACTGCTTTGTCCTTCCATACTGTGCATTCATGTTTTAATCGCCCACTTGGCAAACTACACAACAGTTGAATCATGGGATGAATGCACAAGGGGTTGGAATTCACCCCTTGCATGCAGTGCTTTTTCACAGGATACGGGCTGGCCCTCCCTGCTCTGAATCCACTTTCATCTGAAAGATGCCGAATCATCTTAGCAGCCACAGCTATATGCACAGCTATCGACAAAACCATATCGGATCTGTTCATAAAACCAACGTTTTGCCTGTTTGTCAGGCGGGAGGCAGAGGTGGCGTTAGCGCTCACGGGAGGCTGATCAATCTCATCTAAATAGTGCAAATACATATCGATCGCGAGAGGGCCTTTGAAGAGTGCCGCTCGTGTGACCCAGTACAGAGCGTGCTTTTGCGCCTCAGCATCGGGCGAAGATTGTTAAACCGCCAACATATTTTTCACAGTATTAATTCCCCTTCTCCTCATTGCCTTGACTCCATGGCTGGGATAATATTTCACACAAATTACACAGGTAACAGCAGTTTTTCTCACATTAGTGTTGTTTGATATGATTTATATAAGCTTACTTAAGAGTACAGCACATTGTCCCTCTGAGAAAGAGGTTGACAAGCACGCTATTCCATTTTTCAAGCCCCCTTCCCCCACCCCCCTTCCCCGTCCCCTGTCCCCTCTGCACTCTGTTGAAAAGAAAGCCATGCAGAACATGTGTCATTTTCAATATCGTTGAAAATGACCCCCACCACAGGAAATGTAAGCAAAGTGCTCACTGTGTCTTTGTTCCTCTAGGACAGACTCTTAGGACAAACCTGTGTTTTTGATTTGTTTCACAGCTGCAGTCTTCCCTTGATGTTGGTCATTTTCTTTGTTTGTGCTCCTGCCTCCAATTTGATGATGCCGGGGCCCACAATGACAATGAGATAGGGATAACAGATGAAGGGTTCAACATAGTGTGCACAATAACACTTCGACAGCTCTTACCTGCTGGCAATATGTCACTTTCACAGAGAAACTCCTCTGCTTTTGGCCATGACCTGTAAACTCAACCACAACTCAAAGGAAATTTGCTTTGATTTTTTTAAAATGTTTTTGTTGTTGGTGTTTAATTTGAATTGCAGTTGTCCATAATAAATGAGTCATATTCAAAATGACACCCTTATCTCCTTCCTTGCTTTTTCTCCTTCCTTTTTCTCCTTCCTTTTACCTTCAGTCATAAGTACTACCCATGATGGAGATATTCTGATTTTATTAGTGGCAATATCTATGACATTATCATTGCAAGGGGTCAATGGTATGACAGCTAGACTCTTTTTCATACACATCTCAGTATAATGCAATAGATTCACTCTCCCAAATTTAGTAGCGCCATTATATCCATTATATTATACAGCCTTTGTGTGGGACCAAAATGTGTTAACATGTTGAAACACTACCGGAGGACAGGGAGAATGGCATATCAGCCTCCCAGCGCAACATCAATAAGATAAATACATGCACTCTCCATCTCCAGAACAGGAGATGAAGATTAAAATTCACAATTGCCACTGACTGCCCTCTTATTATTAACAGACATAATTCCATGACAGGAACAATCTGCCAAAGGGATTTGTGCATAGACCGAGAGGGATTCAATATCATAATCTATGGCAGTAAACGAACAGCACCGTAGACAGTGTCGGGTAGGGGGAGGCGGGGGGGGAGGTTGCAGGAAGGCTAAAGTGGATATGAACATTATGGTTGCGACGCGTTCCAATTTCCTTTAAGGAAAGCTTAATCATGTTATTCTGGGAAAGACGGTCCAAATGCGGTAAGTCCCTGGCTGAATTAGCAAGTCCGTTAGAGAAATGCAGGCTAATATGCAAGCTAATTCATGATTATTTCATTCAGCGTGTCAACTCTCAGATGAAGACAACTGCTTATGGGCTATGAATCATGTGCCATCCTTATGGTATGCTGTCCATGTTGTATTCACATGACTGTATAAACTCAAGAAGGCAACAATTACGTGGGATTTACAGGGCTGTGCAGAGAATTCATCAGCAACATTGACATGCATAGACAGCAAGGTGCCTTTTGGTTCAAATTCACAGATATTTTGATAGCTTCATTCATTTTGACAGAAGTTTTCTGTTTTTTTTTTCTCAGTTTTCTCAGTGCAAGAAGAGCTCTGGCGTGAAGAGTGGATTTTAGATGGAATCCATGTAATCTTTCTGCATGTAAAAAAAATCTATTTTGGATGGAATTTTTATGAAGCTGGGGTGCCATGTGAACACTTACATTACCTCCTGTTCAATGGCAGAGAAATTAGCCCAGCTCTCACCAAAGCCCTAAGTGCAATCAATTGAAGTGCACCGTTGTCATTAACATTGACTCAAATAATGGACAATAAGGATGAAAAGTGGGAAGCCAATGTTGTCCCAGTCATTTATTTTGCTATCTTGTATGTAATTACAGCACACAACAATCAGACTTAAGACAACAGAAAATGGCATTGTGAAAATTACCACAAATCTATATGTATGTTGCAGGTATCACATAGTGCTGGTATCATACATTGCTGGTATCACATAGTGCTGGTATAATACAGTGAACATATAACAGTGCTGGTATCATCGCAAAGTGTAGGCCTCATATAGTGCAGGTGTACCATTCAGGTAAACATTGTGATATACTGTACATGCTACATGATACCTGCAAAGTGCAGATACACAGTACAGGTATTATACCTGTACTATATAATGGGACAGTGGTGTGGCATAGTGGTAAGGAGCAGGGCTTGTAACCGAGAGGTTGCTGGTTCAGTTCCCTGCTGGAGCACTGCTGCTGTACCCTTGGGCAAGGTACTGAACCCATAACTGCCTCAGTAAATATCCAGCTGTGTAAATGGATAACACCTGTGTAAGTCGCTCTGGACAAGAGTGTCTGCTAAATGACAAAAAGGACAATAATATAATTCCTGCACAGTGCGGGTATCATACAATGCATACACAGCACATACAATGCACACATTACTAATGAGACAAGAGTAAATATGACAGTTACACACACAATCACCATCCACAGTCTCAGGGAAATAGTGGCTCCACTTCTTAATTTAACAAGGCTTTGTCTGTATCAGAAAGGAATCTTAATATATTAGAACACAAAATTTAAATATATAGTATTCATGTCATGTGATATATATGAAAATGGAACAGTAAAATGGGAGTAGCCATTTTACTGCAATTGTATGTATATAAAGTAGAGTATATGGTAATTTGGCAGGTTATTGTGGCATGCTTTATACCAGTGTTTCCCAACCCTACTCCTGGCGGCACCCTGTCCTGCATATCTTCTATCTATCCTTGCTCTACCTACCTGACTGAACTCATCAGTGGCACGTTTGATTAGCTGAGCACACCTGATTTACTCCAGCAGCAAGGATAGATCGGAGACATGCAGGACAGTGTGCCGCCAGGTGTAGGGTTGGGAAACACTGCTTTATACATATATGGTGTGTGTGTGCGTGTGTGTGTGTGTGTGTGCATGTGTGCTTCTATGCCTGTTAATCTTAGGGCCTATTTCTAAACTTACACTGGATCAATAAGTCAGCTATTTATTAAGTAATCAAATAAGTATGATATAGTTGAATAATAACAGGCCATAATAAAGTAACACAATTTATGCACCAACATTAACATATATAATTGAAGAATTACATTTTTGTCTACATAATTTCATAATCTAACATTGGAAATGCATTACTCCATTACTACCAGCTCTATGTCTGTCAGCTGACTACATTAAAAATAAGTTAAATGACTTAATTTACTCATATGCTCATATTGACTCAATGCTCATAATAAAATTCCTTAAAATAAATTGTGACAAAAACATCACCACAGGTTTGCCTCAACATCAACTTAACAAAGGAAAATCCAGTCAGTTGTAACAGAAATTGACATGTGAGCAGTATGACTCATTAGAAATGACCAGAGCAGTCAAATTTGGGAATATTATATAATGATGGCCTAGAGCATCCATTCAGAATTTTTCTTTATATGGGGATCTCATGAGGAAGACTTACACCATATGCATCAGAGGAATAAAAGCATTGTTCTTCCACCAGATCACTGAATTTCAGTGAAATACTGTATGCATTTATTCTGTGATTGTGTTACATGCTTTGTAACACCATCATACATTTACAAGTTGAATACACAATATGGAGATAAGAACAATGGAAGAGTATCACCGAGCACCCGGCATGGAGTCTACAGAGACCAATCAGTTAAGACTTAGACCAATCATTTAGTCTGTGGAATGATTATCATGACCTCAGTCTAATTTTAAATACACATGACCAAAAAGTAAAAATTAAAACAGGAAGGTAACTTGATGGTTAAGTATTCCATAGTAAGTAACTTGAAGGTAAATGATAACACAGGCCCTGTTAGTGGTTCGGTCATAAATTAAATACATTTTAAATCTTGTTTCCAATACCAGGACATAGAACATTGGTGACATACAAACAGGGTAAAGTTCTGCATGTGGCGCATTTGAAGCTCTTATTTAGAATGGCGTTGGCACGGAATGTCCTTATCCCCACATATTGAAACACTGCGGAGCATTGACAAACGGTGCATTGACAAAGTTTTACATGCCATGTGCAATTGCACAAAATTGACAATAGGTTTATTAAAATCTGTTAAATATTCTTCACCAGTTATCTTGAGAAATGAATTAATCCAGAATCTTTAGTTGGTCATTGAGATCATGTTACATGAAGTACCTAAATCTCCACGAAATCCCACCAGTAATGTTTCCCAATGGAGTCACTCCACTGAATCACAAAAGGGGCCATCAGTATGCACAGCACTGATTTAGGAGTCATATGACTCCTTGCGCCGCCTGGTTCACTCTGGGACTGATAGATGAGTGGTAATCCATCGTATCAAGAGACTCTCCATCATTTAAAGTGTGCCACTCCATCAACTCTGGCAACAGATCCACGTGTACCACAAGGTTCACTGCAAGTAATATTTCAAACAACTGATACCACACATAACTTTCTCAGGGATGTGTGGGAAAAGTTCTTTAATGATGCAATATTTAATCGGATGAACCTTCCTTTCACACTGTGAAACTGCACAACTAGGCAAAGCATCAGTCGCTGTGGAACAAATCTCAGACATTAGCCCCAGCTAGCTTCCTTGGCCCAAAAAAAAAGATAAAAATGGCTGTGAAAGGAATAGCTAGGCAAACTTGATTGGGTGTTGTGTGAAGCAAAATGGCAAAACCCAAAACAATAAACCAAAAAAAAAGTGGCATGAGGCAGACCTCCCAGTCCAAGGTAGCAAAAAGTCACCGACATTGGGAGTCTTTATACAGGGCCATCTCTGTCATCAGGGCTTCACAGCCAGAGACGCAGTGGTGAGTTTGTCATTTAGTTTAGTTAAAATGGCATGGTGTCAATGGTCCAAATCTGTAAGCCCCCAACAAATGCTGTACCGGTCTCCCCATCCAGACTGCTTTAAAACCAGGCACTGACATCTCCATTGCATTCAAAGTTAGCCACCAAGTTTTCTCACCCTCCTCTTCCAGTTAGCAGTTCACCTTTTTACGCATGCCTGGAAAGGAGGCAGCCTTAAGCTGGGTAGTGACGCTGCAGCATGTACCAAAAAAAAAAAAACCTAAAACAAAAGTGTGTGCTTATGTGAGAAATGTGTGTGGCCCTAACCCTAACACCTGCCAGTCAAGACACTGCTACACTTCCACACCTACAAGAAGTGCTGAAGCAAAGCAAGTGCACTCCTGTACTTGCCAACCTCCCTTTTTCACTCTACGAACCACACTGTGTATTACAGGACAGGCAGACACCGTCAGAAGCATCAACAGAACAACAACCTACTAACTTTTAGGCAGCTCCACCTGACCTGAGAAAACCTTGTCAATGTTAACCCTTTGTGTCTTCGCAGGATGAAACCAATCACGCTTCAACAATTTGGACCCCCAGCCATAGGTGGCTAATGACACATATAGTACCAGTCAAAAGTTTGGACACACCAGATTAAGATAATGGGAAACATGCATTCAAAGACATTTTGATCTAACAGACTTGTGCTTAAATGCTTGAATTTCCTTCCAAATAAAAAAAAATTGGCCACTTTGAAGAATCTAAGGTATAAAATGTTATTTCACGATGTCTGTGATATTTCTTGATGTCTTTACTATGATTTTAAAATGTGGAAAATAGTAAAAGTAAAGAAAAACCCTTCTATGTGTAGGTGTGTCTAAACATTTGACTGGTGCTGTACAAGTCTCAAATTAGATATGTCTGGGCCATAGGGCTTGGCCTACATTCAAAGCAAGTCCTTTCTGGCAACTAAGCCTCTCAGTCGGTTGTTTTGTTGTTGTTTGTTTTAATACCATCCCTGGTGGCTTGTGATCACCTGGGGTTCCTCCCTGTAAGAACCAATCCCAGGGTCACACCAAGCACCTACGGTACCAGTCACCTAGAGAAGGGCGACTGCTTAATGGTGTCATTGGTAAATCCCAACAAACGCCTTTCTCTGGGTTTATTTCTCATTTGGTTTATTTTCTCACAGAGAACTCGTAATGGATGCCAGGCCCCTTTTATATAAAGTTGATATAATTACATGAAATTATAAATGTACGGTAGGAACACATCACTCAGTGCCCTTGGTAACCTGACAGCGCTATTGTCACGCACATCATCGAGCACAAAAGGCCTGGCATTTGTAGATAGTATCAAAGGAAACTTTCAGCTATACCAGTCTTTCATCTTCAGCCCGCATGCTACTTTTGAGAAGTTAATGAGAGGACAGATAACAACATTATCTTTCTCATTGCAGTTTTTGGATCTATGCCACTAACAGAAAATGTCAAAGTTCTATGCTGTTCACCACAAAGTTGTTTTGGAAGCTAATAAAAATGGGGGGGGGGAGAGCAAGTGAGATATGAATAAATTGATAGGATTTTTGCTTTTTTAAAGCAATAATCTGCTGAAAAAATGCCAGTTCATTATATGTGTTCTTATCCAAAATGCAGGTAAGAATACAATTCACAGAATGTTTTATAGATGATCAACAAGATATCCAAAGTCCTGAGTTCACCCGTTTGAGGTTGGGTGATAAACTGCGATAGTAAATGACTGGTCACCTGTGGGGATTCAGATGGTTCCAAGCAAATGTATCTCTACCAGTAAGTATAATCCTGATCAGTCCATATTTATTGCAAGATTACTGCCTAATACATGTGTTGATTGTTGTCTTTTTTTGCTTTGCAGAAAAACAGTGTGAGTTCTTCCCTCTCACTGAAATACTGGAACTCTTCCATGCATGTTTCTGCAAAATTCAGATTTACAGAAGTAACGCAGACAGGTTTTTTTTTCTTATTATTATTTCATTTACATTACATTACTGTCATTTAGCAGATTCTCTTATCCAGAGCAACCTATTTAGGTTACAATTTTTACATGTTATCCATTTATACATATAGATATTTATTGAGGCAATTCTGAGTTAGGTACCTTGTCCAAGGCTACAGCAGCAGTGTCCCAGCAGGGAAATGAACCAGCAACCTTTCAGTTACGAGCCCAGCTCCTTACCACTACGCTACACTACCGTCCCAAGTTGATTTTGATAGATATAAATTAATAATAATAAATAATAGATTATATATAGATAATGTATAGATGTATAGGTTGTACACCTTTCAAGGATCTTAAATCAATTTACATTACAGAGCTGGGGGCTGTGGGGTTGACTCACCTCATCCACCATCAATATGTAGAAGCCTGCTGGGTGAAGCAGAAGGGCCAGTGAACAGTTTCAATAGTGTTTTTTTTCAGGTTTTGCAGTTGCTGAAGTATAAAAACTGCACCCACATCCCCCTGAAATGTTTCTTGGAGGAGCATCGGTTGAACAGACTGTAAAACACCTTGGCTTACCATGGGGAAAACAGAGATAGGAACAGATACTGTACAAGCACCTCCATTTATGACCGTTGCAGAAGCACTTTGTCACTTTCTTACAGGTTAAATGCGTTTGGAGGAAATTAATTCAAGTGTGCTACTAGAATCAAAGCAATGCATCATGTTTGACTGGGAAGTGTCAAAGCTGGGATGATTTGATAATATTTCAAGGCTGGCAGGAGATAAGAATTCATCTGATAGATCATGGCAAGAGTTACACCCTGTTAAGTGCATTACCTTTTGTCACTTTCATATTCTAAATTCAAACCTATCCATTTGCAAGTAGAACAAAGGTGACAAAGAGAATCTACTTTGTGAATACACATGTTGAATCAAAGGTTTGTTAAGCAATTTAGATGATTAGAAAGCTAGGTGACAGCAACAGTGAAGTATATTATGGCAAACTGCCATAAAACGTGAGAGATTGTCTTATAAAGGGATTTTGTACCCGTACAGTGAGCACCCAACTTTAAAGTCTTTGGTGTAGCAAGTATATCAGTATATAATGTAAGTTATGTAGTTTACATAGTGCACAAGACTCTAGAAAGTATGGCCTAAACTAAGAAGGTTACTAGGAAGAGAGTCCAGCACAAACAATGTTTGGCCATCTATTTATTTGTTAATACTTCAAGCACAACATTTATGCTCTATAAGCAAAAGTTGATTCTTTAGCTATTTTACTGATCCCATCAGTGGAAAAAAGATCAAGCAAAGAAATCAGTTCCAGAGTAATTTCTTAGTCTCAGCACAACACAAACAAATGGAAAAGCTGTGTTATCACTTAATATATTGGGAGACCATGAGCACTGAGCCCTCAGCCCTACGACCAGAAAAATGAGAGGGTTTATAACATTAAAATCATAAACTACATTTAGCAATTTACCCTGCTTCCTCTTCAAAGAGAACTCAAGTTATTGCTCATATATGCCATTGACTTTAAAGACAGGAAACCAATGGAAACTCCATTCCAAGCCAATATGCCTATGTGAACGCAACTTGAGGTTTTAGCTGTAGTCTTTTTTCCCCAACCAGTGAAGGATTTTTGTTCTCATTACCTTCAATCCAAGCTGACGCAAATGATATCAGAGAGTGTGCTGCCAGGTCCTCAGGACTTCCTCTGCTGTTCAAGGCTGAGGTTTCCTCCAAAAAAGGCTCCATATTACCCCTATCCATCACTATTTGTCTTCTGTAATCACTAAATAGGGGTGTGCTCTGGTTTCTCTTCTGAAGTGTTTATCACCTCAGATTTTATCAGCAGCGCCAGTGAAAGAAACATACCATAGTACTACACCGTGCCAGCACTGGCAATGTTTAAAGGCACAGGTCAGTGAGACAAAAAATAATAATAATGAAAAACCACCCAGAACCCATGCTATGCGAGCCAGCCTGGTTCCAGTTCATTGGTGCAAAATCGGTACCACAGAGACTGTTCTTTCCACTCTCAAAATGTGAGGGTAGATTGTGTTGGTATCCCATGCTTCATGTGGCAGAAATTAGGCTATGAAGGCTTCAAAACTTCAAACCAAGCCTCACACGGAGATATATTTTTTATTCTGCAAGGCAGTCTACTGTACCACCAGCATGTTTTGGCTGGTGACCGTAGAATGGCAGGCACGCTTCATTTCCTCTGCTTCTGTGAGAAGTTATCCACCACGGCCCTCTCTTGTCCCAACCGCCGCAATGCATTAGGTATACTTTCAGGACAAAAAAAAAACAACCAGCTGGAACACCACAGTTTAATGGCTTTCTGAAATATCCCAGAAGATAAAAATAAATAACTAAGAAAGAGGAAACTTTTCAGATCACCACTGACAAAACTTAACAGTTTTTTTTTTCCTGCAGGTGGCGAATTGAGAACTGGAGCCAAGGTGTTTTCGTACTTTAAACTACAGGTAACTTGAGTAATTACTGCGCCACAAATGGAAGAGTAATTATAAGACCGGGTTAATTGCTTGATCTCTGCCATATGTGCCATCTACCGTCGCAACCAAAATGATTCACATCCACTCTGTCTGCTGTGGCCTGTAAACTGAACTTTACTCTCAAAATCAGACTGCTTTGGATAAATGGGTTGCTTTACACACAAAAAATACTTGTTTACCTAAAATATGCAAGAGATTTAAGCTGTAACCTGTGTACAGTGTGCCCATTTCTGCCCTTTGTGCTGGATGTGAAGGCCATGCTGCAGGTCATTCTCTTGCAAGTGCCCTCATGCCAGAGAGCTTTCCTTATGAGGAATACAGCCTATTCAAGGCAAAGGACTGACATTACAAGGATCATTACCCACAAATATAAAAAGCATCGCCTGGCTTAATGATGCTTTGATAAGCCTTTTTCTGGAAGTAAACATAATCTGTTAACTTTCAATTCTTTTTGTCACACACACAATTATATTTGAGGCAGAATAAATGGGACCCTGGCGAATGTTAGAGCAACATGCACAGCACAATAATGCTCCTTTTTGCCCGTTGTCTCTCCTTCCTCCCTGTTTGTGTGATGCATGACAGGTTACAGATGCAGAAATAGAATATAGTGCGCAAAAAGTAATAAATCTTGGATTGAAGGCAATGTTGTTTGATATTAGTCATGATTTACAGCAATGTTTTCACTTAAATCAACAAAAAATGGAATACCACATTTTTTGGTTGTGCGTGTTTTTGTAAATTCTGTGTAGGTGCGCATGTGTGTGGACATGTGTGTGTGTGTGCGCGTTGTGCATGTCTATGCGTATCTGTTCATTCTTTTTTTTTTTTTTAACATGGCGCTACATTTGTCCTTGCCGTATTCTTGAAAAAGGCAAATGGTGCTGAGAATGAATTTGAATTCATGTGAGGAAACCTTCTGGGCAAGGATGTTTGTCTCTCTCAAGGGTCATGCAAGGTTCGCTCTCTTCCTCTCGCTTTGCCGGCTTAATCTCGCAATCCTCAAAAGCATTTAAAAACGCGTCTTTTGCCCGTAGCAATGTTGATTTTCACTAAATTGGACAGCCTCATCCAAAGCAGATGTACGATTCCAGTGATTCTCTGAAACATGTCAGCTCCCGAGCAGCGCGAGCAGAGCGTCGTGGCCAACCTGAACGGTGTCAACACGCCGGGAGACACGTTGTCAAAAAATCCACATGACGGAAAAATGACAAGTCCATCAATCCTGTTTACCCCGGGAAACAGGGGCCCTGCGCTGGCAATCAATAACGCTCACAATTAGCCCCTCTCTGGAGGTCTCTTTTCCCTCGCACAGCTGGACAGGAACACTGTGTGGCCCCACGTCACGCCAGCCTCATGTCCTGACATTAACCACCCCCTCTCGGGACCCATTGACATTTCCATGAGCTGCAGAGGTGGGGGGAGGGAATGGGGGGGTTCACCTTGACGTGGCAACCCGGTTCTTCATCCGATACAGCCTGAGAGGGAAGATTTTCCCATGAAGGACTCCATGGATCCTGACTAAAAATCAAAACTAACTGACCCTCTTGAGGGATGTCTGGACAAGCTATGACCACAATAGATCTGGACTGAGTTGGACAGGATGTTTAGAGAGACAAACACCACCACTGCAACACGCTGGCAGTGTTTTTTCTAATAGCATTCTCTGCCTCTTTAATTTTTAGAGGATAAAACTTTAGAGAATAAAACATTTGCAACCTACGATTACGTTCGGTTAATCACAACTGTGATGCAAACTACACATTTCTTGGAGAGCTTCCCAGGTGACACTGAAGTGTTATAGTGTTACTGAATAGGACATTATAATTAGTATGAATAGTATGGGGAACCCCACTGGCTTCTCATAAATATAAAAGATACTATAAATATTGCAGATATCCAATAGTGGTTAGGTCAAAGGTTTGAACCCTTGGTCAAACTTCCTCTCCATTTGCATTTACGCCTGACTTTTCTTTCCCTTCGTTTAGTAGACAGGACCAGTTAAGATACATCAAAAAGCTACATTACCACTTTTATGTTCTTTTGAAATTATTAATGTTGCTAAAACCTTTAAAAAAACCTTTAGAGAACTGCAAATACATATTCAATTTCTCCAGAGGGCTGTGAAACCTCTGTGCTTGCAAGTATTTCACCATATTCCTGCATCGTGTTAAAAAAAAGCAAAACTTCAGCATTACAATAATTAAACAAAACCCTAAACAAATATGAATTGTATCTTCTTTAATGTTGGAAATTTCAGCTGTGAACAAATGAAAAAGTTCACTTAAAGCAGAAGACTATACAATGCTTCAGGCTAATTTGCCATTCAGGACCTATGCCATATGATCACACATGAAGGAAAAGACAGGTCTTAAGTGGGCAGGAACACTTAACGTAATGCTTGTTGTATTCTGAGGTTCCCTCTCTCTCAGTCTGCTGAAAAATGCTGCAGTTAAGTACTGGATCAAAAGCAAGGAGATCTTTAAAACTGTGGCTGATTTACCTGAAGTTTCCAAAAGGCCAAAATATGCGACAATGAGGATCGCTTTCACCTTAAGTATAATATTTTGATTACAACAAATGGAGATTTTATGTGAAGGTCAGCACAAGACATAAAGCATATGACAATAAATTATAATGTACTGGCAAATTATAATGTACTGGCAGAACCACAACAACAATTAAAAGAGTTCATAAGAAAAACAATACCTCGTATGAATCTTATGATCTCACACACTATCAAATAAATACGTCAGCCCAGACTGATACCATTTTAGACTCCTTCCTCCCTCTCTACAAATACATTTCATTACTAGCAAATTACCAGGAGAACCAGGAAAGAAAAACCAATATAAAGATGCACATTAACAAGTTAGGCAGCACCATGTTCCTGTTGTAAAAAATGTGACTGTTTATGCTCAAGGATAAAGTATACAGGTATATTAACTGCGTTGCTAAAGCAAGACCAGCCAACTGTTTTTCTTTTAATCAAACATTGTTTATGGCTTTTAATAAAACGCACTCAAGTGATTTCCGCTTTACTGTGAAATTATAAACCACCCATTGGGTATGGGGAGAGTTTATTGATTTTTGTTTGATGGGGGCAACATTTGAAAAATGTGACCTTGTTAATCAAGGTAAGTGACTTACTGTGGAATCTGTTGCCAGCGTGCACTCTGCAGTAGTAACTGAATGCCATGGCTGACCTGCCCATCCAGTAGAGAAAGGCTCACTTGTCATGTAAGAGCTCAGTTCTGCTGCCAAGTTTGCCACTTTCTGGCCTGAACTCTGAGTCATTTCTTCCTACTGTGTTTCCCACAAAAACATGAACATAGTTTTTTCTTCACTCTGTCTCATAAGAGATGTTGCTCATTAGAGGTTTACCATGAGCTGTCCGGAATATTTCACGAGTCTGCATTTTTTGGGGCGTGTATGTTGTTGTTGTTGGTTTTCCAGTTATACAACGATGGACAGCATTAGCACTACCTGCTGTGTGATAAACATGTAGCGCTCGATCTGAATTGTCCTGCTCCATCATCATAATGTTCTACAGAAAATTAAGTTCTAACCTAATTTACATATTGTGAGTGAGGTTAGAGGACAAGAGCTAGTAGCATATAAGGTATACCCACTGTGCCTTAAGTACTATACTGTACTTAATGCATGACCAATGTACTTAAGTTTTGTAATAGCAAGACAACCGGGATTCTGTAAGGAACCATGACTGAATAGCACAGACTCCTGTCATAATGATTGGGCCAGTGCAGGAGTTAACTGGAGAATTACAGCATGAATGTCATTTTAGGATCACAATGAATGGATCTTGTAGGGCACAGAAGCATATTGAAAAGTTTTGTACAGTGGAAGTCAACTTAGCAAAGACTAGTATTATATGACAAAGCTTCTATCTAGTGCAGGGTGGATAAGACTAGGCTCCTGTTGGGAAAATTCAATTCAGGCTGAATATTTTGTGGCATACACTTGCAGTGGGCTTTAGTCTATTGTATTAATAATAAAATGTCTGTACCACAAACTCAAAACTAATGTCATTTCTCTTCATCTCCTACATTTAAAGTGAATTCACCACCATGGCCTGACTATCAACTGCTGAACTCTCAGATTGAGGGCAAAGTGTGTTGCATTGTTCAGAGAGCTGGACACCAGCCACCATTCACATTCACTGAAATTTTCTTCTACAGTAGAACACTTCCTTGTGTGAATGTCCTGCAGACAAAAGAATAAAATGCGAAGAGAAGTCATAAATAAAACAGGGATGACTCAATAAACTGAACTTTACAGATGATGTGGTTAAATACTGTGTGTGTGTGTGTGTGTGTGTGTGTGTGTGTGTGTGTGTGTGTGTGTGTGTGTGTACTGGATGTGTGTTTGAGCCAAGAGTCTACCACTAACCACAGAGAACTGCACCAACAAGGTACAGTAACATTTCATTACAACACATTAAATGAGGTTAGCTGTTAGCTAATGAGCCGTACATTGCAATTTTATAAGTGGAATGTAACCTCATTCAAGAATACGATTATTTAGACCTTCCTGTAACACTTGACATGAAATTCATGGAGTGAAACTATCCCTAACTCCCAATTTAATTTCATGTCATTTCATGCCAGTGGTCATACAGTAAGGCAGTTTGAATGAGGTTATGTCCTTCAAAATGACAAAAACATTTAGAAAAGTGTAACTTTAACATAATTATGAACATAGTATTTATCAGCCTGGCTGCCTTGTTTTTCATCACTAATTCACTTTTTTTTGTCAGAATCAAGCACCAGAAGTTAATGGCTTCCCTATTATGTCATCTAGACTCATCATATTTGATATCACCAGACAGCCTACAGGTCCCTACAATACAAGTGAATTTAATTGTTTTGATTATAAATTAGGTTTGAAAGCTGTTTTTTAAGTCTAGATTTTGTTTGCTTATGTTTCCCCATGTTATTCAATGAAGTAACTTTTATTTAGTTATTCAGTTTATTTAAACTTTTAACATTGTGATGGAGTTGTTAAGGTTGTGAGGTCATGCTTTTCCAATACCTTTTGTCAAAAATATTTTTCCAAGGTAGGCCACCCCATCTTCCAATCAATGTGGAATGTACACGTCAATTCGGTTTGGCTGTCTCTGGACAAGAGCCAACAAATACAGATAAGAGAGGTGCATGACCTAATGTCTGTGTTTGTTATGTTTTGTTGGGAGAAGTTGGATTGGTGTGTGTGTGTGTGTGTGTGTGTGTGTGTTGTGTGTGTGTGTGTGTGTGTGTTGGGGGGTTTATGTCAGCCAGGGTCCCCTCATCAATAATCAGCACCCTCTCGCGAATCACGAGGTTCTTGCAAGTTACTCAGATGATGTCAGTGGAGGTGAGCCTATGCCCCAGTGAGCTTGAGAATGATGGGGACTTACTATACTACTCACACAGGTTTGAGTGTTTTGGAGGGCTGCTTCAGCACTCCTTCACTAATGTAGAGGATGTTGTGGAGGGGCGAGCCACTTGATGATTCCAAATGGAAGCAACAATGGAGGAAAAAACAATAAAATAGAAAAAAGAACTCAGTCCCACCCTTGATGGTAGGTAGCTGTGAAGCAGCAGAATGAGACCAAGGTGAAGTGTTGCAGCGTGCCTGAAGCCCGAGACTGCACGGGTGCTCCAGGGATCGGTTGATTCCAATCTGTAAATGGCTCAAACAGCTTTTCAAAAGAAAATCGATCGGTTGGTAAACATCTCGTCTGAACGAGCGGCCCATCATTTCAAGGCTGAGGATTGATCAGACACGTGTGTGGCCCCGAGGTCAGACACACACTGGAGTTACTCACCATGTGTTTCACAGGGTACCTCCTCGTAGCACCCTCAACCCCCCGCAAAAAACAGAAGATCTGTGCCAATGTCTGTGATCAGAACAGAAGAATCACAGCTGTGAGTTTCAGTGCTAAAGCTGCATTGGCCCCATTTAAAAGCACATACGGTTAGAAGTCATTCTTGACTTAACTTCCCCCTGGAGGGTGCTGTTACAGACCCAATGAAAAAGGTAACAAACTATTAACGAGTCGCATACAGAATAAACTCACATTGCTAGACACTCCCCTCAACCTTGCCTGCTGTGCTCAGAGCAAAAAAAAAAAAAAAACGTCTGTGCTTTGATTGGTATCTCTGTAACATTCATAATTGCATGAAATATGAGCAGTAAACATATGTAGCGGTTGACACCCGACACCCACTTCAGAGCACAGTACAGGGAACCCTGTTGATCCTGCGGCTGATGTCGACTAATTATCCGTCACTCCCTGCTGTGGCCCGCTCCCAGGCTCCCATCATTCTCATTAGCAGACTGGAAGTTTCCACTGCTTTCCCAAACACCCCTCCACCCTCCCACCCCCACCCCCAAAAGGCCATCCCACTGCTGATATGGACTGCATGCTAGTTTTCCCCTTTATCTAATCAAACAATAATCAAAGCAAACCAAAGAATCTATTACTTGTTATGTTTAAGCACAAGGGGTTTGATTGGTAATGCTGAAAAGCACAGAATTCATTCTGTATGTATTCAGGCACGTGTATTTATATTTATGTACAAACAATATATGTTTATTTAAATGTATGGTAACGACATGATGATTTTGTTACTGCCTCCAGTGTTATTGATTCATAGCTGCTGAACAACAGGAATAAGTGACAGTCACCACCTCCCCCCAGATGGTGTAGTGGTCTGTGTCCATTGTGCTGCGTGCCATCACATAAAGAGGGTATTATGGCTGAAAGGTGCCATTCTTAATGACAACCCTGAAATAATTATGAGGCCTATTTAATGAGAATATGGACAGATTCTCAAATAATTGAATTTGTGAAAAACCTTGTGCTGTCAGATGAGGGGAACTGAACTGAACTAATGGCGACACACACTGTTCCTGGAAGAGCTGAGTAAGTATGTAAAAACAAAAAAACCAAATACATGTAATCAACGTAGTAACCTGCTGTGATTCCGTGGGCCTCAAACCAGGTGCATGCTGGGTATATGTGCAGTGTGTAACTCTGTATCCTAGTGAGGCAATGCGAGGTTTGCTCTTTTTTTTTGTTTTAATGATCAGATTTCAGCTACGGCTTGCAGCGGTGTCTGAGACATGAAGGTGAAATCGTTTTAAGGAGCCGTTACAAAAGCCTCTCTCGGCCCGGTCGCGGTAGTGTGCGATATAGCCACCGGGAGCAATCTCTGAGAGCGGCCGAACTAATCACGTTTGTCCTGCGGTCGCCTCCAGCCAAAGCGCTAAAAAAAAAAAAAAGAACAACGTCACACTGTCCTTTTCCCCCGCTTTATGAAACCAACAAGGGCTCGTCATAAGTCATCTGAATAAATGGGCTGTTTAAGGGCGATATTTTGATTTAGTGTAGATGTAGGTTTCCACTCAGAAGATAAAGTCTCTAGGCATTTTTTTTTCTCTTATAATTTATCTTTACACTCCCCTCTGTGATGACACATCTGAGGAAAGAAATGCGTGTATTTAGGGGGCAAAATATATTACTTAAATTGATACAATGTCAGAGTGAGGGAGGAAAATATAAATATTCAGTATATAGATATATTTGCACTTGTTCTGTTATGTTTCAGCACTGCATTGGCATTCATCCACACCAGGCTGGTAAAACAGGTCCTTGCTACAGGACTGTGCCCGTAATGATTGAACGTGAACAAAAGTGACTGAACTTTGTTGAGTGGCACGCAGACATAACCTTTTAATTTTTGTTTTTGTCCATCCATTGATGAGTCTGTTTACAGTAGTTCTGCTCCGGAACATATTTTTTTTTACAAGCCCTTACGGGCTGGGCCCAACAGTGGGCATAACGCTTAAATAAAAATTAGTATCAATAAAGTATCAATCAATCAATTTTTTATATCTCTGCATGGAAAATTTTTTTAAAAAAACAAACTAAGCGGGGGAGAAAAAAAGTCAAATGCAAAAAGTCACGTCGCGCAAAATCCATCCATTGATTTGAGTGAGCAGGGAGGCACTGTCTGGGAGTGGAGAGGAGGTTCAGACTGAGAGCATGACGCAGTGGAGCCGGTCCCACAGAGCTGCCTGAGCTAAACCGGAGCGGACAGCCCGTGAGCACGCGCGGGCTCCTCCACGGCCAGGCCCGGCGTTCACCTCAAATTACTCCCGTCAAGGGCCTACGCATCAGACGGCACGGTAATTGGCAGTGTATTAACAAGCAAATTATGTTAATTAGCGGGCGCCCGAACGATGAAGAATAATATCCTCTGTGATTGTGGGACGGTGCAGCACGGGGCGCTCGGTCATTTGCATTTTCCCATTTCGGAGGAACAATGGCTGCAAATGAGAGGGAGAGAGCGGAGAGAGAGAGAGGCCCAGATCGGAGAGATAGCGCCGCTCCTTCACATGTAAATGAGCGCGCCATCTAGATAGCGTAATGTCACTCTCCCTCACCCCCCCCAACCCCCCCCCCTCCGGGGGCGGCTCGCGTTTCGATCGCGTCCTTCCGCCGAGCGCCAAGCCGCGCGGCACCACTAGGTGCACGGCTCCCAGCCTTCGGGGTGAATTGAAAAATGAGGGGGTGTGTTTGGAAACAAAGCAGCGGTTTGCCTTTCTCTCTGTGACAAGCGAAATTGGATCCGGGTTCCTGGCGACTTGATTCACTCCGCAAGTGCAGCAAATCATCTACATTTCCCAACGCGACACGACGCCTAATACTCCGCTGTTTCCGTGACAGCTCTCGCGCAAACGGCGCCCACCGCTCCTTTGATTGTGTGTTGCGGACAAATAAATCAGTCCGGTGTGCTAGTCAGCAGATCGGAGGCACGGTGACATTCCTCAGCCGAGGTACAAGGACAATATGCTTGGTTACCTGAGTTATTCTTCTGAGGTGTCTGAGGAGATAAAGGGATGATTTGATTGCTGAGTGCTGGGGGGGAGAGGTTAGATGAGTGGATTGGGGATTTGAGAGTTTCACTGTTTATCATGACGTAAACAGAAAGATTGCGCGTGACTAACACGGTCTGTTGCTTTGGCATGCAAAAGGTGTGCGCCTTTGCCATGGAGGTACTGTGTTAGTGCTGATGTGGCTTTTTTGGGCCCAGTCATTTGCCCGTAATCTGCATGCATTAGCTACCCAGGCCCACCGCGTGACACCCGTGAAGGAAGTGACACGGACGCTGGGTGCTGAGGCCTCAACGTGCATTTCCTGCTTTCCATTTTGTTGACCTGTGGCTTATTAAGTGCAAGCCCTTGCACAATTAAATGAAAAACTTAGGCTGCAGTCAGATATTTTGATTTATTTGAGTTGCTGAAAGTGACTGTGGGGCTTGCGATCCAGCAGAATCCTGTCACATGGGCTCAGAGCAGACGTGTGACCTGATCGGGTTCTTTTCCATAGGCAGCATAACAGGACGCACTTAGCTGCCTACTGTAAGGCTATGATACAGCCCTGTGCTCTCATGCTTTTTTATGGCAATTTTGGCAAGTTACTAGACTGATATATCAACATCATCACCTTATGGTTTAAGGTAAAACTTTGAATGAAGCAACTGAATGAAACAAAACAGCTCTGAAGTTTATAAAACTGGAGAACAAAGGTCAAAGTCTACGGTGAATTTTTAGCTGCTACCGTAAGTTGGCACCACAGGGTAGTCCATTCCACCACTGAGGGGTCATAGAAGTGAATGAACACCGCACACCTCTGTCACAGACTGGAGGGACTACCAGGCTTCCAACTGGGTCCCCATGTGTGCATGTCCATTTCCCCGATCCACGTTCTGCTTCTTCTGGTTTAATGCCTACATTCAATTCCAGTGTGGTATACTATGTAACACTTGAGAGGCACTCTGTGAAATAAGGTCTGGTTGCAGTTCAGCCCTTTAGGTGTGAGGATCTACCACTCAACCTACATTCATTTACCTCTTGGTGAGCTTTACTGACCATGGACTTTAAGTGGTTAAACCACAGGTAAAAAAACAGCCCCTGTTGGTTTTTTTTGTTTTTTGTTTTTTTTTCTGTGCTGGATCCATTACCCCCATCTGTTTACCAGTTCAGTTTCATCACGGGAAAACCATTCAAGATCATTCACGGATTTCTGCTAATTAAATGTTAGCATCGCTCCTCTTCCCAGTGTTCCAGTGACATGCTGCAGCCTATTCTGTTGTGAAAGGCCAAACCGGAAGGCAAGGTGATATTAATCAGAGTGATCATCGCACATGTCGGGAGCTACAGGCAACAGATAAGGTGTCGTTGATCCGGAGATACATCCTAGCAATGTTCCAGGAATTAATCATACGCTTTCCAGCTAAAAAAAAAAAAAAGAATAACAGCTTCACAAGACTTCTGTAATGTTGTAGCCGCCTTATCGCACTGCTACAATATCACAGCAATGCTGTGAGAAATGCAAGCATGCACTGGGATGGCCTAATCGCTCTAATATGCAGGCCCCGAAACAACAGATCCGATGACCTCCATTTACATGAAAACAGCGCTGTAATTCCACACCTCTAGGCATGGTCGTCCATTTGTACTTCCAAGGCGGAGACTGAAAAGCACATCAGAGGCCCTAATTCCTGCCTGAAGGTGAGTATTTGTGACTTAAGAAAGGGAAGATATCCATTCCCCCCTTTATTTACTTTGACAATGGCAACCACAAATAGAATTCTTTTGCGTTGCCGTTGCCGCAGGAAAGCCCAATAACAACGATATCATCAGTCTCACAGGTCGCTCACGCTACGGTAATCCAAGTGAAGCTTTGCTGCAAACGCCTGAGATGCAACTCTACCCCATCCGGGACACCAGAGAGGAGCGGGATCTCTTTCCTCTCCCCGCTGTTCAAAGGAAATGTCTTGCAATATCTCGTTGGTGCTCCGAAAACACAGACGACTGGCAGAAAAACTGATAAGCAAATAAGCAATGAGGACACACATATTAAACACAAACATTCATATGCCCCCTGAAATGCTGTCAGAGAAATTTCCCACTGTTAAACAACTGAATTGTCTTTCATAATTGTTGCTTTTTGGGGGTTAAAGTGAATAGTTATGAATGCTTCCCTGAGTGTGGCACATGTCACATGTCAGATAAAGCAATGCTTCAGGTCATGATTTTCCTCGCTCCTTTTAATTAGCATTACTGGTGAGAGACTGCCATATTTCCCAGTTTATACCACTGGCAGAAATGTATTAATGTAAATGTGAAACTCATATTAAGTGGATTCTCTATAACCCCATGCAGATGCATAAAATTGCATTAGAGTTTCCATGTCTATATAAGAACAAGGTTGATCAAGCACCTGCATGATGCTTGATGTACTCCCATATAACAGCCCTAAGGTTCTCTGAATGAGGACTGTTGCCAAAGTGCTGTGAATGAGGACTATTGCCAAAGTTCTGTGAATGAGGAGTATTGCCAAAAGTGCTGTATTATATGATATAGGAAATTTGACTCTCTGCAAATATCCCATATCTGTGATGCACAAAGTCCTGGATTGGCCAGCAATGACTGTGTGACCCCAAATTGCATCTCCTTTGCATGACAGCACACCCCAGCTCAGGATGGTGGTGTGACAGGAAACAGCAGAGACGTCTGTGGGGAACTGTCCTAGTCTCTGTGTCTGTCCCCAAAGCACTCCTGAGGCCCACCACACGGACAACACAGATGACTCATGATGGACGTCTTCAGCATAGCGTCGCCACCGGAAACCACCGGAGAGCATCTGTGCTCCTGCTGCCAGCTTCACATCGGCCAAGAAGTCAGGGGTTCAGCTCGCCGCGAGCTACCGGAGCAGATTGCTCTTGTTTAGAGTAAGGATCATCCGCCAGCCTCATGCCAGCAGCTACATTAGGGTGTTTCTTCTGAGGCGGGTGTATCTGTTGCCTAGCTCTGCTTGGGCAGTGAACGCCTCCAAAATACAAGCCAAGGACTCAGCGGGAGGGCCACAGGGGTGGTTGGGGTGCAGATTGGAGGCAGTTGTCTGGAGCCTGCCAGCATCACCCTCTTTCACCAAAATCATGGTCACCGGAATAGATCAAGAACTCACCCTTGGTTCTTGTCTCTGGGGCAGAACAGAGGACTTGGGTGAGTGTGACTGTTCTGTTGACCTGGTGGCGTCAATTATTCAAGAGCAAGAAGGAGACGGAAATACCTCCCCTTGTTAAGCATGCCATGTCATTAACACTGTACCTGAGGCCCTTCATGGCATGGGAAATGACTAAGCAAACCATTCCACTTAATAAATTAGTTTTGAATGTCAAGATGACTGTCAAACTGAATACAGCCCCGATAAATGTTATGTATGCTTTCAGAATGTACCTACAAAGGAACAGGTGTACCAATGCCTACAATAGCTGTTAATTGCCAACATCAAGTAGTCAAACTGGAAACTCATGAAACAATAGAAGAAAGAAACTAATTAGAATGATTGGAGTGAGAATTTGAAAAAAAAAATGGTTTTCTCAGCTCCCACCTCACTGTTATTTTTGTCAGAATTTGAAATCCAGCCAACCATGCTACACCAGAAGAGACTGCTAAACTGCACCAGAACCTTAAAATTCCAAAATAGAATGTTTTGAGTTTCTCAGCTCATAAGCTGAGCTCGCAAAATGTGGTGCAGAATTCAAAACAGGAATATATTCAGTCTTTAAATGTGATGCTTATTGATGGCTATTTTTCACATCAGGTTACTGTATTTTTGTGATTATGTCAATTCTGATATACATTGAAATTGGGCCATTCTGTTATTGCTATGAAATGGTAGGGACATGAGGCAAATAATCAATTGGACAGAGGTAAATGACCACAAAGGGAACTTAGCTAGCACAGCAGTTCCAAAAGGTGGAAGTTAACAATTACAGATAAGACAAATCCACCAAACTGTGCAGTTGTTTTCCCAGCAGAAACATTAAATGGGGCCTGCAAGTTTCTCATCTCTCAGGTTGTCATAATGTGAAGCCAACTGAGCAAACAATGTAGATACTATTTTGATGACTAAAGACCTAGAATTAATGTGAAAAAACATCAAAAATATCACCTCATGATGACCCCATGCATACAGCTTGGGAATGCATTGCTTTCATTTTGTATAACTCATGTTTAATAAGGCAATTAAGGTTGGACTCTTTGCTCAAGTGTTCCACTGTGGTGCCCTTGCTGAGATTCAGACCTATATGTTATAGGTTAACTACTGGTATTATAAACTCAGTTCACTAACAACTTTCACCCAGTTGCATTCACATCCATTCTCAAATCAAGAACACAGTAAAAAAAAAATCTCACCGTAAAAGTACAGTAGCTCACAGTAAAAACCTGATAGAGTAACTGGAACTTATTTTACTGACCAATGAAGAGTTGCAGCTGTTATAAGCACTGTCCAGGTCAACTACATAGTCTGGACTAAAGTGGAGCAGGGGAATGGAGGCTGCAATCCACTGGATCCAGCAAAGCTCCACAGGGGTACAAAACTGTGCAAACCAGTGACGGGGGCGAGAGGAAAGATAAACCTCTGTCTTTAATTCCTGTGATTACCCTGCAGGTCTCCACAAGGGAGATACGGTAAATGTGTCCACTCAGCAAACACAGGAGAGAGGGGCCAAAAGGCCAGCAAATCTACCAATGTCACGCACTGAAGATTCAAGTGCCCAGAATGGGAGGCAGTGCAGGCAGGCTGAATCTTCATCTGGGCCTCATACTTTACCCCGGGGGTAACTTTCGAAGATGGGCTGAACTTGGGTTCTGAGTCAGTTTATGTAATTCAGGTCAGGTGTTGCCCAAGGCAAATGCATAACAAGCGAAGCTCAGACATTTACATTAAAAAAACAGTGTGCATTCATCATTAAAATGATGCTTATATGTATTGTATATGTATATGTAAGTACCTTAAAAATTTAACAAATTAAGTGGCCTCTTGCCTCAGCTGTCTAGCGTTTTTTTTTACTGTCTGCTGCATCCACTTTGCATGCTCTAAAACTGAAAAGAAAATAAGCACTGAGGGTGAAAATAGCCAGAGACGAATGTAAGATGATAGACATCATCAGTAGTGGGGTTAAGTGGGACGTGCGGAAGTCGTTCGGAATTACAGCAGACAAGGCCAACGAAGGCACGAAGAGATTCCTTAATTATTGGGGAGAGCTTTCAATTACCTCCGTCTCTCTTTCTCAGCATCAACTGATGCCACCCATGTGTGTTTGCCAAGGCCTGGCTCTTGTAGTTTACAGCAGAAGGTGTTACTCTGAGCGTGATGATCGATCCACGGTTGTCAGACTGTGTCGCGGAGGCAGAGGCACTGGCAGGGGTGGGCACAGGGAGCAGGGAGGGGCGCTCCCGAAATTTTGGCTGCTGTCCCTTTGGCTGCTTTTTTATTTTTTTTCCCCCGCAGAGGCCGGGAGACCTTCAGGACGCTGGACAGCGGGGACCTCAGAAGCAAGCACTCCCACCCGGCTGAGCACGGTGGACACGGCTGCGGCAAGTCCCGGCTGTCCGCATCCCACCGATCAGCCGCGCTGTCTGGGACTCGTCCTCCCAGCACACTGCAGGATGAGTCACGGCACATGTAAGCCTGGATTTGGATATCTGCTCTTTGTTGTTGTTTCTGGTTGGATTATGTATTTGCCTCACCGCATCAAGGAGAATAAAACATCCGCTGGCCATCAGCCACGCCAGCACTGTGCCACAGCAGGCAGAACAAGTCCTGTCGTTGGCATCAGTAAAACAAAAAGCCACTGCGCGCCCCTCAAAACAATGTTAATCATTAATACGTAAAACGTACGAATAAGCAATTTCATCAGTAACTAAACAATGTGTTCATTTCGGTTCATTATGGGTAATACTGTGTATGAACAGGATCCGCTCTTTCAGTGTAAGGGTTGCAGGTGCAGGGTTTGCTGAAGTGGGTCAGGGTGCATTTCGGACAAACAGAGCTGTGGAGTTGTGTGACAGATTTCGGGACGTGTCACTCCTTTTCTATTCCGTCCACACACAGACTGCTCCCTCTTACAGCTGTACATCCCGATCCATATTTCCAAACTGTTTGCTCTGTTCTCTCACGCTCTCGCGATCATAATTTAACAATATTAGTGTCATTTCATCCTCTGCTGCCAGTTAGAGCAAAGACAAATGAAGTGTCTTTTTAAAAAAAAAAGGCCCTTAGTACTTTGAAGAGCGCTGGGAAAGTATCAAAACTATGCGACTGTTGTGGGAAGTGCATCGGGGACATTAAAACTGAGGTCTGGCCCAAACCCCTCTGGCGATAAGACGCTATGCAAATAAATGCTTATCAGAACGGCAGCTCCTCGGCATCAAGGTCAGCAGATGATCACAAAAGACAGGGAAGGAAGCGCACACCGGATGCGCATGTGGTGCCATACAAGAAACACAGAGATACACTGTGACATTCCTCATTAAGTTTAATTCTCGAAAAGAAAATTAGCCTAAAAACATGAGAGAGCAGGAGAGAAAAGAGGGAAAGGGGGGGGGGTGTGTGTGGGGGGTTTCTGAGGAAAACAGCGGGTTGCTAATGGTATTCTGGCCGTGTGGTAGCAGGAATGAGGACGGCCAGCAGATGTTGCCTAAATCTAGCCCAGATGGGATATAACACTTTCCCTCCTCAGCAGATCTCGGGGCCCCGACTGAAGAAGGATATCCGACTGTGTCCTCCCCGTTTAATGGAAATGTGAGATTTACGGCTGCCTTTTGCCTTTGGGCCTCAGAATCCCTTTCCAATCTGCTCTGGATGTACCCCCGGCATTGCGAGACATTAACTCTCCGAGACGTTTTCATCCATCAGCATCATAAGGGAGATTATCGATTAAATATCAGTATTAGAAATTCATCTTCATGAAAAATCGTAATTGACTAAGCTATTCATATTAAGGATGCCTCTTAAGGTGGTCCAATATATTTGTAATTAACATGCGAACAAGAGAATAAAAGATAAACCCTGCTGTGCCCAGTAAAATCCTCATTCAGACACAGAGACACAGTAGATATGTAAATGTTTTTTTTCTCTCTCTCTTATGTGATTTTGAATATACATTGATTCTAATGCAATGCAGCAGAGGGTGCAGCACGAGCACTTCCTACCTGAATCTCTTCCGACTTCTTGTCTATAAGAATTTGACAGACATTTATCTTCCTCTAACAGCACACAACTCAGTGAAAGAGGTTGACAAAAACACAATAACACTTGCAAGGCGAGGGAATACAGCAATAATAACAATGATATCATAAGTACTTGGGTACCCATTTCACAGAAGCACAAAAATGCTTTTGCATTGTTTTTTATGTCTGCCATCTAAAATGCACACACATATCCACATTGTAAAATGCTTTGCTGGGAGCCTGAACTTAAATCACTTTTATCATGACTTTGCAGGTGGTGGAGTTCTGATTGATGCACTGCATCTTGAAACAAAATGAGAATAACAGGAGGAATTCCCATAGAGTGTATATATACTGTGGGACACTCTGAAGTGCTGGTTTTGGTTGTGTGTGTATGTCTGTGTGTCTGTGTCTGTGTGTCTGTGTTTGAGAGAGAGACAGAAATTGAAAGGGGAACATTTGTTATTTTTCGGCAGCTCCTTCAGCTGAGATGTCACTATGTGCCATCTGGCAGCGTGAAAATGTAAGCAGTAGAAGGAAATTTACTTCATAGGTGAGAATCACCTCCCTATCAAACTAATGTCCTATAAAATCCAGCAACATTAGCTAAATTGTCCAGCTATATGCTCATGATTTTACTTCTGTCTAATTTCATTTCTACAAGCAAAAATGCTTGGCTGTTGACTACTTTTACTAAATGACCTATGCCTCCTCCCAGCAGTATGTGGGAGTATCATGATATTCTATGCTTTAAGCCCAATCTTGAAATAAGGTAGTAAATCAGTTTTCACCCCAGGTCTGGCAAATAAAAATGGTGCAACTAGTTGTCTCCATTACAACCAATGACAGGCACTGCAATATTTCAGTTTTGGTAGCTAACTGGCTCTCTTGATGTCATGATAAATCTTGTTCTGAATAGTGAAATAAAATGTTTCAGATGAAGAGACGGTGGCAATAATAAGGTTTTCTTTGATTTAATGGGCTGTATTACAATAACAAGAAAACAGAAGCATCAAATACATTCCCTAAACAGACACAGGCTACACAGACATAAGCTTCCCATGCAAGCATACATATCTGCCTTTTAGTAAAAGAGTGTACCTCTATTCACCTGAAGCCTCTGGGCAGTGACTAAAAGACTTGGGGGTGGGGGTTGGGGTGAATGAGTGAAATATGATGCTCAGAAAAAGGCAAATCCACACACTCCCCATAGTTCTAACAAGCCACATGCAAAAAATGAAAGTGAGAGCATACAATGCTGGTTAGCCTCTTAAACACAAACCCACCTACTTTACCCAAGTTACCTTTAGGCCTGTCTAAAAAGGGACAGCCTTTTGGCAAAAGGCAAGACCCCTTATGCAGGTTTAAAGGTAGCAATGCAAAGATCAGACATAAGATGGTGAATGAACAGAGTCTTGGGAAATCAATCAAGCAAAATGATGAAACATTGAATTGACAAACAGCTAGCTCTGTCCCTCTCTCCCTCCTCTCTCTCTCTCTCTCTCTCTCTCTCTCTCTCTCTCTCTCTCTCTCTCTATCTCTCTCTGTCTTCAGTTAAAAGCACTTTATTGCACACTACAGAGACTAACACAACTCCTGTTCATATGACATTGTCATAATTGTACAATTGAACTGAGTTTGAACATTATAACTTCTTGGTGTCACATGCCATGACATCAAGTTAAAAAAAAATCACAGAAGAAGCATTTAAATATTGCCAAGCTAACCAACTGATCATAAACAGAGACACACAAAACCTTAGCACTCCATGGGGAATTTGACACAGCTGAAATTACTGTTTGTCTCAATTTCACCTAAGATGCAGCACTGTTGCTTAAATTATTCTGGTTTCAGACTACAGAAAAAACAGATACAACTATATTGCAGAGCTGGAACCAGGCTGCCTCATTTAGTCTGTGAGGAAACAAACAAGGAAGGAAAAAAACGAACATGCTGTCATTGTAGATCACAGCAAACACCCAGAGACAGATAAGAGTACTACAGAATGTGTTTTTTAAGATATATAAAAAAACTCAGGGTTGCACAGCACAGGATGTCCAGGCTGTCATCTCAATCTGGATAGGAAACAACAGTCAGCATGGCGTCACCTTACAGCTTTAGTTGAGTGTAATGCGATGGAAAAGCAGTTATATGTACCAGGTCAGCCTGATTTGGCTCTAGCTTGTGCAAGCCAGGTTCCTGCAGTAGAGAGTGGGTATTATATCACAAAAAGGTGGTCCTGACAAATGCCTGCAATTAACACGCACCTGTCCGGTCCACCTGGCTGGTGTACCTGTTCCCATAAGCACACCTGCAACAGCAAGCTGGAGACTGAGTCATGGAGGTGTAAATCTGTGTGCCATTTTGTGCTATATGGAGAGCTGCATGACAGACATGTCCTCCTAATTACAATGGCTTCCACAATGTTTTCCTACATCAACTTTCCACTATCAAACAGTCCAGAAGGGCAAAGGAGAGAGAGCATGAAAGGATACAGTGCATTATAAAACAACATATTAAGTGGAGACATTTAAAACAGTTTCATTTTGGGCTATGATTTTTTGCTTTCTGCACAGTTCATAACTTGTTCTGTCCCTCTCTTTCAGTTTTTGAGGTGATGATGATGATGATTATGATGATGATTATGATGATGATGATGATCATCATCATCATCATGTGTAACGTTCATATACTAGCTTACAAGGATCTTCAAGCATTTCGAATTCTCAGGCCACCAGTGTGTCTTCAGCTCCATAAACTCACAGGAAAAAAATCTGTATTCTCTGCCAGTACATTCTGCCTGGCTGATGGTGGCTGTGGCCAAAGCCATTAAAATGAGGCAAATTAATTTTAATTCCAACCTAATGAGATGAATGTTTTGCAGCAGAAAATGTCCTGATTTAAAAGTAAGTGATGCTACTCAAACTACTGCTTGCCCATATGCGTTTTTTTATTGAATGACAGGGACTGTGATTACTGTAAGATTGATTTAAGTTCTTATCATGTTCATTTTTGGAATATACGCAATAAGACTCTTTGGCAGCATAAACACTGGGCAATTACAGTTTTAGCCAAATATGCGCACAAAATCAGAAATATGAAAAAGCAGCACCACTTGGTTATAATTACAACAGGAGCCATGAGAGTCAGTCACTTTAATGTCCTGCATTTCTTTTTTAAATTGATATTCCTAGCAAGAGGATAAGTGGATCTCAGCACACAGTGATATGCCCATGCTTGTATCTTGATGTTTGTTTTTATTTTTTAATGAATGCAATGCAAGATAATCACGTCTGAGTCCCATCCTTTAAAATGAATTTTGACATACTGATGTTATTATTATATTATACAAAACCAAGATTTTGCAATGTCACAATGCTGAATGAGTCTTGTTTAAGGTTATATTTAGCAGGTCAGATGGTTAAGCCACTGATGCCAGTCTTATATACTGGACACCAAATGTCACCCCCTGACCTCCCCCAAATAATAACAACAAAAAATACTAACAATGCAAATAATAATACAAATAACAAAAACAACAATAAGTTAATGAGAAAAACAATTTATTTACTTTTTTTTTTGCAAAGTGCATTGACCAGCAAATCAGCTAGTCAACTTTACCACCTTTGACTGTACCAAGCCAAGGTGCAGTGGCAAACTAGCCACTTCAGCCTCCATTTATCCTTGCATTTCAACGTGTTTCTCTGACTTTCAGTCCGTGTCTGTCATTTCTGTTTATGCAGTAAACTCACGGCTCGTTCATCATTAACAATCGCAATATTAAATCTTATCTAGCAGGTCCTGGTCCCTTGCGCTGGTAATCTGTATCATAATCGCAGCTGGATCGCTCTGTGGACAGCATAGCCAAACCCTACACTGCACTTCAGCAAAACACCTCAAGGCCCAACTATGACGTTCTATTAACACAGTGTGGCATGAAAAGATGTATACTATTTCTTGCCATGCTCGGTCTCATGTGCTACCCTAGGAGGAAATGAAACATATACAGAAGCAAGGCGATGGCAGGGGGAGATAAACCACTTCCTTTGACATTTTGACATTGCGTTTATTATCTTTGGGATCCCTTAAACCTGGGGTTCCAAAATGTTCGCAGTCCAATACCACACTCTGTCATTTATCACATGACTCGGCTCCCCTTCAAATACCTGACACTTTTATCAAACACTGCTTTTAGGTACACTGCTTTGAAGACACAGCATAACAATATCACAGAATGGAAAAGTTAAGCATATTTGAAGGCTAACTGATCTGTAGTGGTTTTCCATGCCATCAGTTTAATTCTAAAATGTATAATATGTGTTTTGAAAGAGACATATAACATATTAAAATACATACAATAGTGTGTGTTTTAATGCAAGAGATATACTGTAAGAAAATCCCTGAGAAGCATTTAATTGTAAATTAAGCATTCTAAAATTTAAGCATTGTAGACTGCAGCATTCCAGAGGAGCAAAAGTTGAGATAAAGCTATTTTGTTCAGCTTGGCTATTCACTGTGCCATGGCAGTATGCCAATGAAATAATTATCTGCACATTTTCTGAGTACTGCCTGTATCTTCCATGACTCATGGTCGGAGACTCATCCTTTAAGCCATCAATTATTTTGCTTTATTACTCCTGCACCAATGTACAGCACCAGTCAAAAGTTTGGACACACATACTCATAGAAGGGGTTTTCTTTATTTTTAGTATTTTACACATTTTAGAATAGTAGTAAAGACATCAAAACTATGAAATAACACAAATGGAATTCTGCAGTGACCAAAAAGTGTTAAACAAATCAAAACTCTTATATTTTAGATTCTTCAAACTAGCCAAAAATATTTTTTTGATCGAATTTTTTTTGGAAAGAAGTTCATACATGGACAAATATAAATTGTGAAGTTGATGCCCAAGAAACCAATTTCAAGCATTTAAGCAAAAGTATTTGGATAAAAAATATCTTTGAATGCATGTGTCCCATTATCTTAATCAGGTGTGTCCAAACTTTTGAATGGTTCTGCATTGTATTCTTGAATGATTTCCTTGCCATTGTGAGAGCTTTCCTGCCTCCAGGCTTCAGATATGACACCCTTCAGAACTGATGACCAGGACCTCTCTGTTTTCAACCCATAGCTGGAGTTTTACTTTAACAATTCACTGTAAGTTTTATCCAAGCAAAGTTAAGACAGTGCTCAAATTTAGCAGCACTGCAACTCACTGACACTCTGACAGAGACAAAGGAAGATAAAAATGAATGTGTGTTCAAAACACCTTCTTCTGTTAAATAAGAATAAACTTGCATAAACAATTACTTTCCTAAATCAATATGTTTTACACTGAAATGTACAATTACAGAGAGAAAATCAAAGATGCTTTAACTGAAAGAAAAAAAAACATCAGCCAGGGACTCTGGTGACATAAATCATCTTGTCACAGGTGATTTTCCTTGATTCTGGTTGCAAGACATACCCTGCTTTCTACTTTTGCCTGTGTTCCTCAACATTACCACTGTTGTCCATGTATAAAGTGCTAAAATCCACAATTTATTCAGTGTGCGTGATGTGGTTTCAGTTACTTTGATTGAGTATGTTTGCATGCTGAAGCTAACACATCTCTGAAGGCACAAGAGGCACAACATAAATCAATACTCCACGTTTGTTAGGTAAGCCATGATGCGCTCTCCCCACTCTCTACACATGTACAAATGGTTTGTCTTCAAGGAAGAAGCTTATTTTGTTTCCCTTGATATAAGAGTGAAACAGGGAGGGCAGGAGACACAATAAAGCCATACAGCTGTAAAAATGCCCCTCCGTCTCTCATCCGGTTTCTTGATGTTTATCATCCTCTCAAACGAGTGCTATTCGGACACGTGGATTCCTCAGCTCCTCCAGATTCCATTTAAGATTTATTAGTAAGCCCTTTCCTGCAATTTTCCAGTTTAAGCGTGCCTATCACAGTCAGATTTCGATCAAGTTAATGCATACCAGCTGACTATAACAGGCAGATTCAATAATAATTTATTGTGCTTTTGCCAGGAAGTGTCTCACATTGCAACTTCAGTAGAAGAGGTAATATTTATATCAAAATCAGAATCAGACCTTACTGACCAAGCATGCTTTTACACATGCAAGGAATTTAACTCCAGTTCCAGTGCTTTCATACAATGTCAAAGTGATGACAACAACAACAAACACCAAACATATAGAGAGAGAGACATTATATACATTATATAAAGAGAGACTGTGTCTGTATTTGCATGTCTGCATGCATGCATATGTGTGCGTATGTATGCAAGAACACATGTTTAGCATTAAATTATATTTCGCTGAATCTTTTTGGAATGTGGTAATACACAAAAATGCTAAACCATGATTGTACCCGTCACACTGACATGGCAGTGGTTGCATGAGGCTCTGCTTGTTTCAAACATCTTTCCTTATCTGAGGTGTTGCACATTAATGCGAACAGGAAGGTTTGGACTCCTTCCAGTGAGGTTTAATCTTCCTCCTCTGCTGTGTTTCCGCATCTCCCTCAGGTTCTCTGAAGCCTCCCCGATGAGAGGATGAACAGAGAACGGTGTCCCAGTGGGACGACTGTGTAATGTACGATAGAGACCTGATTATGGTCATAATCCTCTCGTGTCCAATGGAAGAAAAAAGAAACCGAATGACCTTTTGGACCTGGTTGTGTTTACAGATAGGGATTCTGGTGACCAGCTGATAGACACAATCATCCCCAGAGACTTAAGAGATGATCATCTAGCCTTGTTTGGAGGTTTTTTGTTCCTTGGTAGCTTTTCCCAAAACTCAGCAGAGATGTCCCAAAGAAGAATACTGCCCAGAAGGTGACAAGGGTCTACAAACTGTTCTCCCGTCTGGCTCCCTGAGTCTGTTTTAATCTCATCCAGCTGAGCTTTTTTTTCCCTCAGTATTTAATCTTTACAATGCGACTTTCCCTAAAACAGATCGGAATCAAAGCTGTGTTCAGATCAAGATAAGTTAATGCTTCCTAATTGAATCTGAGGCCAACAATCAATGTTAGATGGCTTCCACTGACTATCCAATGTAGCATGAAATAATGTGCTTATACAGCATTAAGAATATGCCCATGAAGCATTAAGAATGTGTTTTATTCATAGACTGGGACACGCAAATTGTGACAGATTAAGGGAAACAAAGTGGGGGGTGTAGCAGACATCTACTTCTACATTTACTTCATTGATATATTCCAAGGCCAAGAGCTGTTAATTTCATACTAGAATAGTTCAGTACAAATACAGTGGCTCCTGCGATATGTTGATATGGAAAGACATTTGTGAAGTGGTACATATGTGCAATTGCTATTGCGTTGCTGTTATTAAATTACAATAATGCACATCATTCCACATTTTTGCCAAGCTGAGAATGACAATATAACTGACAATAGAATTTCACAGAATGCAGCAAATATTGAAACTGTCAGTTATATTTTGAGCCATTGCCAATGATAATTAATTGAAACAAAAAGCATTTTATTTTCTACATGGCATTCGTATGTACTAAATACTATGCACTAAATACAAGTTAATATGAACTACAGATAATTGATCAACAAATGATTTTAATCAAATCTCCTTGAGCATCCACAAATTTTGATTTTAAAGTAGACTGACTTACATTTGTATATGACTAGCTGTATCATTTGTCAATATTGATAGTCTTTAGCACAAAACAAGGAAAACTCACCTGCTCAGGTTCAGTACCTGAGTTATTTCACTAATCAAATTTGCATTTCGCAGACAGTTTGGCAGAGTTTGTGTTGTTGTTTTGCTTGTTTTTTGTGTGTTTTATTCATATTTGTTTTTATGAATATCTAAAATTTCAGAAACAAAAATAGGTATTTCTTTGTGACTGGCAGGGGAACTGAAAATGTTTTTGCAATTAATTAGTAATTTGGGCTCCAAATCAGAGACATGCGATCAATGGCAATGTGATGTTGCTTTGCGTTTCAGGTTGTGGAGGCCTGGAAATAGCTGACTGACTGTGTTGTTTGCCATCAAATAATAAAGGGACCAGACCCTAGTCTAATTTGAATCCAGCTTACTGTATTTTCACTTTCGCATTCATGTGGTTAGCTACAAAACAACAGTCAGTTTGCATAGTTGGATTCCAAAGGTATATCTGCAAAACTGGCTATATTTTGACTGGCTACAAGGTGATGTCAACTAATATTGTATCGTTGGCTGATTGTAACCCCCATGTGCAAACAAGAAGATAACGATTTACATGAAAACCGCATATTTTATGCTTCTCCACATTATGCTGGGATACTGTCTTTTCAAAGACAGAGTCAAAATATGCTGGTTTTGTATGTGAAGCAAAACCATCTTTGGCTTGGTGTCAAAAACAGTTTTGTACAGATAACTTAGAGTATTCACACTGTGAAAATGTAGAGAAAGCCTTATTTTGCAGATGTGAGCAGCTATTGGATTATATGAGCAAAAGTGTTTGGCAAGCTCATACCAAAGACCTCAGATACAGGCACAGAACAGCACAAAATGACCTTTACCTGCACACAGGTAAGTGCATCATGTTCTGACATTACTCTTCCTCTGGCAGCAACTGTTTGCCTTCACACTTCAGAATTCTAAATATAAATTCTGAAATACTAAATATGTCCTGCTCGCACACTACTGACTTTATTTTAATCTCACAAAGTGCCTGGTTGCTTTTTTGTTGTTCAGTGTGTGTTAACATGTTTTCCAGGAGTGTAATTTAGTTTTCTGCACTTTTTTAGAGGGTGGGGGTATTCCAATTGAAAAATACCCATTTTAAGGACTCTATAAAGCACTCTATAAATGCTGTACAAAGTAGAGATTGCTTCATATATATGACTTGTCTACAGATTTATTTAGTTTTACAATAAATACGTGTGTATTTAAGAGAATAATGCAAAACATTTCCCAGAAGGACACAGCCTTGGCACGGCCTTCTGTACCTCAACAAAGAGAAGAAATATTCTTTATGTATTTTAGACCATGCATAATTTAGCTGCATTTATTTACTCCTCAGCTAGCATTTTACAGCAGTGGATGAGCATGCTAAGGGCAAAAGTATTGTAAGGATAAGTTCATTGGCTCTGTGGCAGAAATTACTTGCCACTCTATTTGGTCTTCCAGTAAAACGATAAAGTTGTAATATGGTGCGCCACATCAATGTTTCAAGGCAACGCTTTAAGTGTCCCTGAGGGCTGTCTAAGTTTTTCTTTGTGATTTTCTCAGGAAAACAGAAAAAAAATGAGTTTCCTCCCACTTTCCATTTTCAAATATTTGAGTCAGACACAGTGTGAGAGAGATTGCTTTTATGAACACAGCCCCATGCGTTCTCCCTTTTTATAAAACATTCATCTCATGTCTTCATTTTTAGCGTAGCACAGAAGCTTTTGCATTGAGGGCTTTTAGGGCTGATGATGTCTCCTTCGTCTGCAATTCACACAATTGCTGGACGTGACCTTCAAAGCAGACAGATTTTACAGGACAAGGTCTCAAACATAACTAATTTTGCATCACACTCATTGTACTCATTGCAATGTCTTCAAATGACAACTGAAATACGTAACGATGCGAATGATAAGGGGAACATTCGCATTGTTTTAAAATGGATTTCAATCACATACAGATGTGTGTATCCTTTGGCTGTAAATGAAGGTAATTGGGTATTCCCAGTAATTCACAGTGGTACAATATCATAGTGTTTTTTTTCCTTTCTTTCTTACTTTTTTAACTCCTCGCCTATATAAAACATATTTGCTCTTAGATGTTTTGAAGTGGATGCAGCCCAGGAATAGAGAATTTTCCTAAGACTTTAAGCTTTGCCTCCAAATGTACACTTCCCAGGAAATGTTTTTTGTAATGTTTTATCAATACATTTTAGATCCATTCCCTGGTACTCTCATTGCTTTGGTTTTACATTCATTATGAATTATTCTATGTTATGTGTCTCTTTGAAATGACTACCAAATTAAACTGACCAAAAGATTTATTCTGGGTCTAGTAATCAAAACATACAGTCACCAATTATATTCCAAGTTCAGTATATTCCATCTCTTACATTTGCATTTTTGCTGCATTATTTTAGAAGCCCCAGGACAAAAGTGCACGGCTTATAATTCAACACTAAATATTTTAAGACATCTGTATCATGCAATATTTCTGAGAGGCAGTATTTGTAGAACATACACACATATCTTATTGTAGATATGCATCTGTATCTCTTTTTTAAAATTCACATTGCTGTTTTTATTTATGTTTTGTTTTTATTTTCTCATATCATGTACATACATGTAAATGATTTAGCAGTTAGCTACCTGATTTAAATGTCCTTTCTGCCACATTAATGTCCATGTCATTCTATATGTTTCAACCCACAGTAAACCCACTATACACATACTTACAAAGCACTACATTTTAGCTCCCCATCCCTTATCTTTGAAAATATCTGCTTTCATATTAATAACATGCGGTGTAGCACTTACAGCTCTTGTTCCTAGAGCTAGACCATAAGGTTACTGGTCAAATCCCAGCTGGGGCAGTGCTGTTTCAGTACATGATATTCCATAAATACAGGATATCCTTTCAGTGTAAAAAAAGAAAGAAGTTATGCAGCACAAGGCCAGCACAATGTCCACAGAAGTCTGGACTTCTATTCTAGTCTTCTGTACATCCAATACACTCCACTGAAATCTAATTCATTATTTAAATATCCATTATAAATTAGAGTGAATACGTGTTATCCCTGGTTAAACTAATGGTCCTTTCAAATTAATTGAATGCATTCCAATTCAGTCGTGGATATTCAAACACTTGAGAGATAACGCACAGGAAGATTAGGAAACGGCATGTTTAAGCATAACTGTAATAATATTAGGCTAATTCTGGAACCGTTCCATTCTCTGAAAAACGTTTTACATCACCACAGAGTGACTTTTGGAAAACTATTCAAAAATGGATTAAAAGTGTCTAAATGTCTGTTTTCTAATTTGAGAGGCAAGGACCCTCAAATGAATTTGCATAATCAGATTAATTTAGTTCAATTTACTTTAACTTCTCACAGAGTTTAACTCTCTGACAAGGTGTCAAATGTGTGTGAAACCATATGTGATTGGGCTAAGAGAGATTAAAGTCCCTGTGCTTGTTATAATGTGATAGACTACACAATGATGTTGGATATAAATGGCAGGAGAAGTTGGTTGTAAAGGTAAATTAGTCACCCACACATGGTACCTATTCCTCATGGAGCCCACTTCTGTTTCAAATAGATCTCAATTAAGACTGTCCATATTTTTTATTACATAAAATTAGGACTAAAGGAAAAACCAAAAAAAGGTCTATTACCACAATATACCAATATATAGGATTCATTTCCCAGTTGCCTGAACAAATGCCACATGTAAATACCAACCTGACACACCAAAGATGGCTTTGTAGCACAGTATGGTAGCCCACAGAAATTAGCCTCCACAGCCTGTCCGTAAACGGCAGGGGGACATCAATAGACTGTAATAGCATATTGTTTGCGCATTGTCGTACTGATGGACTTTGGTGTGTGTCAGGCCCATAAAACAAGCAAAAAAAAAAGCACAATGCCTTAAAAAAGACCACTGCGTGCGCATAAAACACGCGGCCGGTCTCCGAGGTGACTCATTAACCCAATATTGATCGCAGCTCGCCGAGACCACTCCGGGCCATGTAAGAGCTGCCAGAGATCAGAAGATAAGAGGGGGGGAAATGAAAATAAAACAGCGATGTCCTCAGCAGCGACAAGCACATCCCCGGAACAACAAAATAATCACCTTGGGCAGCGGGGATCGAAGAACCCTGGCCTCGCTCATTCGGATGCAGATTCGATTCTTTCGATTTGCAGCCGCTGTTCTAAGCAGGGAGACACAGCAAGCGCATCAACAGACAGGTGTGCTCGGAAGGACACAGGTGGCAGACATGAGTCAGTGGCTTTCAACATTATAGTATTGGCGATTACTAATGTACATATAATTTATTCAGCAAGGGAATTACGTTTTTTAATGTAATGTTAATGTTCCTCAGTGCATTTTAAACAAAATTCCCAGTATTATGAGTCATTCAGACATACCTACAGAGGATTCAGTAATAACTGTACTGCCACTCTCAAAGTACTATGGTTATAAACACCCACATCTGCAGTGGAAAACAAGCTGTACAAAATTGTCATATTACAGCAATCCCATTTAGGAGAGATTACATTTTAGCTTTGCTAAAACCAAAACAAGAAAGCCTTGTAACTCCACTTGACCTTTTTTTTTTAGCTTTGACTGAACTTTGTAAACACTTTTCCCCCTCTTTATGCAACCCTTATTTTGAATCACCAATTGTACATAAGGCTCCTCTCACCATGGCAACCTCGGCACTTATGCAGGAGTGCTACATAAAGACAAATGCAATCCTCTGATATGCTTGCACAGAGCCAACAGCTATGTTTCACATTACAAGTCACACAGTGCACCACAGTGAAGTGGGTGCCCAATGAAGCACTGCTGCACCAATGTCAGCAGCTGAGTGGGAGCATTCACTGAACATTCTGGATAAGGCCACAATGCTGCTGAAAGAGAAGAAAACACATGCATTACACAATAATCACATAAGTACTGAATGGATGCATATATTAACATGTATTTCTTAAACAGATCTTTGGGCGGTGGCTTTTGCCACAACGTGCATTTGCGTGTGTATCAAACTCTCAAGAGGTGTGCATTAAACATGACATTATTGTTTTCTTGCGCTAATCTAAGTATTTTAGAAAGTCTCTTGGATCAAGTCACAGGCTTTCCCTTCTCCACCCTTATTTGGTGGGGAAATGTTTAAGTGATGGCAGCCGAATGAGGACACTCTACAGTATGTTCAGAGCTTCTCGTCCGAGTGGTGCAGACATTTTGGATTTGATCCAGCTTGAAAATCTTACAAACCCAATCACCCGGCATGATTGAGTGGGGCCAGGCTTATCTACACCAGTCAATATCATGGACCCGCTGGCAGTAAATGATTGCCATTTTCTCATGTAGATGCTTGTCAAATTGAACGAGAGCCGGGCTATTGATTAGGCGATAACATGGTGGGCAATTGTAGGAGTTGTCGAATTAGGGGCCGGGTGTTACTCTGGAGGCTGGCCCCTGGCAGGCGTTTCTCTGACAGGTCACACCGCTGTGACAACAAAGGCAAGCGCCCGTAATCTTCGCTGTCCTCTGTGCGTAACCATCACGATGGTTTACTGCCACCACCCTCCACCCTAATCTCCTCCGCGAACTGATGTGAATCTTTGTAAAATGACAGCGGTCACATGTCTTGGGCTGAGTGGGGGCTATTCAGCTGTGCTGTCAGCCGATACAAAGGCAGCGTCTTCAAAGGGGACCGGTTATTGTGGCCACACAGGGGAACTCTTTCCCGTTCTCAAAAGGGACAGGGAGCTGCAGAGTCCAAAAATCCATACATGCTCTACATTAAAATCCAGCACTCAGAGCATCTCTCTGCAATTTTCTCATGGTTCGTATGGTAAGGGCTCAATATCACTTTTATGGCAAAACAAACTTGAGTCAGTGTGTAATCATAGATACGTGCCTTTTGGTGTATCTCTGAGAGCAAAAGACCAAGGCCCGAAACAGGCATTTGATTCAGAAGTTAGTATTTTATATAAGAAAAAAAGCAATTACCCTGAATGCATGCAGTGCACGCAAGTTATGTCTCTCTGTCTCTCTTCACTTTTTTATTCACAATGAAACTGATGGGAAAATTGTTCTGTTGGTAACTTTGACCAAATCCAAATAACTGGATAATGTCATAGTTGATATGTCTTGAATAAAAGAACTTATTGTAAGAACAGCACTGTGAGTCTTCCCAGAATGTGTATATCCAGAATATCCAGCATATCATATTTATCAGTTTCATTTTTATTTTATTTTGGTTGCAGATGTGTGTGGCATTGCAGTTAGGGAACTGGGCTTGTAAAAAGAGTGTTGTGGCTTAAGATCCTGGGGGGGCATACTGCTGTTGTACTGAATTTGAACAGCTACAGTATATGTCCAACAGTGTACTATGCAGATCGAATAAATCCATTAATGAAGAAAGGGGGGAAAAAAAACCATGTCATGTGAAATTTGATGCCTCACATGTCATTTGCTCTCAGTATCAAGCGGTGACATTGTTTGGGGGTTTTGCCCACGGTCCTCGCTATCATTAACGTCCCGTTGCTCTCGCGCTCGGCAACAAAGTTCTGACTTCTGGCTTCAGCCCTTTTTTCTCGCTCTATCATTAAGACCCTTTGCCCCAAAGTCTCTTCTTTTTGTTTTACCATCAGTCTATTACCCGTTCCAGGCCTTTTCAAACATTACCGCCACGAGAAGTGGGAGAGGAGTCCCGTTCCCAGGGTTAATGGAAGTGCTCGCCGCCAAATGAGAAAGATGGTTCAGAAACAGGGACCCGGGGATGGAGTCAGAAGCCGGGGCGAGAAACACTAGAACAAACAGGGTGAAGGTTGGGGCATCATCTATTAATGAGATCCAGTTTCTCTGATGGAGGAAAGACAGAAGGAAAGGTCACCGGATCAGAGGCAACGGGGCTGAAAACCTCGCCGGAGCACTGATGGGAGGGCGTGATGAAGGAAATTTGCCAGACAGCCTTCAGGCACATTCATACAACATTAAGAAATTATGCTGTGAAGACAAGGCAGGAAACAAGGACATGTAGGTCGGGAGTAATTGCAGGTTACATATAGCCGGCGCTGAAATGGGGGATGTTGGGAGACTTTGGTTTTGAAATAGAGTGAGAGGCCGCCGCCTGATTTATGGTGGCAGTGAGACAGCGACGGTAGATCCGGCCGACAGTGAGGAGATGTCTGCAGCAGTTGTCTTCGCTGTCGCTTTGCATTTCCGCGGGTTTCCATCTAAACTTTCCGCAGACAAAACAAAAAAAAAAAAAAAAAGAATCAGGGAGCTGTTGCTTGCAAACATCCTAAGGCGATTCTAAGCGTTGGAAATCCTAACATATTGCACCCTAGGAAATATGCAGAATAAATATGGAATTTAAAGTAATGGCTGCATCAAAAGCCAACCTCATTCCATTGCTCATACAACACATAAAAATGATACAGTATGGCCTAGTAAGAAAACTATGGTTAAATGTGAAGGAACCCAGTGGAAACCTCAAATGCAACTTAGAACTTCATTATCAGTGAAACAGACAAAACCCGTCTCCAGCTGAAATGTAAGTTAGGGCATGTACTAAACAAAAGCATCTGAAGTTAGTATCAAAATAACAATTAACATTTGGGCATCATTTTAGATTGTTTGCTTATTTAAATGTAACCTACTATCCGAGGGTTGAATATCACCAAACTCAAATGAGTTGCTAAAAGAACTATGGATATTGCAGAGAACGTTGTGGGAAATAGGAAATACAGAAAAAGTGGATCTGGTTGGCTCATTCTACTGCACCAAAAAAGAAAACTATCAAGGAGAAAGAGAGACACATTGACTGTAAAGGTAAAGAGATTGCTACAGTTCCTCTTGTTACTGAGTTTTAGAACTGCAGAGATGAGTTGAGTGGATTTCTGTTGTCTGGCTCTCAGAAGAAAAAATCTTCCAAAATGTATTATCCTTAACAAAAGAGTTGCCTTAGGATACATGCGGTATGTAAGAGGTTGGTGGAGATTTTTAAGAATGAGGCTTTATTCCTTAATCAGAGCAAATACGGGGGTGAAATGTAAAGGCAGCACAGTATAATTTTCATATTTTCAATCAGCCCATTCTGTTGAATGAGTTGTGAAATTGTCCATTATCGATATAAGGCCCCTTGGTGGAAGTCATTTCTAAACCTCTGAATTGGAATGTTCCCCCAACCACCATAGGCCAAGTTAATAGCCGTTATGAATACAGAGATAACCACTGAGCATGACTTTAATTGTATTTAATACCACTGGAGTCCCTAGTAGGCAATTCAGTTCAGATCATCTGGGAGCAGATCTAACGTAGGCTCGACTTCCAGAGTTCTACAGGACAGGGAAGACACAGACAGTACAGCACGGCAGTGTCACTCCATGGTAACTGTGTGGAGTTTCCTGCAGGGGCTATGGGCATTAAAAAATAATCAAGATGTCTGACCATCGTGCAAGCATCCAAAACAAGCCATTCATTATTCATAATATCCCGACCCTCATACCAAACACGCAGACGTAATGACTGTCATTTGCACAGGGAAACACTCCAGCAGCAATGTTTCCTGAGAAGGGCTGAAGAGAACATGTAACATTAATACTAATTGAATTCAATATGTGCACCTGACAAATGGATAGTAACCGCAAGGGCAGGAAATAAAAGAGTACAAATTTATTAGATGAAATTAATGAAATGTTGATGGGTTGCAATAAGCTACAGGGGGATGGTAATTTCAATGATGCCAGTGGCAAACCACTTACTCAATGTTCCAAAAGGAAAACATATAAAAATCAAATTGCCCATGTCCAGTCATGATTCAGGCTTGAAATTAAAGACCGCGTTACTATATTTTTGACTTGTGATGAATCATAATCGGTTCCAATGGAAAACATGGAGTTTTTATACATATATGTGGCTCAATGGGAAGTACGAATAAAATATTAAAATAAACTGTTATTACTGTGCACATGTTTTTACATTATGACATCATTACCTGCTTAGCAGACAGCTTTACAGGTGAATCACAAGCCATAAGTGCTTGGAGAGCAAAGCCTCGTGAACAAAATGGGTGGTGCTATTTATCATGTGTCATCAGTGACTAACTGGTTTGAACTAATCATAGCGTTTTGCTGTACACAGCAAATATTTCAAAGATGTCAGTTATCAACAGTAGATGATAGCTCCTCCAAAGCTGAATTTAACAAGACCTTCCTATCCAATCACTGATTTACACATTTATATTTGCATTTATCTACCTGGCATTCAGCACCACCATCAGTTGCTCTTTGAAGACTCACCTAGAGATCCTGGCCTTATTGTCTGTTCTGAGACTATATGCTTGAACTGACACCCAGGCTTAACGGCATCTCTGTGAACTGACCACTGGCTACCATACTCAACTGTACATCAGCTCTGAACTGTGTGACAGCTGCAGTTATGAATAATTTTACTTTTTTACTTTTGTATGTGTTTTTACTCTGTGAGTACCATGTGTTGTGATGTTTTATACTTTTTAATTGTGTCTGTGAATGATCCCCAATATGTCCAGGTTAGGTATTCCCACCCAATAAATAGAAAATAAATAATAGATAATGATTAAGTATTTATAGATACTGACAGTAGGCTACAGGATTCCTGATCACTAGATTACATTTATCTTTCAATGTTATTAGACTTTCCATTTCCCCTTGATGCATAATTGAGCAGAAAGCTATTGCTCCTTTCTTAGTTTATGTCCTCAACCTCCGATCTACTTCAGATGAGGTAAACCTTGGTTCAAATGCAGGTCACCATAACATCCCTCACACTCTTTTGAAGTTTATATTCTTGGATCCTATTGTAGCATTTCAATGCCAGTGTTACCCAGAGTTTCTCTTTATGTTTCTGAGCCTTTTTGAGGCCTTTGTATAGGGATATACTGTATATTCTGAATCTAGTTTAATTTTCAAACTTGTCTTTTTTCAAACATTTTAAAATTATTTCCAAAAACTTTTTTCAGTCAGTCTTGCAGTTTGAGATATAGTATGTACTAGTGTTTTTACTTGCATTTTGCTTTTAATCAATTCTTGAATTTCAGTCCAGGGGTAGATTCTTCCTGGCTTCATTTTGCTGTTTAAAGGGTTATAGATCATTTCAATTTTTTCAGGTTTGATTCATGCACTTATCTTTGAAGAGGCAGCTGGTCATAAACTATTTTATTTGTATTATTTAATTTGGTTGGTTTCAGTTGTGTTACATTCTTTTCTGCATTATTACCAGAATAACATACATGGAGTTCAACAAAATTGTTCTGAGAAATGAATTCCTTCAGGAAAAGTGGGTGTTGGTCCTTTAAGATATATCAAAACTTTGTCTTCATAAAAGTGATTATGTGGTCTTACCCTATAATTGTTGCATCCATTTTAATATGGACATGTCTCATAGATTGCAATAAGGGTTCATTGTACTGAGAACAGTAGTGCAGACAGAGGGCATCCTTGTCTTTTACTCCTTTTCAAAGTTATTGAATTTGTAAGGTGATCATTAATATTTATTACAGCTGTGAAGGTGCTGTAAAAAAGGCATTTTAATCATTTTAAGTACTTGAATTCAGATCTTTTCAGCACTGGTATAGGACACCCCAATTTCCTGAATTAAATGTCTTTTCAGCATCTAGACTGATTTGGTAATGTTCCTGTAATCTTGAGTTTGACTGCTCTGAACAAAACCTGTCTGGTCAATATTAATAAGCTGTAGTGGTGCCTTTTTAATAATTGTAGACGGTATCAGTATTCTCCTCACTTTATTGTCAATATCTAAGTGCTGAGGTGTATCAAACAGCATGGCTTTCTGTTTTATGCTCCTCCGTTGTGAAGGTGAATATTATGGTCTGTCTCAATGCAGAGAGGAATTCGCTTTTCACTTTGGTTGAGTTATATGACACTCGGGGTGGGAAGTTTTCTAAAGGCCTTAAATAATTCTGAAATGAAGTCACCTGTACCAGATGATATATTGATTGATTTAAGATTTGAAAGGGAGTTATGTTCCATTATTCCTGGTTTTGAAATTTTTAGCAGTTCATCATTTTTTACAGTGTTCAAAGACCAAATTAGGTAGGATTTACCTTATCAAAAGGTAAATCTAAAATGTAATATACACATTTATTTTTTGTATATATTGTAGAACACATTGTTAAATTGCAAGCGGTAGTAAATGGTGTATTTTGGAACAGTGTATGAGTTATTCTGGCATGTATTTTTATAGTAGATATTTTTATTTTGGATCACAAATTTTACAGTATATTGACATAATAACTTGTTTATATAGGTAGGCATGTCAATGTGTCCTAATTCCGAGAAAGAGATAGGGTTCATACATTTATATAAAACATTTAAATTGCCTTTTGAATGCCTTCAAAATACAGCAGTTTAATTGATTTGTTATTTAATTTATGGACTGTAACATCTGCTCTATGCGTTTTTTACTCTCTGGGGTAATAGTGTGGTAATTGTTAAGTCTTTGCTTTGAAGCATTTCTGCTTTGCGAGTGTAATATATGCCATACATTTCTTCTGTATGTATTGCATATATTTCATTCATGGGATCTAATTTCTGTTTTGTTGTACACATGCAGAGAGAAAATCTCATTGGGTTCAGGCATTGCTTGTGGCCTTGTTCCAAAGACATAAGATTTGCGGGTCAAAACCAGAAGTGTTTCTATCTCATTCATGGATATTGATCTCAATTACAGAGTGCTGACAGCTCTGTCCAAGCCCAAGGTTGGATTATAATTATGTCTATATGAATGACAACCAAGTTACTGCATTGTACATTTAGGATTCCAAACCATTTTTTCTATTTCCCAGGGGTACTTAGAATCTGTCTGGGGATCATCTGAGATCAATTTATAAAATGGATTTTATTTTATACCTGTACTACCGTTTAATTATATTTTCATATTGCATTCTGTCAGAGCTGTTCATACTGCCATGAGAAAGTGTGAAAATGACCAGTGACAGCACACATATGTTCTATAATTATTTCAACCCTTTGCATACACTCACCACAGGGTGTGGATGGAAATTTGGCACTGTTTGAGGTAATTCTGAAACTCAGCTTCATAATAACGAACACTGGTAAGGCGACGCAAAACTTAAGCTGGTCTAGACACACTATAAATTAGTTGAGTGAATGAGTGATACACAGCATGTGCCTATTCAAACCACCTGGTATCCCAAAATAAACAGCATACCAGTTTCTTCCTCTGAGGCATAAAGCACAAAAGGCCTTTTCATCTGTACCTTGTACAGCACGTACCCCTCACTCTGTGTCATTTACATATACAGTTTAAATTCCTTTTGTAAATTAATTTTGTTCCTTTAAAACCTCAAATGTCTTTATTCTGTGTTTACAAGGACTGAGTAGATTTTGTTGAGCTGAATGCCAGGCCACCAGCACTGGGGCTGGTAATCGGTCCGTTGAAACAAAGTGTAAGTTCTGTGCCCCTCTGCCAACCCCCGCCCCCCCCCCACCAAACCCTGTCTGATTGAGGTCAGGCTGCGAGTTGGGGAGCAGGGGACGGGTGCCAGGGGCACAGGTCAGTTGTCTTCCCTGTATGGGGGAGGCCATTAGCGGCAGCTGTCTCAGACATCTGCCTGCGCTGATTACCGTCACAGCTGGGTGAACCCGACTGTGTAACACCGCTCTCTGTCTGAGCACACCCCTGTAAGACAATGCATTTACACCGGTGGCCGCGTTCCTCTGTCTCCTGAGCACAGAGGCCCACCTTCCCAGCAGCTTAAATTCCAGGTTATGGACTCAGAGTTGCCTGATGCCCGGACCTCGGGTGCCCTCCACCATAAGAACAAACTTGAGTCACTCAGAACTCACTATATTTAGTCTTAGATTCCGCAAGCAACTGGGAATCCAACTGCCTTATGAATGATTTGTTAGCATTCAATTATTAATCAAGCCCTGAGATATGATTTGGGAGAATTTTTTTTTTTTTTTTTTTGGAGGGGGGTGACCACAGGGCAACTCGTGCATGCGGTAAATGTTTCCTCTGGCAAGAATCCAGTGACTATGAGATCACTGCCGATTACTGTACAGTACAATAACTGCTTTCAGTGAGAGAGATTTAATGACATCCTTATTTAGCTTACAGTAGAAAGTGATGATAATTTGGAAATCGGTTTCTGTAAATTGCAAACGACCATTTTTTTCATAATTATGCTATGCTTGAAAGATTTATTAATGCCATTAAATCATTTATAATAACCTATTATCTCACAAGCCGCACTTATCTCGAAATGAGCATATTTCTATTTAAGATACTTCAAAGTCTTTAAATGTTTTTACATTTCATCTCATAAATATGCATGTAAATGCATGCAAATGCTTGTAATTATCTTTTCAGTGGAAAAGTACAAGCCTGTTTTAGTTCCATGCTTCTGTTTTAATTACAGACATAGAGTAGCTCCCATTCTGGTGCGGTAAAAGTCAATAGTTAACATGTATTTAAGGATCTCTCAAGAGGACAACAGAGACACAACCAAATAAATGATGGGCCATGGCAAAACACAGGTTTTATATCATTTAATCCTGTTACATTTTGTGCATCAGTGCAACCAGAAGAGGTGTTGCATAAGCAAGCACCTAGCAACCATCATGTCCCCACAGTTCTACAAACAACAGTCACAAACAGACAGCCAAAGGATTGTCAAGTAAATCATTGATTTTCTTCAATTATCTTCTGACGCGTCTCACCGAGAATGCAGCCAGGGGTTTAGAGAGGCAGCCAGGGGAGAGGGTGCCGGTCACCCCTCAGTGCATTTCCTCTGTTTCACACCTTCGCCGTTTTCTGCCTCTCGCTGGTATTCATCTTAATCAGAGAACACAAAACATAATTGCGTTTTTTTTTGGGTCAGCCAGATGCTACCAATGCTAGGGAGATTAATTACCCCGGTGGACACATTAATAAAGCAAATATTTTAGCAGAAATGCAATTTGCAGAGGTGTGCGGGTTCCCGGGAACAGGTGAGGCAAAGGCTGCCTCTCACAGATAGGCTGCAGAGGCAAGGAGTGAGTGGACAGGAAAACAAATGAACATCCGCGATTATGTCACTGCGCAGGGTGCCGGAGCCCAAGCCAGGCAATGGAGGCACTCCTAGCAACATAACTTACAAATCACACACTTTCACACTGAGACAAGAGCCTTACACTAACACACACATACATATGCACATACACATACACATACACACGCGCACACACACGCACATGGGTGCGCACACACACACATCTGCACACGCACACAAACGCGCATGCATGCACACACACACACACACACACATACACACACACACACACGTACTGCAGCCTGCAAAAATCAATTCATAGACGTCAAAAGGAGTACATTACTCCAAGTGGAATTTAACATAGTGGGCAAACATTACAAGGAAACAAATTTATAACTTTATAATGCATTATGCATAATTTATCACACACTTTAAAAGAACAAACGACAAGCTTTACGCCAGGTAATCATTTTGCATACGGTTAGTATGCAAGACTAAAATTTGTATAATCTTCTTCATCCGGCTTTGCTTTCTCTGTTGCCAAATCTAAAATTTATGTAAGTAGGATTTGTGTATGAGTACATTTTAACATATTGAAATTCAACTGTATAAAATGATATGAATTATATACTACATATTATGAATGACATGGTTTTACCACAGTAAGATTAAAACACTTTACTGCCATTATTAGTTGTATGTGCTTCAATAATAATAACAATAACAATAACACTCATTAACATAATAACAGTAGGATAATTGCTCCAATTAAAAATAATTGCTTCTCTGGTACAAGTTCAAATGAATGAAGAGGTAGTTGCTCTGATTTGCCAAAAAAGGTTTGTGCACAAATAATAATTCTTTGTTTTGGGTTTTGAAAATCTGTAAAAAAAAAAAAAATCCAAGGGAAATTATAGTATACCAGGAGTGGATACATTAGTGATTGTGTGGTTTATGGACTGCAGACAATCACACAATGCAAAAGAAAAAAGCATGAGCAAGAAAACAGCATTTAACAGTTTCAGACAGTTTGTTAAATTGCAGTTACCCTATGGAGCTTGAACCAGTGAACATCTCAATAACAGCTGCACAGTGCAGCAGACACAGATTCACATTATTCGGAACTAAAGCTGCTCTTATTACAGACTCTAGGGGACGATGCCAGTGTCTCCATTGGCTAATTGTACCCAATGTACCCTGTTGCAAAGACATCTGCAAACACTGGGTTTCCAACTTAAAAGGTGAATGTGAAACATTTTTGGCCCGATTTCATCTCTAGCAACACCATTGCAATATGTTCTTAATAGATAAGTTGTGTTAAAGGGTGTTTTATACTTGTGCACATGCTCCCATTTGCTGTTTGTTTTCAGAACCAAGTTTGGAGTTTGAAAGTGGCTCCCTCTGAGAACTACAGTTCCTTGGTTATCCCCATAAGAGCCTACAGCATCATCACTGTGCAGGACACTGAGCATGGCAGAGAACAGAGCTTTCTCACTTAGCTGGCTACATGTGTTTTCAGTACACAAACCTGGCTGTGCAAACGTGAAATCATGTTGACTTTTCTGAAGTCCGAAGACTGTTCTGCACCACTGCACTACAAGGCAATTGAATCTCTCCAAAAGATTCCTTATAAATATCCAAAAATATAATATGATTCATGAAAAAACTTAGTTTTTTACAACCATTTTCACACTTAGGTCAATACCATGGCCACTTTTTCAAAACTCTTAACACTGTGTGCTTAACAACCATGCATATGAGCACATCAGTTAATCTTTTGTGCAAAATGCACTACAACCACCAAAACACTTCATAATTCACCCAAAAGTGACTCGTGCTGCCATAACTATAGCAAATGCTCTCTCCCGGCAGACTACCTTGTCACACAAAATACAATGGACTGAAAAACAGAAACAACTTGAAGCATTGCAAAATGCATAGATTATGTGTTGCTGTGTCCTCTGTTTTAGCATAGATTACTGTGGTGTTGCATTTTACAGTTTTTTACAACCGTTTTCACACTTAGGTCAATACCATGGCCACTTTTTCAAAACTCTTAACACTGTGTGCTTAACAACCATGCATATGAGCACATCAGTTAATCTTTCGTGCAAAATGCACTACAACCACCAAAACACTTCATAATTCACCCAAAAGTGACTCGTGCTGCCATAACTATAGCAAATGCTCTCTCCCAGCAGACTACTTTGTCACTCAAAGTACAATGGACTGAAAAACAGAAACAACTTGAAGCACTGCAAAATGCATAGATTATGTGGTGCTGTATCCTCTGTTTTAGCATAGATTACTGTAGTGTTGCATTTTAAAAAAAGGAAAAAAGAATGACACCTCTTTAGAGTACATATTGTAATACAAAACAAATAATTCTAAAATGTTGCAATATGTTTCATTACAGCAATATGCTAAAATTTCTGTTACTGTATAGGCCTACCACAGCACAACAAAAAGCATGCAGATGTTACGTATTCATTTCCAGTGCATTAAGTTTATTGTTTATTGTTTATAGGATCCCCATTAGCCGAGCCATACAGCCCCGCTATTCTTCCTGGGGTCCGAAAAATAAAGAATCATAACAATCGAATAAAAAAAATACATTACATTGCAAGAGACATCAAAAAAAAAAACTCCAAACCAACCACCAACCACACCAAAAAAAATTCCTTGTAGGGACAACCTACTTGGCAATAAACGCAATTCTAATTCTGATTCTGATTCTGATACTAAAAAAGAAAATACTACAAATGCACCCACTAACAAGGATTGATATAATAGCAGTGATTAGGTATATATCTGACCCAGGTAATTCTTTACTTGCTTTTTAAAAGTAGATTTAATATTTATTTTTGTTAAAAAAAAAGATGGCAGCTCATTCCATGATGTAATTGCTCTATATATAAGTGTGCGTTGAAGTGAATTGGTATTAGCCTTTGGTACTACAAAACGTCCTTCCACCGCATATCATGTGCTATAGGTGTGGGAGTAGCAACTTTTATGGAAAAGATTATATTGATTTGGTGGGGTCTTTTTATTTAAAATTGACCAAGTTGAGAGTAGTAGAGAAGCGTTTAGCCTATCTTCAACTTTAAGCCAACGTAAACTTGAATGCATGCTGTTGATGTTTGTTCTATATGGACATTTGAGAGCAAGGCGTGCTGCTTTGTTGTGGACCAGCTTGAAGTTTTCCCAGATGTTTCTTTGTGGCATTTGACCATATGATGTTACAATACTCCATCTGAGCTAGAACCAAGGCACCCATAACCTTCTTGGTTAATTCAGGTGTAAGGTATGTGCTGCAGCGCCTAAGAAAGGCAAGGCCTCTACTCATTTGGTTTACAATCCTTGTCAATTTGCTTTGACCAGGACAATCTACAGTCTAAGATGACACCAAGCAACTTTGTTTCCTTAACCTAGTTGCTTGGTGTCAACTAGGTTATGATGTGTTGTTGTTTGTAACCTAGTTACAAACAACAACACATGATACAGTATACCTCAGTAATACCACTGGAAGTCTACTGTAGCCCTAATGCTGATCCATGGTGTACTCTGTATTTTGGGTCAAATTTTTATGATTTTCACATTTACTGCAACATTCTCCCTTGCCTTGAACCTTTAGAAAAAAATCTTTAGCATATCTTATCCACCCCTACAATCCCCCTCACCCCATAAATATTTGAAGCCAAGTAGCTATCATGACACCAAGAACAAACTTTTTGACCTGTTGTTTTGCCTGTCACAATACTTTAGATACTACTGTTGAGTGTGGTAAATTTACTGTAGTTGCATTCTTGGGTCACCTTTTCTCACTGATAGCCCATGACTTACATATACAGCAGTAATAGTGGAAAAATCTCTTCAGCGACAACTACATCTATGTTTTGCCTATATACATGCAAATTTCAACGCAAATATGACCACTTACAAAAGTGGTAACAAGGCTGCAAACAAAAAACTGAATAAACTTTCTACTAAAATCAGAATAATCTGTCTTATTTCAAGCATATACTTTCATTTGTCTGTCAAAATGCAGCATATTCCCATCTACAGTGATCTAAATTTCGTTAGGTTTTGAACTGAAAGTTAACTGTTTTGAACACAGTATCTTAATGTCTGCAAAATTTGCTGTAGTTGTACAAAATTTTGCTGGTGGTGAACATTGACTGATAGGCAGTGCTGTGCATGAACGCGTTCATTGAACGTGCTCATTTTTTCGGTGAACTTGAACGTATCTGTTTGCAACTAAAGAACGTGAATTTTTGCTCGTTCAGGTTTGCGCGAGATTCGGAATCCTTGGGTGTGTTAAAGTTACTGCTTGATGAATAAACACGGACAGCGTTAATCTATACTTCAGACGTTTTCATTAGTGCAACTCATCAGATAGGCAGCTCGACAGCTCGCAACCAACTGCCCATGTCCCGGGTAACAATCACTGAGCATGTATTCGTACACATAAAATAGTCCCTGAAGCAGCTCATTTAAAAAATGGAAGAAATGAACTGGGACTGTGAACTGGGAATGTGAACTTGTTCAAAATTCAGAATTGTGAACTATGAACGTGAACTTGTTCATTTTAATCTGTGTGAACTGAACTTTGAGCTAGCTCTTCTGACGTGTGAACTTGCACAACACTGCTGATAGGGGTATTCATGAATTTCGGAAGAAGTGGTGATTGACTGCATTTTGCATCAAAGCAGTGCAAAAGTATACATAGTTTAGTTCACATAGTCTACTGATATGGTGAATTTGTTAAGTGTTTTGAAAAAGTGGACATGGTATTGAGACACGTGTGAAAATGATTGTAAAAAATACGTCACCCCCTGAAAATGAATGGCCTTCCCAGTGTCTCACTACAGCAGTGATTAGACGGTTGGAGCACAAGGAACTTGGGGTGGGGACGGAACAGTGTTCCTCGTGGACAAACGCTAGCGAAAACCGACACGTGTGGAAACCAGTTTACACGGCAGGAAAATGAAAGAACATAAACATCAACCAAGCGGGGAAAGGTAGATCAAAGGTGAAGGGGCGCCCTTGGCAACCGTATCTGAGTGGAGACGGAGGAACAAGGGAAAGCCGTCAGCAGGAGCCGGATCGATAGGGCCGGGCGATGATGAAAGGCAAGCTATGCAGCGCGGAACATAAAAACAAAACAAAATGGCAGGGAGGGAAAGAAAAAAGAGGTGTCACGCATTAATTGTTGAAGAACAGGTACGAGAGAGGAAGCGGCTTACCTGCTTTAAAGGTAGACATCCATTTCTGTGATGGAAAAGGGGGCTCACTGTTCAGACACTGCAGGGGAAAGAGCAAAGCCCTGAAAGAATGTGAAGAGGAATAGATGTCTGAGAAATTGAACTTCTTTCACACTGGCAAAGGGTTTTTTACTTCATCAGCTGCCGAAAGTTTCTTTCTAACAAAGTTTCATACCAAGATTTCTAGACAATTTAGTACATTTGTTCCTTAGAAAAGTTTGTACACAACACACATCAGATTCACATCAAATTTTTTTTCTATGTATGCCGATAATTATTATGATTATGATGACTACCATTATTATTATGATTATTATTGATAACAAGAAGAAATAATCATTTGGCAGAACGTCATATCCACAGCGACTTACAATACTGTCATGTCAACATACAAATTGTGTATAAGAGCAACCGCTGAGGAAACACTGCAGCAACTATAAGACTATAGCAACAATAATATCAGATTTTACTCTAGTTAAGACATGTTGAGGCACTGCGAACAAGACACAGGATATGTCGTGATTCTGGGAACGAAGATACAGTCTGAACAGGTATGTTTTGAGGAATATTATGAACCAACTGTTCATAAATTATGAGAAAGTGCAAATTAAGTCTTGAAATTAGCATTAACAAACACCCTCATCTCACCGTACATGTAAAATTCATCTGTCAATGTGATAACCCAATCAACAAATACACTGAGAAAATAAAAAAGTTAAAAATGAACTTCTCTGAGTTAGAAATGGAAGTGATGTTAACTGTAAAGAAGGTGGGGATGAATATTATATGCGGGGCATCAGATACTGCAATTCCAAAAATTTAAGCTTGGCAGCGGAAAGCAGCATTCAACAGCGCCAAGAGAATCCTGTGCTTATAACCTGTTGCACAGGGTGTATCTCCATGTAATTCCAAATGGCGACACCCAACACTGCAGACATTAACAGAAGGCTGGGATATTCTAGAGCTTTCTTCGACATGCTCATTGAAAAGACCCCATGGACAAGAATTCCAATGAGGATGGAAAGTAAAATGTGCACAGGTATTGCAGTGCAGTACTGCAGTGCTTGGTCAGTTAGAGATGATTTGTTTCAACAGAGGGGAAACTATTACATATATAAAGTTTTCCAATCCCAGATACACTACATGGACAAAAGTATTCTGACGCCTGACCATTACACCAACAGGGACTGTAATGACATTGTATTCAAATGCATATACTTTAATATGGAGTTGGTCCCCCTTTTGCAGCTATAACAGCTTCCACTCTTCTTGGAAGGCTTTCCACAAGATTTTGGAGTGTTTCTGTGGGAATTTGTGCCCATTCATTGTGTAGAGCATTTATGAGGTCAGGCACTGATGTTGCACGACAAGGCCTGGCACGCAATTTCCGTTCCAGTTCATCCCAAAGGTGCTCGATGGGGTTGAGGTCAGGGCTCTGTGCGGGCCAGTCAAGTTCTTCCACACCGAACTCATCAAACCATGTCTTTATAGTCCTTGCTTTGTGCACTGGGGCACAGTCATGTTGGAATAGAAAATGGCCTTCCCCAAACTGTTGCCACAAAGTTGGAAGCATAGCATTGTCCAAAATGTCTTGGTATGCTGAAGCATTAAGATTGCCCTTCACTGGAGATAAGGGGCCTAGCCCAAACCCTGAAAAAAAGCCCCATACCATTATCCCTCCTCCACCAAACTTCACAGTTGGCACAATGCAGTCAGGCAGGTAACGTTCTCCTGGCATCCGCCAAACCCAGACTCGCCCATCTGACTACCAAACAGAACAGAACATATTTCCACTGCTCCACAGTCCAGTGTCGGTGTGCTTTACACCACTCCATCTGACGCTTGGCATTGGACTTGGTGATGTGAGGTTTGCATGCAGCTGCTCAGCCATGGAAACCCATTCCATGAAGCTCCCGCCGCACAGTTTTTGTGCTTACATTAATGCCAATGGAAGCTCGGAACTCTTCAGCTATGGAATCAGCAGAGCGTTGGCGACTTTTACGCACCATGCGCCTTAGCAGTCGTTGACCCCGCTCTGTGATTTTACGTGGTCTTCCACTTCGTGGCTGAGTTGCTGTTGTTCCTAAATGCTTCCACTTTCTAATAATATCATTTACAGTTGACCGTTGAATATCCAGCAGGGATGAAATATCCAAACCGTCTTATTGCAAAGGTGGCATCCTATCACAGTACCAGGGATGAAATTTCAGAATGACCCATTTTGTATCACAAATGTTTGCAAAGGTGGCATCTTGATTTTATCACAGTACCGGGTCTGATTGAAACACCTGAATTAACAGGTGTGGCCAAATACTTTTGTCCATATAGTGTAACTAGAAAGTCATGAGACACCTATGAGTGGTTATGTAGGTTTCAATATGATTCAAGGAGCTTTTGGTTAAAAATATGGCCAAATATTCCAGTTCAAATATCTTCACAGGGCACCCTCTGGATTAGATTATAAGTATATGCATTTGACATCATTAAAACTAGGCCCTGTTTTGGTATAAATTGCCTAAGGTGCACAACTGGCAATGCAGCTTTCTTACCACAAGAAAAAAGTGCATATGTATGGTCCAAAAGATTTCTTCTACGTTACATTTATGTTCATATTAGTAAATATAAAAATTTTTAGCAACGGCATGCATACACAGTTTTCAGTTTCTGTAAACAATCATTTGACAAATGGGTCCCTATGTGTAAAAGTACAAGCCATTATTATTCATTATGTACAAACCATATTATGTCTAGATCCATGCTATAGATCACTCAAGATTTGTCTCATGGTAAGATGTCTTCCTTTAATGGCTGTTTCTGTAATGCTTGCTCAGGTTGTACAGGTGCAATATCAATGACCTTCAGGATGAGGGTTTTCTCTTTAACAAATGTATTACCAAATATTTGCAGAGACACACAGTATATCTTACTCTAGACGAAAGAATTACTAAATGACTTGATGAAAGATAGTTCAATCATTTCTCCAGTTGTAATTATATTATGAGACCGTCTTCCCACTCTAAAATTGACACGGTTTCAGATTGTACTTTGAAGTTGCCCTTGAGAACTTGTCCCTTAGAAATAATACAATATAAGAAAAAAAAGTTTTCCATCCAATCAGAAAATTCAAGAAAACAGAGACACTGTGCCTTGAGAATATTTTTAATTCATATTTATATGAAAGAAAGGTGATAAATTCACACAATATTTTTCTAAATGACAATTTCAGAAGGCAATGTTTTTTTTCAAAGTGGAGTTTCCAATTAAGCTAATATTTTAATTAAAGTCTGTTCAATATTTAATCAAGTACATATATACTCTGGTGTAATGAGATCATTAAGATTAAATCAGAGGTGAGTGTCCTTCAGGGTGAGATGGATGGTGTATTCCCTTTGGGAGAGCTATTCCATTTCCCATTCAAAGAGAAACATTTATGGTATTGGATTTTGACATCTCTCAAACAGCTCAGCGAGACATTTAATTTTCATTAACATGTGACTTCATGATGATTTTCTTTTAAATACGTTGACAGCTAACCCCTTCACTGCTGGGCAAATTCATAAATATGAGCTCCTAGAGCTCCTTTTTCTAAAAGTAAATGGCCATACAACCTTCTAACTATTATTATTGCTATCATTACTATGTACATTATATTACATTATATCATTTAGCAGATGCTCTTACCCAGAGCGACTTCCAAATAATTGCATTACAATGGTAAGAGTAGTTATCGAAAAGTTCTACCAGAGGACAGTAGGATACTGAGTTGAGTGCTAAACTAGGGTAGAGTGCTTTTCTTTCTTTGAATCGAAAATAGGGATAGATAGGATAGATAGAGAGTAAGGTAGACTAGAGATAGTACATATACAGTCTGTATGTAGTTAGCTAGATTATAGTTGTGACTACTAGTTTAAGTATCACTGATAAGCAATTGAGTTTCAGATTTCACATATAAACCCATGCTTATTAATCGGTGCCAACAGTGACTGATGTGTCATCTCACAACTAATACATTTATTTACTATACATTTCTGGTCCAGTGCTGTTACTGTTTCTACTGTTTTCTTACATGTTAATGCTTCGAGAATGAAAAAGAATTAGGAAATAATTGGAAAAATATTGATATTGAGTTTAAACAACACAAAGATTTTCAGGTTTTCATTCAAAGAAAAAAAAAATTTCATGCCCGCCTCAGATCAGTAAACTGCTGGTGACTCAGATTAGTGGTTCAGATTAGTCAGGCAAAGCAGCCCTTCTCTAAGCAATGAACAACAGTGTAACAGATAAAACACCAAACGATTACATACAGATCTGCCACAGAACTTGTCCACATATTTGTCTCCAAGATTATATTATTCCAATGCTTTACTTTGTCAAGCGCAATTTATTTTGTCCACTTTACAGTTATTCCAGAATGCTGTTGGAAGGATCTTTATAAACAAAAGAATTTGTCATGGCCTCTCTTTTGCTGGCTCCCCGCATTAAACACGAGAAGAGTGCAGAATTCTGCTCCGTATAAAGCTCTGAATGGGCCAGCTCCGTCATACCTGAGAGAGCTTATTATGCCATATAATCCTCCAGGAACCTTATGGCCCCAGACAGCTGGCTACCCGCACAAATATACTAAAATACGCTGCAGATCTACTGGCTGCAGGGCACCAAAATATAGCAATGGCTTGATGTTTGGAAATTAGAGACTCTCGTTATTTAATGCCATCACTTCATCCTTTCTAACAGTTAAAAATCCTCCCTCCCTGCTGTGCACTGTATTTATCCGCTGCCATGCTGCCATATCTTAGCAGCCGCCAAGGTTTTGAAATGTCACCCTGTTGTGGGCTGAAATATGATACTGTAAAGCCATCACGCCCCCACTATCAACCACTTGCTGTTACGGGACCACATCCTTTTTAAGACCGTACTCCATATGTACGTTAGGTTCTTACCCCCCCCACAACCAGCACAGAGAGTCTGTGTCTGTATTCTGTTTGCTTTAGCTCTTGCTAACTGATAATAGTATGATTTGTGTGTAGCTGCTACAGTGGTTCTTTGCTGTTTGGAGTAGCTTATTACTCTGATAAGGTGAAATGAAGTTTATCATTGGCTCCCATTAGGAGACAGAGGGGGAAATACTCCACTAATGTTTAAGTGCTTTTTTTCTGTGATTATCAGCCCTCATCAGAAAAAATAGCATGGATACTTTGCTACATCCAATCTCTGTCCTCAAACCAGCATAGTTTCATTGCTACTAATACTGTCATTGTAGGTGATGTCTTTCTGTTGGCACAGATCTATTTTTCTCCCTTTTCATCCATTTCATGTCATACCAGCTGTAACACACTGTTTCTATGCAACATGTATGCAACATGTCGTGTGAAGCAATATGTGGCAATTCTTTTGCTATGAGCAGTATATCAAATAACATTTGTCTGATTGACTGATAGATACTGGCACACCACACATTCAGAACCATGTCCTTTATAAGCTGTTGGGTTTAAAAAGTATTACTTTAAAAAGTAATAACCTAACAGAGATCAGTTAAATAAATCACTTACTGCAGAGTACTGATGAATATTCCATTGCACAGCGAAATATACTTGACTGAGGACTGTTTTGTGACTTACCCCTGCTTTCCATCAGCATATGTCCTTAACTATGTCTTAAAAATAAGTTCAAGTGTCATGTTTTCAATACAAAGATATTTCTGACCTGGAAAAAACTTGTGTTTAATTCAAAATTAAGGACACGTATTTGAATGCAGATGTTTAACACATCTGCCTCTACCCTGAATTTTCATCACAGCAGCCAACAGTAAGCATGCGCTTTCAGAGTGGCCATAGAGCCCTTTAGCATGGGGGGGGAGACAGTCCTACAGACACAGCCAGACAGAAGTGGTCTCCCTCAAGGTGACTTTGTCTCTGTACTGCACATCTCCTCCCATACTGTGCTATAATCAGGACACCAACTCTCAGCAAAGGCAGCCCCCCACCCCTGGCTTCCCTGCCTCCCACTAATTAAACCCAATGTTTAAATTGTAAAAAAAAAAAAAAAAAAAAAAAAAATCTATAGGCTATTGCAGCTGATTCAACCTCGATCATTGATTGCCAGGCCATCTGAAAGACCACACAAAGGCAAGCCAACTGGAGATAATTTTGAAGGATACTCCTCAAAGTTAAAATGGTCAAGGCGGCAAGCTTTTCGGCCCCCCACAGTGTGTAGGTCTACGGATTTTACAGCATTGATTTGTGCTTGTTTCCCTCCTCTGTGTCTCTAGGACCTTATTGGTGACTTCTATTTCTGTCGTGTGGCACTCTGGCTGACTTCTAAATGATGCTCAGTCACAACTGAAACGCTTTACCTGAGAACAAAGAGCCTCCAATGTTCAACAGTCAAGCTGTTAAAGAGCAGTCAGGTTCATTTTACCTCTGAGTGCATAAATATCTGATGTTCCTTTATGAGATTTTATAATCACGCTTGGATTTAAGTGCACAACTGAATAATATTTGCTTGTACGCAGGCAGGAGAAAAAAAAATAATAATCACATAACCACATAACAGGAACAAGACCAGCAATATATATGGTCATTTTTCTGACACAGAATACCTACAGTGCCAGCTAAAATCATTTCCTGCCCATCATGACTAGTGGGATCAGCATTTATCTTTGTCACATTTAGATGTTATATGATATTTTATCATTATCTGCAAGACTGCTATCATAAAAGGAAATTGTATTATAACAAAAGACCTTTAATTATGAAGTTAATACACAGAGTAAGTTTTAAATGATCTTATATGCTACAATTATGTGCCACTTAACTTGTGAAAATGTGCCTTCTGACCAATTGTTTTAGCCATCCAGAGCTCACACAACCACACACACAAACACCCACGCACAAACACACAGACATATAGTAAACGCATACACAAACAACATACTAAGGAAGTCATTCAACTAACTGCTTTGGCATTTTGGCCTTTCATCATTTAACTTTATAGTCTAGGCTGAATATATGAGCTATGTATTTGATTGTGTAATGATTCTGTATGATTGTATAATGTTTTTTGTTTGTACTTCATCAGGGATTGTGTGTGTATACCTCTCTGTGTGTATACACACATAGAGTTGTTTATGATATAACCTTCAAATAATTATGGACATAATTTGTAATAACATACAGTTTTCAACTTAGTAGCATTTTCAGAGCTACTTCATATCATGCACAAATAATACATTTCATTCCAGAGTGTTATGTGTATATACATCTATACACATATACATATGAGAGAGAGAGAGAGAGAGAGAGAGAGAGAGAGCAGCCAGGTAGCCCCAGGTCCTTGCATTGCAAACCAATTTTAGTTTTAAGGCTGAAAATATTTTTCCTTTCATTGCCATTCCTCCATCTAAAGATTCCATTCATTCACTTGAGTGAGCCTAGGTAAGGTCCTGAGAGTCGTTCTGGGGCATCATTAGGGATTAGAGAAAAAACTGCAGCCATTGGAGGAGAGGCTCAGAGCAACTTCTGTCCAGTAGGCATTAAAAAAGGAAAAAGGGAGAAACTATTGCCTCTTAGAAAAGAATGTCCCTGTCTCCTGTTCCCTTGTGTGGCCATTGATCTAGTGGGTTTGATTTTGGCTCAATATTAAATCACCTCTTGGTCCAAAGTGAATCTGCTCTAGTGTCTGTCACACCCCGCCTTTGTTCAACCAAACACTTTCAATAATAGAAAGCGTTTTACACTGGGGGAAGCAGGCCCAATCTTGGCTCGACTTTTTTTCCCTCTTCTTTCTTATTAAACCTCATTGTACCTAGCCTTTTGTGGGCACTGATGGAAAGAGCACTTTCTCCACAAAAGCTTTCTGCACTGTTGTACAGTGACAACAAATGAGTCTTTTGTGCGAGGACTGAAGGGACTCTTTCAACTTGCCAGGGAAAATCCTACCTCGTTCTCTCGCAGCTGAAATCCTGACAAATTTAACCACTACGCTTATTCTGTTAGGTATGAGCGCATATCCGATGACTGCTTATGTTGATGCAAACAGCGCAGATTGTGTTGCAATCTCCCCTGCAGTCTGTAGCCAGACACAGAGAGGCAGACATAATGGAGTTGCCCTTACACGGCATTTTGACATATTTTATTTTAATCATGTGGGATAACCTTCCAACGAGATCATCTGTTTCATTGCTTTCCCTCATAGCCATTGGAGCTAACGACTGAACTATGATCCACATAAATGTAAAAGCATTAAATCATAGCAAGATCCCTACACAGATTATCTTTGGTCTCTGTGAGAGTGCCTTGCATCTGGAGGAATGTTTCTCTTCTCTAATATTGAGGTTACTGTGGGTTTTTTGAGGTTGAAAGCCTGGAATGAAGGTACAGACAGTAAAGGCAGTGACTGCACAAGTTATACCAGGCCAAAGTTAAACTGGTGGTGGTTAAAAGTGATACATAGGCTTACTTCTGCATAATGTGTTGCACCTTCTAGCATAATTAAAATTAATCCTTTACGAGTATCCTTTATGAGTAGGTGAGGGGAGGTGGGTATGGAGAATGCTCCATCTAGGTCCAAAGGATTGCCAAATATGGATCAGCTGGGGAGAGAAGAGCTCCAAGAGCTATCTAATGAGAATCAAACAACTCGGCTGGAATCGCTGGCCAACAGCAAAATGCACGGAGTGACCTGTGTGATCCAGCTCAATAGCAATGGGAAGGGGAGTCCATCATTGTAGAAGGACTTCTCACCCTGCAACTTCAAGTGCAAAAAGTGAACTTTAAGGACCTTCACAACACCATAAATCTTGTTGGCAGATTTACAGTTTCTAATTGGACTGGTGTTCCAACTTTCCCCCGTTGGCCAATTGACTCCCCTCTGTCTTTTCACAGGTCATGGGAAAGCGGTGAAGGACCATGGATTCTGCCCCTCCGATATAAGCCCTACAGCTAGACTGTGTATTACTGTGAGCTCAGGCACCTCATACGAGCAACAATAGGCTTTTCTTTATTTTTTCCTTTTTCTCATACATATTACTGAAATCTGTCATTTCGCACATGAACATGAAAATATCATTTCTGGGAACCCTGTGCAAGTAATTTACAGCAGACAAATAAACCAACCCAGCTCCTGTTGATGCATGTTTGTCGATAAAAAACAGTTTCAAATGGGAAAATCAAAAGGCCGTATTTTTCTGGTGAGTAATGGATCAGAGTGAGGGAATAAATTTGACTCTTTAGTTGCTTTCATGGCGAAATGCCTGTCTCTGTCTTATTTCACCGAAGTATTGTCAAAATATACTGTATATTTTATGGAACTACTACAGTACATACATCAGTGTCCTGTAATTTATGAATACAAGACAAATGTCCCCTCAAGGGACAATAAAACATTCAATCCCGTCTTGAAAATTGTGTTCCTTTTTTTCTCTTTGATTATCAGTGGGAGTGCACTGGGTGTTAAGAGGTTGAATTTTGAAACCTTCACACTCGTTTGGAGCATATGCATAAAGAATCAAAATATTAATATACTTGTATTAAAAGCCTACTGTAATGTCGAGTGTTGAAATCAAGCTCATGTCTGCATATTTCAGCCTTCCTCTGAGAGCGGGACCGTGGTGTTAACAACGTTCATCATTCTCTCCTGCTCCCTTTCTCTTCCCACCTTAGAAACGTTTCCTTCCGATTCCTTTTTTTTGATTTGTTAGGAGGATCCTGCAGTCAGGGATCTGTGAAAGCTGTCGCGAGTGTGATTTCTGTTGCCGTGGTGAAGGTCACCGGGTGGCGGAGCTCACGGAAACATGATGCCGGTGACAGCGGCCGTAAATTTCAGTCCATCACGGGGCCAGCGTGGAGCAGAGATTAGAGGCATGGTTATTAAAGCCGCCCTCCTCCTCCTCCTCCTCCTCGCTACAGAGGACGATGGGAGTCCTGAGGACCTGCGCTGTCAGCGCTGACATAAATCTGACAGCTTCTCCCTCATCCACAAGCGCCTAACTGTGAACTGTAATGCAAACCGTAGCACAAAAAAACATCTGCAACCTAGTCTTTTTCATTATTTTTAATTTATTTTGGTTAAAAACTTACCAACCCCAAAACAATGAATGCATGATATTATTAGGTCACTGGGAAACTAGTGCGCCTCTGACCTATTTCAGAACCAGTCATTACAGTTTTCACTTTGGTATCATATAAAGAAGTTGAATGTCACTTCAAGAGGTCATTGCCATTACGTAATGGTTGCACAGAAGGCTTGCCAGCTTCTTTGTCAAGGACAAAAAAACAACTCCAAAAGTAAATTCATCCCACAGGTAAAAACAATAGGTAACACAAGGGAGTTTGACATTTTAGGCCAGTCACTGTTGCACTCCAATGGTCCCCAACTGAACATAATTACTGGAGTACAAAATGATAGACTTAGAGGGGGTTTCCACTTGTAAATAAATGGAGGCAGACACTGGAGGAACACAGGGGAAATTTAAATGCATAAAGAAAGGCAGCTGAAAAGTGCAAGTGCAGTGAACTTAGATTAACACAGCTGCCAGAAGTCAAAAACCTTTTCCATTTGGGAATCGCTACAGGCAATGTTGGCAGAGGAAAGTTGCAATATAAATCAAGGTCCACGAGGGGCACCAGTGCATTATCAGATACAAAAGAACAAAACACCAAACCTTAGTATCACAATGTAGCGCATTTGATCAATTACACTTGTCAACAAAATTAGAAGGGACACATATATTCCAACCTGATCTCATTTTCTTTCTTTCTTTCTTTTTTTTACATGAACGTTAACTTCATTCCTTGGAACAATCATGGACCTGTGATGTATTTGTTAAATTGCTGCTTCAGACTTGCTGACTGGGAACCTGCAGAAGGAGAGCAACTAAACGGCCTTGTCCCTGAGCCTATTTAGGGCTGACGAGATGTCACGTTGATGGCTATCATGGGTGTGCCAGTCACACTTTGCTCCTTCCTGTCAAAACCTGCTAAATGGTGAAAATCAGCCTTGGACAGCTCCCAGCAGGACCTGTTGCCTTCCCTTGCAACATTCTGCAAGTCAAATCAGTCAGCCCAGATTGCTACAAGGACATCTGCGGATCCTATTTGGAGAGACTGGAGTTTCCCCTACTGTGAAATTCAATGGACAGCCCTTTCAGATTTCATCAGCGGTCTAATTCTCACTGCATGTACTGGCCCTAGACAACTGCTGACTGACTTTTTTTTTTTTTTTTTTTAATAAGCATACTGTTTAGCCCTAGTGGTTTGGAAACCATTATTGTTATTTCAGTATTTTGTATCTTATTTATTTGCTTAGCAGAGACCACTTTTCAGGGTGACTGAAACAGCTTATATCATACATAATATTCAGATGGATGTTTACTGAAGCTATTCATATTGCAGTGAGGACTCTATCACAGGTACAACAGCAGTGCCCCACCCAAGAATTCATCCTACAGCACTGTGGTAACAAGCTCAATTTCCAAATCACCACACTGTCCATCAGTGTTGTGCATGAACGCGTTCATTGAACGTGCTCATTTTTTCGGTGAACGGTGAACTTGAACGTATCTGTTTGCAACTAAAGAACGTGAATTTTTGCTCCTTCAGGTTTGCGCGAGATTTGGAATCCTTGGGTGTGTTAAAGTTACTGCTTGATGAATAAACACAGACGGCGTTATTCTATACTTCAGATGTTTTCATTAGTGCAACTCATCAGATAGACAGCTCGACAGCTCGCAACCAACTGCCCATGTCCTGGGTAACAATCACTGCGCATGTATTCGTACACATAAAATAGTCCCTGGAGCAGCTCGTTTAAAAAATGGAAGAAATGAACTGGGACTGTGAACTTGTTCAAAATTCAGAATTGTGAACTATGAACTTGAACTTGTTCATTTTAATCTGTGTGAACTGAACTTTGAGCTAGCTCTTCTGACATGTGAACTTGCACAACACTGCTGTCCATATCATACCAAATATACCAATTTCCTTCATCCAGAGGACAAACCTATAGACCTTAATATTTTGGGGGCTATTTTGGTGTGTTTCTAAAGGGGTGCAGTATTAGGTATGGGGAGGCAGTATAGCATAGTGGTGAGAAGCAGGGCTCCTAACCAAAAGTTTGCTTGCTTGATTCCCCACTGGGGCCCTGCTGTTGCACCCCTGGGCAAGGTACTTAACCCACAATTGCCTCAGTAAATATCCAGCTGTATAAATTGATAATGTAAAAATCCAAAACAATGTAAGTCACTCTGGATAAAAGTGTCTGCTAAATGACACTAATGTACTACGTAATGCATTAACATTTTTCCTTTGTTGTTGATATTAAGGGTTTACAACCAAAACTTGTTCACCCTGATGATTTGGCTTAATACCTTGACACACCTCTGACAGTAAAGGCCATCAAAAACTCATACATATTCACAGGCAGTGAGGTAGCTTGTGGAAAAAGTCAAGGTCTGCCAGCCCATCATACTGTACGTATTTTGATAACTTAAATATTCAGTTGTAGACCATATAGTTATTCTGATTTCAGCTTTAGTTGACAACTAATTTTTGATAGAAATTCTTCAGGTTTAGTGAACAAGTTACCTATTACAAAGTCATGTGCACATCGCCAGAAAACATTGCTGTTAAGAGAAAATTGGGGCAGATTGCCGTGACACAGAAGGTGGTTTACAATTTGACTGCACCCACAATAACCCCTCCATTGCAGTCTGCTTAAAGGATTGTGGGAACATTCACTTGTGCTGAATATAAAGGCTGTGTTGATTTTTTAGATATTTACTACTCTCAGAGGTGACTTCTGTTTTGTGTAGAATTACACCAATCTCATTTCACTAGATTTCTTTTCACCATCAAGAGCATTAAAATAAAATCAAATCAAAATGTCAACCTTCAGCATATGGTGCATAGTATTGTGCTGCATTGTGCATTAAATAAACAATAAATAGATGAACACTCATTGTGGTGATTGACTTTTCCCTCCAGTGTTTCCAGCACATAGCCACTGCACTCTCTTTTTGTGCCATGAGCATTGCACACGAAAATCATGACATTGTTTCAGCACAGTATGCTCGATAAGATCCCATTTTGCGGTTGTGTTGAGTTAATTACAGCTGAATTAATGTTGCCACCTGATGTGATATTACAAAGCAACTGATTTAATCCATGCTCAAAATTTAAATGCATCTCAGTTTGCAACTGCAGGAATAAATCACAAGCCCACGGCAGGGGAAATCATTTTAAGTTGAGGAATCATGCAGTTTCATAATATTCTTAAATGGACAGTATCATGACTCATAAGGTATTTCCACCAAAAAGCAGGGAACCCTGCACTATAACATAAATGACTAACTTCATAAGGAATATAGGTTGGAGAAGAAGTTGGAGGCAATTGGGAATAAAAAGGTTTTCTTTTAAAAACACAGGAATGGACATATAAAACAGCTTAAATTTTTAAAAAATAAATAGAACAGGTTCACACAGGCATTCACAAAAAGACCTACATGGGTAACCCAAGGCATAAACCACACTCTTTTTAGTGCTGTTCTTGTTCTTTCACTCCCAATCCATTTATATTGCCTGGTCGGCGGCCTGGCCAATCAAGCAATTAATCCATTATCCAATGCCCGGGCAGACATTCTCATGCACACTGACATTCTCATTCTTAGTGGTGAAACTGATCACAAAGAACCTAGTTATGGCAAGAGTAGTAAAATGGAGAAATGCAGAGGAGCCCTTAATTCAATTAAATACTTTCACCAACTAAAAACAGAAAAGAAGGAAATACTTTGTCTGTGCTGCTGGCGGTTGCATCTTCACAGTGATCAAATTTAACTTCGTGTTTTAGGGGCTCCCAAGTGGCTCATATGGTAAAAGCGCTTGTTTCAAGTTCAGGCCGAGCCCTATGGCATGGTTTGAAACCAGCTGTATCATTCGCTGACAGTGACCAGGAGCCCACATCACCAGAACAAATTCACTTTGTTCCACCAGGGATAGGTGTTTGTAGGTCAGCCAAACTCCCCTCATTGCTCCACACTTGGTGCTCAGGGACTAGCATGGGCACGTATGAGTTACTCAGTTAGCATCTCAGACAGCAATGCTCTATGAATTTACAGCCCAGACCACCAACAGCATACATCTGATCTCTTTTGAAAATGCAATCCCATATATTTTTTTTGGTTGTTTGTTTGACGGTAAATTGGAGATTGTCCCCCCCCCCAAGCATCACTTTTGTCTGCGAGATGCACTAATGTCTAAATTTCCATCTACTTCAGTAACCACATAACAATTGATTTTCCATAAAAGCTCCCAGAAGTACGGGAACTTCAATACCCCCCCCCCCACCCTCCCACCCCACACACCCCCACACCACCACACACACACACACACACACACACACACACACACACACACACTCAGAGCCCACCCGCCCAGCACCACACCTCCCCATTGCTATAGATGCACAACACTACTCCCATCAGAAATTTCATAGTGAGATAGTGAGACTCCTGCACTCCCATCTCCCAATGCTCCAGGTGGCTAACAAAACAATTTTGTGGGGTCGCGTAGTGCATATCAGCCCATTCTTCGTGAACCACAGATGGGTGAATGATGTATTCTTCTGCTGAAACTCCTTATGAACACACACTTTACATGGTCATGAGAGTTCCTCCTCTGAACAGTGAGAAAGGTTAGAAAAGAAATACTGCCAATCACGGTATTAATCAAGCCATAACTACACAAATCTGTATCCAGTACTGTCGTTGTATTGTTTATGCTGTAATTCAATTAGCTTCTGCTGTTGATCATAAAACTATCATTGATAGAAAAGACAGCCACAGCCCCAGGAGTGATTTCATGCGGTGTCTCATAGCTAATGTGCTTGTTTCTTGATTTATGATCTCCAAATCATGCATGGTTATAAAGTTCTTTGGAAACTTGCAGATGAAGACATATTTTGCTTTCTCAGTGAAACAGTAGGCACCAGAGTAGACATTCTGGATATTACTTTAAACCTTTTTAATCTAAGCAGTGTTTAGTATTGGGGAGAGAGTTAACCTGCACCTTTAATACTATAACACATATTGTCATATTCTGGTCTTCTGAGATGATGACAGAGCAATGAGATATAAGGCCCTCTGAGTTACTTACAAACAAATCTTGTTTTTTGGAGGAGGGTATACTTTTTCCTGTAACGTTCAAGATAGAGAACAGCTTAATTAAAATAAAAAACTATATTGTGGCAGTTTCTGTTAAAATGGCCATGTATTTGTTGTTGCTGTTGTTGTTCTACATTTTCAGTATGATTTCATGAAAATGTGAGAAGGACAGTCACAGACCTACATGTATAAAATATGTGGGAGGTCAAAAAACCTCTGTCATTATCTATACATAATTTAATAGTATTTCAAGCCTAAATAAATAAAAAAAGATTGTCTTTTGCAGATAGACAACATTTCCTTCTTAACGTCACATCATTAAATATGAAAGTTATGGCCAATCTATTAGCAAAGTCAGATTTTAATAAAGTAGAAATAATAGCAGCCTACATATACAAATTTATATGGGAATGAGCTATACCAACCCTGGAGAGGACCCACTGAGCAAAGATAGAGCTGCCACACAGACACAGACTCAGTTCTAAAAATAATTGCAATTGTTCACACGATTTTGATGTATGCCATCATTCCGAGACAAATGATAAGAATAATGCATGCCTCCGCACCATGATATTTCTACATTGTTTTTAAAAATGGCAGATATATATTGTGGATTCCCGCAGTGATACATATCCTTCCCAATCCCACACTTTGCAAAATGTGAACACAAATTTCAACATTGACTGGTCTATAGACCATTGAGGTGTCATTACAAAGTTACATGGGAGCACTCAAAAAATAAACATAAACTGAGAAACTGGTTTTAAAATACACTGCTGCAATTTTCATGCCTGACCATTTTTCACCACTATTTTAGACAGTCAACAAAGTAAGGCCTAAATCAGCCTGAACCTCGAGATGATTCAACATGTCAATTTGAAAACACGCAGAGGAACAGATTGATGCTGGTTCCACGGCCCCTTTTGCAGGACAGATCAAATATTATTAATAACAATGATTTTGCCCTGGTCTTTGTCACTGGCTGTTAGCTCCCCCTTGCGGGTCCTTTATCAGCTTCTGTCAGATGTCATTCCATTAGTATTCTGGTTCTTTTCATCAGTCACTGTAATTCACACTCTGTTTGTTTCCGAGGCACTGTCATCATCAAGCTCGTCTGGCACACACCTCCACTCTGTGCCAGCATCCATCTTTCCCATCTCTCAGCTTCCTTGAGTTATGGAAAAAAGAGGTAATAGTCCAAATTGTGCTGTACAAAAAAAAAAATCAAAAATCACTCCACACCAAGGGTGGCTGCCACCCTCACACCCTCACCTGACTGACAAACTTTAAATGATGCTCAGTGATCACCACCAATCAGGCCTGGCTCTGTTAGAGGGCATTACACCGCAGCTAATATCCTTCACTTTCCATCACGCCGGAGCGCGGGGACCCTCCCCGAGTCTCCCAGCGGTACCTGCATGCGTACCTGAACGAGTGACAGGGGAAGGCGGGAGACTGAGGCGGAGCACAGAAAAGGTTAATGAGTTTTGTTGACCATCTGTTTTTTAAATAGCAGCCCAGACACGTATCAGTGTGGCGAAGGCTGCATAATAAATAGCCGCTACCAGGATTAAATAAATCAATGGGCAGGACAAGTGGTAGCCCACAGATAGTGTTAATGGAGCAGGAGTTCATCTCACAAATTCTCCCTGGCTGAGACAGGGGTCCTCCTTGACCCCTCCAGGTCAGGGCGGAGCTCTCGGCGGGACCCCAAGGTGAATGAAGTAACTTCAAACACTGGCGGAGGAAAAGGAGACGCCGCGTTACGAAATGCTGAAGGGTGACCTAGGCAACGCAGACGAAGAACCTGAAACCTGAGAGCGAACGTTGACAGAGAAGGTTGACCTTTCCTTACAGGCCCGGCCGAATAGATTTTGCTGATTGTGTGCGGCTGATTGAATGGAGTGAATGTTTTGGAAAAAAAGAGGTTCGAAAGAAAAGGACTATCTTCAGCTACAGCCTGATTAAAACCTTTAGGTGGTTTTCATGTGCTCCGATCGCTGTGGAGATTTCACTAATTCTGCTAAAGGAACCGTGAAAGTTTTGTTGTTTATTGTTCATTCAGTGATGCAGATTGAAAGCTGTTATGTCAAGCTGATGCCACGAGTGCATTTCCCCAAGACCATTTTCAAACGGGCACCAATGTGACTATGTGACCATTGTCCCCCAATAAAAAATGTCATTCTGTTTTTCAGGCCTTGCTTGTCTCTTGTGGAAGCTGGAAGTCTCTTGTCCATGAGCTTTAATTAAAACAAATTTGGGTCTAAGCATCATTAGCATATGTATTTTGCTGTGTTATACTGGCTTAGATACTGCCACACCCCATTCAGCTCCATAGCCAAACCGGTATATGCAGATTTCCCAAAAAATGCTGGCATGTTCTCAGTTGGTTAATGTTCTCTTGAAAACCATCTTATTAGGGTTTATCCTGGATAAGTTTATCCAGGCACATAAGTACTAGAATTTACAATTTTGATTTCATGGCACCAAAATAGACATATTGTAATTGTGCAAACAGAATTATGAAGATCAACTGGGGAAATACCACTTCAGACTAGTTCTGGAACAAAGCCATTTTTTATTATTTGTTTTTTTCTTATTAAATTGCAAATATTTTTGAACTTCTGGGGGCACATAAGTGCTATATACTTTGAATCACAAAAGGAAGTGAAGCCTTTGAACATGCCTCCATAAATAACTTGCTAGAAAGAGAATTCTTTTAAGAAATGCTCCCTACAAGGACAGCACTAACTCACACATTGGATGTGTAGGATTTTACAAGCTGTTTACAGTCAGCTGAATAATTCATAGATCTTAAATATTCACATTTCAATCAGAAAGCCCTTTCAGTCAATGGTGCATTATGGAGAGAAGTAAAAAGTGGCTGTTAAACAGTTTGAATGCTATGGCATAACTGAATGTCAATGGAAAAAGAAAGCATTCTTAAACCTTGATTAATTTCTTGCTGGTTTTCATCCTGAGAATAAGCCTGCATCTGCTCATTATATAGCATTGCACGCTAATGAATAGCCAAGGAACCCCATGGTAATTAGAGGGGTTTAGATTAATGGCAAGGAGACATTGTTTTGCAGAGATAACCAAAAATCGCTGTAATCCAGGGATTATCATAAATCACTACATATTCAGCATTCCACTGTATTATAAACATGGGTGAGCTTTTATTTTGTTTTAATTAATAATGTTTTAAAAGATACAAACCCAACTAATACATACATATATATATATATATATATATATATATATATATATATATATATATATATATATACATATATATATATATACACACATGTGTGTGTGTGCACTCACACATACACGTGCACACAGGCATAGAGAAAAAAGCATACATACTTCACTCTGAATTGAATGATTCCACCACAACAATTGAGAATGCTGAAGTGTCTTTTCTGAAGTAAGGCTGTATACTGGTGTTACCATGACAGGAGGAATCAAACAGGACACATGCAAATTTGACACACAAAATCTCATGAGCTAAGCCACGTTGTTTTAAAAAACATGAACATCTTACACAAGTGCCCTCTTGAGAATTGACGCAACAGACGCTATAGTATCAACTGCAGGGTGGGGAGAAGTAAGTCAATGCAAATCTTAGATGATCTTAAAACCATTTTCAAACCAAAAGCATGATATTTTGGGAGCACACGACCCGAGGTGAGCATTTAAAAAGGACAATATGCAGTATGCCATACATCTCTGTTTAAATAACACATACATGCATCCATGCCTTCTCAGACAATGTCATTCAATTATGCAATTATATATCTCTGCACATCTGTTACTGTCATGCGCGTCCCAAGACACTGCATCTACATCAACAATAGCACAGCGAGGGAACAGCCTCCACCGATGCCTAAAGATTAAAAAACATGCCACAGTCGTATTCTTCATGAGAAATTAACAAAGCCTATTTTTGGTGGAAACAGACAGAGCATTTATGTTTAAAATGATGAATCAATGTTGTCTATAGCCCGGGCTTGTAATTCCAAGTCGTGTCTGTGGCAATGAAGTGAATTGACTAAACGTATAATTTGCCTCAAACAGACTGCATGAGGAAAGAACGCCGCCTGTCATGTAGCTGCTTTTGTTTCTGGTCTCCTTCTCTGCATTATTCCAACTGCTGTGCAGCAGATTTACAACAATGTGTTTCCTCTGAAGCGCTCACTGCACACAGCCACACACACGTGCACACACACAAGAAAAAAAGAGCAAGGCACATATTTAGACCCTAATGCTTTACTATTACAGAGATGAGGTCACGGTAAATGCCGCACTGAGAAGTAATGGCTGGCCTCTGAATTGACTGAAACAGCACGTTAAGGGGAGGAAAAAAATATATATACTATTTCTAACTGATTCCCCCCCATTTCATAAAAGGTACAATCACCCGGTGAAATTAAACTGTTATCCCCTGCCGCTGCCCCACACTGCACTGCAGCCAGAGAGGGCAGAAATGAGTTTTACAGCACGGCGGGTTCCCATCAGTGATTGGGGCTATTGATTGAATGCACTTAGTATTAGGGGCACAGAGGGGAGTCAATATTGCACTCTCAATATTGATCTTCGGGGCAGTAAATATACAGATTTGCTGCATCCCGAGGCACTCGATTTACGGCATATATTATGAAAACAGAGGCTGTGGAAATGGGCTACTTAGGACCCAACGATAAAGATACTGCAGCGAGAAATGTGACGGGCGGAATAACTCGCCACCACTCTGTGACATCACAATTACCGCAATCCGCGTAACGCACTGAACACAACTGTGAATGGCTACCGTTGTCTGCATACACAGAGGCTCTGAGCTTGAATAAGATGATGCACTGTACATGTATCACACATGACAACCAACACAATCATAGACTTGGATTATTCAGTAAATGCCAAATAGGTTTGGCCTCAGCTTTCAGTCATCAAATTAACTACTTGGATATTTTTTTCTATGAACACATAAATCTTTATTATAATGTGAAATAAAATAAAAATACTGAGGATATCATAACAAAAAGGTAACACAGAATTTGTTATTTAACTTAAAGTTGACAATGAACCATTTTGCCACTCCAGCTCTGTATTGTCAGAGTAAAGCGGATGATGATATCGATGTACCAGGGTACCCAGTCGAGAGAAAAACCATTTCTGATCCTGTTCACTCCACTAGGTCTTCACATTACTTTGGCTAAAGGCTCACACATTGTGGTGTCTTTAATCTTTTACTTCGGCAATGTGGAAAATGTGCGTGTGTGTGTGTGTGTGTGTGTGTGTGTGTGTGTGTGTGTGTGTGTGTGTGAGTGAGTGTGTGAGTGTGTGAGTGTGTGTTTGTGTGAGTGTGGGGGGGGCGGTGGAGGCAGTGAGATGCTGAGGAGAGAACGGGTCACCTCAAACTTCAATGCGCAGGGACGGCGAAGTACTGAGAGTCGGACGTGTCCCACAGTCCTCTCCCCTGGGCTGACCCCCTGTTCCCGAGGACTGAACCGTTCCACATGGCCCCGGGGGAGTGGGTTCAGCTCGTGCCCCCGGCCCAGCGCCAGCAGGTTTTTAAATGATGGCACCTCCTAAATCTAACTGACAGCCAAGCGAGACCATTCTCAAGCACGGCTCACGGAGAGAGGCTCTGTGGGTTTCTGGTCCCCGTGTCCAATCTCTCAATCGGTAAGTAATATTTCCCTTTTTGTCTCACTTTTCCTTTTCAATCACACAAAATAAAATGGACTCGGAAGCCAGATTAAAGTTTAATAATCCACTTCCACAGAAGACTGCACATGGAACAGTCGCTTAAAATGCCAGGTTCAATGGTTGACGATGACTTGGGGACTTTAAACACTGCTTATCAAATATAAATAATAGTGAGCCACCATTAAGACCTATTTCTGATTTAGATAGATGGGCCTATTAAAAGAGAAACTTAATGAAGTGTCTTTTTTTTACTCTCCCAAGGTTCGGCAATAAAGTTAAATGAGGAACAATTTCTTTCTGTCCATTACATTAAATTACTTACTCTATTCTCTTATATTCTGTCTCAAGGTTCAATGAGCTATTGGGAGACTCATATTAGTGGCTTTGATGCCTTTCATGAAAATGAGTACGAACTAAACCCACTGGAAAAAAGGCATATACAATTTTGAGTTGTCTGTTTTTTATAATCGGGTAAATTAATCATATCATCTTTGTGTGAACTCTGCCCAAAACCTGTGCTTGCACCATAAGTGTGAAGATTAAATCTCTTTAGATTTAATTCAGGCAACTACATTTACATTTTTTTATATTAACTCATTTGGCAGACATTCTTATCCAAAGCGATGCACAACATAAGGTACATTAGTGTGCATAAAAAAGCCAGATGAACAACAGTGCAGTAACAACAGTGCAATGTAAATTACACATTAGATTGAAGGTGACAGTGTATAATGACGTTGTAATGACCATAGTGCAATACTGAAGAGACTATGAAGTGCTACAACATCAAGAAAAAGTCACTTAACAACAAAAGATGCAATGTTTAAAGTGCTAAGTGCTACATAAAACCATCGTAAACAAAATGCTATGAGCTAAGACGCAATCTGAGGCTGGTCTTCAAGTCTACACTGGAAGATTTCCAACAACTGTGCTATTCTGGCCATTGTGGGAAGTTCATTCCACCACATGGGAGAACAGACAGGCAACATGGCTGATATAATAGACCCTGGGAGGGAGTTATGTATTCTCAGATGATTGCTTGTAGATACAGAGAAGCCATCCTCCGCATTGCCTGCTGGACTAGCACCAGAGTGTTTTGATATTTTTCAGCTGCCACCCATAGCCAGATGAGTGGAGGTGAGATATAGGAATATTATAGGAGGTTGTGGATTGGCTGGAAAGAATCATTCTCGATGAGCTGCAGAGGCAGAGATAACGCAGACAGCGAGAAGGTGAGAAAAGAGGTTCCATCATCCAAGCAGAAGAGGGCCATGGCCTGGGCCAAGATCTGCCTCAAACAGTTGGTAGGGAAAGGCAGATTTTATGGATGATGTAGAAGAAGAATGTGGAGATTGCGTCACTGATGCTATGTTCTCTGTAAAGGTTTACTTGTCCATTGTCACCCCAAGCTTCATCACTGCCTGGGAGAAAAATTAATCAACACTAAGACACCGTAGTATTGTCCAGGGTGATGCAGAGGACTTGGAAGGGAGAAGACTTGGATTTGAATCACATTTCAGTCTTGGCAAGGCTGACGGTGAGGTGGGGGCTACTCATCAAGATTGAAGTTTAAACAAGGTAGGCTAAGATGAGACCTGTGTGTCAGAATGGGAAAGAGTTTAGTCTCATCAGTATAACACTAACAGCAACAGCCATGGGAAGAAATATCAGAGCCAAAAGATTTTGTGTACCAAGAGAACAGAAGAGGACCAACCACAGAGCCCTGGGCCACTCCAGTTGGAAGGTTTTAAGTGGTTGATACAGGGCCTCGCCAGCCAGTTCAGTTTGAATATCCAAACAAAGTTTGATGATTAACATCGAAAGCAACAATCAGCGGTGCTATATTGTATAGGTGTGCATCCTATGTGCCAGTAGTTCCGAGTCTCTGGTAGAGCACTGTCAAATTCTATACTGGAAACAGTAATGCAAGTCTTGTGTGGGGAGATCAAGTAAATGATCCAGTGAAACAGCAGTCAGTTAGTTGTCTTCTGTTGTCCAGCGTGTGATATAAGTCCCATCACCGGTGAAAGTGGGAAATATCTTCTGACTAGTAATGATTTATTGATAATTGAGGAATTGCAACCTGTTTGATTCAGTGTGTGTAAAATGAGTAGAGACATGGTACATTACAGAAGGTCAGTAGAATATACTCACATTATTAAAAAAAAAAACACTCACAGATCAGAGTCCATGACCATGACAGTCCAAGCATATGTCCCATTCTGTTGAATAGCATTACAAGCATTTCTCATCCCTACAACCAACTTCAGTGAGAAGTTTTCTTAAAACCTGTTTTAAATCTATTTTTAAAGCTGCTCATCACATTACTCTGTGGGTCAAATGGGCAAATTTCTATTAAAAGACGACTCCGGAATAAATGTCCCCTGCACTGAAAACACTGCAGGCGTCTCCAAGTTTGAGAGGTCTGTATGACTATGTAAAACTCAAATGGCTATAAGTCCCCAATAGTTTTGTAAAAATACACTTTTTTTCAGAAATGGAGTGACGTATGTATGAGCACAACAAAAAGGTTTGTGATTGGCCACAACTGTACAACCACCATATTGGTTTGAAAAAGGAAAATTTAAGGGGATATAACTCACAGAATCAACTAGGAACATGAAACCAATTCAGTTGTAGCCAACTCTTAAAGACAAGTGACAAATGCCATTAGGTGGATCTGCCATACTTGGTTTATGCAAATGAGGCCATTAGCATATTCCTTAAAATGACGTCTTCTCAAAAACCTCTGGGCCGATGTGTACCAAACTTAAGAGACATTGTATTTGGCCTCCCGCTCAATTGAATTTTTGGTCAAACATGGTCACCATCACTAAATCAAGTTTTACCACTACTAAAGATGTGCACAGAATGCAAATGAGCCCCCCCCGCCCCCATTAATTCACTGATGTAAAATTTGGCAAGTGAACATGTAAGTGCATGCTATAATAGTTTGCCAAATTTAAAAGCAAACTGTTAAAAATTGTGTCTGACAGCCAACGAATTTCACCCTTTTTCGAACTGTTTTTGCATTGCAGTCAACACATTAAAAACAGGTGAAAGGTGGATACAGGAGCCTGTTCTCTAACACTGTCTCAAAATGTATAGCAATTCATTAAAAACATGGAAGATACAACCCATCAAATGTCACCATTTTCCATTTTAGCACCTATTTTTGCACATTTAACACTTACTGCAAGACAGTCAAAATCCCACCGTGCATCTTATAGTGCATTTAATGAACTTTGTTCATGATAACTTTGTACGTGACGGTGCAGATCCGCTTTTTATGCTCTGAATACTGAACGCTTCCTTTAAATTCAGTGAAACCATGCAAGGCTCTGAGACGCTGCAAAGCAGCGCTGTAACAGCTTTTGTGTCACAATGGCTCACAACAGCCAGGCTGGCGCCATATTGCTTGGCCCTCGTTGATTACTACTTGCGGCTTTATTTATTATTATTATTCCAAATACCATGTGAAGTAGTTATCAGATTAAAAAAAAAAGGCTGGGACTTGGAATCATATGGAGTCACATTTTAACTCTATTCTACAAATCCTTCTCATTCTGTCAGTGTTTTTTCTACTGACAAAACCACTTCTCAGCCGTATCAGTTACAGTAAACAATACTGTGTTTGTTTGAATCTTTTACACTGTACAGAAATGCTAGATCAGGGCCATCGTCACCTTTTATATAGAGGCAGGCCTGAATAAGAAAACTTCAGACCTGTCTGCCAAACTGAAGGTGTCATAGCAACAGAATAAAACACATCAAGATATGCATTCGTTATGTGAAAGCTGCTGTTTACTATTATACTATGTTGTGCGTTCATTTATACAATTGTGCTGTCGTTATAATCAATAATCTGACCGCGTGGCACTGAATACAAATAGCCCTATAGAAATCATAGCCATACCACACGACTAATATGAACAGCTTGCTAGCTGTAACTGTTATCATGTTAAGTGTAATTCTGATGAGAAACATAATGTGTTAAATTTGTCATGTTAACACACGATCAAGGGTATTTTGCACAATATGTGGTCACAGAACAAATTTCTATTTTGTGCTTCTTGTTTGACCACAGATGGAACAAATAGTGACAGACGTCAATGTGGATTTAGGCAGGCGGACTGTGCTCGTGAACATGGCTGAACAGTTTAACTCAATAGGACCCAAAGACCCTCAGGAGCGTAATTTATGTCTGTTTGTATCTCATTTACTTTGTGACGATGCGGCTTAGCGCTGGCATCGCGCTTTAGCGTCGCATTCTATTTTAACGTCTCCTATGGACCGAACTGTTCACTTTGACAAAATGTGGGAGAAAGAACAAATGTGTTCCTTGGGATTTATGTTGTGTCGTGTTTGGTGACGATTGCCTATATATCCGTGAAATGGTGACTGTCGCGCATGTAAATTTAAAAATGAATGTCCCTTTGCATCCTGTCGATTGGTGCAATCGGTTGTTATTTATGTAAGTCTGAACTTTGTAATAACTTTTACTCTGCACGTTTTGCGTAGCTGGGTTAGTTATATTTCATTTAGATATTAACAGTGGAAGCAGGTAACTTACCTACACAGGGTACGGTTAGAGCTAAAATCATGCGCCTGAAAGCTGGAAGTAACGCGTGCCCCTGTTACACACATTGGGTGAAACAACCAACGCACCTTACGGGGAGTGCTTAACGCACTGTTGATCAGATCTCAGTTCATGTATCTTCTGCGCAGGTTTAAATGAGACTGTCTGTTTCATGTGTTCAGCAAGGTATTGCAGTGATGTGGCAGATTGCATGCTTTAAATGTGTGATGTCCAGACAGCAATTTATATATCTGCAAGGTGGTAAGCTCCAGTCAGGGGTAACCTGTGAGGGAAAGGGTATATAAGCAAAACCCCCTGCAAGGCCTGGGGGAGATTTTGGAGCCTGAGATTGCAATTAGTTTTTCTGTAGGTCTGCTCAGTAGTGTGAGCTATTTTCTTTCTTTTGTGGTTGTTGCTGTTGGTGTGGTTTAACACTGTGCATCAGTTCGTATACATTTCCTTTTTGTATATTTTTCCCCTCCATTGTATATATGTTTCACCTCTGCACCTGCACCTTGTTGTAATAAACACCAGCCTTTCACTGTATTTTGGACTCCCGTGTTTTCCTGCCACCTCCCTTGGCTGTGTGTGTCCCACTACCTTATGACACACTTTTTTTTCTAAATAAGCAAGCCCTTGTCTTTGTTTAATGAAACTGGCAAATGAGACAAGCACTTGCATTTGGACACTTGTCAGATCCAACTCCAATCCACAATGCTTTGAGCATGGTGTTAGGTACTCTTTGCCCCAGGAGGACTGGAACCTTTCTTGTTATATATATTATTTAGAAAGCAGCTAATTAAAATCTTACATTACAGGTGTTTTAAGGATCCTTCCTTTAATGTACTTCAATAATGTCATCCATTTTAATGGGACAACGAAAATGACTTTACAGCAGCCTTTCTTGCATTGTGAAGCCACAGCAGAATTTGTCTTCCTAGTATTGTGAGCTAAATATAATGTGACCTCCACGACACCCTGGTCAAAACTGATTCAGCACTGACCCTACCTTTTGACTTTCCAAAAACAAACAAGACCCGGAGTTGCATTATTAAGAAATCACATGCATGCTTTTGAAACCTGCCACATGATATAACCTTGAATCATTTGATCTGCCCCACAGGTACATGAATAAATAAATTGCTTCTCTTTGGAAAGATCGGATAATTTCACCGGGAGCAATCCACTTTTTTCTGCCCAAGGGGGGCGTGCAGGGGGGGTCACTGTCTTTAGGAACAACTTTCAGATAGAGAGGAGTTAGGCAGACAAGCCCCACAAACTCTACAGGGGACAATGCCAAATCTAGCACGATGGGGGAAACGGTACTGGGCACGAGTTTACCTAAACTGCACTCCCACATCTCTCTCTCCCAGCGTGAACAAATGTTTCTGACTCACTCTGTTCGAGACTAATGTATTCTTTAAGACACCCCAAGGTCTGAGGAACCGTGTTTAATGCAAGGTTGTCGGAGAAGCATATAATTAAGAGAATTATAGCCTTTTTTTTGCATAATCAGAGAATAAAACCCAACACTCACAGCGTTGCACGAAAGGACCCGTGTCAGAAAGACTTTCAAAGGCGAAGTATCAGCCAGGGAACACCTCTGATGAAGCCAGGGCCAGGCACGGTGGAGCTCTGCTTTTCAGTATGAGGATCAGTTAGATCTACAAGTCGCCCAAGAGGCCCTGCTTTGTTAAATGAACAGGAGACACATAGGAGACTCAAAAAGATCTGAATCACAGTACACACAAAGGTAGGAACATTCGACTGTAAAGTCTTACATACTGTATGCTCTAACATACCAGAAAACAGTCATACTGTCTACTAAGCTTGCTAAAACCTGAAATAGCAATTTTCTGGTTAAATCCGGCTGCCCTGCATGTCAATGACTAAACTAAGAAATCAGTTTTCTTTAACTGCTGCATATGTGTTTTGGATGGAACGCTGGCATTTTCCTGTTTTTTGTCAGTACAACACTACAGTACAGTGGACACATTGCAAGCAGTCATGTATGTGTACCTTACGCATGGCTAGGGGATTAAAAAAAGAGCAGTGTTGACAGTCAGGCTCAGTTGCATCAGTGTTTGGATTTCAGACACTCAAAGAGCTGTGCTGTGGCTGTTGAGGTTCTAGAAGCCCACTTCCAACAAAAGGTGCTGTTCTCCTAGTGATTGATGCACCCAGCGGTCGAGTGGAGTAGTGCATCAATGCATGGGTAATTTGCAAGACCTGAAGGGGTGCTCCACAAGTCATTGGGGACCTGCTAATGAAAGAGACTCTTAATCCTCACTTGCGGGAGAGTCTGCTCCTTGATGGTTTAACTCCTACCAGACCTGTTGAATGAGCATTTCAGGTTAAGTCTACTGCTGCTTGTGCTGTTGACATAGCTGAAGAGCAACTGAACTCCTGGAGCAAAAAGAAGTGTGTGTTTCTTCATCACACAAGCAAGGCCGCGACGTGAGCCCTAGGCAGCACTTCAAAAATTATTCCTCTTCTAGCCATCCAATTATGTAGTTCAATTGCCTTGCCTGGGGGTGAAGATGCTGACGCTGACTCGTACCCCGTCACTTATGCAAGATGATGTCATCCTGTCTGGCAGTTTTACTAATGTCTACTGCACACATTAGGAACTTAGCTCCAAATTAGTTCCATTAATAGCCGTTTTGCAATGATTTTGCAGTGACTCTTGCTGAACTTTAACACATGCATTTTGAAATCATGCCTCAGGTTGACACCCTTGATGAGCATAGAGTGTGAAGTACTTTAAGAGTAAGAATATTTGCTCTTGCAAGCATGCATGAGCTGTGAGTGGACTTACAGATGTTACAGATATAATAAAAGAAACCGTTTTTTTCTGGATTCTAAGTTCTTGGTGTATCCTGTAAAACCAAAGCAAAAAAAGAAGCAAGAGAGCCACAGAATAAGAAAGTGGAATATGAGAAATTTGTTGAGTCGTGGTGAGAGTGTGAGAGTTTCTCTAATCTATCCACAATGGTAAGCAGCGGAGGGCTGATAATTGGAGAGAATTAGCCAGGCTAGCTAAGAGAAACATTTTGTGATTTTTGGCATTCTGCACTTATTCAGTGTTTCATAACCTCGCAGGGCTATATCACAGAACAGATATAGCAGCGCAGTGCAGCTTAGAAATCATTGCCAAGGCATGGGGTGGTGACCCATGCTACAACATGTCAGGCCTGACGCCATTGATTCAGCTTTGCAGTTATGTAGTGTGTCAGGTTTTCAAGACTCATAATATGTGCACAAGGCTTAACCCAACCACAACCACAGCCAGAATATATTGACTATGGAGTCTCTGACCTGCTATTGCTGCAGTTACCACTGTCTGGATGGGTTGAGCCAGAGCTCATGCAGTTCCTGTTACTAGTTCATGGTTCCAGGCACTTTTATCAAAGGCAGGAGTTGTGTCAGAGCACTGTCATTCTTTATGACCCTTCTCATCTACATAACACAAAGCTGAACATCAGGAATGCCTGCGGTACTCATGCCAATCACCTGTGTTAAGCTCTTCTGCTGGGATGAAGCCTGTGTCACTCACGGCCAGAACTCAGTGGTTCTCGGTGCATTGTGGGTAACGGTGCACGGTGTGGCACGTGAAAGCCACCTGGTTATTGTCAACCTGAAAGCAGGGTTGCTGGGACTTGGCACGGTGGCCTGGCTTTGACTTTGATCTTGATGGCCAGGTTCAAAACTGAGCCATCTGCCTGGTCAGTTGGAACGCAGTATAGCATGCCATGAATGGTGCCGCCGCTGCTAACGACCTGTTGGCCACAGTCTGCATTCAGGGGAATTCGGGGTCATTCCTGTGCACTTCGTCACCTCCAGGACCATGGGGGACGTGGTTAGCAGGCTCCAGACACCACCACCCACAAGGAGCTGCACTTCCTCACTGCAATGTTTCAGTTTGTTCCCGAATAACTGTTTCACCATCCATGCACAGACAGTCAATTAAAAGTTGTCAACGAAGTAATGGCTTTTTTTGAATTCCTTTAAAAAAAAAAGAATTTGACTGATTACCACACACATTTTTAATTAAGCTGTTATGTGTCTGTCATTCAGCCTGCTGTGTAATTAATTGATATTCAATATTGTTAGGATGTAATAAACAGGCTTTTTATTTACCCAAGATTAATTTTCATAAAGATCAGATCAAGAGGATTTTGTAATAGAATTTTCCTAGAATTACAAATTAAAGAGCCATTGCTAATTAACCAGACTCATTTGCCTATAGTTTGCACGTGGTTTTACAGTCACAGCTCATTGGTGGAAATAGTGATTGTGTTGTGGTATTGTCAAATTAACATCTTCTTGATCCATTCACTTAGTTTGCACCTGTATTTAAGTGAATTTGAGTTCAGATGAAACATTACTAAAGTGCAAGCAGCAGGAGAGATGAGCAAGGCACATTGAGAACCAGTGACACGTACATTGAACAGGGCCCTTGGATGCTGGGTAGAGACATTACATTTTGATCACAAAGACATAGCGATTTTGAGCAGCAGAGGATTAAAAACATAGACTTTGAAGAGACCCCTGCGTAGTTCAGTGATTTATCCCATCTCCTCACCCTCTCGAGGCCAATAGAGGCTGAGAGCTTTCCAACATCTTCAAATAGATCATCATCATGTAATTGGTTTTAAATCAAGAGGAAGCTACTGCTGCCCAGGGGGCCAGATCAATCATAAAAATCAATGACAAAACACTAAGATAATTCCCACCAAATGGGATTCTCCTCCAAGATGGAACGAGAAAGGATTTGTATTTCTTTTCATGCTGGTAATGCGGTTTTCTGTCATACTTTATAATTGGCTTCTCCCACTTTTGACACGTTGATTTATAAAAGCAAATAGCGTTGCGTTTTTTTGGGTCCTTTTTTAAAAATGAGTAAAGACGTCCAGTGTGTCCTCTACAACACACAACTTGGCAAAGTGTTACTGCATAAAAAACAATGAATAACAGTAGACATGCCAGAAAATGCTGGTCTATATTCAGAGACTGTGCTCAAGTCTGCAGTCCCTGGTACTGAATTTCACCCTGAACAAAGGAATCTGGCAAATAAATAAAACAATAAACAACCAGACGATCATTTAAGGTATAACTTATTCCACCCAAAGAAAGCATTCCCTATGTGAGGCAAACAACCACTGCACTAAAGCTTTAACACTTGTAGGGAGAGTATTATTAATCCCCTCATAAATTACTGTGACGCCTAACATGTGAGGGTGCTTTTCCTGAGGCCAAACTTATAATTGCCTGGATAACTGTGGGGCCAAGCCCATATGTAAAGGGAGGCCCAGTTGATATTGAGTCATTTGCCGTTGAGTGTCAAGGACCAGGTAAAATATCAGAGGTGACACTTCTGTGAGGCAAGCACCTGTCTTTGACTACTCCTGACATCTGTTCTGCCGATAGGCTGGCGGAGTTTGGAGGAGACATTGTTTTATATTCTTTTCGACTTGACGCTTTCTGTAATATAACAGTCTTGTTATCACCATCGCAAACATCTTTCTTACTGTCACAACACAGGTCGTTATAAACGGATGGCAGAAGATCACAGGTAGAAAAGGGTCAGCCACAGGTCATGCAATGCTTGCCATTGTGTAATTTCACTGCCAGTTTCAGGGGAATTCCATGGGTTTGTTCGAACCTTTTCCCTCAAAGCAGAGAATAAAGTATTGGAACAAGGGTTTGACCATGAGGGAGCTACAAAAACTGTTTATGGGAACATTGCTTAGGGCGTAAAGTCTCTTAACTGCCAGAGTTTTAAATGCCTAATAAAAACAAACCATTAAATTAGTCTTTTCAGCACAAAATTTGAAAATGCTTACTTTTAAAGAAAGTGGAAAGCAAAGTTATTGATTTCTAGGTTACGCTTGTTAAGTCTGTAGGACTTGCTCTTAATCTAATATGCCAGTCCATAGAAAATGCAGACATTTGATTAGCTGCAATTTTACTTGCACAACAGTAATAGAACAATATTTTAATTCAAAGTGCTTGAGTTGACAAATGTGTAGTTTGAATTTCTTAAGTAGGCAAAATACAAAGGATTTATCTACCTGTTCAATAATATCATTCTTGCCAATTTAGATGCTTTTTACCTGTTGAAGTGCAGTTTCCCTGTATACAGAAAAACAAGTAGTCAAGGTTTGAATATTTCATTGCAATAACCATTACGTAACCATTTCCCCATATCAGTTTTGTGCATTGCAATCACTATTTACATTGACAGCTTGTGCTTAGACTTACAGCAAGGTGAAACTTAAAAGCAAACTTTAAATTACAAAGTGAGTTACAGGCATGTTACACTGGTGGGTGATATGAACAAATAGAGAGATGAAAATTAGTTACTATTAAATTACTTACTATTAAAATTATTTTAAATGAATCACATGTGTTGACACATAACGCAGACAATTGTATATGTATATCTATCATATATATATATATATATATATCAGAGTGAGAGCAAGAGAGAGGTACATCTCTTATCCCTTGGTACTTTGTTTTTGTAACATGAAATCCTTGCATTGCCAAAATTACGATGAAAGGCAAGCCATAACAAAATACATTTGTTATGCATTGCAGATTCTGAGATCTGTCTAAAATTTTCATAATGTTCATGTATGTCTAGCCACGATGCACAAGGCTCTGACAAGCAGATGAGGCCTATAGGACAATGGCACCTGTGTACTGTGAATAAAACATGCCAGTTTTGTGAAAGATGTGCAGTGTAACAGCTATGACCTATGTGTTGCCTAAAGCTACAATTGTGAGCTACAAAGCAAATAATTTCAGCATTTCAAGGCAATGGCTTTCATTTTTATTGGGTCATTCAGTTTCATATAGATGTTGATTGAAACAATTGTGGAACTTGTAATGGGAATTAGGTTTTGCTTGATCAGGCTCTTACTCGACCAGCAACTGAAAATCTGTTTAGTGGTCACTGTTCCTGTGGACAGAGTTAAATCCTCCTGTTTTGCTCTTCAGCCTTCATTTTTAAAGTTTTTTAGCATTTATTTACTGCTAACAGTAGTAAGGAAGTGTTATTTTGCTCATTACACACTTCATTTACTTCAAGGTTATTTTATTTTCCTGGTAGATGTTCTGATGCAATACTCATGCATTACAATAGTTTATACACAAACACAATCACTATCACTATCATTTTTCTTCTTATTATTCTTCTTCTTCTTCCTCTTCCTCTTCTTCTTATTATTATTATTGGGCATATGTACAGTGTGTACATTAAAATCTAGGATGTCACCTTGTTATGTTTCTGATCCCTAAATGCAAGCTCAAGATTGTTAAGTAGGATTTTTAGCAAAAAAAAAAAAAAAGCAATATACGTATAGGTTCACTTCAGTCCCTAATTTAGTGTAGTGTAAAAATATTCACCAGAACCTAAATCTATTTCTGAGTATTTCGGTGAGTTCTTGTGCGCCCTGTAAGGATAAGAATAACAGGACTTATCCAGACATCTTGACAGGATGTATTTATCGATCTGCATTCCCTACTCAACTCACATGTTGCATGAAATCAGGAATACACTGTGTCACACATTACGCCACATGACTTCAGGTGAATCACTGGTGAAATCCCACTGGAGCCAACGCTACTGCACCTGTAATCTGAGCGGATCTCATCCTCGATATTACATTTTTAATGCATTTTTAATGCTTAACTATATTGGAACTTTAAATAGAAAATGAAGAAAAGCAATCAGTATTTGTCACCCCTGTGCCGAGCTTCAGTGCCACCTAGGTCTCGTTAGTTCCTGGTGTCACAGTGATTAATTAGATGTCTGCTGCTTTTTATTGAGCCTGCATATTTAAAGGAGAACCACTTGTCATAGGAGGATTAGCGGACTCGCACGCTAAAGAGCACGCTTTTCACTCCCAGGGTTTCTCGGTGGGCGGGACTTGCTCCGCGGGCGCTGCGGACGTGCGGTTGGGAGAGGGCGAGAGTGACTGAACTATAAAGTGATGCCGATGCGCCCGCGTTTCGCTGCGCGCCCACGTACACCCGGGTGTGAATGAAATTTTAAAGAGCGGGGGTTTTGCGAGCCTTTCGAGTCGAGTCGGCGGGAAGGTACCGCAGGAGAGCACAACACTTCTCACAGCTGTAGTAATACACAAATGAATGTATGGCTTCTCCACTCAAGCTGAGTCTAATTAAATTACTTTGCATAACACCGGAGGGGTTAAACAGATTTGGGTGTTTAATTAAAGCTGTAAAATGTAACTTCTAAGTGCGTCTGGCGGTATTGTTTTGTGTTCCTCACGCACTGTGGGGAGATACCGGGAATGTGTAGACGGAGTGCCACCTGGCGTGGTGAGTGCAGCACGCTGCAGATAATAAGAGCTGCTGGCTGCCGTATCTCTGCTGCATTTTAGCGAACGCAGCGCTTAGCTGCTGGACAGCATATCAAAGCCAGGCCGAGCTCAATGCATGAACTGTGTCAGGGTCTGAAGCAGGGGCATCCAATTTTGGCCCTGCAGGCTTCTGCTCAGGAGGTTATCTGTCCTCCTGAATACTTCACCACCAGGATCAATTAATAATTATCTCTGTTTTAAACCAATTTAACCTCTCTTCCCAGGCAACCTGCAGCACTGCAGTATTCCAGGAGAAGGATGAGGAATCCTTGTTCTGTAGCATTCTTTTCGGCCAGTGTTCTCCTCCGGGCTGCACCAGGCCGAAAGTGCGAGAGAGGTGGTGATGGATTGTGCACGGTGGGGAGCACAGAGTGTGACACATGTAAAGGAGGCAGAATGTCGGCGGTGTATTCATGACCTCTCGGCCTTTCTCACTGTCAGCATCGTGATTTTTTCCTCTCAGGTTTGGTTTGGTTCATGTGTCCGTTTCTGTGTACAGGGGTTCCCCCTTATCCGGTTTCGCTTTCCGCGGTTTCAGTTACCCGCGGTCAACCGCGGTCCGAAAATATTAAACGGAAAATTCCAGAAATAAACAGTTCCGCGCCGTTCTGATTAACGTGATGAAATCTCGCACCGTCACACTCGGAAGGTGAATCAATTCTTTGCCCAGCGTATCCACGCTGTATGCGCTACCCGCCCGTTGGTTACTTAGTAGCTGTCTCGGTTATCACATCAACTGTCACGGTATCGCAGTGCTTGTGTTCACGTAACCCTTCCTTTTAATAAAAAAAACTTTATTTAAAATCTCTTATTGTGCCTTATTTATAAATTAAACTTTATCATAGGTATGTATGTATAGGAAAAAACAGGGTTCGGTACTATCCGCGGTTTCAGGCATCCGCTGGGGGTCTTGGAACATATTCCGCCCCGGGATAAGGAGGGACTACTGGATTTTATTTTGTCCTATACAAGGAGTTGGCTTCTACACAACATGCACGAATTGTGTGAACTGAATGGGCCCCACTAAAATGATACGTGCTCCAAGGTCGCACTGGGTTTACTTGCAACCAATGCCATGCCAAAGCACTCTTATGTACTGACTCTTTGCAAAGCCAGTGTACGTGTGCATGTCATTTGCCAAACTTGTACAATAAATTCCATCACAAAGCTCTTGTCTCATTATTAAACATCCAGAGTTAATGAAACTTGTGCTTTATATTATTCTAATCCATTTAGCTAATTGACCCTCACTGGTCTTTACTGTTGCTTAAGCATTAACTGTCTAATTTCTACCCTAATCGCTAAAACTTTTTAATCTTTAATTGTTTGCTTCAAACAAGGTTTTGTTTTTGTCAAGCTATTTTCAAATTACAGCCAGTTTCCTCAGCAGAGTTACACTACAGCCGCAACAACAGCAATGCATATTATGTCCCATTGCCATTTGTACACAAACTTAGCACTGGAAAAAAAAAACAAATAGGAAGTAAATACACACATATTTTTTTTGCTCAAATGTTCCTCAAAAAAAAAAAAAAAAAATTACATCCATCACAGGCACAACCTGTCTGCTCTAATGCTAGTCAGGACAAGCATACAGAATCAGGCCTCTCTCTCCTTGCTGTCAGGGTAAAGCGAGAGTGACACTTACTAAGAGCCCTCATTATTTTTAGCATTGAATTCTGAGACACTCTCAGATCCTGCAGGAGGACTGACAGAGCCACAGCGTCCCCACACGGCTCGCTCTGCCGTTAACCCTTTCCGCGCCGGGTGGCCTACAGGCTGTCCAGAGCTCCCTCCTTGATCCCGACGCCACTCTCTCTGGGCAAGCGCAAGCTGAACCCGCGATGAGGGCCCCCTCCGCTCCCAATATCACTTTATTTGTTTTGTCATGAAAGCAAATTCTCCAAAACTGACACTTCCTTTAACGAGCATCTGTTTAGCCATCTGTGGGCTATGCAAATGCAGACAATGAATATTCAGCCCAACTCGGGCTAAAGCGCATTTCTTCAAGCTTGCTCACACTTTTAAGAGAAGGAGCAAGGAGATGTGGAGGGAAGCAAATTTATATGCGATTGTTTCCCTACCTTAAGCAGACATATGTTAGATGAAAGCTCAGCTAATTTGGAACAATTGACGAGCTGACTGTCTTATTACTTATTAATTTATTTGGTGGGAACGAAAACGTCTCCTTTGCTCGCTAGGAGAATATATAGTCTTTTTTTGTGCTGAAGGCAGTGGACGCTGATGAATAATTCACCACGAATTATTGGTGAGGTGAAATGATAATGGGTGTGGAAAAGAGGACGGGTGTCTGTTTAATATCCGTCAGGAGGTACAAGGGCTCTTTATTCATGAGAGTCATGTCAATAAAACGACGCTCCAATTTAAAGTTGGGGAGTGAGAAGCTCAACAGTGGAGAGAGCAAACATACAATAACTAACGACCCTTCCTCTCCCAGGTGGTTCTGCTTTCATCATCGCTGCCATTAATGGCCCTGCAGTCTGCAGTGCTAATATTTCTACACGAATCACGCGCACTGAATGCCATTAGGTATCAGGTATTCTACATTATCAATTCAGCCAAAATACACCATTTGCAGGTGCAGGCTGCACCCACGATTTTAACCTGTGACTCTTTGCTGGGTCATAACCTTGACCCATACTACTTGTACCACTTTAATGAGGATCATTACTTGTATAAAGACTTCTGCTGTTGTGCTTGTTTATTTTTTGGTGCTATATTTTATGAAACAGTTAATCTGATACCCATTGACATACAATTACATGCTGCATATTTTGCAATATCTTTGTGTTTTTTCACGCAACAATATTGTAGACAGGGACCAATAAACTATGTATATGAAAAGATCATTAAGACAGATGAGACAAAATCATTAAAACAGACTGTGAGGAAATGGCCGAATGTGTGTGAGGCAAATAGGGATGCTTTATTTTGTCCTTATGAGCGCCGCTGCTTCAAGCCCATGGTCCTTGAGGGCTTCATTTAGTAAACTTATGGCCTAAGCCATCGGAATCCGCCCTGGTGGATGTGAGCAGGAACACAAACAGCAGACAAGGACGCTCCAAGCTCCTGGATCCCCGAGCAACTAGAGCGATGTTTGGCCTGTGTAATTTGTGACCAGGACACGGGCTAAAGCCCTCTCAGCCACACGGCTAAGGTTCCACGAGGTCCATCAGTGGGGCTTGAGAACAGTGTGATGCAGGTAATGATGTCATAATAAATAAAACCCCACTGGGGATCTAAAGGGAAGTCCAACGGTTCTAAAGGGAAGTCCAACAGTTCCTCCATACCCAGGTGCAACGCGTTGGCTGCTTCCAACCATCAGTATGTATTTTGTTGATTTGTTCTGCGGCAGAGACACACATAAGAACAGGGAATAGATGTAAAAAAACAGAGAAACAATGCACAGGGTTTCCATAACCAATCTTTCATGCCTACCACTACTTATAAAGGACTGACCGGTGTGACACATCGGAGTGACTCACGCTGTCCTGACGCGTGTCTCACCCTCATCTGTACCCCAGTCACGGAACAGCGCACATCTCCCTGCCAGTTCCCACACTCGTATTAAGCAGAAGTCCAATGGTTCTTTACATCCGTGGAGGGAAAAAAAAGAAAAAAAAAAGAAGAAAAAAACATGAAAATGAATGTAAGAATTTGGTCAGCGGTCATTATTAAATCATCAATCCTTCATCTGAGAAGATGTTCTCATCCAGATATAATGGGGGAATATTCGTCCTCCTCACATCTGTGGACGCATTACCATCAAAATGTAAAATAGAAAAAAAAAGACTGAGTTAAATCATGTCCCTTTCGGTTTTAAATGGTCAGCGGCGCAAAGCTATTTTTGACAGGACACCTGCGACAATGCCTTGCTTATGATTAAACAGCTATTATTCATCACTTTAAATCTTTAAAAGCATTTTATGAATATAGATGAAGACCGGGGCTGAACACTTCTTCTGCCTCAGCAGAAGAGCGTTAGAGTGTTTTACACTCAGTTGAGCTGTGAAATTGTTGGTGTCATAGGCCTCATTTCTTATTTTTAATGATTAAACTTCATTAGCACTTAGGGGTGTTTAAACAGATATCTCCTCACCGCCCTGAGTGCTGAAAAGGAGTTACAACAAATATCCAGAGTTAGATCTGAACGCCTTTCCTTCCCTTTCACCGCTGCAGAATAGGCCCACCACTCATATTTACAGCTGAAGATTTAAGCTATTACGGAGGTCGCACAGTAGAGAGAGATTAACTCCGGGCAATTAATGAAGCGCAAATCCCCAGTGCTGTTTATTATCAGCCTCCTGTCTTGTCTCAAGGCCTTGTAAAATATGCATGTACATTTAATATTTAATACAAGAACATCAAGGAGGACTCTTGCCTCCAACTTAGAGATGGACGGCCAAAAAAAAAAAGGCTAACCTTTCAAGTGATAAGACCCGATAGTCCTCGTCTTGAATCAAAGCGCTGTAATTTCCCTCCCTTTTTTAAGTATCAGCTCACGACGGTTTCTGCGAGTCAGAGGGAGTGCCCCCTGATAGATCTCTCTAACATCTCAGTCGAGAACTCCAGAGGTGACACCGACACACAGTTGGGGGAGGGAAAGGGGGTCTGCACCCCCCCTTTGTTTCACCGTCTAATAGTTCAATAGTTCAATACATGATCAAGGGTACAGGGATGCTGGACCACATGCCCGCTGCCTTATCAGGTTAAATGATGGGGCTAGGCACTGGTTATCGGCGCAAAGCAGGAGCAGCGTTCGCGTCCTGTTGCCCAAAGGAATGAGCAGCTGGGACATACGTAAACGCGATTGGTATGACAGAATGCATACGCACATCCATAGGTTTGCAGATGCTGCGCCGAAGAGACAGATGAGGCGAGATATAAATGCCCCGGTCAGAGCAGTGCGTTCACATGCTCATTCTGCGCAATGGAATAATGAAAAAAGAAGCCTTTTGGGAGCTGCACTGTATGTGAACTGGCTGGATATACCAACAATATACCAACGAATTCTGAAGGCCTCAGACAGCACTGGAGAAACAGCAAGCCCCAGAATGCGAGAACGCTGCCAATTATCACGCCCCGTGCTCCTCTCTGAATTCTCCTGTTCTCAGTTTTTATTTTATGATGTTTTGATCAGAAGGATTTTTAAACAGTCACATTTTTTTTACCTGCATTTCTTTCAAGTTTCAGATCCCACTGCCATGCTAAACTATGCAAGGCATGTAATAGTATCTGATTTTAAAAATACATGTCCTCGTTCCATGTATTGCCAGATCTCACACTGCGGCTTCCCACCGTATGTGCCTGTTGCCCGAAAGATAACACCTCATAAACCTGAAATCACTTCTAAGGCTGGTTGAAACACCAGGTAACCTAAGGGGTCTTTCTCTACCGCACAGCCGCGTAGCTGAAAATAGGATTGCACAGCTTTAATACTGTTTACTCTAAAACTATACCGGCGCCTTACCACAGTGAAGATTAACTTAATCTATCGTGTTTTCAGTGGATTTCTTTCAGCAGTTTATTCTAACAGTTATTTTCTCCTTTTTTTATCTGACTCTGAGGGATAATCTGCCTCCCTGCTCCCATAAATATATGAGCTTGGATGTTGCTTTGTTGGGTGCTGCTGCTGCTGCAGCTGCTGCCATTGCTGCTTGCTGAAGGTTGCTTCCATTCTTTTATTAAGTCTCAAATTTCCAATCTCTTAATTTGCATTTAGATTCAAACGTGCCACCGGCCCCAACACGCATCAGTCCAGACCACTGCCGTAAAACAACCTGTTCATAAATATTATCTGTGCGGTGTTAGGAAATGATGAGGCATCACTGCCTCTGTTTAGATTAATGGATAAAGAAGACTTCACCGAGCCAAGAAATCGTTTCACCTCCCGCTAAGTTCAGGAATCCTGGGATACGAACAAAAGGCTAGAAATACACTCCCGGCTTAGCTCTGCATCTCCTCCCCTTTCCAGGTCACTCCAAACCTGGGCGAGAAAAAAAACCTTGCAGTGGGAACACTGATCAACGCTATATGGTGACCCGTTTGCAGCTTGATAGGATCGCCAGCCAGCGAGGTTGCGTTTGATTAATTTAATTAGCGCATTTGCAAACATGCACATCATGGCAGGATTTCAGACAGCGCGCAGCAAGTGGTCTCCTCCCCGGCGATCTCGCTGGAGATTCCGTGATTTTTGAAGCGTTAATGAAACCGTCACGCCAAGTGCCAACCGCTAAGTAACCAGCACGGGCCCTGCATGACCGTGCCACACACAACGCTCGTGAACAGAGGCAATTAGCTCTCTGCCGAACAGACCCTCAGAGTTCCTCATCTGGGAGACTTATCCGGCTCTTATCTTGACTCCACGGAAGACTAAAGCAGCTCTGAAAAAAAAAGACAAAGAAACAAAAAAAAAAAGACCTGCCTGAGAGAACCTGAATGAAAACAGAACCAGCTTGCATCTGGTATCTCTACATCTCCTCCTGACAGGTGGCAGCTGTTCCTGAATGGAAGCTTTCCTCCCCGCATCTTATTAGAAGTGCATCATCACCCCGACAGGGCTGCTGTTCAGGGCTGAGCTTTTCCTTTCAGTCTCGGGTGTCGAGGGGAGGGGGTGCAACACTGACACCCGAGTTACGTCTCCCTGTCAGCGGCGCGGGGGGGGGGGGGTGGGAGCTGCCACGCCTGCACTGCAGACGTGACAGGGATCGCCGTGGCTGACTCAGACAGAGAGTGACTGTCACGTCTCCAGCACAATGCAGACGTTCCCTGTCAATTGCCCGTGAGCAGGCCCCATCTTGTCCTGTCCCTTCTCTTTAGCGCCTCACGCAGACCCACTCCCACCATCGGATGGACAGCTACAGCTACCACAACGCCGGGCAGCGCGTTGTAGCCCTTATAGTGGGTTGTTGCACAGTGGTAGGGAGCAGGACTTGTAACGTAAACATTGCCAGGTCAGTTCCCCACTGGGGCACTGCTGTTGTACCCTTGGGCAAGGTACTGAACCCAGAATTGCCTCAGTAAATCTCCGGGTGTATAAAAGGGTAACATGTAAAAAAACGGTAACCTATGTAAGTGGCTCTGGACAAGAGCATCTGCTAAATGCCAATAATGTAATGTAATGTAGTGCTGTTCAGGTACTCAGGGGCAGCAGTGTGGCTATCCGCAGGTTCAGATCCCGACTGGGGCATTGCCTTTGTATTCTTGAGCAAGGTAATGATCCTTAATCGCTTCTGTAAATATCCAGATGTTTGGATGGATATTGGATAACTGGATAAACCGATAGTATGTAAACTATGTACTCTGCTCTGGCTAAGGGAGTCTACTGTGTCAATAAATGATATGCTGCTGATATCCCCCAGGTCAAAAAATAGATAACTCTGTTGATGGAATATGGATTAAAATCAGAGTTTGACAGACAGGCTGCAGTTATTGCATATATATGTGGTTGCACATACATGAGTGTGTGCACTTGTGTGCCTGAGTGTGCCAGGGAAGCAACTTGAATTTGAAGTGACACATCATTGGGTAAATATAGTACAGTTAAGTACAGTAAACAGAGCACAGATATTTACACAGCGCATTGCTCTAAAATGCCCATGAGCTTCTGAGACTTGTTGTAAAATTACAAAGCCTGCCCAGCTTTAAATTATACATAGAGGGTAGTAACTAACTAAAGTATTAATGCACTGATTAAGCCTCCTTCAGACTCAGTTTACAGCACGCCATTTGGAAAAGACTAAATCATGTTCAGTTACTTTTTCTCCCTTCTTTAGCATCTCACTTAATTTAGCATTCCCTCCGGCCAGTTTCGTCGGAGGGTTTCTTGTTTCGGTTCTCGCGCGAACATCTGCCAGTCTCCCGGGCTTATGACTGGCATGGATCTCCGGCGGCGATGCCCGTCCTCGCAGATCGCTCGCTCTCGCGTCTGCGGTAAAGTCACCGGAGGCGGCTCTCCGGGAGGGGCGGGCGGGGGAGTGGGAGAAAACAAGAAAGGACTTTTCGGCGAGGAATCTCCTCCCCGCGCCCGTTCCATTAGCACTTCCCTTAACATCATATTTCATCTGCAGCCTCGTAATCCCAGGCGCTGTTAAGGAAAGCTCCAAAGGACTTTTGTGTCCAGGGCCTTCGGTGTTTCATAGAGTGTGACTGTGTGTGTGTGTGTGTGTGTGTGTGTGTGTGGGGCGCACGGGGAGGGGAAGGGCAACAGAGGTCATGGCTATACAGAGGTGTGTCCAATTTTATGACACTCTCCGGCAAAAGGGCCATAGTTACTGCAAATAAGACATAGGACCATAAAAGCAGAGAGCCGTAGAGGGGGCTTTACACATCCCCTCCGTCAGCTGCTTTCCATTTCCTCTGTCTCGGTCGTGAAACATAGCCTCCCACAATCTTAATGGCCGTGATAGGTGCAAAACACAAGGAAAGCAAAAGGAACAGCCATTTTACACAATGCAGGGGTATTAGACAAGAATTACTGCTATTGCTTTTCCAATGAGATGTTGAACTAAAGCCTTTTCGGGTGATTAAAGATTTTCATTTTACTGTTCCATTTGTGAGTGTTGAAAAAAAGGCTGTTAGATGTAAGCATTCACTCCTGCTTTTACTGAAAATGCATTAACCAGAAAGTGTTGCTCGTGTTGAATGCATTAGCATCAACAGTGAGTCTCTAAACATAAATAAGACCACCACTAGGACAGAAAAGTCAAAGGGGCAAATCTGTGTCTGCTTTTAACTTTGTAGTTTCACATTACGTTGTCGTGACATTATTGATTTGCCTGACAGATACCATAACCCAGAGTGTACTGCTTTCATCGTATTACTCATGTATACAGTTGGATTTCTGCTGCAGCCCGTCAAGCTGGGTGATGTGTATATTACAGCAACATAATCTGAAGAATTTGAAGTGCATAATCTCAAGAATATGGGGTGCATCCAAAATTGTTGAACAGGCTTGGGGGTTTGTTGGACAGTAGTGAAGGGTAGTATTAAGAACCAGGTCTCATAACCCTGGTTGCTGGTTGAATACTTGGTGGAAAACTGCTGTTGCACTCTTAGGCAAAGTGCTCAAACAGAATTGTTCAGTAAATATCCAGCTGGATGGATCATATGCAAAAATGTAAGCCTTGTAAGTTGTTCTGGATAGGAGCATCTGTTAAGCAAATGTACAGTAATTTACATTCTGCCTCCAGTACATACCTTGTCGAGCCGTTCCATGCATTAACACCTGTGTTTATTGAAAAAACGTCTCCAAGTGTCAAGAGTAAGGTCACCTTGACCTATTTTGTAACTATCTCCTCTTATCCTGCTGACAGAAGTCAACTAAAAATGTCTTAAATTTTTCTCCTTTTATAAAATGTTAGACCCTCAGTCATATCTTCATTTTTCCTAGAATAAAGACATTGAATAATCTTAAGTCTTTCTTCATAACCTGTATGTTTGATACCACTGACCCAGCCAGTTGCCCTTCTCTGTAGTTTTTCTAAAGTTTCTATGTCCTTCTTTACACTGCAGTGCCCAGAACTACACATAGAACTCACACACTGAAAATGCGGTCTGATGAGGGCATTTTATAACTCTATAACTATTCTAAAAAGTATAACAATGTGACTGCCCTGGATCTATCGTGTGGTCCATCATACATTACCATGTACCACCGGACAGTAAGGAAAATTCTGCCGTCTCTAAGAATTTATGTTTATTGATATTTTAAACAAGTGCCTTAAAATCACAGCAAATGTGTTTATTTACAGCTGTATATCAATTTTCTGTATTTAACATTTGAAATACATGTGTTCATTTTTCAATATTTGCAACTGAGAGGATGCAAAGTACAGATAATAAGAGTTCAGGAAGTAAATACGTTGGTGCAGCACTAGCGCAGAAAAAAAAAATCAAAGTTTAAACAAAACTTCTGTTCAAAGCACCAACAAATCTGTGTAGTTTCATTAGTTGTTTTTTTTTTCTTTTTTTCCAGTGATGCTCTTTGGCCAGGTGCAATCAACAGGCCCATCCACAGCCCCGCTTCCTCCCAAAACCAATTTCCCAGATCCCCGGAGTTAGAGTACACCATGAATAGACTCATTATTTAAAGCAATGCAAAAGGGCTCTGAAAGGCTCCCTGTTCCTCGCGCAGATGAAAGGCAGGGGGCTGATGCTGCCCTCCTGTGATCTCTCGGGAAACCTTTGTCAGTGATGGAACCCAATCAAATCAATGGGCTTTAATGTTCAGTCGGGTTCTGGTCTGACTCCTCACAGACTCCCCCCTGCTCCTCCTCCTGTTTCCCGAAGCGCTGTCTGTTGTTGCATCCCTGCTTATGTCTTTGGAGAGCAGCAAACTGTGAAGGCAACAAAATGAGAAAGAGTGGGGATCTCGAGGATGCGCGGTCAAGGTCTTGCTTTAATCTTGCCGTTGCAATTCGTCCTGGCAATAAACTTGTGCAATTGTGCCATCCTTTTTTTCCTCTTAGATGCATTTTTTTCCCTGTGGTTTAAACAGATTGAAATGCTTTATCGCTTTCTGTGTATTTTTTGTTTGTAATACATTTGAAGGGTCTCCTCCTACAAAAACAAAAACTTTTGTTTTGTTTGTTCTGCGTAGCTTTGACCACTGCTATTATGTACAGTATGACTGCTGTAATACTGTAATTATCCTCAGCAGAAATGCCTGTGGCCTTTATTAATGTTTCTCAGCCTGAGCAATCAGTCAAAACAATCCAAGGGCCTCTTTAGGTTTCATTTGTAATTTGTGATCAGTCCAGTATTGACCAATTCATACATTTATTCAAAGGAAAATACTTTAAAATGCTTGCATGAAATGAAACAGTCATAGTGAATGTGTGACTTAGGGAAAGTTCAATGATTTTATTCCTTATATTGTATTTATCAGTGAGCTACCAGGGTGATTTTCTGTTTCAATCTCAATGTGTCCCCACAAAGCATAATTTCACCTGAAACCTTTAGAAAAAATCCTGGACAAGAGGGCCCACATACATCAAGATTTGAGAGCTGTCGTCAGCCATATAACATATTAATGGTGGTAATAATTTGGGAACATTGTGTTTGACCTGACATGGGTGAAATTTTTTGCTTACTCAGGTGGTGGCACTCCTTGTCACATTGAGCGCAGATTGAAAGGTCACAGCAAGCTTCAGAAAAACTGTTTTTGAAAAGGAGGGGGGGTTAGATATGTGCTTGTGTTTGTTGAATATGCACAATATGCTTTCTCAGAAAATGGCAGTGAGTCATATATTGAATTTTGTTCCATTTTTTATATACAGCATATGACCTTTGTTCTCTTCCATATATCATTCTTCATTACTGCAGATCAGCAGCTATAGCTGACCTAGTCCTTTAATGTCATACACACAACTCGAGTTCAAAGAGCCCTGCTTATAGAGTTGAAAGTGTGAAATAACCTTAGGCAGAGATGGCAAGTGCTATCCACAAAACCTATACAAACACCTAGTATTTATATACAATGAAACATGTCTCTCCCCTCTTTGGTCAATGTAGATGTAACAGCATTGTCTGATGCACCGCATGCCAAAGCAAATTACAAAACAATAATCTGAATCAAGTAACTCATTTTAAAAGCGGAGACACAAAATAAGTGACATCAGGTCAGGCCACAGCCAAACTGCTGAAAAGGTGAGTCTGGTGGCTCAGTCACACACCTGTATTTAACTACTCTTCAATTTAGGCCATATAACCAAGAGGCCTAGAACAATTAGACAACTACAATTACAATTACAACAAACTGTAAGGAATGGGGGTGATGGGAATTTATCTGTTACTTAATGAGACGGAAAATGAACAGAGATCCTAAGTTACACAATTAGCAATTAACATTTACATGCTAACAGCTAACGATTGAACAACTAAGACAATCAACAGCTTTGGGGGGGAAAGTGAAGGTTCTCCCTCACTGTAAATAAAAAGAAGTCCTATGCTGCGCTGTGCCTCTTGCACTCCGAGTACGCAGGTGAGGGTTCCTTTCCTGTGCTAACTCAGTGTGACTGGGAATATCTTGGGCATGAAATAGCCAGAATGTCCTCTTGAGGGTAATGTGTATCTGATATATAATTTTTCTGGTGCTGATACTCAGTGCTCACTTCCATGACACAAATTACACATCCACCTGCTCCTCCTCCGATAGACCAGTATCTAGGGAGTGAGGGTGGTGTGCTGCTGTTTCATTTGCTGGTTCCCACCAAGGAACCATTTTGGCCAGAGGAGTCAAGAGAGATGTAAAAGACCAACCATTTAATATTGAAAGTTAATAAATGCAGTACATGAAAGTGAAGTGGAATGGATGCTGTCTTCACAAACACAAGTATTTAAACTAATACCAGTAGAAGTGATGGGGGAAATCTTACAATACTGGCCAAGGGAAAATCAGACACACGGAGCACACAAAGGATATAGTGTGGCCCTTCAATTTTTCAGGGACTACTTAAGATACCTATTGGCATGGAAAATCACAGACAATAGGAACAAGAACAAAACCGACTATATAACAACAACAAAATATTCAGTGAAGTACACAGATTGAGATTCAGTGCAGTGCAGAAGTGCAGATTGTGCACAGAAGTACACAATGAAACGGCTTTATTTTGATCACTTAGCAGCTGTTTCTGCAGTAAGTAGACAGAGAAGAAGAATACGGAGCCATAGAAAGAACTAACCAGCTTAACAGAAAAATACAGGGATAAGAGGAAGACACAGACTGGAAGAGGAGAATGGGCTCAACATGCTTGAAGATTGTGACGCTGATAGCGTTTGAGGAAGATTTTAAACAGGGCCGTGGTGAATCAGCAGCCAACTGTGTTCACGAGAGACAGAGCTGAACAGATAGGGACAGGTGACAGCTGAGATTCCAGCTTTAATGAAGCAGAGGGGCGCATAAAACACTGAGATCCTAACCACTGTGAGGGATTTAAACTGACAAATAAAATGGAACTGTATTGCGGCAAAGTAAACATGGCTGAACAGTCAGTGTAAGGAGACAGAAAACCTGGGGAAAAGGGAAAAAATGGAAGATAAAAGCAAAGAGGTGACAGGAGAAGGTGCGGGACCATAAAGAAGTAGTTTTAAAACAAAGGAAGGAAGGAACACTGGAAATGACGAGGGAAGGGTGTGTGTGTGTGTGTGTGTGTGTGTGTGTGTGTGTGTGTGTCCGTGGATGCGCACAGAAGATTTGTGAAGATGAAAGGTGAAAAAAGTATGAAATAGAGAGACCAAAGGAGGGACCTGCGGAGGGTAAATAAAGCCATGAAGGGATGAGTTCAGGGACTGACAACATAATGACAAAAATGACTGAAGCCCCAGTGGAGTCTAAAAATAAGAAAAGATACACAACTCACAAACAAGATGTACAACACAGGGAATATAGCGGAGGAAATGTGCCAGTCATCATTCACAGCCATTCCAAAAACACTCAGGCTGCTAGAATTGTAAACAATATTACATATGCAAAGGATGAAATACAAGTTGCACTCAGAACTAAAATGACAGAAAAGTACAAAAAATGTTGTAACTAGTAAAACTTGTGGAGTAAAATATAAACTGAAACCTCTTCTGTACCCACACAAATGTGAAATACAGCAGAAAGCAAAAACAAATGATTTTGTAAATCAAGCAAATATATGAGGGAATGGAAGCTGTACTAGAGATCCCGAAAACAATTATGATTGCAAAAAGCAGAATCACACTAAAGCACAATCGGTTACCAAGTAACCTCATAGGTTTTCTAACAAGACTTAAACTGTAAGTACACATAAATGGGCAACATTGCATTGTTACAAAGCACTGTTAGCCCAGAGGCAAACTCCCCTCTCAGCTGCTCATGACATAATTGGAACTGAGGCACCTCTGAGCTGTTGCTGTAAATCAATAAGAGGATATAGATATTTTTCAAATGAAGTCTGTTTTCCTACAGGTCTCCAATCCATTTAAGACAACAAACGGATTGCTTATTGATGCAAAATAAAATGAAGAAAAAAAATCTAATTTTCCTTTCTTGTTTACGTTCAGCTATTGCACCTTAACTCCTATCCATTACATCTTCCAAGCCTAATTATTACCCATCATGCTTTGCCCAGGGCAACAGGAGCAACAACCACATTTTCAGCCCAAGCTCAGGTGACCCTGGCAGTAAGTGGAAACACATGTTCCAGAAGCATCCACGCCGCGGCACAGCTACACTAAGTTTAATGGGAAGGAAAAATCCTTACTCCGTGTGAATGAAGATTAAAATATGACAAGATCGCCAGGAGACCGTTTTCACCAAAGTGCCAGCTTTCTGTGAAGAGGAGCGGCGCTGCATAAATATGCAGATGTGGGTTTTATAGCAAAGGAAACCATTTGCCCTCCCACAGCATCCCACATGTCTCATTAGGGCTCTGGTTTGAACTTCAGGGCTGGCTCCCCTCTCCTGTTAAACAGCCCAGTACTCAACACCACATTAAGTATGAAGACTATGTGCCTACTGGTGTACAGGCCGAGAATGAAGAGAGTAATTCCCAATATACACACATAAAACCATGTTCTTGCAAATTTGTTTTTCCATATGGGAATCAATGTAAATTGAATACTTTGGTATACATTTGTACTGAAATATTGTCGACAGCCATTGTCTAGGTTTGGTTTCAGTTTAAAGGTGGCACCAACAGAAGCCAAAAGAGAGTCAAAATAAAAAATCAAAAACTAATTGTTAGTCTCAAATTATTGTTTTCAAATCCTTAATTTCATCATTCAGACCTGCAATTTAATCATCTGAACCGTCAATTTCATGATTCTTTCCCACAGTTTGAACTGAACTCTGAATTTCATAATTCATACTGTGAAAGTACTAATTCGAAAGAGAATTCCATCTTGCAGTTCAGGGATACAAATATCCAAGACTACAGCTGACACATACGCACTGGTAATGGCTTGTTTGTGGAAAAGGGAGCTTAATTTGCAAACAATGACTGTACAAAGAAGCAAATAACTCCTTCGTCAGACACATATGACTTCTCTCTAATCTTTTCTTGTGCAACGTTAATTGGCATTAGGGTAAATATAAAAGACTATTTTGAAAAAGTTTACTTGGATGAAAATGTCAATTACTGTTGCTGCATAAGAGAAGAATGAAGAGACGTCAAGATGACAAATTCTGATATTGGTTATTGCAATTTAAAATTACAAATAGTAATCAGAAGTTACGAATCTTTGAGCACATTTTGAGTTAAGTACCTTGACCATGTCCCCTAACTGGTTCCATACGCAACTGAATGCTGGTTAAAAACCTGCCATTCTCCTGAAGCAACTAGGATCTGATCACTGATCTGATCATCTGATCAGATCACTAGGATCTCTTTGGCTCTTTTGCTGAAATACCTTGTGGTGATTTCATTATTCCAATGGGGCTTTGAAATTGCCATAAATCATCTTTTATCGTATGTCTGTGTTGACCTATGCTCATTTCACAGTGTAGTGGGGAGGCAACACATATAATTGAATCAGGGTGTTACCTTCATGGTCAGGGACTGCAGTCAACTCCAGATGACCATACGTGCTCATGACTATTTTGGAGCTGTGCACTTATCCAAAGTATGCGTACAATAAGAGAAAGTCAATGGGAGTAAAATGAAACCAACTGGATACTATGCACTACAACTGAGTAAGCAACTATCCGTGTATAGTTACGGGGAGTTGACTGTAACTGGAGTAAATCAATCAATAGAAATGTATTTTTTATTGCACGTTTTATAAGTGGGTTGTCACAAAGCACTGGATAGATTGTGTTTTTCCAATGGGAACTGAAAAACCATAGAGACCATGGCAGCTGTGGGAAAAACTGGAAAATCATTCTCTAACATGAATCATTCTCTAGAAGGCAACCTAGAGAAAAACAGTAGACACAGACACAAAAAGTGGAATTAGAAGCATGAGGGCTAGTAAATGAAAGTACCTATCAGTTAACTGTTCATGGTTTTTTCCAGTTGCCTCTGTTTTTTCACTCTGGAAAATGCACTATGCCTTGTGAGAATCTCAGTTGTAAAAACAGATAAAATTGATTGATTGGTTGGGTCCAAAGACTATTATTTGGCCAGAGGGATCATAACAGGTAGGCCCTAATGTGCTATGGGTGGGGGCCTCCCATTTAGCAGAGGCCAGGACAGGGTTTTCAAGGGTTTTCCAATCAGATGATAGACTTCATGATGGGGGGCAGGGTTAAAGGAGCACTTTTTGATCAGATGGCAATGAAGGAGAGAGAAAGAGTGAGATGAGAGAGACAGAGAGAAACAGGGAAGAGAAAGAAACAGAGGTCAGAATTGGAGGGCCGGGCAGCTGAGCACAGCATGCAAAAGGACAGTGTGTGACACTTTGTGTCCTCAGCAGGGATAAACTACAGCAACATACCAAAGAGGTGAGAAGCAGGGATAGGACCTCTGACCATGAAGGAGACCCGAGACTGTCCTGCTCCATTAAGAACAGGACCCTACTAAAAACACAGGGCAGACCCACTCACAATGAGGCAAGGACAGATCTTTGCAATGGAATTCTCCATAGTGTTAATCTAACCTCCATCTCAGCATCCAGCTTCATTGTACGAAACAATGATGGTACATTTTTCATCTAGACGTAGAAAGTGAGATTGTGTCTGATTCAAGGACAAAATACGATAGGCTGTTCTGTTGCATAGTAAAGACGCTGTGTGTCAAGAGTCTACGGCCAGATTTGAGTCCTTCCCGGTGTCATAAAAAAATATGTATATTTTACACAGGCTTGTCCGCTTCAAGTAAGACCACAAATCTGCTCCTCCCAACGACCAATAAACACTATGATGCAGGTGGAATTATTGTCCTTTCTTCTTGTGTGTCATGATTTCCACATCCCTCCTCCTCTCAGATGCTTCAGGTTATGGATTCAACACCCTATAAGCTAGCAGAAAGGCTAAATAGTCTGTGAATGCTCCTTAACCACTGCTGTTCCACAGCGCCAACACACCTCTGACACCCTGTTCACCTTTTCTGTTAAGCATACCATCAGTGATAAATGTTCTTAAATAGCGTGTAATGTCATGTATTCAAGCTATTAACCAGTACAAAAGTTGCTACCTATAGTTGCTTGTCATATGTGTGTGACAGACAAGATCTGAAAGCTACAAAAGGTAAGGTAAAGATAAGATACCAGCTGAAATAACAAACATTTGGAAACTGAAAATTCAGTCATGTTTTTTAAACGAACAGCAATGCCAACAATGTTGTCTGATGCTGTGATTGCAGCGCTGCATCGCATTATCAAGGCTCACAGAATTTGCTTTGTAAAACAGGTAGTCTTTTCCCAAAACATGTTTGAGATTTCTGGCACGCAGTAGATTATGGACAGTTTATGAGTTTGCAGAACACACTGTTGTTATTGAGTCCTGTTTGATTTAGCCTCTTGAATGCATCAGGAGCGCTTCATTTATCACATTCAACAAGATAAAGCAGACTGAGCCCCCAAAGACCTGGCCTATTTGCATTTTAGCTGAAATCACTCATGTACACCATGTTTCCATTAGTCTGGCATTGCCACACTTGAGCCATACCGGGCCAGAAAGGTAACTGGAAAGATGGTAATTTCCTTTAAATATATTCTAATGTTCTATAATTTAACCTGTTTAAACTGCCAAGTAAATAATAAATAATAGTTACCTTCATCATCATCATCGTCATCATAAAAATAATAAAATAGTTTTTCTGCACAGAAAAGTATGTACACACAAGTTGGCTTGAAAAAGCTAACTCACTGTACTTCTTAATATTTCTTCTGTACTTCTTAATATTTCTTCTTCTTCTTCCATCCAATTTTCTCTAAGCCTACTACTCCTGCAGCTTTTCAACTACACATACAAATCTTGGCCAATGCTGTCAGCTATTTATGGAATTGTGTAGAGAGGGCTTTTACATAAAATGTTTTTTGAAATATGTACAGTTTTTCCATTGACTACCATGGAAACAATATTCAGAATCTGAACATTCCAACACATACAGCTGACTTCCCAGTGGGCCTGCTACAGCCGCCAAAGATACAGACCATCTCTCAGGCAAAGTTGTAGCTACTATCTGCTACCATGTTAGGCTTTTTCAAGCCAACTTAGTTTGTTCTCAAACTTTCTTTTCTAGTTGTTGAAATCTTTTGTGTCATTTCATTACACTCCTTGAAATGGTCATCAATTAAAAATTCAGTTCCTAAATCTGTCAGACAGTCTGTAGAAGCAGAGTCTGCCTTATGCTTCTTTAATTATTTGCAGTCAGCCAACAAAGACCATTGGATTAATGCCTCCTAATAAATAGGAGCATCTTATGCCCAGAACACAAAGGTACACAACAACAATGAAGAGTTTTAGCTAATCTAGGTGGGCAGCTGAACTTAATGGAAAAGGCAAAAAGTTCTGAGTTCATCACCAAACATTAGCAGAAAAGCTGGCTTGATTTTTTCCTGTTGACACAAAAGACAGTTTCCTAGCCTGTTGATTTTCAGGTGGTGTGCCTTCCCATTCTTTATTTGCATTCCCAGCCTGTATCTGCTTGCCACGGCCAGAATGAAAACTTGGAGATTTGTGTGTGTTTTCAGTCTCGCTCAGGTGAGCCTGAGGTAAGTAAAAGCATGCTTTCTGGAGGCAGTCCCCACTGTGATGCAACTGGACTCAGTCTGTTGGAACCAAGGCTTTAGTTTGAATGATCTCAACTCCTGCTCAGGAAAATACCGCCACAGGGGGGACACCCATGAGCCAGATGGCTCTGACAGTCAGAGGCCTGGGCATTTCTGAGCAGGTTTATGTGTCTTTACTGCTCTCTGGTGGCTGTGTGATTTATTGCATCTTCAATGGATTTTTTGCAACTCCAACAAAGAAAATTTTCCTTTGAAAAGTACACAGTGACTATTCATACACTGAGGGTAAGAAACAGGTACGTTACAATAATTCTGGCCTGGAGTTCATTCTTCAGAGATCACTGAGGCAGTGCTATCAATAAAATTGTCAAACTTTCACCCAAGGGCACCAATAAATGGACTATCATTATTAGTAATTCAATGGGAAACAATTAAAGAGATAAAATTAAGAATGTACAGTTAATGCAGCATATTTTATTACAAAAAATACCCCTTACAGATTAAAATTAACACTCATTTAAAAATTACTATGGAATATGCAATCTCAGACAGAATCAAATCTGAATGAGAGGTGAAGTTAATAACTGCTTTAATAACTATGCAACTATAAATCAGTTGCATCAAATAAATATGAAGTAACTAGTAAGATGCAGATCAGGGTCAGGGTCATCAATTCTACAAATTCAGTACCATTTAATCAGTAAAGATAAAGCTAATATTCAAACTTTTTGCACACTTCTCTCATCAGTCCTGTGACTGGCCGGCAACATCTTATACCAAACTCTGAAGTATCACCGCAGGTGTACCGGTTAATGAGGGAGGAATTGCCAATCAGTTAATGACATGCTGCAGACATAAGGAGCAACACTAACTTACAGAAATGAAAGAAGAAAAAGAAAAAAAGGAAAAAAATTGTTCGTTAAAAGTTTTCGGGTGCTGATGCTAGACAATAACTGCTATGACAACATTAGAAAAGCCAGCGCTTACAATTCTCCACAGGATATGCTTAATTATACTTACAGGTAGACAGGTGCATCTATGGGGTTCACCAAATGTCAGGCTGATTGCCTGGCAAACAAATGCAGACTCACACACACCTTCCAAGCATCATCCATATTTATAGAGTACATCTACACAATCCTACAAGAACAATACATGTATCCATTATAAACATTCATTAAAACTGATTGGTGATTGAAAAGGTTAAAGTATGTTGATTCACCACGGTAGCACAGATCTGGAAAAGGCAAGTTATGACTGAAGGCTTTAGGAATAGCATTATAGTTATTTTGTTAAAATGTTCGTTTAGGACTACTCTATATAATGTTATGCAGGCAGACCAGCTATACCGGAAACAGATAAATGAAACTGGAAATTACTTAATGCAAAAGTAACAGCCAGTTTCAATACAAAGTGTATCACTTGCATTAACTGAAAAATGCCCATTTCAACTCCAAAGTGTTGGATGTGCACAATTATAATTCAATTCTAGTGGAAAATTTCTAAATTCCATTTTAAATCCAGTTCCAAAGATCACAATTTTTACAATTCCAGTTCAACTCCAAGTCAATTCCAACTCCATTGCTTAAAGATCTTTCATGATCCACCTCAGGAGATTTGAATTGAAATTGCTCTTAACCCTGATGGAGATCTTATTTTTTCAAGTAACAGTGCCAATACATACTTGTGACAGCATGTTATATCAGTTCTACGAAGATGATCATGTCGATTCATTCTGTGCTGCGGAGTGTGTTGTGATTTTTCCCTGTAAGAACACCTTAAAACTGTCAGGTTAGCTTCATCAGTTCTTGCCTTCCATTCGTCTCTGTTCAGATTTCAGGAATTGGAAGTGTTGAAAGTCTTAATTCTGAGGGCTACACTTCCACTCTCCTGCTGGTTATTGCAGCAACTGGAGAGCTGCTAAATCACAGGGTATGAATTGCAGGGCCATTTCATTCCCCTTGATTACTGTCATTATTCATTTGCTAAGCAGCCAGATGCTCTTATCTAGAGCGACTTACACAGCTTACATTTCTACATATTGTCCATTTATATGGCCGGACATTTACTGATGCAATTAAACCTAAGTACCTTTTTCAAGGGCATAAGTGCTGCGACTCCCCTAGGAGTCAAACCATCAAACCTTCTGGTTGCAAAGTCCTCTTACCATTATACCACATAGAACCCCAAGCCACCACATGGCAGTTGCTGTAGTTTTCAGTCAGGTTTGTATGCCAGAATCACCTTATTGACCCAGATACTGGGAGGGGCTACTGCAAGCATATCAAACTAAAATAACTACCTAACTGAAGGCCAGGATATGCTTCTTAAAGGCAATTTTCAGGAAATGGTGTCCCCTCTTCCATCAGTCAGCTCAGGTGCCAAAGAAAGACCTGAATCCCTTACCTCAATAAAGGTGGTGGGTCATAATGTTACACAGTAGCTGGGCGACCTGACCTGAAACCAGAAGGCTGAAGGTCAAATCCATAGATATGTCGGAAGAAACATAACAGAGCAAGTGTGCATGGCAAAGTGTGTGGGCTGAAGATGACTGCCATGTGTCACTCAGACCTACACGGTGACAGCTTTGTTGAGCGAGTCTGGCATTCAGAGCCATTTCTGTCCTGTCCTGTTATTTCTGTCATCTACATCTGAGTGATTCACTGCTGTGTACACAGACCCAGCCTGAACGATAGCACAGTAAATAATGCACTTTGCAATCAACAGTTGCTCCATTTTATGTTTGTTTTTCAAATCCAGAAAAGGACATTGCTGTCGGACCCCCGCTGAAGGTGCTTAATCTGAAATCCCTCAGACATAAAGAACACCCAGCTTTATAAATGGATAAGAAAAATGCAAGATATGTTTAGTCATGCTGGATAAGCATGTCTCCTGAGCAAAAATACAATAATTGGCAAATATGGAGGTGGTGCCTTAGTTAAGCCCAAACACAAATCTGAGTCTAGTGGTTCACTCAAATTCCCAACACTGATTGTGTTTTGTGAAATTAAGAATACAGAATGTGTGGTGTGTGTGATCAGTTGTGTAATTGATCATTTTACTAAGTGTTGGTGCATGTGCCTCTGAAGACATGCAAGAGACCCTTTGACCTGCAATGCTTTCCTAAATGCACAACACCATGCCACTTTAAACTTAAATTTATATCAGTTTAACATGTATGTTATGTGTACTTTGTCAATTGTACATGGTGTTACTGCCTTTGTTGCTTGTAATTTCATATTTGCCCAGAATAATTATCTGTGGGAAATACATGTTACTGCTTCCAGGACTTGTCACACAGGAGCACTGCTCATTCACTGCAGAAAAAATAAAATACAGAACATATTTAAACATACATTTATTAAAAAATAAAACAGCATTTGTGAGTGACAGACAGAAAAGGGCCCCATTTACAGTTGTGCTTTATTGTCAAAAGATTGTATAATTTTCTACAGCAGACAGCTAAAGCAGTGTCCACACACCAATGGGTTTTAGAAAGCTACACTATGTTACACTGCCATGCATGACAAGACCCTCCTCCCATGCGAAAACAATGTACAACTATCTACTTCAACAGGGAAGCCCCTCATGAACGTGATATTTTAATCTGCAGAAGTGTATTATTTACAATGTCTCTTCCATACACAAACAGACAGTTTTTAAAAAAAGCAAATGAAGACAAAGGTGCAAGAAAATGGCAATTCGAACTCAGGACAGTTGCCATGGCAATGGCATCACAAGGCCGATGTTGCTAAGGCCAATTAAAATAACACGGAAAAAAATTAGTTTTTGTTTTGTTTTGTTTTTCTTCTCCAGCTTGACCAGGACTCACTGATTAGTGTGTTTTCACAGTTCACATTTATGTCTATGCTACCCACCTGAGGACACTATGAGGATGGCAACCATACAAGATGACTGGGATCTATGCACAAGTCACTCCAAAGACACCCTCTCGAGGCTCTTTTTTCTTGCACTGTCACAAAGACACTGCAGTGAGACTTCACCGAAGTCATAAAACTAAATCTAAAAAAGGGCCAGCCTTGATATTACTGCATAGTAAATGTAAGCAAGATACTGTGAACCTTAAATTGAATTGATATTGCCATCATTTAACTAGTGCTGCAAGTTCCACAATGAAAAAAGAAGTAGATGAAATTGACAAGCACGTAAATATAAATAAACCTTCATACCACACAGCACTAACGTACACATAGACCCTACAGCTGGAACTCACCCTGCACTGCATGAGAAACCCTTCACGTCAAATACTAAATAAATCAACTTATCAATGACATTACTGCAAATTATACACATGTAACGTCTCCAATAAGTGCCATTGGCATTTGCATGATGGCAAATTTCAAACTTTTATAGAGAATGTCACAGCTAGTAAAGAGCTTTTTCTATCAGTTACCCCATTGATAGGTCAGTGTCAGCCACTTGGGCCAAATCAAGCATCAGTAATTTAGTCCATTTTAATATTTATTAGAGCTGAATGAATATAGCTTGATTTCATCACTAACCAAAATTCTACGAGCATTTACAGAATAACCAAGTGCACAAGGAAATCCTACGTTTAAACAGAGCTGTAAGGCTGAAACATGGCTTTGACTCACACCATGTTCACTGGTTTAATTTTTCCCAAAAGCCAATGTTAAAGTGTCACGAATATGAGTTACCAGGAAACCTTGGATCCTTGGAAAACTATACCAGAGAAAAACCAAACAATACAATCTGAGCTGTGATTTGACACCACTGACATTAAACAAGAAGTACAAGTTAAAGGACTACCAGTCCGACTCCTCCCCCAGCAGTTTGTCCTAGAATATGATGGTGTTACATGAGATTATACTGAGCATTTGCCAGACAGTTACTTTTTCATAGAGAACATCGATCATTGTTTTTTTTTTTGTCCTGGTTTAGAAGATGTAGTCATTGGTCATCTTGAGCGAAGGCATAGCGTCGCTGACGTTCTGGTCCAGCCGGTGGTACTCCACACTCCGAGAGCAAAGTCCGTCCCTCCAGCGCCTGCTCTGGGCCAAGAGGAAGATCTGTGGGGAGGGGGACACAGGATCAATGAGTCAAAAACTCCACCTGTTTCCACCAGCCTGAACCTGCTTCTACATTTCCATGTGTTCATTTGGCAGACGCTCTCATATAAGCTGACTTACAAAGCGAAGGTTTACACCTCCTTATAGCTATCTTACAGTTATCTTCCCTTTTCTTGTGCACTACTGCAGGTTATTACTGCACCTGTTGAGAGTTTTATTAAAGTACTCCTGCATTATTTATGGCAATGGTTATGATAGCAAAGTGTGAGATTGGCAGATGTTCAAATATGATCTTATGTCTTCTGCCCTTACTGTTATTCATGTGGGCTTACTATATGCAGTTGAGTACCTTTGAGAGCCTCTCTGGCTCTCTGGCCCATGACTAAACGCATGTGATTAAATGCAAATGTTTGTGGCTATAACAAATGTATGTAAACAACAATAAACAGAGAAAATTGTCAGATGACATTTCAACATGTCATGCATAATTGCTATGAAAACCATAGCCAGACTTAATACAAACCGTGCTATAATGACCAACAATTTCAACAGCTAATGTCACTGTTTCGGCACAATACTAGTATGAAGTTGGATAATGATACTGCAAAAGTATTATATAGTAGAATCTATAGGCAGAGACTCAATCTGCAAAGTACACTTGAGAAACAAGTACCCTGCTCCTGAACAAACAGGAGATGTATACAAGTGTAGAACTGACTTCCTGCTTCACTGACGCAGCTGAAAGATATCCAGAGATAGCAAAGACCACAACGACCGTGCTGCACCTTGCAGAGAAATGTCAAGAGGCATCAGCACTGTGTATTTTGAGACTCTGTCTCAGACAGGTTGGCTTATCTGGAGAATGTGCAGAATGCTGCCTGACAATTCCCAATTCCCAATTCAGAGACATACAGTCTTCACTGTTGAGCTAGGAGTTCACACCTCAGAGGCAAATGATGTCAGCTGCTACAGCACTTGGGTTCTGCATGCTGACCTTTATCAGATAAGAGCCATGCTGTATTTATTACTGCACTGTGTAGAACAACCATGAAATTCCCATGTAGCTAATTTGCTATTTTTTCTAATACAGATCCTCATGAACTGTCACATTTTCCTGCAATTTGAGCAGGTCCTAATCTATAGATGTCAGCTTCCAGCATGAGGAGATACCACAGACAAAATACCAAGTAGAACTAATGATTTATGCAGTTTCACTGCCATGGCCAACCCACAGGGTGCAATAATGTATGACTATAAAATCAATAAAACAGAATTAATAACATCAAACTGAAAGGAACACTGTTAATTCAAAAGTGTTTCTGCATAACAATGCATATATTCAGTGGCAGGATGAGGATAAGTATGTTTCGGTGTCTGACCTTTCTCTTGTTGTGGTAGGTGATGTACACAATGGCCACCAGGAAGGCGATGATGACCAGGTGGAAGAAGAAGTGGGAATCCTCGTCCTGCGCTGTGTAGATGGTGGTGTCCTTCATGCGCACGGACACCTTCCCCGCGCTCTCCGCCTGGCCGAGGCCCGTCAGGTCTTTGCCGGTGTCCTCCAGGAAGTCCTCGTCCAGGCCCCGCCCGTCGTCCAGGAGCCCGCTCTCCAGCGCCCTCTGCGGGTTGGGGTAGTCCTCGTCGTCCTCGTCGTCATCGTCGTACGTCTCCAGGTCCGTCCCCAGGGAGGTGGGCGAGGTGTCCTCGTACTCCTGGAAGGGCACCCGCGGCTCCTCTCTGCCGGCGGTGGGCTTGGCCGGGGCCTCTGTGGGGTCTTTGGACTCGGGCTTGGCAGGGGGAGGGGCTGGGGGGGTGGTGGTGGTTTTGGCTGGTGGAGGGGCAGTGGTGGTGGTGGTGGTGGTTGTGGTGGTTGTGGTGGTGGTGGCGGCGGTTGTTGTTGTCGAGGTGGGGCTGGTGGGGGTTGCTGCGACAGTGGCATCCGGGTTGTTTGGAGCAGGCTTTTTCACCTCATCTGGGGGATTGTTACTCGTTGATATGTTTGCCAGCAGAGAGCCATTTGTGTTGCCTGTCGAAGGAGAGGGGGCATCTGAGGCTGGGGGTTTAGAGACTGTTGGAGTGGCCTTGTCTGTCTGAATCCCTGTGTAAAAAGCAATAACGCAGGATGAAAAAAATATTCTCCCCATTACTCTGACAGGATATTTTTGTGGTTATTCATTTAAAATGCTGAAATGGATGAGAAAAGCAAGCACACCAAAAAGTTATTTCACATCTATAAATATGATCTGCTTGTTGGAGATTGTTCAGTGACCACAGTATGAACAGCCTCATTCATTCAAATCCATGCCACACTTTTGATAGCATTCACATTAAGTACCATGTTCAAATATACAAATACACTAAAATACTACTTGTGTGTTTTCATTCACTGTGTTTAAATTAAATATGGTTGACTTGATTTTGATTCAAAGTTTGATTGAGTTCACATTCTTTTCCAATTTCCTATTTTATCCCTGAATACAGTTTGGGGATTACCTGAAATCAACATACCTTAACATGGTACACCATATTTTAAGAAAAACACATGGCAGTCTTAACAGCAGTCTCAAAGGCCACTAAATCATCTTCCCATACTGTGGAAACAGCATTTACACTCTGCAGCTGCATATTTTGTTTGACAGTATGTTAACATTTCTTTCTGCACAACTACACCAATACAGGCTACTTGTTTTACCCTGAATGTGACCCTAATCATTATTCTCAAACTGCACACAAGGTAGAGCCTACCTGTAAAAGACTGTTTCAGGGGACAGGGCCCCCATTGAGGCTCATTATAAAGAGGTTTTTTGCTCTAGTTTGGAGGCCTGCTTGGGCCAGCTCTCGCCTTCAATGACGTGATTCAACACGAGTGGGCATGAATATGCTCCCCAGTGACTCCTTTCCCCCATCAGCGAAGCTGTGGGCTACAGTGGCAAAGAAAGTTCAGAGTAATTACAAACCTGAGCTAAGGGCCGGCCAGCTACAAAGAGCCATTCATTCCTGAAGATTTATGCAAACAAATCACCTACAGTGAATACTCTGTCACACTGCCACACACAGACCTTAACTGTTTAATGCAAAACTTCAGCATAACGAACAGAAACAAGGGCAAACATACCCAGCTCTCAACAGAGGTAACATTTACGTGTATTTCACAAGCATCCATACCCTCTTTTTTACCCTCTCATGCCCTCTTTTTCAAATCAGTCAAGGACACACAACCACTGATTCAAGATCAGTGGTTCAGGAGAAGATAATGACCTTCTCTGGGTATCATGCAGCCAGCCCTTTCACACGCTTTAGCAGATGCCAAGCTTGGCATGTTTACATGTTTGCAAAAATGTTTTACCTCTAGGTTTATCCTGAAGGTTTACTGGAGCAACTCAAGAAGAGTTTTGAAGATGTGTACCAGCCAAGTGACCTGCCATCAGAGGGTTATGGGGGAGAAGATGAAACAGAGAGCCACTGACTGCAAGACTACACATATTCCCCTGAATCAGTGGGAAGGGCATACTGCACAAAGACTGGCGATGAACTGAAGCCGGGCAAAGGTTACTGTTAATGCACCTTCAAGGAAGCTGTAAAACACAGCTGCCAAGTGTGCGTAACATCAAGAAAACATACACAGCCCTCTGCTGTATTGAGGAAGCAGCCTGTGAAAATGAGACAAACACAGAGGCTGTTGAAAAATATACAGACTACTACATGCTGGTTTTGTTTCACAGACACTGCTCGTAAGTGCACATGTGCAAAGCAGTGAGAAAGTAAGAAAATGGATGCTTCAGTCACACATGACTTTGTTCGGTGCTTCTGAACTCTGCTGAAGTGTATTTACTAAAGCAACGACAGTCAAAATGAAATAAGTCAAAGTGTACAATAGATGCACCCCACCCTTAAAATGGTAACCACAATATGGATACCAGACCAGTTCCCTAACCAGGAAACAGCAGTGCTCTTTGCTCTTTCCTGACAGATAAAGTGGCAAGAGACCCCATACTCAGAAGAGGGGTGGGACTGTAGAACAATTTTCTATAGAATGTAGAAAGGTTTTCATCTTTGTTCTCCATTTCTGAACCATTGTACGTGTGTAAACATATGAATTACCAGCCGCAAAGGCATAAGCAAACATCTCCAAAATACTCTCAACTACTTCCCTCTGCGTGTGCAGCGTAAATTAGTTAAACAGGTTAAACTTGATGGATGGATGCAACATCAACAGACGAGCCATTCATTCCGCAACTAAAGCAATGCCGCACAAATCCCAGAGGGCCTCTGGTATGATGAATGGACTGAAGTGAGAATACCCAGATTGAATCTTTCACATAAAAAGCAGCACTCAAGATAACAAAGGCTAACAAATGAGACAGCTGAGCAACCCATTTCTTTGGAAAAGCTTCCTCCGCCCTTGCTTTACCATGAAAGAAGCAATTCACTAAAACTACAAGCATAGACACTGCAAATGCAGAGCTACCTGATCTGCTGCATGCTAGAACACTCCAGAATCTTTAATCCTGACAAGAATAAAATCCTATCAATGTATACTGATAGAGGCGTGCATTGCAGGCTGCTAATGTCAGATGAAACTAGAATCAATGTATGGTAGTAAAAGTTCTGAACTGCTCAAATAAGAATAGTCATACTGACTTACATAATAAATGTTGGTCTGTAGATATTTCAAGTTTGATTAAAACCTTATCAATGTATATCAGTGAATGAACAATAACTGAATAAAAAACAGAAAACTGTCAAGTACTCAAACATCTTTCTATAATCCTACTCTGAAACAGGTACCCCACACATTTTGTAACTGTCTTAACCAAACAGTCATAATGCAACGAACGGTTTGATAAAGCAGGTATGAGTCTAGTAAAACAGGCAAAATACTGCCAAACCTGGGGTCTGAACTTTGAACACTTGATATTTCTGATCAAGATAAAACAACATAAACAAAACAACATGACGTTAATTTAGCTATCTGTTCAACAAATAGTTTGTTAACTCGATTATGGAAAGTATTACTTTAAGCAAACAACACAATTCCAAGAAACTTGTTGGAAAGCAAAAACGGAGACTACGTGGCCTATTATGTGGCAGTTAGCGAATGTATTGTAGCTAGCGGTAGCTTGTCAGGCTACATGCAGGCTAATTATTAATATTATGACTCATTTGGTCGTCCACATCCATATGAACTGACCAACAGATGGCTAATTAATGTGAGACTTTTTACCCGAATATGTTCCTTTAACCGATGTTTGTGCATGTTTAAGTCGTCAAAGAGGTTGCCAAAGCCAACTGACAGGCTACCCTAACAACGCCCGTCAAACGTCGAAACATTGTAACGTCATTGGGGGGCTTGAACGGAGATGCTTAGCGAGCCAGCCAGTATCTCTACACTTCCACTTTTAGTTTCAACAGCGAACCCAGTACACATCTAAGGCTGACTCCTCGCACTCTTTATAACCAGTATTTGGCACACATGACGGCAAAATAAACAGACTAGCTAGGTAACGTTAGCAAATGAAGCTAGTGACAGAAGCTAACGTTACAATAAAGCTAACATTAGCTAACTGACGTAACTTAGCTAGCCAGCTGGCTAGTGGGCTATATTTGTGACATTTCATAACAGATATGTTTTAAAAGCTTATTGAGCATGACGATGTCCTGGGTCCACACGATTTTGCTGAAAATCTCACACTTAAATTCAGACTGTTGATCAGGAACCCGGCGACAAACTGTCTTAAGGCTGACTCCGCGTCATACCATTATCTTTGTTACAGACAAGTAATTTCCAGCAAAATCAGCTGACGATGCTCGTAAGTTACATACCGTCTACCGGAGCCGAATGGCAGCCGAGAGGAAAGAGCTGCATAAAGGTAAATACGGAGAATATGCAGTAGATTTTCAGGCTCCGTCCCATCTTCCTGCACGTCGCCATCTTGGAAGAAGGAATGTAGGGGCGTTACGAAAACTCGTGATTGAGTGGGCCGGGGGTGTGACGCCTCAAACACAAATGCGTTAGCTGGAAATAGATATGCGATCAGTAGATTGGCTGCAAATGTTTGGATTTTGTGATTTTCGCGAATCTCAAAATGGCGTCCTCCGCGGATCAATCAATTCGATTTGACAGTTTCCAGCAAAACTGTCAAAGGTTTTTTAGAGTCACAACGCCTGTCATCTTCAGTAACGAGTTGCACACGAATTTGAATAGATTTAGACTATTATACGATGTGTCCAGTCATGTCTTTCAAACAACTGGCTGCTGTGTTTTATAGGTAGACCCATTCTGATAATTCTATTTCTTTTGTTGGCCCGGTGTTACAGAGGTGACAAAGGAGCAAGAGGGAAGGAGGGTAATTTCAAAGCAAGTAATATCGATTTTCTGTTTGTGGAGGCCTGCTTGCACAATACAGAATTTTAGTCTACTGTATTTGTACTTCTATTTAGTTTTAAAAAAAAGGTCTATGGTTTTGATCTTTGAAATAAATGCAAATAAATGTTTAAAAACCACGGTTTATCTCAATCAGTGTGTACCTTGCAACAAAAAAGTTCGTTTTCAATGAAGCATTATTAATTGCTGTGCGTTAACTGTTGCATTATACGATGTTTCATTGTTCCATGTCTGCTATTCCAAAAGGAAGATTAATAAACAGGCCCTCTGTTACAGTCCATTAACAACTAGCAGAGATGTGGCATGGTGATAAGGAGCACAGTTTCTAACTCAAAGGTTACATTCCCAGCTGGGCTTTCTGCTGTTGTACCCTTAGGCAAGGCACTTAACCTGAATTGCCTCAATAAATATCCCGCTGTAAAAATGGATAACACTTAAAACTGTAAGATGGGTAATAGCATGTGCTAAGTAAATGCAATGCAATGAAGCAAATTTGGGGGTCTTTCAGGATCTGAAAGCTTCACCACAGCAATACAAGAACACCTGTGTCTGCAATCTTTCCTTATGGTGTATTCAAGTGATGTTGTTTGTTATTGGAAAGATTTGGTAAGGTCCCTGTACAATCTTCCTTCTAGTGTCATGAGAACCATGGGAACAATGGAGATAAAATGGAGATTTGTTGTGCGGTCTACGTCACATTTGTACTGAGATATCACTTTCAGACAACCATCCACTGCAACAGACAGATATCAAATTATAACGACCGAGACAGTTGAAAATTATCTTAAATGAAAACACTGCTTCTTTAAAAATTAAGAGAAATATGTATGTGTGGAGGTCCATGGGCAGGCAGACACTTAACATGACAGTAGACTCCCAAATTTGACGCTGCTGGTGGGTTGGCTTTCAGCAGATGTCCCTAACTCAAGGCAGGCGGCTTGCACTGTAGCAACTGGGAGTCACGACTCCTTTTCATCTGTCCCCTTTGACGCAGTCGCTTCCTGAATTGATGCACAGGGTGCTAGGAGCACACTGGCCGACAAAAAAATTCTCACTCTCCACCCTAACTTAAAAGAACATACTGGAAAGACTAATGTCTCTGATGTCCAAGAGCCTTTGATCATCAATTACGGACTACTGTGAGCACATTTGCCTTGATCAGAAGGCCCTTTTCCTTGATCCACTTGCATTATTGCAGGTATAAATGACACAGGAAACAAGTCTTCAACACTAAACTGGTTTATACAGTAGTAACAGACCTACTGTAGGGAGTTCTTAGACATGCATGCAGTTTGCATAGATGGCTCACTAATGCAAGGGCTCTATAGACAAAAGCACAGAGACCAGATTAAGATAAAGTTATTTAATTTTTTTTGGTGGGGGGGAAACAAAACTGTCAAGCACATTGTGTTCTGTTCTTATTTTAACATCAAAGTTGGAAGACATTTCCCATTAAAATGCACCCATGTCCCAAAAGTATTTATTTTAAGGAGAGAGGGGGGTGTGCACACATCATGAAGAGGTCTTCCTGTCTAAATATACAGTCTTGGCTCACTTGACAGAATTTTGTCTTCACTTTACAGGCAGAAGGAAAGAAGAGAAAGACATCTGTAAAATAATATTTTTACTGTTTGTAATGAGAGACAAGATTCACACCAAATGCACACACACAAATACAAGTGAAACAAATGCATTAAATGTATACACCAAAGTTTAGTGCCTTGGAGAACAACTGTTGCGCAAGTGAAAAGACAACTAATCCATTCTACGTTGCTCTTACTGAGACAGACATTTCTATGCCTGCTTGGAGGTTTTTGGCTTGGAAATTCACTACAGTACGGAAATACTTCACAGTAGCCAAGGAATATTGTTATGTAGTACCAAGGAACAACATTGGTGACATCTGTGACACATGCAACAGCCCCATCTAGTGGACACGAAGCAGTATGTTTTCCCCAAAGAACTGACCACCTCAGGTGCTTTCTAACCAAGCTTAGCAGACACCCGTGCCCAGGCATTTTCCCTTAACCATACCAAAACAAAATACAAATAAATAAAATAGTGTTTACATGATTGAAGTGGAATGACAATGTATCTTAACATTTCAGAACACTATCTAAGAACTACAATTCTTTTATATAAGTTTAGATTATATACCAGCAAGCTACCAGCTAGTCTTCAACTATTCCTTTCTCCCAAATTAGACTCCAGGGTTCCAATATATTTTACCTTCCATTTATCCTTTTAAAATAACAGGTCTGTAATGTAAAGTGACAGTAAAGTAATACTTGCATCCCACCCGCAACACACTTAAGGGAAAAACAATTTGTGAAGGTAGCTATTCAGTAAAATATTTGGAAGTTCTGGATTTTGCTGCTGTGCCTTCCTAGGCCTCAAATTCCAGTCCTAAACCCAGTTTGTGGCCACCAGCATTGATGTTCTTCCCATCCAGAAGAGCAGAGAGGGTCAGCTTAATGCCTGGACAGGAAGGAAAATGGGATTAGTGAAGCAATTTGGGCACTCTCCAGGCTGAGTGTAATATCAATGCAGTAAAGTACAACACAACAAAATAATGAAATGCAATTCATATTTAAGGACACAGTTCCTAGTGCCTCATGTTCAGTTGTAGTATCCATGTGGGACATGGTAGGAACAAGAAGAGTTACTGTAGTACTGAAGGGTTTCTGCTTTTACCCCTCATTTAGTTCTCACCTGGCTTCAGAGTTTGAGTATATCCCAGGCCCACGAGACTGGAGTTGTTCACTTTGGCCTGAAGAGTGAAGAAAAATATATATGTGTCAAACCCCAAAAATTCTAAACAGCTCATTTCAATACAATTTGAATTCAAATTACTCAAGACTTTGGCTTGTATGTCATCACCTATTTAAGATCATCATTTATTTAACAGGCATTCCCAATGTCCTGTTTAAATTAAATTCAATCAAGTGATACAGAATTTATTCTTAATCTTAAAGAGTGCCTCAGGGTGATTTTTACATGCTTGTTACCAACTTGTCAATCCCTTCCAATGGATTTATTTTCTCACAGAACCATCACAGGCTCCTTTTGAGCAGCTGCGCTGAGGCCATTCTTCCTAAAGGAAAACAACGCGTGCGCAAACGCACCGAAAAAGAGGCGTCCGCATCGATCTGGTATTTCGCCGCAATGCCAAAGCGGGTGTTGCTGTTCCCAGCAGTCCAGGCCAGGTTGACGGCAGTCTCCAGGTTGTCATTCACCTTCTGGTAGATGGAGCCACCAAATTCCGTGCCGTCATTCCTGTAATGAAAAGACATTATGTAACGGACCGGGGGTTGCTTGTCTGGGATGTGCTTGGGACAACCAAATGAGGCATTTTGCACGACAGTGTCATAATATTTAAAATGACTTCCATACCGTTATACTTTCTTATCATATCAGTGATATGCAAGCATGTATCTTCACATTCATTTGAAGTGGATGATGAAGACTCTGCCAAAAATGTGTACACCCACTGTGATAGGTGACCTTTCCCAGCATCACTCTACTGTAGCTACCAATTGCCCAGACCCCTCTGGAGCTTCCACTTCATGTTCAACAGAGGTGCATCACTTTGACAAAGACAGAGATGCATGGCAACTATCCCTACAGTGTAGCGACAACAATTAAGAATCCTGAAAAAAAATGTCCTTGCCCTGGCAGTACAAACCAATTCAAACAAGCAGGCATTGCAACTGGATTAAGGACCTCGTCTTAGACGTGGACGTGACCAATTTAATCTCGCAGAGAGACGAGAGGTATGCCAAGCCTTTCGCAGCGGGGAAAGAAAAAGCACTAGCTTACTCTCCTCTCCTTACAAAGCTCCTGGAAAATCCCATCACACTGGAGTAAGTGGGTGTAAAAATACCTGCCACACTGATCCAGAGAGAGACAGACACAGACAGGCAGAGCCAGGGTGATCCGGGGCCTCCCGCTGAAGCCCAGCCACGCTGGCTGTTTTCGGAGGAGCGCACTTACACATTTGTGTGGAGCTGGAACTCATCGGTCTTGTACCCCACTGCAAAGTTGCTCTGGGTGACTCTGTTCTTCCCGGCCTCGAAGGTCATCTGGTAGCCAGCCAGCCAGCCCTCGTAGCCCACCACCACTGCCCCGTGCACGGCGGTCCCGTTGATGTCGTAGTCCACATCACAGCCCAGGTTGATGTGCTCCCTGCTGTAGGCGGTCTTGATCTTGCCGCTCTTCTTGCTGGAACAGGATGCAACAGCATGTCATTTCCACTGGCCTCAACAGGAAACCCAACACAACATGCACTTACTGCTGCACTGCTAGGCTCATACGAAAATGAAATGTATTGTAATGTACTGAGAAACATGTTGTTAAGCCCAAGAATATACTGCAAATACATTACCACAAATCAAAAATATACTGCAATATATCAAAACAACAATAGCTTGCATATTTTATATATGTATTGAGCTAAAAAATATATTCTCTAAAATATATTCACAATATCTGATTTTTTGGTATGGGGGGAGCTGATTAGAAAGAAAGAAACACACATAAACTCCTGTGCAAATGTCTTCTGGTAGTTTAGAAAATTTAAAATTTTCAATGTGAAATCAGAAACCGAATCAGCATACTACCCATTTCCAAGAACATGAGAATTTGTTGCTTCCAAGTAGCTTGTTGAATTAATTTTGGAGAAAGTGTGTATAGTTATTTTGTTACAGGAGTTAAAAACAAAACTACATTACATTTTTCTATGAGTAAGGTCCCACCTTACCCAGTATTTGGCGAGAAGGATGAATCAAAGGTCAGTTTGAGTCCTTTGGCCAGCTGGAAAGAAAGAAAACAAGCATTTGAAGTGTTTATTATTAACACTATTACTTATCACTCATTTCCAACACAGCTCACAAGCTTAACATGTCATCCATTTAGAGAGAATCTGAAGCAATTCAGGGTAAGTACCCCGCTAAATGGTGCAATCCACAAAGGCCCCCCCTCAAACTGCTACCTGGGATTTGAATCCAAAGGTTCCTGATTACATGCCCCATTCCCTGACCGCTACCTCACACATTTCCCTTCCTCTGATTAACGACACGGGCACTTCTGGTCTTGTCCAAGCGCAAAGGCAGCCATTACCTGGTCCTCCAGTGTGATCTCTGTGCCCAGGGTGTTGTCAGTGTTCCACTTTTCGGTGAAGGTCAGACCGTGCTCCACCCACTTGTACTTGGTCTCCAGGGTACCCGAAACTTTGCTGGTCTCCGTGTTGGCGGACCCCGAGCTGGTGAATTCCTGAGGCCGAGCGGAACACAGAAGGTAAAGGTCACAGAAGACTCGCACACAATCCACTCTGTGGTTAGCATTCAGCTGAGCTAAAGTACATAAACTGCACAACAGAATTAGAAAATTTGCCTTTTCCACTTTTTACTTTAGGACACACAGGGCTGACTCCTATTACTACAGGGTAGACACTGACGTTTCCGTCATTTCAAGAACAAGCCAACAAGCAGACAACAGCCTATCCACAGCACTACTAAATGGTCAGCATGCAATGATAATCAGTTGCTGGACTCAAGATCTAGGTTCCAGTAATATCAGCAGCACACTCGAGGGCCACTTGGAGTGTCACTCGCTTAGTTTTCAGCCACTGCTGTCTATCAGTTGTGGATAATGGGCCCTCTTGACAACTGCCTCTGAAGTTACAATTGACTTGTCAAAACTGAACTTACCAGTCCATTTTCTGACTTTGTCTTCAAATCCAACTTGATTTGGCCAAAGCCTGGAAGACATGGTAAAAATCAATTTGGCATGAATAAATCCATCCAGCCTTATCTAGAATCACACCAATCACATACTTAGATAAACACAAAAATCATGCTGAAGCAATAACAAGCATTAAAACTGAAACAGAACTAGGTACTCCCAAACACAAAAACAAATCATCCAAAACAGAAATCAGACAGACTGATAAAAAAAAACAGTGATGACACAAACAAAAAGACTGTGTTACAGCAAAAAACGTAACAAGCAGCTGAATCCAAACTGCAAAGACAGAGTTAAAAAAAAATTCAGAGATGACTCCTGCAGTCAGAAACAAGTACATCACAATCACTGGCTCACATACTACGCTCACGCACCGGAAAGAAAGATACTAAAAATATACAGCAGAAAAAGAAAACCCACCAGCAGGCAATTGTCTTAATGACTTGTGAACTGGAGTCAGCACCTCATTACAGTGATGCAAATTAAATGTGTGTGGCCTTCGGGTTACAAATCAATCACCACATTAGTCAATATTCAATAAATAACCAGATTCAATTAAACAAAGCCCTCTGCAGGACATGCAACATACTGTCTGTTACCGCACCATGAAAATATGACATTTTGTACACTGATGGCTGTTTGATGTGGCTTCAGACAGTATGATGTGGGTCACGCAAAGCAGCCATTACAGTTTGGCAAAAGCCCAGTTTCCCATCATCCTTTGAGGCATCGCTCCACTCTCTCCTGGGAGGAGACCTGGACAGCTACCCACACTGTACCATCCATGCGCTATTGATCTGAAACACTCCCAGCAGCAGGCTTGGCGTCTGTGTCTGCATGCATCTGAGGAATTCTCGAAGTTCTAGCCTGAGACAGGCCTCCACACGAGACTCACCCAACAGGTTACTGCAATTCATCAAAAGAATAATATTCACACCAGAAAAAACAAATGCAAATTATGTGTTGCAAACTACCGTATCCCTTGGTGAAGACGTCCTTGGCTGGCTTGCCGAGGTCAACGTAAGTGGGTGGCACCGCCATGATCTGCAAGGAACAGAAAACGCCCACATTTTAAGCGAGGTCACCCAAATCCAAAAACACAGACGGTGAAGGCGGTTCGGAGTGCGAGGGTTCTCTTCTGATGCACCTGGAGGGCCCGGCGGGAACACAACACAGACAGGAGACACAGATTTGGAGGTCACTTATCAGTGCAGCCGACAGACAGCAGGCTGTCCACAGCGACTTGCTCGCCTGGTTTGACACGACAGTAGGAAAAAGATGAAGCTGGCTCCCCCCCCAGACTGATTCCTTTCAAAAATACCAGTCAGTGCCCGTGAAAAATGGCAATAAATATCAAAAGGTAATACACCTGAAGTGAAGGGGTAGTTTATTATTTATCAGCTCCTCTTTACCACTTCACTGCACTGCTGAACCCTTTAAGCCTAGTTTTTCTCCACCTCAAGTGTCCTCAATACAGATAACCCAGAATATGCAGCTGCAACATTTTTGAGACCATATGTGACAGAGCTCAGCTGAAATACAACTTGATGACACAAATTTGCTCTCTGATAACTGACACTAATAGGCTGGGAGACAGACATGCAAAACAAGGTAGAAGTAGGACACATGCACACGCACACACACACACCTATCACAGCAAAGCTTGAAAAGACTTTCTCTGTGTACTTCAGTCACCAACAAAACCCCATTATTATCTCTTCTGTTTGGATTTATATGCTATGCCAGCGGTCTGTATAATTAACAGGAACTGAACAGATTGATTTGAATAATACTGAGATGTGACATAGTACAATCTCTTCTTCCATCTCCAGGCACTGGACAGACAATGACTCACTCATAAAAGAGGCTCCTCACAAAGTGTAACAATTGCTTTCAATTCCAGACAGAAAACAGGGCAACAGGACAATAACCACAAACTATTCTCTTGGGCGGAATATGTTTAAGTCAGGCATTCCAATCGCCACACACAAACAAGAACAGGAAACTGCTCGGCCCCCTATGGAGGCGTAGTGCCCTGAATTATGGGAAAAAGTTAGTACACTTTCAGTGGGTTTACATAACACTGCACTGAAAGGCATTGCTCTCAGACTCTGACAGCTAATGGTCATCAAAACTGCTCAGCTGATGGGCAGAAAGTTGTCATCTGACCAAGCCACTCAAAGGCAGGCTATGTCAGCAGTATGTAGGAACAACAGGTGAACACAATTGTCAGAAAACATTCCATGAAGAACAGTAAGTAGGGTATGAAGGGCTTAAGATGTCGGTGATAGGGGTAGCTTGAGGTTGCTCCCTGTTTGTTTCAACACAAATGGCAGACTTAGGTATCCTCCAGAGGTCACAAAAAATCTCCCCAGTAGAGGATAAGGACATTTACAGAAAACAATTACTGATAGCAGTAATTAGCTAGAAATATTCCCAAAACATGAGTCACTGAGAGCACAAGACTACAAATATGACACAAATTTCATACTCCTTAAATGTACTTAATAGCATACATTTAAGTGGTAATTTACAGGTACTCGAAAGTTAAAAAAAAATATATATATATATATAGACACACACACACACACATATGTACTGAAAGCATTTAACTAGTTCTTGTCGGTCAAATAACATAGCACAGGAAATCAGTGCTCTGAAATTTTATTACAGCAAGCAGGTTTATAGGTTATAAACTTCCTTTATTACAGTTATAATCCTCCTTAATCACAGGTGGCTGGATATTACAGGTGTAATGCACACAAATTAATCTCTGCAACATTACCATCAAATTTCTCAATGAACAATCGTCATTTGGCTACCTATTGCTAAGCTAGAGCAACTAGCAACGTCGACAAACTCCCTCATTTCACCCTCATAGTCAAATTCAGGCCTAGTGTGGTAATGAGAAAATACCTTAAAATTGAGGAAGACAGGGCACCTGCCATTCATTTGACAGTCCGTGTTAAACTCGGTAGCGTCTTGGATTTCGGAAGCTGATGGTTTGTGTGACATTAACCGTGCTACAGGCGATCTGTATGGTCCAGGTACACAACCTTTTCGAAGATGGTTAGAGGTCATCCGTTCGTGCAGGACAGCATGTTTCGGTGCAAGCGCTGTGAACTGCTGTTGTGTTCTCTGTTGGAGTTAGCCATCAGGCTAGCTAGCTAGCTTGCTGGGACACACTGTACTTATGCCTTTGTCAACCCTATTGTGTGTGTAGCATAATGTCCATCTGAATAGGCAGCTTGCTTTCTGAAAAACCAACAATATGGGCATCCAACAGCTTTCTGTTTATTCATTTCGCCATCTGTCTGGTTGCCCATTTGTTCTTAGGGAGAAGTGGGACTACGAAAGGGCCTCAATGACTAAACCACAATCAGCTAAGAAGATACCATCAGCTACTCCATCGAGCCCCTTCGGTACTTTCAAAATAATAACGCGTAAAACAATCACCAAATTACCCTTGCAATCCACACTAACACTACAGCTAGCCTATCTAATAAAAACCCTTTTCTCCAAAAGCAGACAACTGACATTATCTGTCTGGGTAGCTAACTAGCCTGCTAGCTAGCTGGATCTTCCCTTGCTACCGTGGCAAGCTAAAGCGATTCACTTTCCACGACAACGGTATGGCGTGGAAATGTGTGTCTAAGTAGTCAGCCAGCCCAAACCTTAACCTCTTGCTGACCTACTAAATTTCTAATATTAGCTGCCAAGCTAGTCAGCTAGCTCATTGCTACCACGCAGAGGCCTTGCTCACAAAGGCGATCACCTCGCTGCAGTGCAGCATCAGCATCCTGCGCTCGGAATGCATCTGCAGACCCCGCGCGTCCGCGAGCTGTCCAGCCCCAATTGTTCCAAAGTCAATATCCCACAGGACAGCGACAATATTATAATCATTGCGCACGATTGCCCGTCGTTTTGAATTTCGACATACCTTTTTACTAGTGTTGCTCGTTCTCGCCTGGAAAGCACTCCGTCAACGAGATAAAGGGAGGAGTAGAGGGAGGCGATTCGGCGTAGCGTGTGGTGGGAGTCACGTAAGACGTGCCGATGGGACCACGCCCCTCGTCTTATCATAAGCACCGTGAAGATTCCCTGCATTGTCCGGTCATACTGACGGGTGCACAGATGAGACACACCCAGAGCATAGAAGAAATGTTGTTGAGACATGTTGATACTAGTCAAAAGTCAACAATCACTATTTAATTTCATCACATGAAAACTTTTATTGGGTTGTATGAAAGATGAAAGAGAGTCCCGAAGGGTGAAAATAAAAAAGATGGTACCTCTGATTATCTAGATAGTATTTGTACTAGTATTTGAGGGGTCATACATTGCACATTCAGCTATGTCCTGGTTAAGCACATAGTCACATTTTAAACACTTTAAATGCATAGCTCGTAACACATTGGTAAGTTGTACATATTTTATAAATACTGATATTGTATTACATTCCATCTTATATGGAATGTTTCTGTCTTACTCTTCATGTAAGATCAGTCTTACAAACTACCTCGTGGCATTGATTTGTTAACCTTTTCAGCACTAAAAAAACAGTGCAACAGTTGTCATTGCCAAATGCAATTTATCCAAAGGCTGCATCTGTGTTTTCCTTTAAATACATCAATGTAATAATTGTATTTGTTTATAAAATTAACTAAAAGCTTTGATCTTTCAAAGAAAGAGTAGAAGACCTCCCTTAAAGCTCCTGTCTGAATGGACTGTGTGTATATATACACATACTCCTATCATTTCTGTGAAGATTCCATTGTCACATTTAACTGCTTAGCTGCAGGATGTCTAGTTCCTAACAGAGTTCAGCATGTCATACTGTGGATGCTAATAGCTTTGTATTCATTCTATGGCTAAAATGCAGAACAGCCATTTTCCATTTATCTGTCCTTTTCTGGATTTTATTCACACCATTATATTATTCAGGAGCCTCTAAACTGCTTTATTCTCCACTGGGGTCATGTATCACAGTAAAATAAATATTCCTACCAATGTCATTTATCTGTATGAGTAACAGCAGAGGTGCCAACACTAATCACTGGGATTCATATTCATTCTCATACTCTCATGCTCTCCCCTATTCTTAAATTTAACATATCTGAATCATTTTGCCTGTATCTAAAATTACATTACATTACATGCATTTAGCTGACTCTCTCATCCAGAGCGACTTCCAGCACAATAGAACATAAGCATATCAATTCAAGTTAAATGAGCAACATTTAAAAATCACATGACAACACATTCTATAAATTCTCTGCTTCCTCCTGTTTTGTCATCAGCACATTTAAGAACTTCATTACTAAAGTCTTTATTAAAGTGATTTATGTCATTTTTGTTTGCCCCTCACTGTCAGTTTTCCATTCACTCTTCCCCTTGTGAAAGAGAACCTTCACCTGTTCCCCAAAACTGCTAATTATTTATTAATTGTTTAAATGTTTAAAAGAGTTTAATTTTTACTTGTTGGTCTGTAATTGTCTGTGCGTAAGCCAGCAATTCGTTAACAAGCCTCATGTGTCTAATTAAGCTTGTTAAATGCAAGCAGACTGAGTTAGTTTGGTTGTGTGGTCAGGCTGATATCCTTTGTTAAAAATGTATTTTTTAACATTTGCTCTTTCTGTTCATTTTTTAGAAGTGTTGGCCGGCTTCTTCACACCCCTTCTGCTTAAAACCAGGGGTCACACTTAAATCTTCCATTTCATGATTGTTTTCTCTCTCTCTCTCTCTCTCTCTCTCTCTCTCTCTCTCTCTCTCTGCCTGTCTCAGTCATTTTGATTCTGCTGAAGTAATCATCACAGAGTCCATCCTTTATAAACAACACCCTCTACACCACTGCTTGCCCTGGTTCATGTCATTGCTCACCTTGGTGGCAGAAATTCTCTCTTGATTCATGGCCCCTCCTGTGCTGTCTTTCCACTCCAACAAATAGTTCTGTAAATCAGAGGTTTTGCTGTGACAAAATGAAAAAAGAAATGAGATTTTCCAGAAAATAACCCCAACAGCAGCACATCAATACTGGCACCACACAGAAACATCTATCAGTCAGTCGTGCAAGCCTTCACCATGAATGAACCTGGCATATTCTACAGTTTATCAGCACACCACATCTGTGACAATTTCTTGTTATTACCATCCTCTGACCATGAGAACCGGTTAGTAGTGTTAGGCATAGATTCAGACAAAAAGATAAGCAATTTTTCTCTTTCATCGCATTATTGTGTCTCTAAGAGCACTTTCATGTATACCAGCAGAATTCGAATGTGCCTTCATTAGCATCCAGAATGTGGATTCTGTGGCTAATGTGAGAGCCAAGCTAAGCAGAGGCATTGAATTCTAGTCTTCTAGAGAAATGGATAGGCAAACAAATACTGTAGCAGTAAGTAATAGACCTCTCAGCTTATGGTTACATTTACATCTATTCATTTGGCAGATGCTTTTATCCAAAGCAACTTAGGAGTGAGGCAGAGTACTTCACAAGCAAAAATCCATATAAGGAGTCAACAATATTAGAAGTGTTGCATGACCATGTTCCAATAGCTGGCCAGACAAGGGTCAAGCTAGCTGGTAGAGATTAGAATGCATTAGACCATAAAATTAAACCATAAAATTAATTTTATGAAAAAAAGAAAACCAAGTTTAAGACATAAGAAATTGCTTTATGTGGTAGTGTCTCAGGTGATAAAGTGAGCACGGAAGAGCTGTGTCTTAATGGAACAGCTGTGTCTATGGTATGTGATAAATTACACCCTCCAATAAGTACGAGGCTGCAGAACACACCACGATTTCGCTTTGTCCACTATCGATGACCTATTGTTGAAAATACAAACTTTTGTGTCAGAAAAGAGGTGTACTGATGAAATGTTAATACATATTAATGCTAACGTAATGTGGATTTCCTTTAACAATATTCAACCATTACTGTTGTGTAATTCCACACCAGTGCACTGTCTTTGTAGGGTTATGACATGTCCTGGCATCATTGAGCTGGTCCTCATGAATTAAAAAGAACATGCTGAAATCATGATATATTTATGATTCCCCTGTTATTGGGTTTTGACTGTCCCATATCTCAGCAAAGCAAGTGAATTGAACTGCATGGTTGTGAATGGCACATTTGTATGTTGGGAAGTTCAATACAGAAATTTCGTAACATATTTCAAGGATGGCAAAAGGATAGCACTTAATCAATTTCTGTGATACACCAGAAAGCAGTTGGGTACAATTTGAATACCAGCTGTGAAAGGGCTCTAAGAGGTCTGCAGTCTGCACTTTATTTACAAAACAACAATGGCAGGGCTACAGCGATAATGTGACAGCACCCTCTGGAGAGGATACGTAAACCCAGCCCTAGAGAGCTAGTTTCTCTGAAAAATCATTGAAAATCACTCACCTATAAAATTTTGCATGCGTTCTTAAGTTAGCAATAATACATCAGTAAGGAGATCTCTTGTGCTGTTTACCAACGTAATGCACATCTTGTCACTTCACCATTTGCCATGCAACTGGAAGACTGTGATTATCCAGAGAGGAGCTTGCAACTTCTGCTCTCAGAAGAGTTGAAATACATTTGCATCTTTTTGATTTGTTTGTGTTGTTAGTCATTTACAGAAAACCGATTTTGTCTTAGATGATTCATTTGCGTTCTTCTCTCTTTTTTGTTCTCCTTATTTCTAGATCCCTGTGTTTTTTTTTTCTTCGGGAGAGGCAAATGAACCCCCATATAGGGCAGTAGTGAAGATGCTCTTTTAACAATATGAGCCTCGATTTCTGCTCACAGATATTATAGTATCCTCTGTTGCTGAACTGTGAAGTGATGCATTTTCATGGGAGTGGGATATTTATATTGCAGTGTATTTTAATCAAATGCCACATTAATTCTTGTAATGTAATCAACGTAATAGTGACAGCATTCTTAGAAATGCCCTTAGAATTATTTCATTGTTTTAAGAAGAACAGGGTGGACATTTATTCTTTGGGGGTTTATATAGATGCTGCATATAGATGTTTGGGTATCACAATGCATATGTTTTCTTAATTTGCAATTAAAAATACTGCAAGGGTTAATTCTTGTAATGTATTTTACAAGTACAGCATGTTTTGATAGAAGAGCAGGTTGTGGCTGTTTGGAAGCCAGCCAAACCCCCCTGGCTTCCTTTTGTATGCTTGTGCAGCTGTCAACAGATAGCAACAAATCCTGTCGCAGAAGTGTATTTTGATGTATTTTAAAAGTGAGTAAATTCACAGAAGTGTACCTGCTAATGAAACTGGATCATAGAAATCTGTACATGAGGCGCATACTGTGGATATGGAAGAGGCGAGTGGAAAAAAATAACATCCAAAGAAGGTAAGACGCAACACTGTATGAAAACGTAGCACGGTAGCCTAACCATCGGACTGAGCGAGGTGTATTTACTAGCATTGGCCAGTAGATGGCAATGTCAGCAATGTAAGAAATGAAAGTATGGCAAAACGTTTGCGACTGCATTTCCGTGGTGTTCCCCTCTGGACCGAACTTGTAAGATCATTTGAAATGAAAATAAAAAGTGGCATGTTCATTAAATAAAAACTTTACAAAGCAATTAAAACAGATATCTTTTTTAAATGTAACATTTTTACATTTTAACACAGATTACAAATATGATTTTCAAAAATCTTATTTATGTCCTGTGTTTGTTATGAAGTGCAGTTAGTTTAATTTTATGCATTCTTTTTACATGTATATGTTGATGGAAGTGGCATTTGCAAATGCTCATTATAAAACAATGAGTTTTTTAAATCATTCCAACCTATTCTACACCTTTACAGGGTGTTCCATTGTACCAATTCTCTTTATATTGTGTATGACTTACAGTAAAATGTGAAATGTCTGGGGGACATATTGTTGCTATCATGCATTATCAAATGAATATATACCCAAATTTTTAAAATTCTCATTATAGCTCTGGAAATAAAAAATAAAAATACAATACAGGTGATCAAAACATGTCATATGCCTTTGTCTTAACTTATATATTAAAGTAATCAAGGTTTACCAATAGTAGTTCCACATTTTATCCTGTGCATTAATGTGTAATAGTACTATTATAATATTATTGTACATTGTTATGATAATATACTCATATATTTTTGCTTTTGTTCTACATAATTTCAGCCATTATACATCTCACCAACAATCTTGTATAATATTTCATTGATTTAAGGATGTGACATGATCAATCATAGAACTGTGGAATTTTTTCAGAAATAAAGGAATGAAGATGTATTAACTGTACCATATTCATTATATAATTCTAAGCTCTATGAAACTAGTTCCTAATGCTTTGTTATAACAGAGATGTGTACTTGCATATTTCAGATTTGTTATTTTATATTTTACATCATTGCATCATTATAATACATAAAAACAATGAAGTCATTATTAACAATAACATTAACATGAACATTGTAAAATCGTCTAGTACCACACGTAATCTTCTTAAGGTTGGGTTTCTTATGTGATTCCGTTTGATATTTTGATATGTGTTCATGAAATGTTTAATATGTTTATAATTATCTGCAAACAAATAAATAACTGTTTAATAGAAGAGCAAACATGGCCATGAAGCTGTTCGTATTCAAATTTCATATTTTTATGTTTTTTTATATTTTCATCATGAATTGTATACTTTGAGGATAAACAATATCTAGTTCTTTATTATTTTATCAATTGTTTATGAACTAAAATGTGGCTTTGCTAGACTCCTCTTGAGTTGATTTTAGCAGTCTGTTGTTTTATTCACATGGGAAGTTGTAGATATCCATTAAGTTTTTGGTATTTATTAGTAATTAATGCTTTGAAAAGCTAATATATGATATAGTTTGTGTTTCAGACCAAAAATGTTTTAAACTACTGCCTGGAAAATAACGCTTCACAAACAACTTAATGTTTGTTTTCTGTCAGTCCCATTTCCAATGCTGTCGGGTTCATTTTTAGATCATCTTCAAGTAATATCTGGATTCTGCTCTCATCTTCAGACTTCAAAGCAAACCAGTGCTTACTTCAAACAACTATCACCAAATGCCAATCATGTTCCCAAAGAAGACAAACACAACAACAGAAAATGCTAATCAACTAAGGGCTAAGTCTACAAAGTAAATAAAGAAATTATAAACAGATGCCATAATTTGTAACATATGGATAAATAAAGCATTATGTCATTATTTCAAAATGGGTTCAAACGAGGTCTAAAAACCACCCATCCTTTCGTCTCTATAGTCAATAACATCACAAGACCCCACTGCATTGGCTGCTGAATGTTAAATGGAAATATATGACCTAATAGCTGATTTTTGTTTTTTGAAACTCATATTTTGAAAACTCAATTTAAAAAAGTTTCTACATGCTCTTCTGTGGCAACTGTAGTTCAGTCAGGAGGACTTCATGTAATAAACATTTGTTGGTTCAGAACAAGCCTTCTGAACTACCAAAGATTATACATTTCCTTATCATAATGATGAATGTAATGGGAAAAATACTGAAATACAACGAGCTGATGGGCAGAGACACAAACTCTGACTGATAGTGGTTATGAAGCAGCCATAGATATAGGACAACTAGCTTGGTTGTATCCGTACAGAGACACGTTGGAATGATTGCAAGGTATGGGCAGCCATATTTGTTTGTAATACACAGAAATATAGTTGTGATCATGTGCATCTACAGTGTTGCACATTGAAAGTGACATAGATGATGAAAAGAAAGAATTATCTCACCATACTGGAAATGGATCATAAGTTCTAAATAGAGCTATTAAACTTCATCAATTTACAGTAATTGCTGTATTTCAAACACCATGATCTTCATTTGGTACCTCTTTTGAAGTTTTGAATCACTTGTATATTATATTATTATTTATTATATTTTTTTCTTTTAAAAGTCAAACTATGCCTCTCAGTTAGCATGATGTATTTGCTATAAAGCAAGAAAGAAGCTAAAATGGCAGAACAGGGATGAGCAAACCACTGAAATCACTAAAAATATCTCTTTGTCTTTGTTTCATTTTAGGCTTTTTGGCAAAAGCAGCATTAGGTGTCTTTAAGGTAGCTTGCCAGCTTGCCTGGATGAATACAGTAACTGGCTTATGACAAAAATGGACACTGGCTATCATAGACTGATTCATTTTCCAAGGTAAATTATGTAATGTAACTAGCTGTTAACCATCAGAACTGTGATTTGTACAGCTATCTTGGATGTGCTGGACTATGTAAATACAAATAGCGAGTGGCTTAGGCTTTCTTCCTACAGATTTTCAAATGGATGGACAGATTTAAAAGGCATTTAAAATATGCTTTTCCACCCTCCAGATTACTGAAATAAATAACAATAAGCAAATATATTTATATTTGACCTCTATTTGACATACATATTTGGCATACACTGTTCAGATATGAAAAATATAATTATACACAACCAGTAATAATGATGGGTGGTATGTGACAAGTGAACCTATATGAGACAGCAACTATGAGGCGAAAACCTTAGCCATTAGTTCTGTCATCAGTTAACACTGATACAATTAACAGACTCAGAGCAATTAAGCAAAACAAAAACAAAACATTTGTACATTGTCATGTTGGAATGTAATCAAAGAATTACTTGATCAGAAAATTCAAATGCTATTCCATATCAGCGCAGGGACTCTATGTAGTGAATTCAGGGTTTCCACTCCATGTTGTGTGCCCATTCAGTCACAGTCTTGGATAAGTAGGGGAGAGAGCACACCAGGTAGTTGCCAGCAATCTCATAATTCTATATCAAGGACAGAGATGAACTGAGAGTAACTGGCAAAGCAATGTCTGATTGGCATGTAGGACAGTCAGTGCTGAGGTAACTTACCCCTACGTTCAATATAATCCTTCTGATACTTTGTCCTTAACTCTAAGCAACAACTTTTCACATGTATGGTGTGTAGTAGGTTGTATTTTTTTCAGTCATTGCAGTGGCAGTTGAAGTCATGATGACTTTTGAATAAAAAAGGTAGAACTTGTTTCAATCTGTTACTCAACGTCAAGAACAATATACCATTTGAGTTAGACTGCATGCAACGCCAAAAATGTTTGCCAACAGTTCATTGCAAAGGCTTCAGGGAATTGTAATTTAATAAAGAGAAGCAGTAAAGAAATAATGATTGCTTACTCATTTGCAAGCATTTTAGACACTTTTTATGTTTTCCATAATGGACTGGAAATTAATTGTAGTGACCATCAAGACAGAATGAATAAGAGAGTGGTGTCTGTACTTCAAAGCATTCAGAAGAACTTCATTTGACCACTTTTAACATCAGATGTATCGACTGAAAGAACAAAACAAAAAGACAAAAAAGTGCTAACTCTGTCCAAAAGGGTTCCCTTGTCTTTCTCCATGCTTTTAAGAACAACAACAAAAAACCTTTCTCCACTTGTTGCCCTGACACATTGGAACTGACGTCACATATGAGAGAAAAGCTTCTAAATGTGTTTTGAAGGGTTTTGGTTTCCTTTCAGTTCATCTCACCTTAAACCTCAGAGAAGCTGTTAACACTATGGAAAAAAAGAAGCTTGTTTCCTGTCTGAACTTTGGTAAATACTGGAAGATGTGAGAAATCTCAAGCCTCGGTCGCCTTCAGGCCGACTATGGTCAAAGCTTTGCACTTCAGCTTTGAATCACTCTTGCTGCGGCAACATTTTTTGTGTTTGTTGTTCTTTTTCGGAGGGAGTGTGCAGTCATTGTCAGACACACACGGTTTAGACATATGATTATGTGCAGGGTTAGAGAACATTTTCAGGGAGGGGGGGGGGGATCGAGAGGGGTGATATTTTTCGCTGTACGCATGACATTGCCAGCTGTATGCGGAACAAATGTGGTTGAGGGCAGACATGTATGTGTCGTAATCTTTATCGCTTGCTTGCAACACTTCTCGTGTACACCAACTTCTTTCACAACTACCTGGTTGTAAAAGGTCATAAAAACTCTTTATTAAGCCGTTAATATAACAAAATAACGTTTATGAACAGAAAAAACTTGTATTGTGACAAATTTTAAAATAGAAGTGTATAGATCATTTTTAATTAGAAGGAAAAAACCCTGATTATAAGTTTAAGAAACAGTTAAGTGCCATGCTACGTGTTTGTTGTGTGTTTTAGAAACATAAGAATGTAAAATGGGATGCTTGTTACCAAGTGTACAAATGTATCTATGTGTGAATCAAGCACAGACATTAACAAGCCTATCAGCACATGTTTGAAAAACAGTAGCAACAGTTGCAGGAATTCCTGCATTAAGTTGGTTATGTTTGCCCTGCAAGGGGCCAAAGTAGGTCAAAGGGAAAACAATTTGATCTTTATATATAGCAACAATAATAGTTACCATGACGGCTTGGCAGGATGAACGCAGTGGCTGTCCTGTGGAAAAAAAGCAACACTGGCTGAGGCAAAAAAATTCCAGTTGAATAAGGAGATGAATACTCCACTAGAGGAGTTTATATGTTCTGTGTCACAGTTGTGTGTGTTTTAGTGAACAAAACATCAATGCATATTGTTACATATTTAATTACATGTTGTACTGAGCAGTGATGGACAGTTCAGGGAAAGAAACAGACCACAACAGGATGGAGACCAGTTGCATTTGCACAGTTGACCAGCTGCTCACAGTGCCAGCCAACTTGTGTACTGAATATGCAATCACGCTATCATGCAATCAACAAACTCTCCATATTCCACCTCTGGGTAGACACACTTCAAAGGGGAATAGACTGTATGGCACTTCTGAACCCACACTGGTTAACGTACCCTGACTCTTGCCCTCAAGACATCACCAAAGAGCAAAGGGAAATTTCATTTCAAAAATGCTTTTCATTTCACATGGCTGTTACGGCCAATACTTGACTCTTCTCAGCCTATGTGCTGTCATTCGCTTATTCATGAATCAGGATAATTGCTCATTCCTCACAAACAATTGCAAAAGTGAAAGGCTTGATTTGAATCCAAGACGTAGTTTACTGATTACAGTCAGTCAGTCTGATATTGCGCAATGTGGCTCTCACATTATTAGGTGCTATGAGTTTGTATGATGCAAGGTAATTGTGCACTTATAAGTTGATTATTAGGCTCCATATGCATGATAGTATGATACAGGTATGCTGCCCCATAATGCTGATGTTAGGCATTGTGTGAATGCTAGAACACACTGTGGTATCTGTTTGTACATTAGCGTTAGCGTGGTTTGCTTATTTACTGTGTCACTGGCTGTTCAGTCCATGTAATTCTGAGTCCTGAATGTTGTTGCTGGTTCTTTGATTTAGTTTTAAGGTGCGTTGCCATTGCGGTCTCAGAAGTGTCTGGGCTAGAGCATTATCCATTCAAACTCAGAAATACATGAAAACATAATGAAAATGACAAAAGTAGAATATGGACCCTACAATTTTAAAGGCCAGGTGTTAATTTGTTGAGGAAGGTCATCATACTTTCTTTCCATCAAGATTAGTCCATCTACCATTAATAATTCTCATGATTTATCTGATCCCTTGTGAACAAGCGACTCTTCTGCTGGTAATGCACAGTGCACGTGGAAGCATTGTCTGTCATGGTCTCATCATGTCTGAAGATTTCTCCACAGTACATTGCAATTAAGGACATTGAACCTGCATTTACCCTGAAAAGCAAAACATTTCAATGATCAATTCCAGATAAGCTTTGTTCAGTCTGTCAGGGTTCTGAATAAAATGACGCATTGATCCACTGGTTTCTCTGAGTGCACTGTATCTGAGCTTTTGTGGATGAGTCTGACGCGAGGTAGGCAACCTCTACATCACATTTAGCGATAGTTCAAGAGAAATGTCAAAAGGTGTCCTGACGTTTCTCAACATTAATACTTCCCATAACCCTGGCAAGGGTTCACACGACACGCCACTACTGCTGTCATCCCTGGGTATGGGACAGACAGGTTTGATCCAATCAGATGAGACATATTTGCCCTGAAAGGGTGTGGAGCCTTAAATCTGCACTGCAGGGAGGCTCCGGAGTGCCTCAGCCAGTAAAAGTGCTTGTTTCAAGCGCAGCCTAAGCCCTGTGGCCCGGGCTCGATCACAGCCATGTCATCATCTAATGATGACTGCGACCCCACAATGCTGGAACAAAACAAGTTTTTTTCCACCAGAGGTGTGGGGGGTGGGTAGGTCAGCCAGGGGTTTGTCTGTCCCGTTGCTCACCAGCGACCCCCGCTGGTCAATCGGATGCCTGCAGGTCTGCCTGTATAAAGCTCCACGTGAAGTGTCCTCTTTTGAATCATGTCTGCATAAGCCTGGCATAGGGACTGCGGTGTATGAAGAAGTGGTGACCACATCACATGTTTCGGAGGAGAGCTTGTGGTTGTCTGAACCCTCCCGGATTGACAGTGGGGGTTGCAGCGATGGGTGGCTTGTCTATGACATAATTGGACATTCTAAATTGGGAGAAGATGGGAACAAGCAATGGCCATTCCATAAAAATGAGAACTTGGGTACAGAATGGCAGCGGGGGGATCAGGGCAGCATTCCCTACCCTGTGCTCATTGTGGAATGGTTTGATTCCACTTTTTCTACCTCCATCTGAATCACACAGAGGGCTTTTTTAATCTATTCTGGCCAAAGAAGGTGTGTGACCGTCAGCCTCACAATCAGGTGATACACTTCCCAATGATGGATGAGGCATATGGACACATCACAGCTGCAGGATTTCAAGGTTGCATCTATCATGAAAGGAGAGTCTTTCTGCCTTTGTGCAGTATAGCATGAATACAGTATCTCTCTGGAGTTGTCAAGCATTTCAAATATGTTCTACAGTTAAGTTTTCTTCATTGAGTTAAATGAACCATTTCAATCAGCCATTTTGAAGTTTATGTTTTACATTTATTTGACCTTTGGGAATGTAACTGCAAGTGTTCCATATGACACTCCATGTGTTCCTCTATATAAATATTTAAAGATTTTGAGATCTGTGCAGATATAAAAACTATGATTCCATTTAGCATGTTGTATTAACTGTTCTGGTAGAAGCATTCCAAGTTCCAAGCATTGAGAAAAAGTGCTGATATATGACTTGATTGTGACGACTAACTAAATCCACATGCTTCCCAATTTCTTTGAGTTTTTATTTATCTGTTCAATTATGCTTGTTCACTTTAATTTTAAGAAATTTATTCTTCAGATAATTTACAGTAACTAAGGGAATATGAATGATATTCCTTAATTTATAGTTTGTTTAAATGGTGAAAAACTTGGTTATTTTTCTTTAGTGCAGACAGTATATAAATCATGTGAACATATGTTACCAATAGATATAAACCTTAAAGATTTTTCAGCCATACCTCATGCATTTCTCAATTATGAAAATGTAGAGTCTGTATGCACACAATACCTCGAGTGTATCTGAGATAAGCACCCAGGTGCAGGCAGTGTCTTTGAAGTTGGTGCATTTTAACCAGTCTTTCTGTACTAGTATCAGCCAATTTCCTGTTTCACGTGTTTATTTATATATTTTACCCTCAGAAGACAGATATATAAGAAGCTTCATATCAACAACGCTCTTTGCTTCTCAGGGGCATTGAAGACACAGTGACTGTACTGTTTCTTTCTGTCATTACTGTTTTTTGAGGACTTTTCACATCACTCTGGATGCAAATGTAAAAATAGGTTATATTACATATTTCTTAAAACATTTCACAGTGTGGTGGTTTGCTATTTTTGCTGTCTGTTATCATACAGCATGATGGCCTTTACAGATTATCAATCATGCCACCTCCCATGTAACGCCTATGTCTAATTACAGGTCTCTATTCTAATGTTCTAATACACAGGATCCTGTTAACAATATCCTTTGTAGTACAACTTAGATGAACAGAAGATTCTAATTGGTTGATCTGTATTCTAATAGTGTGGTTTAATATCTAGCGTAGACAAAAATAAACACGATATACAGGCAGCCGAAAATGTGGTAAGACACAACTCAAAATGAACTCTGTACACAATGCTGAATCCTTTGTCAGCTGATGTTATTGATGTGCAGGGGCAGGCACAATGTATCAATGCATGGAACTGAGTAAAATATGAGTAAAACATTATGTCAGCCTTTAAAGGGATGCAAATCATTGTCAAAAGAAGCCGGAAACTTCATTTAAATCAATGGATACGATTTTTTAATGGTTTTGATCAACGTCATGGGACTTTGTACCTGTAACACATTCTGTACAATGCCTTAGTAAACTGTAATGAGCCTTTTTATTTTATGCTTAATACAAAATATGAAAGATATGGTAGTATTGTGAGGATACATTATAAACAGTACAATGTTCTTAACCATTAGTTAGTGTATAATGCAGTCTACTTGCTGAAAACATTGTTTGTCAAGCTATGTACACAATCAGCAAATCAGCGAAATGTTCACCACTTCGTCTTACAAACAACATGACATTTTAACACTTGCAGCTTCAATGGAAAGTGTAAAAAAAACTGCTGAAATGGCTTTGTTTATTTGTTGCTTGCCACATGAAAACATGATTGCTCAATGTTGCTATCGCTTGGAAACTTTCAAATGCCAGGCAGGCAAATATTTCCTGCTTGTAGAAGTAGCACCCTTTCAATCACCCCCCAAAGCAAGCCAAATGGTGAAATGCACCCCCAGACAACAATGGCCGTTTGAAGAGAAAAGGCGCGCGCAAATAGGCGACTACAACCAAGGCACGTTGAGGGGCTGTTACATCAGCAGTGGTTATCATCTTTTTCTCCATTACGACTGCTGTTCCATTATACGTGACAGCCACGTCTTATCAGTTGCATAGATGCAGACAAGTCTTGTCTCAGGCGCGATGAATTGTTTCCAGTTGTGCAGCGTGTTATGAAATCATGAGAAATCATAGAACTTGATATATGTGTGGTAAGCCCTTGGCTGCCATTGAACCGACAGCCCTGTAATCTGCCCCATCTTGAAACCAGTACAAATCTGGTTATACAGCACTTTCATGGTGCCATCGCTGTAAATTAGGGGATTCTATAACGAGGCATGGGAGAGAAGCGTCGGTTCCCAGGAGCGAAGAAGCGCACAAGCAAACGATCCACTGTGGGAAGCAGGATTCAAAACATTCCTCCACACCCATATTAACATATAAAAACTTGCATGTTATGTCCCCGCTCAGTTTATATTTGTTATTCCAAGGCGAATATTTCATTCGCAGGGTATCACTTCCGTTCGGCTCTCTGAATGGTGATTACAAAGCAGAAAGTTTTCTGACTGTTCGGTTAAAGAAGATTTCTTGCTGGTATAAAAGTGATTATCCCCCGCAGAGAAATACAGTGAGTGTCAGAGCCTGTTTACTTTGAGATTCCCATACAGAGGAAGAGCGACATGTCGCCATGGGGACATAGAGCTCTGGGTGAATGGCAGTGGAGGGGCCTTTGTTGTGGTTTCCGGCAGTCATCAGGCGCTGAGTGGCTAGTCATGATGAGTCTTCACCTATGACTGTTCTCAAGACACTGTACTAACCCTTCTGAGCGATGGCCTCTGTCATCTGGTGTCTGTCTGCATTCCTAGTGTACACACATGGTCTCCTTTTCACCATTAAACAGACAGCAGGGGAAAAAAGTATTTAGAAGTTAATTCAGGCACATGATTTATTGTCTTCTAGATGATTTTCTAATGATGCTTGAGAACATTCCGGTCTTTGTCTTTGTTTCCTCTAAATCTTTGACAATAGTGCAGATTCATATGCTATTGAAATCTGTCTGTGTTCATTACAGTATACAGTGTTCAAAACAGAGCCTGAAACATTTTAACACATGAAAATTTGATTAACATTTCTGGTATTTTGCTTAATTTGGACATAATTGTATTGGGATGTGTGTCAAATGAAATATGAGTTTAAGGATGTAAGAATATAATAGTAAAATGGTTATGTGGCTTCTGCTTCAGTGAGAGCTATTGTATGTTACATTTATTAGATTCGTTAGCAATATTTACATATGTTCTGACAGCAGATAAATGTACATGTTCATCTTGGTCCATTTGTGTTTGTTTGCGATAGAATGCAGCAGCTTTGGCAACTGCGCAAGGTAGCTGTTGTGAAGAAATAAAGAAGGTTTCTCTCCAGAAAGAGAAGGAGTGAAAGTTTAACATCTGTCTGTCTGCCCTTCAGCAAAATCAAATTTGATGCAGCTGAAATTGTTTTTTCTTAATCTCCAACAAAAAGTTAGCTTCTCTCTTTTTTTTAAATGAGGCTCCATCGACCCCCAAAGGAAAACAGAGATTACGGATTTCACCCTTGGCTGGCGAAAATGACTGTTAAACTTGGAGAATGGAAGTGTTGCCCTCAATAGCACTGAAGAACCCCTTGAATGCGGGCTATACATCCCATCTCCATTCTCAGTCAAGTCTCCAGATTAATGGTAAACCATCAAAGCCTGAAGTAAAGGCTCCAAGTGCAGTTAAATCTCTAACCATTTCCCTCGGCCTTTCATGGGATGCCAGATGTTTATTTGTTTTGGATTAGTTTAATTATCCCTTTCTTTTCAACTGTCAGACAGCATGGCAGAGACAGAATAAAAAGATTACTAGGCTCACTTTCATAAATCTGACTCAAAGAAAATACACAGAGGCAAAAAGATTTAATATCATGATTTATTGTGTTGTTTGAGTATGACAAAGAAATTGCCCTGTGACAATTCTCATAAACACATATCCACCCTCCCACATCTTCTAATGTTAGGGTTTATCTGCTAGTTTTACCTACGGCTCAGTGATGTATGAATGGCACCAATGTGCAATTCCTTTGAATAAAAAAACATGTAAAGGACAAACATTCTTTTGTAGATTTTAATTGAATTATTTTGTTTTGTTTTTATTGCACAGTATATTGTCACATTTACTTTTTAATTTGAATGCTAAATTGTCATTTCATTGGTGTCTCAGAAATGTTTATTCCCTTTAACTTTTTAAATAACTTTAGGAGGCTACAGATCACATCCCTGCCATGTTTAACAATGATATTGCATGAGCATGTTTTGGCCCAAATCTTTATATTATTCAGGGGCAACATTCTGGTTACCTACACACAGACATGTATAGACATGTTGAGATACACATGTGTCATATTCTAACAGTTGTCAAAACATAGTGAAACATGTTGGCGATAAGATTTTCATACTAGTTTTCTGAAGTCACAACGTGGTGTAGCACCATTAAACATTTAAATGTGATCTTTTTTTACAACGCTGTGGCTACATCACTTACTTGTCAGAATGTGACATTTGAGGTTTGTAACCCTTGTCAAAATATGATCCAAATAAGTTCCAAATCAATGATTTACACTTCATCTAAGTACAGTTTTATGTTTACTTATACATTATTTCTACTTTTTTACATATTGTACATTAATAGCATAAAACCACAGGGACAAAATCATGTTTTTGCAGAAGCTTTTTGTTCAGGTTTTCCTGAATAATTACTACTTACAAAAAATAATGAGAACATCAAATGGCATTACTTACACTAGCTGATAGTACTGATTAAACAGCAGCCAGGAACAAACTCAGAGACACTCTTACTAAGACCACAACATAATCATATGCTAGATCATGTTTATTGGGGGGGGCAAGCACAAATGGTGTGGCCACACTATTGTCTGTCGTTAACACAGTGTGAACATGGCTAGAATGTGGGTAGAATAGAACTAGAAAGTAATTTTAGAATCTGGTCAGAATGTCATTAGAATGTGGTTGTAACACTATTGGAGTGGTAATTTCATTGTGGTTAGAATGAGATTAGAATGGTACTGATGTCACAATCAGGAAAGTGGAGGGAGGAAATGAAGGAAGCACACTGGAAAGCACAAGTAGAAGTAGGGGCCAGTATATAATAATTACAACAAAAACTGCAAAGGAAAAGGAGAACAGAGCAACTGGAAAATAAGCTACAAGAGATTTAGCCCAATCCTGGAAAAAAAAGAATACACAACATTTTACATTAACAATGTTCTTTCATTGTCAAATGTTATTGAGGTATTTAGGATTGAAATAAAGAACTTTGTGTGGCAATATCACAGCAGTTATGTATTACATGTTTCATTTAAACTTTGTGGCTCTGGAAAAATTGTTAAAACATTTTCCCTGACAACAAGGGATGCTATAGGTACCATAGGATGTTCTACTAAAAGAAGAACAGCCAAAAGAGAAATAACTGTTTATTTTATCAGTACTGGGTATATTTAAACAGTAAAACAATGTAACCCAGGCTAAATTATTTTGGTTACTTAAACTTCTTTTAACCAGATAACTTAACTGAGAGCATCTTTAATCTAGCCAACTGTCACCAAACATTTTGAACACAGAGGGGTAATGTGGTAATGACATATACAACATAACAGAAACATCAGCCTTTTTTATCTGCATTGTAATTTCAGTACTAAACTAAAAGATAATTAATAAGCCAGTATGGTGCTTACGTTCTATCATACTGTATGTATGGGATTTTCCCGTTGTTTTTTCATTTTAAAACCTGCTGATAATATCTTTGGTCTGCTTGTTAGTGTTCTCAGAATATAGCTACCGTTAATCTTTACTTTAAAACTTTCTGCTTCTGTTTCTCTCAGTGGAGCAAGCATGGATGATAGGGCATTATATCACAAATCATTGCAATACTTCAGAATGATCAAGTTGTTTGGGGAGAACAATGTTACTGAGGTAATTAAATGCCTACTTAGCTTGGATGGAACACCCTCAAAGCAATCGTTGATGGAGAGTTTGACAAAGCTTGAAAGTTATATGTTGACTGAGAAATTAATGTCAGATGTGGAGAGATTAAATTGCATTTTTACATTTGAAAAGTCCATATAATTTGCAAAGCTATTTTTTTTTCATTATGCTAGACAGTAATGCTTTGCAACACAGTGTATCTAAACTCTTGTGAATCTTGGAAGTAAGACACACCATAGTCTTGCTTCACACACGGCAGCAAAGATCAGAAAACCGCAATGTCCAGTCTCCCAATCCAGCATCAATGTGCAGCACAGATGGCACAGAAAGACGACGCTTGTGTCAAAGCTGTGATTCAGTCACTTCATCACATCGCTTCAACATGTCATGCCAACATTTAAAAAACACATGCATAATTCACATGGTATGACCAAAATGGTTATGACACAATGCTGATGCAATGCCATTTTCTAAGATAGAAATATGTTAACATTTTAAAAAAAAGGTGGAGAAAATGAATGCAATTTCTAAGATATTCATCTCTTTGGAGAGCATGCAATTTGATCACAGAATTAAGCTGCTGTTTTGCCTTCCCTGAATAAAATTGCTGTGTTTTGTGGGCTTTTAGATTTTTTTGTTAAGTTTTAAAGGTTAGAATTTATATAAGCAGCTCTATTCGTTTTCTTTTCTCTAAGGACACCATGCTCCATGTGGCTGGCATCATCATCATTATTATTTTTTTTTAACATGACAGAAATAGTAAGAAAGTGAAGCAGTCACATCTCGTACAGGGGTATGTTCTGTATTAGTGCTCCAACCATAGTAAAATCTCTCATAAATTCAATGGGCTTCTATTCCATATATCTTTTTCCATGGATGAGTTAGGCTGCAGCCGAAGATTGGGATCAAATCCATATGGAGAAAAATCATTTTTCAAAGACTGCTCACAATGGGTTTCTCTCGTGGCTTCTGATTTTCACATATTAATCCGGTTTAAATTAATTCTGCATGAAATTGAGGAAAGTAATCACAGAAACACAGAAAGTCAACGGGATTGATACTGGTGCTGGCTGTTTTGAGGGGCATTGGGGCTACAGAATTTTACAACATCTTGCAAGAGGGTGAGTGGGCAGTATGGGTGTCTTTGGCTTGAGGGATTCTCAATCCCTGTCACCACTTGCAAAAAGTCTGGAAGTCTCTCTCTCTCTCTCTCTCTCTCTCTCTCTCTCTCTCTCTCTCTCTCTCTCTCTCTCTATCTCTCTCTACCTATCTATCTCTCTCATACATTAATGTTAAATGTCCTATTATTTACATTTGCTTGAATAATCACCAAATAACAAAAAAGAGAAGTAACATCAGATGATGTCAACACCCTTTGGCCACATCCAATGCATGGTGTTGAAAAGCATTGTGGGTAAAAGTGTGAAGAGCTAGCTGTCCTGAGAAAAGGAGAGCTTGACTTTCAAACCTGGCATGAGCATCTCAGTCTTGATTAGCAGCTTCTCACTCAGGGGGGCGGGGCTTTCCCACACTGTGTCAATATAGACAGATTCCTGTTCCATTATTCCAGCAGCTGGACTGATTTTGGTGTAAAAGCCTGGCTCGTCCCAGTTTTCACTGGGATCTCAATGGTCCCCTGTTCCATTTCTGTTAACCCTACCAATGACAGGTCTTCTGGTTGTATTCGAAGGAAATGTCATTATACAGAATACGGTCTAAAGTGTACAAGGGAGGTTTTAATTATTTTTATATTGGATGGCAAACAGATGAAGGAGGAACAGCACTGATGACTGTGGCTTTGGGCGTGCAAAATCTTATCACTTAAAGCTGTGGACACATTCAGTGTGTGCATTCTCCTACACCTGATAGCCATTGCTTACTGTCTGGTTCTGGTTCTCTGTAAAAAGCTGACAACTCTCGCAGTATGAAATATGGAGTGTGTCAGGGGAACACAGGATGCTTTATTCAACACTGTAAATAAACTCTACAAATTATAGTATAATGCGATGCAATTATTGTTTTCATTTCCTGATGGATCACTAGTTTTCCCAAGTCACCTGACTATAAGTACTAATACCACCTTAGTCTGGGTACAGAGAAAATATATTGTACCAGTAATACCAGCAAAAAAGCCTTTTAAAAAGGTGACTGTTCATTTGTACCAACCTAATCTCAGACATTTTAATTGAACTAATATCTTTCTACTTTATTTTGCACTGAATCATCACCACTATAAAATGACAACTTTTCAGGCAGCTTCACTTTTTTCACTCTACAATACTTAATGATTATTTTTACTTCATTTGACCATTTTTACTTAATTGACCATCAAGAGTTTTTAAGGATACATATGTCATTAAATTATGTCAGATCTGTTTTAAATTCATAACCACAGGCTGAAACAATATCCCATTGCATTTTCATTCCTCAAGGGGTCAGTCTTATTCATTCTGCCAAGTTTTCTGATGCAGGCTGTCATTGTGCTCTTATCAGTATTTGACCTTTCTTTTGTCATGTAGCTATCATCTATTGTAGCATATTAAAGTATGTTTTAAATTGTAACTATTGCATCAGAAAAAAAATCACTGATTGACAAACTCATTTTGTCTTTAACTGCGTTTCCTCTGTGCTGCAAAATATTTCTTAATTGCATTTTGCTAACTGGCATAATATATAAAATGATTTCTGAAAATATTTAGCTTTAAACCATGTCTAAATAAAAATAAATCACATATGGTTGACGCTAGGTTTTTTCACATACCTGACTATGAAATATGTGTCACGTGACCTCTGTTTCAACTTTGACTTCACAATTTTGACAGCTCTTTTTACTACAGAAGCAGTTTACGTGTGTAATTACATTTCAACTACTGTGTAATGACTGTTTATGCACATCATGTTACACAGTTGTTTATGTCGAGAGTGCATTTGCTGTGAAAGTAATTGCACCGGTTATTTAAACAAAGCTAATCCTAGGTTTAACACAAACTGGGTCTCAACCCTTCCCTAAAACTGTAAACCTTTTCCTAAACCCAAACTTGATCCCTTATTTAATTAGATGTTACAATTCAGTGTATACCTAAATTGCAGTTACATAATCTCTACCTACTTAACTGTAGTAAAATTTCATGGGTATTTACTCAAGGGTGTTTACTTATCAGAAAAAGAATAATAAAAGGGATCTCGCTTCTTTATAAAAGAAATATCTTTAAAAATGGATGACAAACCATTGGGAATAGTCTTGTCTCATAATTATATTAGCCATGCCTTTCTAACTTGTGACAGAATGAATTCTCAAAACCCAAAATGAGCTTTGAGGAGTTTTAAGAATTTACGAGCATCATATTCATAATTAACAGTTATTTCACAAAGTATGAGATAACTTATTTCATCAGGGTCGCAAAGAATGAAGTGGCATTAAGTGTCAGCCTTTGACTTGGGTATGCCTCCACTCTCTCACAGCCAATTCTTCCATTCAAGATATCATTAAACCAACTTACATGCAGTCAGCTTTCACCACTACATAGGTTGCCAATTAGTAAAAGTTACTGAACATTTTCCTGCAGCTTTTTCCAGAGCCTTTGACAGCTTGTTAACATTCAGTTTTTTAAGGGCAAGTAACAGGCAAATGCTGCTTATGACCTTCTGCGCAGAGAAATAAGTTTTCATTTTAAACAAAGCTTTTCCCAGTGCTTGAAAATGAGCAAGATCACAGCTTATTGATTTTGTTATTAATCATTGTTTTTCTTGTTAGACCTTATGAATCATATTCTGTGCACACTCATCTATTACATCTGCTGTTGTGGCCCAAGTGTTCTGTCTGTTTTTCTTTCTAAAAAGTAGAAAATACCAAAAGTTAAAGAGGAAAAGTAAAGAGCTACATTTTATGTTTTCCTACGTACTATGAAAAAGTGAAAGAAAAAATATAAAACCATGCCTAAAAACATTTCAAGCTGCGCTGTAGTTTCCTGTTTTTGTTGCAGAATTCTCAAATAGATTTCTTTTACCTTGAGATGAGCTAAATTGAGACACTCCATGTGCAGACAGTCCAATCACACACACAGGAAGCAAAATATGTTTTTAATGTGTGCAACTTCTTATATTTGAGACTTAAACTGTGGTCCCTCAACCAGTCCCTGAAAATACAAACAAATGTGATCCAGTCAAAAGAAAAAGGCTAATACCCCTCCAGTTGACACCACTGGTAAAATTGCCTTCTAAAAATGTGCCATCCATGTGTGCCTTATTCTTAGACTAATGCCACAACCAGGGCTTATGCACACACTTCAAGATATCATCAAAAGATCTCTCCAAGAATGCTCTTCTTAGAGATAAAGCATATAGTATGAAAGTAGAATTTAACCTTAAGGCAGTTGATCAATGAACATGGTCTCATTAGAACTTCATCTCAAAGAGAACAAAAGCCACATTTTTCATTACAGGAGAGTTTAAAGACATTTATCTACCCCCTTTGCATTTTTGCATATGGCTTACTGGTGATTTCCCAGCTCTGGTGATTTCCCTTTTTGTCACCAATGAAACACATTTCATCACTAAAACACACGTCGGGATGCCATCTTTGCATCTCTGTATATACACTGTGCGTGTGGTGTGGCAGTAGACTCGCACCACATGCGACAGACACTCGACTTTGATTGCCAGAATTTTTCGGCGAGGGGGTTCTGCATCCCCCTTTAACAGGGATGCCAGCGCCAAATCCAAACAATGATCCATCACGAGAATCCACATCCTCTCCACTGCCACATCACTCAACAGTGGAAAAAACGGATCCTGGAATCTGCTGCTAACCGTCAACTCAAAAACCCCACCCACCAGTTCACCACTAGAAAGGGACCATGGTGAACGCGCAGTTTTAATAGTAGTTCCATAAGACTAAATAGAGTTCTGGTTAGATCACTCTTTTTAAAAAAATAAAAAGAATCCCTTTTTCCTCCCCTCCAAACCAAGAGAAGAAACATATTTTTCTTTAAATCCCACTGATATACTGGTGATGTCATTTTGATCGTGCTTGTTTGCTCTGCCACATGACATTTGTTCTGAGTTTAGGAATGGAACTGAATTCATACCACATCTCAATAAGTTGCAGGAGATGTGGTATTATTTCAGGAAACATCTATTTGAAGTTTTAATACGTATAATCATTTATCAACAACGTGTTTGTCAATAGGCCTCGTTCATCTAGAGACTGAGAATGAAGTTTATGTGTGTGTGCGTGTGTGTGTGTATGTGTGTGTATCTGTTTGTGTGTATGTGTGAGTGTGTGTGTGTATGTGTGAGTATGTATGTGTTTTCATCCACTCATCAGCTCCTTCAAGTTCCCCAGACCTCACCAAAACACTGCAGTTGTTCTGACCAGCTCCACATGCTGGAGTGAACTCATTCCTCCTGGATTTCCTGTCACATGATTCCGCACCACTCCCATTTATGGTATCACAAAGGGAGAGAATCCGAGATCGGCTCTGAGCTCTTGGTCGCTGTGGCCGGAGCCTGCCATTGCGTCATCGCAGTTCTCACGCCATCCTCTGATCCCAGATTCACAGAGGCCAGTGCCTCCCATACAGAATCCACCTCCCCTGATATACTGAGCCCAATACCTCTGATACACATTGCCAAGTGCCTCCGATACCCAGTATCCAGTGCCTCCATTAAAGAGAGCCCAGTTCCTCTGATACACACTCTCATTCACTGCATCCCACACACACACACACACACACACGCACTAGCACTCACATCCACAGCACTATCAAACACTGGCATCAACTGCAACATCACTACATTAACACACAACCCACACACATACATTATGCATATATATTCACTTCCACAGGTGACTATACATGTCCTCAGATGAATTATCCAGTGACAAAATTTTCTCCCATTTACCATAAAATAATGACATTAATTTATACGTGGAACTATGAGGCAATCCTTTATGAGGAACATCCTTTAATAACATTTCTTAGGCTGGTTAAACAGGCGTTTCTTTTGTGTGTGAGAAAATGTGTGACAGAAAATCAAGTGTGAAATACCAGAGAATGGATTACAAAATTGATATTAAACATTTTATAGATCACATTAAAAGAAGAGGAAAGCATTTTACAGAACCCCAAAATGAGACAGTAAACATGTGAGTGTTCACAAATGCAAACTTTTTAATTGAAAATGGAGCTTGAAACCAACACAACAACAAAGATTTTTGAATGTGAAAGACAACCTTAAGACATAAACTCATGATGCAGAACAAATTAAAAAGGAATCAGACACAACTTTGAAGATTTAATAGCATTTTAATTATACACATTTGACTCAATTAAGTGTTGAAAACTGGATAGTACAAAGCAGAGCACTTTTGATTTGCTGTTTCATTGTACCTAAGAAAAAGAAACTTGTTTTCATAAAATACTGTTGCAACAGCAGTAGATGTGAAAGCTACACCGTATTACCAACAACATTTGAGTAAAAACTCTGAAGGCAACACTAAGCAATTCAAATAACTGAAACCAACAGACTTGCTGGCAGATTTAAAAGATTTAAAATTCTATGCTTTCACAAAAAGAAAAATTTCTTTATTACTTTAAATCAGAAAAACCACTTATATTCATACTGTAAAAGCCAAGACTGAAAAGGTCAGATTTTTTCCCCAAATGATATACAAGACTTGTGATTGTCAGCAATATTATTGTTCATATATTTATTTATTTGGTTTGTATTTTCCATGGCTCATAACTCTGGAAGCATACAAAAGTGTAATTATGCAGATCTGAGCATGAAAGGAAAATCATTTCTTTTTGGTGGCCACACATGGAAATTCCAAGAATATTACATATTTAATAGTATATTTTACTTCAGTCAAATTGCAATCTCACAGTATTCTGTGATAAGCAAAGCTCCAAAATATGAAATGATTTTTCATATATTTACCTATTAACTCCAGTGCCAAGGTCAAGTCAAATGAATACAATTTGCACTGGAGCACAAAAGTCCTTGAAGAGTTTCATTTAGGCGGAATGACATTTAGCATTGATGTTTGGCTGATTGATGCATTTGTAAAGTATAACAGTGTTCTCATCATCTAACATGCAGAAGGCTGATGTAAGAGCTTTAAAACAACAGAAAACTGGAAAGTGGGTCTTCCGTGTACTACACAGTGTATTACACAGTTTAATCTTGCTGGTATTGTGCTTCTGTTGCTATTACGCATGCATGTATTACACTTAATGAGAAAACAAGGAAAGAGAAGGAGGGAGGTAAATGATTTCCTAAGGTTGCAGCATTCTTTTACACATATCTTAACATGCGCACATGGCCTGCAAGAGTTTTGTCACCTGGGGAAATTATGTACCTCGTATTATTTGCTTGCAAAGCAACACACAGATTTATGTAAGATGGACCTTGCTGAAGCAAGGTTAGGTTCTCGCTAAAGGTTACCACAACAGTGCCGGGCTCAGAAGCTGGTCGGGACCCATGCTGACGTGACGATGGTTCCCGAACGGTGATGTTACCGTGTCTGTTGTGTTGCATGCGGCGACTATCGGGTTACAGAAAGAAGACTCGTCTCATTCACGAGGGCCGAGGCGTGCAATGGAATGTGCACGGGCCAGCTGTTCCGGCCGTGTCGGGGTGGGGGGGTGGAGGGGGCGGAGGGGTGCAGCCACCCCCCCCCAGTACTTGCCAGGGATAGGACCAGATAAAGGTCACTCCAGCCTTCATCCTCACCTCCCCACCCAGAGCGGCAGTAACGAGACAGAGAAGTGTAGTATCAGGGCGCAGTTTCTGAGCAGGCCGAAATTTGCCATGCCATCATTATCATCGTCATCGTCACAAATACCAGTGTCATCATTGTCTGCGCTTCACAAACCTGACCTGCAGACATACCCATGCTTTTGAGTTGCACTTTCTTTATTTAGGTCAGAGTCAAGTCGTAAAGCCCAAGGAGCAGGGCTGCAGTGGGGTAAGTGCCGATTGGCCCTGCATTTCTCTCAAGCTCACCCTCCCTCCCACTCACGAGTCTCTCAGACACTTTTAGAAAATGAAACACGCATGACGCCAAGGTCCTTTCCCAGGCCAATAATTAGTACTTTAAGATATGAGAAATTATTAAGCATGGAAGTCTGGAATTACTGAAGCACCATAAATGAATAAATGTCTTTCACCCACACAACAAACAGGACAAAGAAATGTCACATAGAGCGGACAAAAAAAGAGTGCTAATTTTACATTCAGACCCAGAATCATATCTAGGCTGCTTTGGTATTTTGTCCTAAATATTGAGTAAAGAATTTAATAAATTAAAAATACTATATTTTTATTGTTTTTATTTCTGTTGTTTTATTGTAAGTTTTTATTCATTTCTGCAATGAACTTCTGATAATGTGTGAGTATTTAAAAAATGAAATGTTTCCTTAAATGTGTCACACAGGTGTCGCCAGGGACCTTAGATTAATTGGGCCCCCTGAGTGTTCCAGTGCAATAATACCTGAGCATTCTCATTGCTGCAGCAGAATTGTGGAGCAATTAAGGGGGTAGTGCCAACCACGCCGCCGTCAAAAAAAAAAAAAAAAACAGAAAATAACTAACTACCTCTCCCTGTAAACACTTCGAAACAACAACCAGGTTACCAGGGCGAGGAGTGCGCTCTCAGAAGAAAAAGAAAAAGAAGAAGAAGAAAAAAAACAGCAATGGAATAAACAGCGCGTGGTGAAAGCAGCACGGCAGATAAAACTGTACTTTCCACTGAGCATCCTGCAGCCGCGCGCCGCACCTTTTAAACACGCGCTGATTCAATCTAGTGCGTCTTTAAATAGCATGCGCTGCCTAGCCGCAGAGGCCGGAGGCAGAGGAAGAAGAGATGATGTTTTTATGAATGTTTTTTTTTTCTGTGTGTGTGTGTGTATATGTGTGTGTGTGTGTGTGTGGAAGGAACGAGGAGTGAATGGGCTGGCTCCACATCAAAGGCCCCCACAGTCTCTGCATTAATGAGGCCCTTTGTTTCTGCCTCACAGATTACAACAGGTTTCTCCCTCACTGCCAAGGTTTAATCTCCATCTGGGAGGAGGGGGTGGGGGGGGTGTGGGGGGAAATAACCTCAGGTCCAAGGCCCGGTCTGTTCAGGCGATCCAAAATAGGATACAATTCATATGAAGAGGTACAGAGTGAACCCCTCGAAGTGTGGTGGGGGGGGGGGAGGGTGTTACAGGCCTCCAGACAGACACACTGGCGGTCAGATCAAGGCCAGAGCTCTGAGTCGTGGCACCACAGGGAGGGGTTATCAGCAGCCATCATCAGGCTGGTTACTCACAAGAACACGCCAAGTCCAATTTCCCATCGGACAGCCGCGTTTCCCAGCGTCTCTTACCTCCACAGAAGCGCGTTATGGGAGATAATGGAACAGCTCTCCTCCTTTTTGAAGAGTGCTGGAGAGATCTAAAGACAGTTTGGAAAACCTATCGGACTGCGCCGGTCTCAAAGCAGGGCTGAAAATGGCCCAGGGGGGCACGTCGGCATAGCATGCACGCTGCTCGAATGGGGACTCTGCAGGCCGCCTCAGGTTTCACTGCTAAGAACCCTACTCTCCTCTTCAAATCTCTCCAAAATGAACCATCCACTTTTGGCCCCACTTCAAATATACCACATGCCCATGTAAACACACGCCCATGCAAACAAAGCAGCGTGCTATTCCAATTTTTTTTCTCTGCATTTTGAGTCTATGTTGCTTAAACGTATTATGCAGTGACTCCGAGAGATTTTTCACCAATATGATGGAGCACCCTGTACACCTGCCATTCTTAATTGATTTTAATCAACCCAGTTGATCAATAAGCTGAAACTCTCCATGGCTTTCTTAGTGAGAGTTCAACAATAATGTTAATACTAAATGTTATATTATTGTACATTAGAAGCCCTGTGCTTCAAAGGAATCTTTGCATATCCAAGTAATGCCCTGTCATTCAGGTCTAAATAATTATGGAGGTGTGTACAGACCGTGTGACTAGGTCTCCATTTCTCTTAATACAGAACTCAGTAATTTTTGAAAATCAAAGAGCCCCAAAGACACACAGTATGACTTAATCCCTGATAATAACCATTACGAGTTCACTAAGACTACTGTTGAAACTCAGTGCATACACACTAAAACTGTACTTCAACTTATCAGTGCAGGTGCCTGCTAACAGCAATAATTTCTTTTGGGAGAACCTATGAGGTACAACTCTGTTTCTGGGTGGTCGACAAAGTCTTGCCAGAATTACCTTCTCTGTTCATAGGCTATTGCTGTATGTTCAAGTCACTCAAACACTCAAATATTTTTGTTTTCTTTTATAAAAATGTCCTGTAGGAAGTCCCATTTTTATATTTGTTCATACAGCAATTTGGCCAAGCCCTGTGAGAAATAGGGCAGTTTTTCAAGACACTTTTGTAAGGTTTTCCACAGCAAACTGGATGTAGCTCGAGAGAGCAAGCTTTCTGTTGGAGGGAGACTGCAATAAAAAACACACAAATGGCTTGAGTTAAGAGCCGTTCCCTTCGATGTGGGCTAACCTCAATGAAAGGATATGATTTAATTAGTTTCCTACTTTAATGTGCCTGAAGTTTATTTAGAAAACGGAGTATATAATTTTTTAAAGATCTGCAATTCATCCCATGTGCCATAAAATCTGTACAAAAGAGAAAGGTTTATCTCTTTAATAACTAAAGGAGGAAATACGAGAAGAAAACAGCTGGGTTTAAATCAAGGGCTGTGATTCAAGACAAAGTGAATGATCATGTCATTCCAGCACCCCTGTGCTCTTTCATTATTTAAACAGGGGTTGATGATAACTTTGCTATCATGTTTTGCTATCACAGAAGCACACATACATGTTTGAAACAAAAATCAATGTTGCATATATGCATACATATTATATATTTATTGCACACTGCATACATGCCTGAAATGAAAGAGGTTGAGAAAAAACTCTAAGTGTCACAGTCATTCTGTGAAACAAATGTTACAAATGGGGGAAACTACACTACATGGTGAGTTCAAAAATAATCTCAAGGTTATTACATGCATTGCAGAATCTGAATCAGACAGGACCATTTTTAACACTACTGGTCTGATTTACTTTCTCTAAAACAGAATAAAAACTTCATTTGGACATTATAAGACTTTTTGCTGTGTGTTCTGCCAGCATTATTTCCAAACATTTCATGTCGTTGGCTTTCTTTTTCTTGCTTTTTTTTTGAGTCTTCCAGATGTTTGAGAAACATGCGCAACATCTAAGCTACTATAAATAAGAATTTCAATACTATATAATTTACATTTCTTCAAATGATAACCACCAACATGTGGTTAATATCAAATGCATCTGGAATGGAAGTGTTTAGGACGAGTGCATGCTTCTGAAATGATCGAAGCTTCTGAAAAGAACAATTCAGCTACAAACTACAAAAGTTACAAAATTTTTAAACCTTTTGGGAAAAACCCTGGACCTTTCAAGAGACAACACATACAGCTTATAAATCATTACAGCACAAAATGAGAACAATGTGGCCATTGTAGACTTTCGGCATGTCCATTCATTTTTATTTTATCAAGCATGGACTCATCACAATTAAGACACATTAAAATATATTTTAATCACTGCCAACTAAAATCAACATCTGTTCATCATGTGAAACAATTATTCACACACAGAAGCCCCATCTATCTCTGTTTTTTATTGTGGTTTCCTCCCATGCTTATGTTTATACCTGTAAGTGTAGACTGGTTGTCCTGAGAGACATGACTGTTCAGTATTTGGGTTCTCCAGTTAAACTGTTGCCTGCAGGAATGTTACAAATGATATATGTTTACTCTCTACAAAAATCACCTCTCTTAGCAGCTGCTGATCTTATTTTTTCTCTCTTTTTTCCCCTTCCTTTTTCATGCTTCCTGTCCCTCAGGCGAAGCAGAGAGTATAATTTACTGAAACGTGACGTCATGTCTGTAATTACCGAAAGAGATAAGAGATGAAGATACAAGGCCCGGTGAAAGAATGAGTCATGCACAGTCAAAATAGATAAGACAGATGGAGTCAGGAATTGATATATCAAATTAATCTAACACAAGACTCAAACACAATTGAGTCAACAAGGAACACTCAGGTATGCCAGCCACGAGACAAAGGGAAATAAGACCAAAGACAGAGAGCATGGAAGAAAGAAAGTAAAAGCATATAAAGTAATCCTGAAGTGAACAATGTCGAAAACCAGCCCTGTAAAAAACAGCTGTCTATATTTAATCAAGGCGAATAAACAAGGAGTTTAAACAACTCATTTATAATTTAGATTTGCATATATTAAACTGCTCATTTTAATCTTTTTATTAATATGCATGGGTGATATTGCATAAATATGCAGCTTTATGCAAATACTAGACACATTTTCTGTTTGTATTTAATTTTGTTTCTCAGCTGTGGTTCATCATTCTCATTCAAGGCAACAGATTAGGCCAAACATTAAGTCGCAGTATGAAGGGGGAAGACCACACTACTGTACTTTAATTAAAAATGTTTAAATGTACTAAAGAACAGATACAACTCTTTCACTTCTTTCTTTCTTTCAAGTCTTTAAACTAACATATTAAATACATATATATATTCACATTGCCTCTCAACTTGTTTATCAACAAGAGTTTGGTTTGTCCATTAATGTACAGTCTAATTTTCTCTACTTTTTCTGTTGCCGTAAAAATTCAAATACCATAGCAAGTAAACAGAAGACAGTTCTGAATGACTCCTTTGCCTCTTAAGAGGTTCACTGCAAATATATCATAATGATTGCACTAGTTTATGGAGTCATGTATTGATAATGCAAAGCAGATATCAAAGAGGAAAATATCATAATATGTGGATTGTATTAAGAATGCTGAGAAACAAGTATATTATTACAATCCCATACTTTCCCCATAGTCTTAAAACCATGTTATGTCTTCACAAAAAAAGAGCACTGGATTTCACACAGCAAGTGTGTAAAGCATTGCAATTATATATAAATGATGTGCCTATAATTCTGGACACATTCCTTACAAGGGCAAATCTAGTTCTGTTCTGTTCTACTCTTATTTGTTTGTTGATATTAAATTTCAAGGTAAAATTAAAGATAAGACAAGTAGAGTCCAAGTGCTGTACAATTCTCATCAGACAAATTCCATTCAAGGGTAACTTAAGTCTGATTTTGTCCTATTCTACTTTATCCTATTCTTATTTGTCTTATGAGCTTCAAGGTAGGAGTCAGTCAGGTAAAGACAGTTTCTCAGTCCTTGCCATGGGGTCTTCCCGTTCATGCTGGTTCTTGGTCCTGCTCAGCACTTATGGGGTTTTGATTTGACAAGTTTTTAATTGAACAACAATCTGGATTTGACTTGGCTTGACAATGATCAGTAAAAAGTCAGTTATAAATGACACGTGTGGTGGGGGTGTGTTTGTGCTAATAAAAGTATAAAAGTAAAAGGCTGTCTTCCACTGTTTTCTTCTTATTTGTGTCCCTTTCATCAAATCGGGAACAAAGATTAACATTAAATCCAAGTTAAACATTGACAATGCTGCTGCACTAATTAATTTTTCAAGGCCAGTTCTGTGATTGAACATCATATTAATCCTAATAAAGGGTAATCCTGCACCAACCACACATTGGGCCAGCACACAACAGAAATGATGTGAATGTGACTTTTCTGACATGGCATTAATACTAGTAATGTTTATGCCTGTGTCCAAGTCACACACAAGAGGTCAGAGTTCACAAGATGGATTCCTTGGGTTGACAAATCATTAAAATCCAGTCATACACATTGGCCTCAAATACTTCCAGCAGAACAATATGAGCAGAATTTTTAAAAAATGACAACACTGGAAATACATGACAAAACAAAAAAGATAGTGTGGACACTTGCATAAAAATTCTTCTGGTATGGACATGACAAAAATTAATCGTAAAAGTTTCATCTTCGTAACTTCCAACGATGTTTATTTTATTACTTTTTTTTTTTTTTTTTCAAAAAAGTAAGGTGAATGCCAGTGGAAGGTATATTGATTATTTATAATTATTTCACTAGCATGTTCTTAGCATAAGTTTTGCAGGAAAGTAAAATAAATAATATTTAGCGTGTGGGAAATACATTTTAAATTAATATAATTCGTGATTTTAGAATACTCTAGTTCGGTCTTACAAGCACGTGAAACACACCGCCCTCCTCAAGCGTTAAAACTCATGAATATTGCAAACACTCTTAAGAAGCAGTGTCTCTTTAAGAGCGGAAACCTTTGCTGAAACAATTGTACAACCCCCAACAAGTCATTGAATCTGTCAATCACCAGGCGGTGCTCTTTGATGTTGTGAGCCCTCGCCTTGTCTTGAGCTCAAATGCCCTATTTGTTGCTGCCGGGCTGCATTACTTTCAACGTGCGGGGCCACTTCATAGCATAACAACTTTTGTTTTGTTTCATACATTTGCCCTGTCTGAGAGTACCAGCTGGACAGAACATTACGAAAAGTTTGAGCCCTTCTGTCTTTTGAAAGGGGACAAAAAACACCGCGTTTACTTTTTTGTTGTTCTTAAGCAAAATGCCTCAGCTCAACAGTGGTGGAGGAGATGATCTTGGAGCTAACGACGAAATGATTTCCTTCAAGGATGAAGGCGAACAAGATGAGAAAATACAAGAGAGCGCGTTTACTGAAAGGGATTTAGCTGACCTGAAGTCGTCCTTGGTGAATGAATCGGAGATAAATCAGAATCCAAACAGCGTCGCAGGTCCCGGGGTGAGATTGCCTTTAATCTCCTCTGAAACGGTCTTCAAAAAACGCCTTGTAAAAGTTTAGTTTTTGTCACTGTCGGTAGGCTGTTGTTATAACTTGAACATGTTTCTTTTTGTTATTTTTGGTGGATGTTTTATAGGCGATCCGACGTGGACAGCAGGATGAACAGAGAGTATACTCAGACAAACACAGAGATCATCTCGACGACGGTGAGCGAGCGATGCGCTTGTCCGTACATATGTTCCTGCGAATAATCTAAAATCATTTCACGTTACATACCGCAACATTCGCAGGGTAGGACGTTGGCCGGCGGTTTTAACCTACCTTTGTCCCGTAATCGTGAAGCGGTATTAGGACATTCCGATTCTGAGCTGTTTTGTATTTACTCAAACTCACGGAAGCTTTAAAATGACGAATTACATCGTCAGGTGTGAGTTACCAAACCACATGAAAGCTGGAGCTGTAATTCGCAGGTTTAAAGTTTCTGTAAGTTTTCTTAGTCGCATAGTTAGTCTATATTTTAAACTGTTCACATATTACGAGAACTGTTCTCAATGAGTAAGAGCTATTTGTTTTCATTGACTCTACACGTGCTTTAATCGTGTTTATGGATACAGTATTAAAAGTTAAACTTTATCTTAGTGCCGTGATGTAAATATTTCTCTCAGACTATTGTTCATGAATTTGGTTGATAAACAACAACGTATAGGGGTGATCCACATTTAAAACAACCCTGTTCAAGGCTCTTAACCTGGTCATGGGAACATTTCGTTTACATCGTTTGGTTTGCATCGCAGATCCTTTGTTTTGAATATATTGGGGCCACGCACGAGGACACGCCACAAATTTTGTAATCAGCCACAGACAGCAGAGACCAACGGTGGGGTGTGTTGGCGTGTTTAAAAAAACAGTAAAAACAGAGTGTCGTGTTCTGGGGTTTGCAGCCAGGTAACCTGGTGCGAGAAGTCGACATCATAGGTGGTTGTTGGTCGCAGTGCTTGCTTTGTGTGTCAGAAAGTTCTTGGCATTTCAAAAGTGTGTGAAAGTAACTTGTAACCTTAATTTTCCACTTAGTTCCAGTATCGTGTATGGGACAACCAAGTGTTGAAATTGCACCCTTGTTTGGCCCATGAAATTTTAGTTTTGCATTTTTATAGTCTTTTATGGACGAGTAACTTTAACAAAAAGTAGTGCATTTCATCACTTTGATTTCCTGTCTCATAGTGTCTAAACACCAAGATGGAGGAATGTACAAAGCGCCACCCTATTCGGGATACCCGTTCCTGATGCTGCCCGACCCGTACCTCCCCAACGGTTCTATGTCGCCATCTGTAAGTCCACATTGCTGTGAAACCACATGTCATGTGTTCATTCATTTACCATTTCTGTGTAAATACGCACACTGCAATCTAAGCTCACCCCCATTAGAAACTGAAATGCACATTTATTCTTGGTGTCATGTGGAGGGCCGTGAGAGGGACATGCAACAGTTATTCTGACAATTTGAATGGCTCCTTTTTTTCTCTTCTCCGTACTTTTGAGAAACACTCGTATTCCCACAAACGTACCAAACGTGTAACTCCAATCCGATAGTCACAACAGGCTACTATCTTGTCAAGGGAAATTGGCTTGTGGATTTGTGTATTGACTCGGGTTTTGGGTCCTCGGAAGTTGTCCCTCTGTTTTTATCACAGACACTTGTCAGGGAACCCTCACACTGTTGAGTCCACACCTCACAAATGGGGGAGTAGTGCGATTCCAATCTGTTCCCTGTTAAAAAGCAGGGGTAGGTGTGAGTTACTGATACCATGTTAATTTGAATCACTCTTTTTTTCCATCTCTCTGTTGAAGTTTCCATTTAAAAAGGGTTATGTCACATTAACGTATATAAACAACATTTGGTTTGGGTTGTATAATTCTTACAAGCAACTCTTTACTCGGAGGAGAAAAATGATTCTGAATTTTATTCATTATTTCCAAACCTGTATGTGTTTATTTCTCTTGTGAAGATGGCATTTTACCACGCTGGGTACATCCACTGTAAACATTGGTCGTGATCTGTGGTGACCTAACTGCATGAGTATGGTCCTCTGAATCTAAGGTAGTGATAGTTGTAGCAAGCCTGATTAACAAAACGCACTGGACACTACATATGAGGCAGTCAGACTATGCTGGTTTTCTGCCACTTAAAATGCCTGGAAGCACTAAAATGGTAGAAATCTAAGAAAACATATTTCTGTGCATGTGTATAGACTTATACAGAGTTTATTTCTTATCGGTTTATTGTTACATTTTATACACATTTTATTTTTGCAGATTTACTACTTGAACATTAGATATAACAGTTTTGGAAATGTTTGATTAATATGATTCAACACACTTGTTGGATGTTTTCTAAACTTTATTTTCTTTTGCTGAACATTCTGAAATCAGATCTTTTAATATTTACACATTCTTAATACCGAATTGCCATCCTGAGCTCGAAACATTGTCAGTCAGTAGCCTCCTTTTTGCCTGTTGTTGTGAATAGTTTTCCTTTTTGGTATTCTTATCTTTCTTGGGGTGTCACAAATCTCTTAAAAGGATATTAATGTATCTGTTCTTGCCCCATTGTGCAAAGCACAGAGCCTCTTAAAGATTGTGTCGGAAGTAAAGGGCACTTTCTTTGCTGTGTGTACGGCTTCACACCAGCCTCAGTTGTTGCTTCCTTGTAATTAAACCACTGAGGCCACAGGAATACCTGTATCTTGAGGGGAGAGGTGATGATTATAAGCCTGAGGTGGGGGAAACGTAACTGTGAATCTGAAAATTCATCATTCATGTGGCAGTAATGTTTACCTTGGAACAAGGTGATACTTGCATTACCCTCTTGCCACGTTAGGTTTTTTTTTTTCCCCAGTTTAATTTTTTTCATAGACACATATGACTCGAGGGCTTAAAACTGAGGCTCCGTTCACTCAGCTGTGTCTTCCATTGCTCTGAAATCACATCCTCAGTTGAAATGTATTAATTGCATGTTATCTTTTTGAATGCAAGATTTAGGGCAGCATTTTGTTGTCTGAACAGCATTGTGGTTTTTTTTTGCCTAGCAGTCTTGTTAAGCTGAAGCACGTAAATTATTACATGTAATTATACACTGAAATTATTTTTTCTTCATAGTTTCCTGTGGTTGAAAATGTTTTTGACATCTTATAATTTAAAATGCAAGTAATCTGAATTGATTTGGACATGAGTACTGGAAGTTTGTGAAACATCTGCTTTCCTTTGTTAAAACTTTCGAATGCTCCCCCATTGGATGAGCAGATTTGTTCCTGAAATGTTAGATTTGCAGTACCTGGGGGAAGCTGGAAAGGATTCTAAAACAATATTCTCATGAAAAGATTAAAATGTTTTTGATTTGTGTTTCAATCAATAAGTCCTAAAGCTTCTCCAAGCAGATTGTAGAGCCAAGGCATTTCCCCCCAAGACAATTAAATTACGTCCATTATTTCAGACTTACTGCCAGCCTCCTTACCGTGAAATAACAAGCATTTCTGTTAACTTTGGCGTGCTCACTTGAACAGCATTATGGTACAGCAGAACTGCTTAAACATCTCGGGGCTGTAAGTAAGTACTTCATCCAGGGATGTAGTAGGATTCTCCTCCGCACAATGCTCTGTCTGTCATGGGATGTGAGGAAGAATTAAGTTCTTCCTGCGACATTAATGTAGCTATCAGTCGTCTTTATGACAGTGTTTCAGAGGGGGGTGGGGGGGATTTGCGAAAAATCCCAGCTAGACTTAAAATCATTTTTATTGGCCGAACAATTGCACTTGCAGAGTGGTTCTCCTTTGATGGGAGGTTGTAATTCTTGGGATTACGAGAAGACATTTGTTTAATATGGAGGGATCAGCAGAAGATTCTGGGTTCGCCCGTGCAGGGAGGAAGGAGTGTGGGGGAGGGGGACTAGGGACGGGACAGGGGCAGTGGGCACAGTGGTTTGGGAGGAGGCCTGAATTGAACACAACCCCTGGATGTTGGCTTGGGGGGTCGCCCCCAACTTCTGGGTCTCCTCCAGAGCGTGCTCCTTCTCCCTGCCTCTCCTCCCGGACGGGATTAGGGGGATGTTTGCGGCCAGTTCTGCGGGAGGAGGGCTGCCCTAATCAGAGGAGAACAAAGGCACTGTGATGTGGAGTATGTGGTCCTTCAAGAGGAAGACGGGCACTAACTCATCTACCAGAATGTGAGAGAAAGAGAGAGAGAGAGCGAAGGAGAAAAAAATGCAAACCCCCCCTTTCTCTGAATGTGTTTATTTTTTTATGGATAATTATCCACTCTTCAAAAAACTGTGCAGATTCAGGTTGAAAATAGCATTGTCATAACAATTTTGTTATGAGATTAATATTATTATGTTAGACTTTGGTAACTGGCTTGTGTTGCCTACCCATTTTTTGTGCTGCTGATGCCTCAGTTACCGACAGTAGCCAGTTTCACCCCCAAGATTCCTTATCTACCCCCATAACTACCCCAAAGAAAAAAGAACTGAAAAATCAATATAGAGTCTTTACATCTACCAGAAATGTACCACTCACTCTGAGATATGATACAATCCCAGTGTAGCTACAGGCAATCATAACTGATCAAAGTTTGCAGTTGCTGTAGCTGGCAGCAGAGCCATTTGTGAAGTCTGTTTTTCCTGAATTGCAGTATTGACTTTTCTTTTCATTACTAATGTGAACACTTGGGAGCAGAGTAAGATTAAAGCTGGTTGCTTTTTGTTGGAATTTAGAATTATGTAATCATGCTCACAAGCATGAATCTGCAAGTAGGCCTACACAGAGGCTACCTATTTATGTAGTCACAAGATTTGCAGCTACCCTTAAAATCCATACTGTTCCCATAGGGGGCTTTCCCTGAATACAACTCAATCTCCAATATAGGCCCTTAAAACACAGCTTTTTGTTGATCTACCAATATGTCTCTGCAGTCATGCTTTGTGCAGTTGAGAAGCACACAGAGGAAATTGACTACACAGCTGTAGCTTGATCTTGTGTTGTATATTCACTGTAGTGAGGTTCCCATGGTTTCGATCACACTTTATAGCTTTTCATCTGAAAATCTGTGGATTTCATTAGCTTCCTTTCTATATTTAAAGGTTTTGAAGAGTCACCCAGGAAGGTGTGGTGATTGTTTTACAGGAAGGGGTTTAAAATTGTAGGATAGGTTTCCGACAGCTCCGGTCACGCCTGAGGGCTCTCCTGTGAATATTTACTTTTGAATCACTGAATTCAGCCCCTATTATTTTAAGCAGTTTCAGTGGTTTGAGGAAAGAGGCGTTCAGGGGGAGCCAGTGAATTTGTTTTGTGCCCCAGCCGCCCCCCAACCCCCCACCACCAGCCAACACCTCCTCATCCTGAGCTCTTTCTTGTTCTTGAGTGGTTTGCATTCACACTTAGGATAGGAGAAGCCTTCAATGCGAAGAGATAGCGCCAGAGCGCGTAAGTAAACATGCCTTCTGTTTAGCGAGAGTGTGGTTTACAGTGGCACATCTCCCCCACTGATAGAGCCTCATGCTCCCATGTTTTTAAATCAGTCAGTGCTTCCAGTGTTGACTGTCACACTTGCCACACAGATTCTTGTCAGCACACGGCAGTGGAAACTCTGTCTCCTGCTGTTTTTTTTTTTTTTTTTTGCGTGCGGACTTCACGTTCATGTGTGTTTGCTCATCACTCTTTTTTTTGAGGCTTGGAGCCTTGCGTAGACTGATGTCACTCCTGGTGTTCCCAATGTTAAAAAAAAAAAACTCTAAACAGAGCCACAGAGGCTCATGGCTACATCGTTCAAAGAGCAGATGTTTAGTTAGGAATTTGAGGTTAAACTGCCGTGGATTAAGTGGCTCATAAACAAATTCAGGTTCCGGGGTTTGTAGCACTTTAATTCAGGTCGTGTATATGGCGTTGTTGTTCCCAGAGCACTGGGTAAAACCTGTAATGTTGTGATTAATTAAGAATTCTTTTCTCTGAGTTTCACAGGCGCCTGCAAATATCTGAGTCGTAAGCGTTTGCCCTTCCCCAGACAAAGGGCTTCATTACATCCATAGGCATGGATTGCGTGTTCCCGGATCACGCTTCCTTGTCGCACATTGTGAAGCCATGTTGATTCTGGCTTGTTCAATCAGCCTTTAGTCTCCGGGCAAACAATGGGAGGAACATTGGCTTAGTCTCAGTAATCCGTCCACACAAACCAAGGGTTGGAGGATCCAGCTCCATGCTCCTGACTGACAATGATAAGGAACTGTCCCATGATCGCTCTTTGCGAAGGAAAAGAGGCTTTGTACTGGTTTTGTTTTGCTGCTTGTAACTTTCAGCAGATTCAAAACGCCACACAGCTTGCCGAAGCAGCAGCATTTAAGTGTAAGATAAGTAAATTGAATGAACACATGGAAAGCTTGTGGAGCAGAGAATGATTCATTTGAACCCTTATAATGTCTTTCCTTGAGGGATTACTATTGTGGTCGGGGAAAATGTCAGGGCTTAACTGCTCCAACAAACCTCAGGCCTAGCCGAGCTGTACATGGGTTTGACATGTGTCTGTGGATGGAGGCGGGCTTGGAACTGATTGAGAAGTGACCTGTTTTCTCATAGGCTGCGAGCACCCAGTAGAGAAAGGCCAGCAGAGAGGGCACAGTTTTGTGAGATTGTTATCCAGCAAAGTAGCCGGGAATTTTTTGTCAACGTCTGGTTTGGCTCCATGGAACCAAGGTGTCCACCATCACCTTTACCTGAGGTCTATGTAGAAACTGGGGCCGGTGGGGACGGGGGGGTGGTCTTGCTGACCGTTGGACAGAGGCACCAGAATAAAGCGCTGGCGCTCATGACTGGAGGTGTGAGGCAGGTATGTCTCTGCCGTCACAGCAGCAGCGGCAGCAGAAACAGCTGCACACGTGAGCACGCTCTCATCTCGCCTCGAGCGTTTTTAAAAGGGACAGCAGGAAATGACAGAGTGCAAATTTGAATACAAATGATAAGGGGCCCCTCATCTTACAGCCCTTTGAAGTGGAAGGGCTTTAAAGAACCCTCGAGAGAAACGCACAGAAACCTATTTTACACGGAAGCGGAAACGTTTAAAACGTATCAGACCTGTTGAATGTCCGTCTCAAGGCCCGTCTGTGTCGGTAATTATTTATCCACTCGGTTCTTTTTTTTTCCGGTGAGGGAAAAGTAGGACGAAAGCGAAAGACAGGCGTCGAACAGGAAACGTGCTGCGATTGATATTCCGTTTGTAACACGCAAAGAGAGATGCCTCATTTTATTAGAACGCGCGTCAGTCATAAGGGAGGCTGATGCTAGCGTCTTCCATTGTTTATAGGCTTTTAAAATCCTAGATACAGTGAGTGACACGTTTTACAGCAATACTGGCTGATGCGTGCACCAATATCAGGCGGGTGAAGAAGAACCCTTTTTCCAAATGTCTTAACCTGCAGAGGCTTCTACAAGGGTTCCTGGGTGTTTGTCTATGGCATCTTTATGCAGGAGTTGGGGGGGCACCTGTGTGACTTATTGACTTTTACACAGGCAAGGCAAGAGCTCTTCCCCTGTTCTTCTGTCCCCCAAACACTTGTTTACAGAGAACACAGTTCTGTTTGAAACACAGATGCAGGCTTCTCAGACTCGAGTTAATGAACTACAGGAAGGTGCTCAGTGAGGTTTAAGAAGACTATTTCCTTCCACGTTCTGCTATGCAAATAATAATTTATTTTAGTCTCTTGTAACATTACTAAATTTAAACAGAAGGCAGCAAAGTAATTTTGTCCTGAAGCTATTCAACAGACTTTTATGGGGTCCAGTTTGGTATTAAATACTCATTAACATCCATGGCGAGGCTTTGGCTCACCCTCCATCTGTTGGTGAAATGAAACGAAACAGGGTCTTGCTCAGGTGTCATATGTAGTCCAGTTTTGTTTCAGTTCTTTACTCAAGTACTGTATTTCCTGTTTTGCCCTCAAATGCGATCTTGTATTCAAATGACTCTCATGCAGCCCTGGCTTTTTAAATGAATCACTGCAAGCCGCTCAAAGGGCCGTCTGCATGACACGTGTTGATTTGCAGCCTGTACTTTTATTAAAAAAAAAAAAAAAACTTGGGGGGGAAAAACCTCCACTTACAGACTAAAGTTGCATTTCAATCTAAAACAATGGCTGGTGGTGATGGTGTTGGTAGAGGTGATGGTGTAGTGTAGGAGAGAACTTTTATTTGCATGAACAACTAATGGCAGGATATACTGGGTTGAATTAATCGTTTGCCACCAGCAAGCCCCCCAACTGTTGCCTACACAGTGGAGCCTTTTCTCCCACTCAGAATGGGGGATTGGGGGGGGATGGCGTCTGCAGTGCAGATGTGTCACACTCCGCTCAGAAGCGCAGGGGCTGCTGGGAGGTGTGACCGTGCCTGCAACGGGCAAGCGCACAGCTGCCACATTCTCACCCTGGTGTCTGACCTCTCCTCCATTTGGTAGAGATTAGTATAAGAACACCAGGGTGTGACCCAGGGGTGATGGTGGTGGAGATGGAGGGAGGGCAGGCCAGGCCGGGGGGGGAGATAGCCTGGGAGGTGTGATGTTCAAGCTGGGTGTCAGGGTAAGAGAGTCTCAGGTGACAGGTCTGCGGTTCTGCTGGTTCCCAAAAGTGCTAAAAGGCAGCCCAGGTTACAACAACTGCTCCATTCATGGCTGCCTGACCTGAGGTCAGTGCTTGGTGGCGGTGATCAAGCGGTTTGTTGTGAAGCCGTTTCAAATTAAGACGGTTGCGGTGTCCTCTTTTAGTCTGCGCCGAGGTGTACGTCACCAAGCGCCGGCCTTTTATTCCAAAAGGTTTATTGTAATGTTTTTGTCTACATTTACAGTGAGTATAGGTTCTGTACTAGTGGTTCTCTTGTGTACACCGTAGAAAACAATTTTAAGTGTTTGCTGCCTTTCATCTCCGGCTCCAAGAGGACCTTTACGACCTGTTTGCACTCGTGTGTGTCCCTGTTCGCCGACACGGTTTTACCATGTGTGTTTAGAGTAGATTGAAACTTTCATCTTTCCGCGTTTGGTTTACGCGAGCCAGCGAGGTGGAATTTTTCTCCGTTTTACATGCAGGGGACTGTGGCACTTTTTTTTTCCTGCTGCAGTAATTACTGTCATTTCAGAGCTGCCCTTTAGCTTTTGCACGCTGGTACGTTTGCATTAGTCACCTTTGACTTTTCCAACTACTTTTCCAGCTACTTTTAACTAAACCCCCCCTTCCCCTTCAGAACCTGGCATATTTGTACTCATTTATTGTCATCTGTTCAAACAAACTTTCTGATGAATGTCTCTCTCTCCTGCAAAAGCTTTAACTGAATGTTTCACTGGTTGGTCACAGCTGTGCTTCCATAGCTACAGTAGGCCTATGGGCTTCTCTACTGTGTTGAAGGCTTGCTCGATGGCAGACATCATCATGTCTTTTTCTTAATGTAACCCAACTGGTGTGAAGACCTGATGTTGGGTAGGTAATCTCTGTCATGAGATGCAGATGCTGCTATCTTTTTTATTTGTATTAGATGCTATCATAACCACAGCCCCATCTATTTAGTGCCACTCTTTGTGTATCTGTCAACCAAACCTTACAGAAAGGTCTCTTGCACAGCTTTACCACACCAAACATACTATGACTGACTTTAATCTAATGAGAAGTGTTGAATATGTAGTAATTATCTTAGTGTTGATGCTTAAAACAGTGCATTTTGATCTTTAGAGGATCCCCCTCATCATAAGTTTTTATATAAAATATCCTTCCGTCGTTTGCATTTTGAATCTGTTTAGATTTTTTTTTCCCATCCCTAGTTACCACTTACTCTTCTCCTTTCTTTTTCTTTTCTTTCTCTCTCTCTCTCTCCCTCTCTGGCAAGCTCAGTTTTCCAGTTGTTGCAGACCAGCTATCACAACAGCAGCACTTGTCCATGGGTGAGGTGAAAGCAACTTCATGGCTGAACAGCCAGCCAAAGAAACATTAAATTACATCAAACATTTGTGCAAACATTAGTAATTAGAGACACGAGCAGCCATTGAACCTCAAGCCCAGTCGCAATCTGCCAACAAGCTTCTGTTTCACTGTAGGCTTTCAGCAAAAGCTCAAAATATATCAATGTATATTTTTAAATAAAACTAATATGGCCAAAATAAAAAAACTGCCCTCTGTCATTTGAAGCAGTTTACATTAAGAAACCAAAATGTCAGCCCAAGCCAAGTCAAAAGTCAGATTGAGCGATTGGGCCCCAGACCTCTGCCAGGGTGAATTAAGCTTGTCATCAGTGCTGGAGGAGAGCTGGCCCTGGCTGAAGTGCAGAAACAGCATGCATAGAGTCAGAGTGCAGGGCTGGGCCTGACTTTATCTTCATCTTATCTTTACATCTTTCAGACCCTTAGAGTCAGAACTCAGAGCTTGCCGCTCTGTGTGTGCAGAACTCTGAGACTCTGAGCACAGATTCGGACTTGGCTGCAAGCGCAGAAACCCATAAAGACAGGGCACAGAGCTGGGCCAGGGTATACGTTCAGAACCCATGGTGTCGCCACACAGAGCCAGCCCAGTCTGCATGTGAGAAACCCCGGGGCGGGGGCTATGTACAGAAATGTGGGTGAACCTATAGAGCCGGAGTGCAAGACTGGGCCTAACTAGGTACGGACCCCACAGAATGGCAGTGTAGACCCTGGCTTGGCTGTACATGGCAGCATTTGCAGAACCCACAGAATCGGACCATGGAGCTGTTCTGGGCCACATGCACAGAACTGCGGGTCCGGCTGTGGAGCCGTAGGGCTGATCCTCCCAGAGACTGGCCCAGCGGTGACGGAGCAGCAGTGGGTGGGTAGGCCCGCGCCACGGAGCCTGCTGGTAGATGGGTATCAGATGGAGCGGGATTAGGCTGTTGTGATCACACCCACGTGTGCCTGCCCCATGTGGCTGGGGAGGCTCCACCAGGTCTGGGCACTCACTAATTCCGGGTGTGTGCGTATGTGATGGGGGGGGGGGGGCGTGGGCTGACCCCAGTGGAAGGAAGTTCAAGCCAGAGCCTAGCGACACGACTCAACATGTCCCAGACGTGTTCCGGAACCATGTTGTACAAATGGGTTTTTCTTATAATAGAATCTGTATCTTAGGGGTAAAGAAATGGTACGTACAGGGTGGTGTCGGTCATGCTTTTCAGATGCTTTATTTTTGGTCAGACATGCACATATTGTAAACAGTGATAGGAAAAAAAAACAACTACTGCATGCTGACTTAATGGGTTAGATGTGTTTCAAAGGGGGACTATTTTGAATGCAAATTCTGTGAATTTCAGTCGATGTTGATCTTGTGTGTAACTGTGTTTGTTCTCTGTATGTTGAAGAGTATATGTTCCTCACGGAGAACAGAAGTGGAACTCTGCTGCACAAAGTCAAGGGCAGTTTACACTTCCCTCTTTTGGTCAGGGCCATGGGAGTTTGAAAGTTCAGTTCACTTTGCAAAGGAGGTTGTTCTTTTTTGGATTTTTTTTTCCATGGTGATGTGAAAGATGGGGTTTTGGTCCTGAAAATATATTCAAGAAAACCTTTCACCGCAGATCAGAGAAGAGGATGTTGAAAGATTGTGAAATAGCCCAGCAACTCTTGAGGGACAGGATTCAGAGAGATGCAACATATTCCCATATGAACAAAATATTTCTGCCGTTTTTCCAACTTGAATCGTGATGCGGAGTCTGTTTTCCCCCCGCTCAGATGGAATTAATTTGTTTATTTTTCCGTCTTTGGCTCCAAAGGGGAATTCAGTCAGTTTTTGTAGGGGCATTAAATTAGTCTTCCTATGAAAACTGCAGTCGGATATTACATTTTTATGAAGTGACATTCAGAAAGATGTTAAAGACCTCATGAGATTTCAGTATTCCAGTGGTATGTCAAATTATTTCTTGGCCATTTACAATTTCCTATAAAACATGGATTAACGTGCTCTACAAATAGAAGGGGAGCGTCCTTCTGGTGTTCGGTAAAATGCATTGTAAATTATTGAGCTGCTTCTATTTAACTTCATCATTTCTGACACTCAGGCAGAGCAGGGACCACTTTATCCGTTGTGTGTTCATTCTTGGGACTTGCTCTCATCCTTGAAATTGCTAATGATGCATTTCCTAGAACGAAAGTGGGACAGAAAACAAAATAATAAAAGCAGGTGTGAGAGGGAGCAGAGAGAGCCAAACTGGAGTTAGTTAATGAGTTTCCGCTGAGGGAAGCTAGCCAAGCCCCAGTGCATCTCTTTGCCAGTCCTCAGCTTTTGTAATGGCAGTTTTCATGGAAGTCGTCCATTCATTTCACGATAAGTGATGTTTTCATTCCTCCCGTTATATTCCAAGGAGGCGGTGCACCTTCATCTCTGATGGTGATGGGGGTAGCTGGGTGTTATACAGCTCCATTGCTTGTTCGACTTTAGGAAGATGTTAAAGTAATTCGCCTCCATGGATATGGCAAAAAATTCACTGGTTAAACGAGGCATCTCAGCTCCACCGAACCACTCGTTCCCCTTCAAATGTTATGGAATGTGGTTTTCACTGTGGTTTTGTTCCCCTATGATCATCCAGAGCCAACTGGAAACCATTTCACTGCTAAAAATAGGGCTTTGCTTATGGGATTGAGAACAAGGTCTTTGTAGATATCAAATGAACATGAGGGGGGGGGACTTCTTCAAGAATTACATCAAGTTTTAAATGGGTAGATTGAAAGTCATTAACATCCTGCCATTTCATTTGAATCAGATGGGAAGTTGATTTTAAAACGGTCAAGTTGGAAGAAACTTTTTTTTTTTTTTTTAGAGGAGTGCACCAATGTGGGGGTACCGGAGAGGGCCTTGCTTATTTGGCGTTGCTCTCGGATATGTGACGTGTACACCTTTAGCGCCCTGTGTTTCGAAACATTAACTCATGTTAAACACGGGGGATTGTTACGCTGCGCGTCAAATTATTTCCAAGAGGCGTCACTTGAAAGCTAGTGGGGCATGGTCGTCCACAGACTTCAGGCCTCGTGCTCAAATTGGTTTAAACCACCCAGATATGTTATTATACGTAGTAGTACTTTACCATAATAGCCCTTTGCTTCCTTTTGAAGTCAAACAGATTCCTGTACACATTTTTGTGCAGAGTTCAAAATGGCCAAACAGAACTCTAACATTCTTCAGACTCTTGAATGGGGGGTTATTACTGGTGAGAGGATAAGTACATTTATATGGGCTTTTCCTGTGTCTTTTACCTTCTCCAGTCTAGTGTTGTTTCCCCATCTCTTAGTTACCACAAGATAAATACATAGGGTCAAACCACATCACTCACGGCTAAGAGGAATACTGTCAGAACCATAACAGACTGACTCGTGTTTTCCGTCCCATGTTTCGGGAGATCAGAGGGTGCCTCTGTGGGGCTGTTCTCGGATCAGAACTAAGACACTTTCAGCGGGGCGTTTTACGAGACCCCAAAAGGAGAGCTAAAAGACGGTACGCGTTTGGGAATTGTTGCCGCTAGACGCGGCACGAGTACAGAGGTGCACGCGAGCGCACAGGCACGCATTTGAACTATGGTGGCTGTGCACCTCGGCACAGGCCTCTGACAGAGATCTTGTATTCAGGCAACAGGAAAGAGCAGCTCTATGCGTGCTGTAGCGAGAGGCGCGGCGAGACAGGAGAGTGGATGGCAGCCCTGAAGTACAATGTGGTTTGCTGAACGTTGCTGAGTACGTGGCTGCACTGGCGATTGAATCTTGGGAAAAGGCAAAGGGCATCGAGAGAGAGAGAGAGATGGAGACAGAGACAGAGATGAGAGAGAGTGAGAGAGAAAGCAGTAGCTTACTCCTCTGTCATTTGCGTTATCTGATTTGTGGAGGATGGAGTAAACCAAGCTACTGCGACAGCGCTCTGGCGGAAGGGAGTTTGCAGTAAACAATGAGCAGCCGGTAACCACGCGCGCACCTGGTACACCTCACCACGAACGTCTTCAAACAGCCAGAAACACCCTCACTGCAGGGCTTAACCATTTCAGAGCCCCTCGGCCAGAAACACCTTCACGCAGGCACACCTTTACCATTTCACAACCAGGGACACCTTCACGGCTTCCTCTGCACTGTGAACCAGCTTTCAGCCTGTCAAACACGCTCATGACACAGTTTCATCAGACTGCAGCCTTTCGGTTGTCTCAGCAAAACACAGGATGGACACAACAGCATCTGTACAGTTACTCATCATCTGTAAACAGCACGAATGCTGCATGTGTGCTAATAAAGCATTTACATATTTACAAATGAATAAATAATGTCCTTCTGAAAATGGCTCACAGATGTCAAGAATATAAAAAACGTGTTCTGCTTTGTTTTCTAGAATTTTCTGAACTGTGACGGGCTTATGTTGTTGTAATAGTTAAGCGTTCCACATTCATATTCATCTGACTGAAATGTAACCTTCTGTCTGCCATAGTGAAGAGAGGTCCCCTCTGCTTTACTGGAGTTCGGTGAAAGGCGCCTCATGAACACATTGGTCAGATTTACGGCTGCAGAACTCGAATGAGATCACTTTAATAATCCACCCTCTCTGTGGTTGGAATATCAAAGGGAATAAATGTATCATATTTTTTTCTAGAGGTTTTAAACAAATTACGTCAAATTAAAAAATGGCCATAACTTCATCTTTACGAATATCGTAGATGCATTCATGGTTGAAGTAAATGTTCTTCTTATTAATTGATTCAAATCCAGGGAATACTGTCTGCAGCTGTATGTTCATTAACAAAATATGATATACTGTGTTTAATGCATTTTTGATGAAGGGTGGCTCTTAGCTCAGTACTGGATCTCTGGGAAGCCAGTTTCCCAGTACTATGAGAGAGTGAAAAGTATATTTTAAATTATTTTAGTTCGACGAGGATCCAAACAATATTGTTAAATGCATCTTTCCCCAACTTTGTCAGATCACGGCTTTTGCACAAAGACAGAAGTGTCGTGCCCAAAGCAAGACGGCTGATCAGAACCATAAGAGACAAACTTGACCGCGTTTTCAACCGAGTTAGGCTGATTTGAAAAAGATGCATTGTTGACAGGTCTTTTATGACCTTGGCTGGATCTGTAATCTGTGCACAATTTACAGCAGGTCAGATGGGCCCTTCAGTGTTTGTTGTGACCACAGAATGCACTGGCAAAGCACAGCACAGAAGCATTTCTCTGCCTTGCCTAATGTTTTAGTGCATTTTGCATGGTTCAGCCTTAGCCCTTGGTACCTGGTTCTGTCTGTGTAGATGACAAAGGGGGCTTGCAGAAGTCATGCATTTGTGTTGCTTTAACATGAAAAAAAATGAGTAGATAAGTGCTGCAGGCTTTAGTGGGGGCTTCTGTGCAGCTTGCGACTGTTTGCTCTGTGCGTACAGTTATGAGGTTAAACCCTGTGGTTTACCATGGAAAATAAAGGCACAGGTCTCAGTGTCACCTGAACTGCACAGCTCTCAACCTGTGGCAAGAGGGAGGCAGCAGCATGGAAACTTTCAAGAGTGCGGGTCACAATTTCTTTGTATTGTTGTCTTTTTTTTCCCCTTCCCCTTTTCTTTGTGTAAACAACAACAACTGCAGGCATTACCTGACCCCTGGGTGTGGCACACTGGTCTGGGCCAGAGCGTCTGTAACACTTTTGGGGTCATGCAAAGCCCACTGTCTTAATGTTTTGGCTCTTGAGTCCTGTCACTCGTTACTGTATCGGCGGTGCTTTTGGTTCCGGACCAACGTGAAGCCGCGTTCCCGTACCAACCCGGGCCCCATCTCCAGGGAGAGCCGCCCACAGTAGCGAGGGAACACTGCCTGGGAGGGGAGGCCTCTGTGGCGTGGCACGGGCGCTTCCCTCTATGTTGGTGTTGGACGGGGATGAAACGGGACGGGACTTATCTGCAGCATCAGAAGCCGCGCTGCGGCAATAAGGGAAAGGAACTGTTCTGGGTTAGCGTCTTGGCTCCGGGGAGCAGTTTTCTGGGAGGGGGGGAGTCGGTGAGCAATTACAGGATCCAGAGGGCCTCAGCCATTCAGGGAGCAGCTGGGCCTTTGCAGGAGGCGGCGTTCGCATGTGCGGCCGCATATTTACATTACAAATAGCTGAAAACAATCGGCCAGACCGCAAGACAAATACGGGCTATTGTTTCAGGGGGGTTGGCGTGAGCGCTGGGGTCGTATCCAGCCGTAATCGGGCGTTACAGCGGGCTCCCGTCCCTTTTTTCGGTGCTATTTTAGGTGGTGGCGCTGGGCGCTTTATTTTGAGGTGAAAATTACACGGGAGGGGGGAAAAAAGGGCTTGGCTGTCTTACTTGTACAGATGATCAATTGCTCGATGCCACCCTCCGCTTGAGAGCTTGGCATTGCCACCCCCCCAAAAACCACCAGCAGCCATCTTCTCTCGAAAAACACGAAGGGGAAGAAGCGTTCCTTTCACTGTGCGGTCCAGGGCGAGTTCGGCCTGGCTCTCTGATCTGTCTGTGGCACGCACCCCCCGACCACCCTCCCCCCCCCCACTCCCCCAAAGTCGTTGGAGGCAGGGGTCTGCGGTGGCCCCCACACCGCTGGCTGTCGCTGCTCTGATCCTGGGAGACCTGCAGCCCGAGGTCTGCGTCTGCAGCTGGGCACGGAAAGAACAGGAGCCTCTCAGGCTGAGAGCGAGAGAGCCAGGCGCGCTCGAGAAACACAGGATGTGAGGTCACCAGCACGCGGGCGCTACCTGCGCACCCTGCTGCAGTCGACAGGGGACTCTCACGAGGCGAGCAGCCTCTGAGTCACCCATCTGCATTTTTTTTTGTCCCCATGTGAGTCACACGACCGTGTTTTTGTCCCCATGTGCACAATGTTCAATCCTGAATTTCACCCACGCCGCTGACTTATTGTTTAAGGCAAAAGGTTAAGTTCTCAGTCTGACCAAAACCCCGAGCAAGCAATACGTTGGAACTAAGGACAAAAGGGTGCATGTGCTTAGAATACGTTTCCCATTGTTCATCCTCCTGTTTACCACGCCTGGTCTGTGTGATACTCGACCCAATGATCCTCCTGGTGATCACACTGCTTTCAGATAGAACCTACCAGGAGTGAGTGCCAAGATGTCTGTTTATCCAGCCATGTAGCGATTTTCCAGGTCTTACCAGCTTAAATAGAGCAATTGTGTACATTGATCGAAGCTAGGATTTAGTCTGAAATATTTAGTTTGACATGGATGTTTGCATTGCAGTGTGTGTTTTGATCACAGCACAAAGATGGCAACACCAGTTCAGTTTCATCTCCGGCAAAGAGACCCTGCCAGGCATGCAACAGGGAACCCAGCACTGTTTGCATGGGGGGGGGGGGTACGACACTGCTCATTCTCAGTTGGAGTTCTAATACACCAAATCCATTCCTTGCTGTGACGCACACAGCAGCGGGTTAAAGGATAACATGGAAAAGAGAGTGCTTTATAGTGCTTTGAGTTCCAGGAGATGAAAGGAACAGCCTGAACATCAAATCAATACTCCCATCAATAGAAACATCTACAGGAGATTAAAGAGAAAAAGAGTCGGGGAGCCCTTCATTAATAGCAGACAAGGGAGGCAAATGGAAGGCTTTAATTGATGTGAAGAGGACAGGCATAATGCCCGGAGGTGTGCGGGTGAAGGTGTTATAATGGCGCGCCGAAAACCGTCCCGGCCATTCAGCTTGTGTCATGAGCCGGGAACCGACAGAGCAAGTGCCACGTCCGACGCCGGCAGCCCATTGATCGCTGCTGTGTGGAGTGGGGCTTAGAAGTACCGTGCAGGCCCGCGTGCCCGCACGATCGATTTAGTCTTACCGGGCCCACGAACGTCACCCTTGCTGTTACACACACACACACACAGGCACGCAAATGCTCACACATCCCACCCTATCTCATTCCCCCGACCTCCCCATTCACTAGGATTGCATAATCAGTACCCTTAACAACGTCTGCATCTCAATTTCACCGTTGCCTGTGCGGATTTGGCATGGCGACAGCAAACACGATAAACACATCAGTCTCGCTGGTTGCTGCATGAGGGATTAAAAGGTACATTCCCGCAGTGTTCTGGAGTGTTTGCGGTGACTGCCACTCCTGTCAGATGTAATTCCCAGAATTTTCATTCCATAGCCTCCAGATGGTGCTTGTTACTTTTTCGAGAGCAAAAATGCTCCCCTGTCTAGAACCGCTCTGCTATGTTCTGCTCATAGTCTCATGGTGTGCGCACATCACATTCTGGCATATCAAATGCAGTTAACTGCCTGGGACAGTACTTCTAAGACCAATAAAATATTGGAACAATAAATGTAAAGACACGCAAAAGAAGTGCTGAGGGAAAAGGTTTTAACTGTTCTTTTTGTCCAAAACTTTAACACAATCCATAAAGGAAAGGATCAGCTTTTGCACAGATATTACTCAAATGAAAGAAATCTCTTCTAAAATCATGGCGGTGTGTATTTGTAGGGAGAGAGTTTCTGATTGTGAAGGAGTGGGTGATGTGATTGTGCCATCATTGGTGCTGCTCAAGAGACTTCAGAATGCACTGCTTTGCAAATGGCCTCTTCTGCTGACAGCTCAACAAAACATGACATTAAAACACTGTACTGTATTTAACCTGGACTGTAAAAGAGAAAGTGCTCTTGCCAGGAAATGAATAGGGCCTCTAGCTCCTATAGCAAGGTTTTGATTTTCGGTCCTTGTCTCCAAATGTAATTTGTCTCTCGGTCTAACTGTAGAGCTCGTCCGGTAGCACTAGAATTCACCGTGATGCAATTCCCAACTAGAGATGCCTCAATTCACCCAGATAGTTACGTTTTTTGTCACTGTCGAATTAAGGACACTTTCACATTTGGTGTTCGTTTGCTAGCCTTTCGCCATCTGATCTATCACCCAGTTGTGAAACAAGGTGTGAGAAATTTGTTTGGTTTCACATTGGTTAAGACATTATGTTTGTTGCCCTGCAGATATGTGAAGTAATTTCCCTCTTGCACCCTCGTGTTATCATGTCACCCTTCCTACAGGAGGCCATATGTTTCTCAAATGCATCTCCTTTCACAAGTCATTTCATCTAACTTAATCCTGCATCGCTAACCCAAGATATTCCACTGAGGGGTGGACCTGGGGGCTAGCCCCAGGGGTTTGGTAGTTTGGAAGGTCTGGCTGTACATCTGTAGGACAGGCTCTGACATTTAAAGCTGGGATGATTCAGATTTGTAGTCATGGTGTATTTCATGTAAGCTAAACTTTAGTTCTTGCCATCAGAGCTAATTTAGCTGAGAGTTAGTTCTTTGAAATGTGAGAGTGAAAAAAACAACCCTGTCTCTACATGCTTATTAATGATGAGTAGTATTTTCAAAGACAGCCTGCATTTGAAATGCATTTGCAAAATGTCTTTATTTCCTTCGGTTTTCACTGGTTGTAGTGAACAAGTTAGAGCCTACATAGGTACTACATAGCTCAACTAATATTGTTTAATATTAGTGTGCTGCAATGTAGAATGAATAAATGGTTATTCCATTCATACCTGCCAGGTTTGAATATTTATTTTAAAATGATAAATAAAATAAAGAACCTGTAGCTAAAATGCCACAATATTGGAAATGCTTGTGGCATTTACAGCCTTGTATATCATATACATTTTTAAGAAAATGAATGTGTCACACCTTGCTTGTTACTGCTCATTTGAAGATGTCAGCAGAATTCACGATGAAGCTGGCATGCTGTAAGCAAAAAAAAATTGCATCATAAACGTTTGCAACTGCCATGCAAAAAAACTGACAGGCAGGCATGACTGGCCCAATGATTTCCATAGGAAAGAGGACAGTAGTTTGAGGCCCGGTTTCAGAAAACTGCCTTGGTCGCGTGTGTGTGCCCTTTTGATGAGGCAGTGTGGCGGTTTGAATTTCAGCTGATGGTGTCTCACCTACTGCTCGAGTGCGGCTGACTCTGGAACATTTCAGAGGTGAATTTTTCCAGTACCACTTACACCCACCTAGGCTGTGCTTGTTTGTAAATAAATGAGCCAGATCACCAGTGTTTGCTGTTCCTCTCCAGACAATAATGGAGGAAGAGATCCTGTTTTTTATTTTATTATTCATCATTTGGAGAAATGAGGCACTGGACTTCTTTAAAAAAAAATGGTGCAATCCAATGTAGTCAACAGTGTCATCTATGCTGGCCTAGCTATCCTCACACGTGCTCCTTTCCCTTTTGAGCCAGTGCCCAACTTTTGAGGCGCGACTTCTGTCATCTTGCTTGCTGATTTGCACCCTCCCGGACCAACCCCAAACGCGCCCCAAAATCATGTGGCCTACGCAATTATGGTGCGGAAACACAAACCCCACGATCGCAGCACTCAAATGAATTGTAGCAGCCCATCTTTGGTTGGGAAGACATATACATGTGGGGGATCCCACTTAACCTGTTGATTTTTCTTCTGTCACAGGGAAAAAGGTCAGATAAAATGTGTCCAAGTTAGAATATCTAAGTACTGAAAGTACAGATAGTAATGGCTCCCCGTGCAGTCTGGAGCAGAGAGGCCAAAAATGAAAAACGCTGAACATCGCTTTGAATAACATGTCAGAGCTGCTCTGCAAACGCGTCCCTCATTTAGAATGATGTCAGCTGCGTTTTTTTTCTTTTCTAAATGAATAGCTAAGCAAATGAGAACAGCATGTAATGCTTAGTCCCGAGGCATATGGTTTACAAATATACAAGGCATTTCAAAATATTCTTTCATACAGAGAACCCACAGGACAAGCCTCCTTGAAGCCGCTTCTCTCTTCATTTGATTTGGAATGATATCGCTTCCCACATCTTAGCATTTAGCGCTGTGATATTTGAGCACAGAGACTAAATTGGAGTGGCTGGTGGGTTTAAATCCTGCCGTGAGGTCCATCTCTAGGAGACTCATTTATGATGTCACGCTCATTCAATGGCAAATTGTTTCCCTTACGGCAGAGTTTTTTGTCGTAACATTTAAAATGGCCATAAAGGCATTTCTCCTCACATCGAGACTAAACTACAAAGCCTGTTTGTGTCAGTGTGTGAGCAGGGAGGGTAAAGCTTTTTGCTTTTGAGTTCGCCTTAACTGAGGTGATGACTGTATAATGGTTACACAAGCAACAGTAAATTATGCTCAATATGTTCCTTCAGAATTTTTTCAAACTTTGTAATTTAGCTTAAATCCGATTAAAATTTAATTAGTTCTACGGTACTTGAATTGCTCGCAGTTAAAATACTGTTGATAGTTCGTCTAATTTATGATTCAGTTTCCATTTAATATTAACCTTGTCACAAATCCACTGGTTTAAAGAAAAAAACACTGCCACTGAACTACTTTGAAGGATTTAAAGAGCTTAGGACAGTTCTCATTTGACCTAGACAAGCAGCTGCACATTTTCATGAAGCTGTTAAATAATTAGATGCCAGGTGCGTGCCACCAGTTATGAGGACTGGGCACAGGGTACACCGTGTGCCCATGTGTGTCAAGATGTCTCACCGCTGAACTGGGACCAGCTCATTTGACATTGCTGTAGACATATATATATATATAAATTTTTCCTCCTCTTGGTGTGGATTCCAGAGCAGGCCTACCGACTCCGCATGCCGGTAACCATGGGAACAGCATGGCTGGCTCCCGGTGCGGGCGGGTGCCTGCGAGGAACTGGCCCAGCAGGTGGGCAGAAACCAGCTGTAGGGGGCATCTCTGCTGTAATCACTTCAGCCGGAGGGCTAAAGTGAATTAATCAAAAGGAATAAATTATTACATGAAAGCACTGCAGTCTCTCTCCCCTCTGTGCATGTGTCAAGCAGCCATGTTCATATTTCATTTGTCATCACATATATTTGCATCAGTAATATGTGTGTGTGTGTGTGTGTGTGTGTGTGTGTGTGTGTGTGTGTGTGTGTGTGTGTGTGTGTGTGTGTGTGTGTGAATGAGTGCGTGCATGCATGCAGTACATATAATGTATGTGGCTTTTAAGACCTGAGTTGAGGTGTGTAACTGCAACTCAGACTAGCAGAGAGAAGTGCCTGACTGGTGAATAATGATGCAGGTGCGATTGGCAGATGCCTAAACAGCAGGAAACCACCACCACATAAACATAGAACAGCTGAAAGGAAGCTGATAAAATAACAGTGTACATTTGATAGTGTATTGACATACACACAGAAATGAAACGATATCCTTAATATAGTGAAGATGTAGAGCATCAGAGTAGATTTAATTTGTGCAGAGCTCAGAGCCCATCATCTCAATCAAATTGCTGTGTACTCTCCAAATCAGAGATACGCTTTTATAAAGCCTTTGGGGTCAGACAGTTCCTGAAATGTGGAACATGGACATTGTCTTTATTCAGTTCTATCAAGTACTTCTCTGGAAAAAAGTACTCCTCTCTACACAACCACTCTGAAGACCTCTCTTTCATCCAAAATGTTTGGTCAATGTGTACACTTATAAAGGCTAGCAGAAAAATAAACAGACTAGATTAATTTCCCTTTCTTCTCTGTGATTTTAACTACCACCCAGTATGCCTTGGTTTTTATAATCCTGCTGTTTTTGGCAGTTTGATACATAGATTGTTCAGTACATTGCCTTGGCCATGGTCTGGTCATTTTTGTATTTCTGCATAAATGTATGAATGTCTTGAATTGTCTGTGACCATCAACCCCATATTGTGGTGGAGGAAACTGATACAGGTGTTAAAACTGGGAGTGGAAGAGCTAAAATCCCACGATCCCAACCAGTGAGAATCATTTCAAATGCATTTTACTCCACATTTAAGCCTTTAGCTGGATTAAATAAACTTTTCCATTAGCGCTACAGGGAGTCAAAGGTTTGCGATTGGTCCAAACCACAGAATTCCCAGATCACAGCCTCGGTGGGAAGCCTCAACATTAGCATACATCTGAAATGATTTCAAACCAGTCATCGCCACTGGGCTGGACTGGGGTGGAGACAGGTTTAAAAAAACACCAGGGGCTGACCCTCAACAGCCAAGAGCAGTGTGTGTGTGTGTGTGTGCGTGAGAATACATCAGTATATTTAGTTAGAGTTATACTTTCAGTATATGATACTACAGTACTAATATACGTATATGGTACTGTTATAATACTAATATATTTAAACACCTTCCCCAACATATCAGGGCAAGGAATTCAGAGGACTTGCAGCAGTACAATTACCCTCTGTGAAAGCCATAAGGAATAATTTTGGAACTGTTGCTAAGTATGCCTGGCTAAGTTGAAATAACACATAATAAACTAGGTAATTTGGCTATGTTTAGAGAAAAACTCAATAATGATGACACTGTTGTAGCTAGTTGGCTAAAGATGTATAATCTGTTCGACAGTTGATAGTAGATGGCTACGAAGTTTGTTCAGTCTTTGTTGGTAGAACTAGTTTCTTAGCGTCAACACAACAACATTTCTAATTGATAGCTAGCTACATTTTGACTCTACCTGGTGTAGATTTTATAGTGACAACAGGTAGTTTTATGCTGCAGTTTTAAGCTAGTTAAGGTGCTGCCTCCATCGTGCTGTCAGAGTGGAAGGAGCGCAATTTATTTGCAAATGCATTGCTCTATTCAATTTGTTATATTCATTTCAGTTAGGTAGTTTTTTAAAAAAAAAATCTGTGTGTGTTTTGATTCTATAATTCTTCTGTTTAGGGTCCATTCAGAGGCTACATGTTGTGCAAGTGTATAACTCTCTGACGGTCACCTTCTCTCTGGGCTGTATAAACAGTTGTGAACAAAAAAAAGGTTTTTGTTTGTGTTTTTTTAATGATAGATTACGATGGGTTTTACAGAAATAAAGCTGAACCTGTTTCAAGTGGCTGTAATGTGAAGAGAGTAAAAAGCAAGTCATTATCTGCGTTGAAGAACAGACTGACATTGTTATTTAGTATCCATAATTAATCCAATTGGCCCAGAGCATCCACTTAGCAGTAATATATGCATCGCAAAGGCAAGGGAATGTGTGAGTTATGTTTCAAAAGTGAACCCTATAATCAAATTATTATGTTTAGTAATAGCAGTACACTCTTTATAGTTCCTTAGGGCACCTCAGTGATCTCTCTGGGATTAGTGCCTTGTAAGATAAAATGAAATATTTTAGATGAAATATGTTGACTGTATTATAGATGTATAAGAATTATTATCTATAGTTCTTGGTTAAGTATTTTGGTGCTTTGCAGAAGACACAGTAACAATAGTTTTTTCTACTGTTCAGACAGGGACCAGAGGTAAATGTCCAAATCCAGATGCTTTCCCATTGTCTTTCCTGTTGGGTTGAATGCAAGTCACATAATGAGAAATATTGCTACTCCTGTCCCAAAACTAACAGGTGCATCCAATCAATTAAGAGGTATCCAGTTTCTTTAAGATGTTGGGCAGCCCATTTGTAAAAAATCAGAAAAGGAAGTAGTTTGCATTGGAGGAAATATGTGCTGTGATGTTGATTAATATATTGACTGTTTTTGATATTTAATTCAGCAGCTGAAAAATCTGCTCATTGTTAGCTAGTATCAAAATAGCGATTTGCTTGGAAGGGTGCAGCTGTAGATGCCAGTAAAACACTGCCTACTGTCCCGCCCCCACCACCACTGTTCAAATTGTCTCCACTCTCCTTCTGTGGGTAAGCTCTTTTGCCCTTCCTGGCATAACTCAGTAAATGGAGACAGTTTAGCCTCTGACCATCAGATTGTTTAAACAAAGGGCTGTCTTTTGCTAATGTCTGTACTAAAAAGTGATCATAACGAACATCTACTTTTCAGTTCTAGAAACCTAAGAATGCGTGTTTTAGCCGGATAATCTCAGGACAATGGAAATAAAAATGCTTCCTACTCTTAGCAACATAAGAATAAGAACAATCTTATCTTTATGCTTCATGTATCTGTGGGTTGTCCACTATCTTGTTCATGAAATTTGATCCCTCTCACTAACCCCTGATTGGCTGATCTATGCAGTGGACAGGAGTGGCCAGCTGCAGTTGCATGAAAGGAAATGCAACATAAACACAAACAGCACCCTTTTCAGCTTTTTGGTCTGTGGTTCTGGTTCTTCTTGGTGCTGGTTCCAGTAGTGGAAAAGATTATTAATCACAGGTCCACTGGCACTGTGCTTTGATAGATCTTTTTATCACAAATTCTCAGTGTAAGCAGAATGTTTTACCTCCTTGTTATGGGTAAAGTTCAACAGTGTTCCACTATGTGTCCTCAAATGTCATATATAGGCCCATGCTGTTCTGATATTAGGAATCGGTTTATTGGAAATATTATACCACACCCACATCATTTCACATAAACTACTTTTGCTTGACATTTTTGCATTTAAGTTACGTTTTTTTTTTTATTCTTCACTTGAGTGAGCCACTTGACAGCAAAGGTCAATGGCAGGAGCTTGTAAATGTCACAACAAACCCCTCATCCTACAATGCTGAAAACCATCATCTGTAACCCTTTAAATGGCAAACTCTGTGAATGGCGGAAACATTCAAAACAAATTAAGTAATGCTGTTAATAAAATTATGCCCTTGCCAAAAGATACATTCTCTCATTGTTTATAGATGTCTGTCTTTGGTAGTGTTTTTATAAATAGTTTGATTTGCAAAGGCTTTGTGTATAGAACTGATGGAGCTTTAAGGGACATAGGGGAACAGGCAACAGTTATCGGCAGTAATGCTTGTTGCCAGCTTTACCCAGAGAGCTGCAGGAACACGTGTAAGAGGTCCTGTGTTTCCTGTCTCCACGACAACTCTGACGGTTGTCTGCCGTGATGGTACGGGAAAGCCATGAGTCTGGCGGGCAGGTGTATTGGCGTTTTGTGTGTGTGTGTGTGTGTGTGTGTGTGTGTGTGTGCGCGCGCGCACGTGTGCGTGAGGGCCCAATCATCGCGGCTGCAGCATGGCGGGTTTACGCGGGAGCCACGTGCTGTCAGAGCTCTAAGCCTCAGTTTTCGAGTAGATGTTTTGAAAGCTGAGCCGCCAAGCCCCAAGTGCTACCGGAGTTTGGAGAAGTTGTGGGTATTGATAAACAAGGGGGATCTTTGAAAGCGGGAGAGCAGGAATGCACAGACGGGCCCGTTTGCTCCAGGCTGTCTGTCTGCTGGAGTGATTAAGACAACTCACTTTAGGGAGGGGGGGGGCTCCTTCTCCTCTTAACTCCTCGTACGCTCTGAGAGCAAAGAATCTGTTTTTATCTCAAAGTAAAAGCAGCGGTGCCTGCCGGCTAGATAAAAATAAATCAAAGCTGCCTGGCATCTAATTGTTTATAAACACAGGTGAAATGTTGACCATAGTTACTGACCCAGATATGCACAAAAGATGTTCATGGTTTCGTCATTTGCCACGGTCAGTGGTTGCGGTGACCCTTAGCAGGGGTTGTGAGAGGTGTGGTGGGGCAGAGAACCTTTCTGGCCGAGTTAAAACGTGTACTACAGGGAAGTGAATACTACTCTACGTGTCCGTCTGCTTTGTCCTCGCAAAAATGTTGTTTTTCGGGGGCTCTTGTTGGTATATGTGGTGTGCGTGCGTGCATGTGTAGTATAGCCGCACTTCCCCATCAGACTCATGCCTCTCTTTTGGAGCGCTTTGATGTTCCAGCCATTTAATAAAGAGTCCTCTAAGTGGCTCTGAGAGAAGACACTCCGGGAGTGCCGCGCCCCTCCCCTGCGGTGCACGTGGAGCCAGCCCCCCAAGACACCCTTGCCCCTCTCCTCCCCTACCCCCCCCCCCACACCCCCCCCATCTCCTGGAGACATTACCTCCACCAGCTCCAGCCCGCCGCACCTCCAACAACAGAAAGCTCGCTCCCTTTCATCTGAGAGCGCGCCGCGCACAAGATACTATAATTATCATTATCGTGGCTCCCGGCACGGTGCCACTGACAGCCAAGGTGCGCTTAGATAAGCACCCAGCCACGGAGGAAAAAAGCATGGAGGTGCCTCTCACCTCCTCATCAAAAGGCCCTTTCCCCAAACTGCAATTATTTTACTTCATTAAAGATAACTCTCGCCTCAGTCTGGCAACCCTTTAATGTGCGGGCCTCCTGCTATACCGCCCTTTTGTGGAGCATGCTTGAAAGCTGCTGTAGCAGCCTTACCAGCTCGTCCTCACCTCTCCTTACTGGAAGTTAATTAACACGGAACCTGTTTAATTTCACTTAAGATACTAAATGAACTGGACTCCTCATTGTCTTTAAAAGCTGTTGGGGCATGTCCTTAGATGCAGTATTAGGCTTAATTAATTTTCTTTATTTAGTGTGATCAACATTTGTGTTACATCACTTCATTCTAGGTAATGAAATTCAGTAATGTGGCATTTACGGAAGGTTTTTTTCCCCCTTTCTTTCTTTTCTTTTTGACAAGGCAAGATATTTCTCATTTTTGGCCCAAATGTAGGTTTCAGAAATACTCTGTAAATGGAAACCCGAAGCAACAGAGCAGGAGTTTCATTATGATTTGCATAATGCCATTTTTTTGTTTACTCAGCAACGATTGGAAATTTCAGTGTCAAGGGACAAATTAATTTAAGGGGATCTTTAAGAAAATTTCTTGGTGTTTTTTTTCCCTCCTGTGTTTTCTGCAAGGGGAAGCACATTAGGTGTTTTTTTGTTCTTCTGTTAGGCAGGCAGAAGAGTGAACCAATCCCTGTCCACTGTTTCCACAGTGAAGCAGTATCTTCAAGCAGGTCAATAAATATGAGTGATTGAAGTGGTTAGAGGTCTGACCTTTTACTGAAACAATGTGGATACAGTGTCTATGAACAAGGAGCACAAGCATTTCTCTCGGGTCTATATAAGATAATGTAGATGTAAATGATAATTATTATTGGATACGTGATTTACAGTTTGGTCAAAAGAATCTGGGGGGGCAAGACAACTTGTTGTTGTTTTTGTTTTTATGTTGCATGATTTATGTATTGTTTTGAGGGCCACAAAGAACAGGAAGTGTGTTTTTTTTTTTTTCCTGTGGTGTTTATGACATTTGTGGTAGGCACATCTCTCAATTGTTTGTCAATATTTTAGTCTCAGAATGTTTCTTGTAGATATAAACAAGACCATTTGTTATATTTTAAACAAGATATATGACTATGCTACATTGCTCTGATGGGAAAATACTCAAATCGCACTTGGTGTTCGTATGTTATGTAGTTACGTTTTTCAAGTGGTGTAGAGCAAATGTATTTAAACTGTTATGTCCATAAGATTAATTGCAAATACAAAGTGGGGGAAAAAACAACCAAGAGCTTGAGATCAGTCGGTCCGGTTACCTGTAGTATAACCGCGGCCAGTGCAGTTGCTGTTCAGAAGGGGATGGTTCCATTCGACCACCGTTACTCACGTGACGTACAGTCCGATCTCAGTGACTGAAAGCTCCAGACCCATGGCATGGCTTTGGAGAGCTGTCTGTCACACCTGCAGAGATGAGCTGGTGTGCTGGCTTGTCTTACGTGATGAAGGAAGTACGAGATCTGAAGTCCATCACTGCTTCTCCACTTGTCTCTTGGCGAATGCTCTGCCCCACCCCCGCCAACCCATACTGTGCCACGCCTACCCATTCCCAAGCTGCCCAGCCCCCGCCCACTTGTGTGTGTGTGTGTGTGTGTGTGTGTGTGTGTGTGTGTGTGTGTGTGTGTGTGTGTGTGTGTGTGTGTGGGTGGTGGCAGTGGGCAAAGGAGTTCAAAGTATCCTTCTTTTTTTTTCTTTTTTTTTTTTTTTTTTTTTTTTTAAAAACATGCCTTCATTGTTATGTCTGCCTCTCCTTTGATGTTCCCCTAACCTTCAACTAAGTGGCACTCATTTTCTTAACCTTGGAGATGCAGAATCATTTCCAGATTGCGCTTCCCAGCTCAGTCAGTGGGGTTGTCATGACAGGGGGCTGTGGCGGGCAGAGGAAGGAGCGCTCTGAGCGGCAATGTGGGCACCGCGTGCCACAGCGCCCGGGCCGGCGCACCACGTGCGCCCAGGACAGGGGGGGAGCTGACATCGACGTCCGAGAGGCAGTGGAAATTCGGCACTTTTCATTTTCAGTCAAGCAGGAAGCAGGCCTTGTTCTCAGTTACGGTAATCTTCAAATACAGTCATACAGCGTGCACTTTAAATGGTTTTTTCGCCCCTGTGTTTTTTCTTTCTTTTTTTTTTCTTTTAGCCGAAAAGTAAGCGATCAAAAGAATGTGAAAGTAATCAGGTAATTCTGAAAGCAACCATAACCCCCCTCCACACCCCACCAAGGGCAGCCAGGAATTGGTAACCTTAAATTTTGGTTTGCCTGTCTCCTGTTCCCCCAGCCCCACCGCCTCACAGCATGTGGGCAGTGTCGAAAGTTTGGTGACTAATGCAGAGCACCCAGGTTATCCCACAGACTGACTGATGCTAAAACCACACCAGAGAGGCAGGCAGTGATGGCAAGATAGACGCGCTCTCCTGGTCTTACAGTTCTTGGTTAGTGACAGTGAAAAGACAATCATCTCGGATCTCCTTTCTGGCTTTCTCGGTGCAGGGGGCAAAGGAGGGCACTGACAAACCTCTGAGCATGTTGAGGGTAGAGTGTAATTAGGGAGTGTGCCAAATCATGCTTTCCCCCATATTGAATGAGTACAGCTTAATGAAATGGATTAACGTGTAAAGTTAATTAGTGATTCACGTTACAGTTTACATTTATAAGCGCATACTTCTTTATTTCTGTATTCCATTACAGCGAGACCTGATGTGTGTGTATATATGATGTACATAATCTGTTTTCCAATGAGCTGGCATTTGAAATTAATTCTTTTTCTTTTTCTTACAATAATTATGGGTTTTGAAGGTGACTGCCATTTTTAGCTGGTTTTTATGCCCCTGTCAAAATGGCACCAAAATTATTACACCGCTTTCATTTATAACAGAATGAGATAATCAACTAAATATGCTTAATATCACAACGATGAAATAGGAGATTAAAGACCATATACTCAAAGCACTAAAGAGGATCCCTAATTTCCGCTACAGAAAACCTACTTAAAATTTGAAAACCAAAGAATACATTAGAAGTAAAATGTTTCATCTGCATACTAAATGAACCACAGGGGTAAGTGGTCAAGGTCTACTTTATTGGCCAGTGTGTTAAGGCCGTCATTAATTTTCCCTGGTCTTTCAAATATCGTTAACTCTTTTATCTGACACTACATTCTTGTTCAAACAGACGTAAGATAAAAGGGAATAACAATATGCTAATAAATTTCCTTTTAAATCAAATTAGATTTAAGGCGCTTAGCAGTGGATGTTTTCCGTACCTTAAAAGCTCTAATATCTAATTGGAATTTTTCTTTGATCCCCATACCTACTGAAAATTCAACACAAGTTAGAAGAAAGTGTAAGGTCTACACACACCTGCTTGCCTGTGTGTGTCTTACAAAATTACATAAACATAATTATCCAAAGTTTGGGGGGGAGGGGTGTAATTAGAGGGAAGCTGATAATTATATGTTAAAGGAGTATCCTCATTCAGTCTATCCAAGTCTGTAAAAAAACATACACTTGGAGAACCACTTCAAGGCCTGTTGATTGCTTTTAGGAAAGGAAAGACGTCAAGGAACATTATATAAAATTGTGCAGCTGTAATTTTGGAAGGAAATGGCAAATAAACCTCAGTGCTTGAAGCAGAAGTTTATCGTCCTGGAGGGTCTCAATTTTTTTTTTTCGGTACGTTGGGGCCGAAGGTACTGTTCTGTCGCTTGTGGATCATCATCTTTATCAGAATGGACGCAGTAGATGTGGCAGAGAGTTGTTTTGATCTTACCCATCACCACCGCACCACTGCTTACTGATAAAAAAAACACTTTGCGTTTGTGGGGAAGAAAAAAGTAAAAAAGAAACTTTGAACCAGAGTGGGGAGTTTTGGATGTGTCTTTTTGAATGTGCATCTGTACATGTTGACTGACTGCCTAAAAATACTGAGGCTTTGCATCTTTAGCAGCAGGGTGTAAGGTGGAGCTCTCCAGTGTCTCAGTGGAAGGTGCGGAAACACACTCCAGCACAACTACGTGTGCTCGTTATAAAATGATTTAAAAAAGCATGCCTACAAGTTACTGGAGCCGCCACCAAGGTCTAAATAACACACACCAATAGAACATGTGAAAGGATATGCAATTGAACTTTGTGTGCGAGTTCCCTCCAGCTCTACAGCCCCCTCGACATATCGTATGTCAAACAGCATGTTGTTAGCATTAGAAATAACTGGATTTCACGTACTTTATTGAAACCCATTTGTAAACAGAAACATGAAAGCAAACAAGCGTCTCGCAGAGCCTCCCTTGATCATCAAAGCCCAATCGATCAAATGCGTCCCCCCCCCACCCCGATCCCACAGTGAGCCGAGCGTGTGCAAATATATTCAACCATCCAGTCTGCCTGTTTCTTCCAGTCTGGGCCCAAATGACGGTGTGTGTGTGGGGGGGTGGTGTGTTCCTTTTTGTTTTGCAGTCGAACAAAGTGTCAGTGGTCCAGCAGCCCCACGGGATGCACCCCATCACGTCACTGCTCCCCTACAGCAACGACCACTTCAACTCCAGCTCACCGCACCTGCCCACAGACATGAGCCAGAAGCCAGGTACGTCTCGCACCTTCACGATTCGCAGGTCCCGTCGGGCCCTGACGGGCTTCCCCTCTCCCCCTCTCCCCCTCAGCCAAGGCTCCTGCTGTCCCCTAGAGATCCACGCCAGCCCCACCCTCAAGCAGCAACGCGAAACCAGTGCATTTTTTTTTTTCTTTTTTCTTTTGGCATCTATTTTCTAACATTCCCACATCAAACAATATCAAATGCATTTGATCCCACTAGCTTTCACATTATACTGTAGAGCCATTGACACAGTCATGGACATTTTCTTTCAAAGAAAAATGACAAAAGAGCTCCACTTTGCCATGAATTTGCATGCAGGCGGTGTCCCGTCAGATCAGAGTTACAGACTTCATTTACAGTCCGAAAATTCGTAGGATCAGTGGACAGTGTGTGTGTCGGTGGAGACTGAGACTTGTGGATACTTAGCCACGCTAAGGAACCTTGGCGTGCTCTTTCCCGACAACGCCTCTCGCGGGTGCCCATGTTTACCTCTGTCTCTCGCTGACTCTCGAGCCACGCCGCTGGAGCTATGTGCAGCGGCATCTGCAGTGCAGAGAGGGCCTTCCTCTAGGGGAGTCCTCCACATTCCCACAATCCCTGGGAGGGGCTGCCCACCGACTCCAGCCCCCGCACCGAACTGGAAGCAATTAGAGTGACAATCGCACTGGGCCATCTCTGCAGAGCATGAGGTTCCGCTTAACTCCCGCTCCCTGCCGCGCGCACACGCACACACAACCCAGCGCACACACACACACACACACACACACACACACACACACACACACACAGAGCAGGGGTGGACCAGGAGGCACATGCTTTATCGCTTAGGGGTCATGCATTGCCTGCTTCACATATTCAAGATTGAAACAGTCATTAAACAGGGTGGCTTTACTGGGGATTTTTTTTTTGTTAAATATTACAGTATCATAAAAGTGCAAAGCGGTGTCTCTTTTATGCTGTCATAGGTTGTTTAAATAACTTAATTTAGTCTTTGAACAACAGGAAAAGACCCTTTTTATGCTGTGACAGTGAAAGAGCACTTGAAAGCGGAGTGTATATTAATGGCGGGTGGGGGTGTCCCTGTCCTTAGCACTTTGGGGTCGTATGCGTGCATCTCGAGGCTGGCAGCTGAGCCCAATGTCACCGCACAGGTTTTTGACTCTCAGCGCGGTGTTTGTCAGACCTCCCCTCAGTCCACCATAAGGTGTGAGTCAGTTGCAACAGGGAGAGACAAAGCCACCCTCAGAGCACGAGAGCCGCGCTGGGAAGCATCCACAGCTGGAATTCCCCCTGCAGACACACTCCTTGTCTAGACTCCACCGGTGTGAGAATGCCCAGACGTGACGCAAGGTGCCCCTGACTCACCCCGAAATGACACAGCCACTGCGTCCTATCTGCTCAGATTTCACCAAGGAGCGCGCGCACGCATTCTGTCCGTCCGTCTGTCTGTCTGTGCCGGTGAGCAACACGCTCCTCAAACTTAGTCAGGCACCGTATACTCAACGCAAGAGGGCAGAAAGAATCAGTCATCCCAGCAGCCACGGCGCAGTCACCGTGAAAGGAATGCGTTCGCCAGACGCCGGCCGCCGCTCGGGAGGTGAAGTTGCAGGGTGATGTACAGAGCCGAGGCGGAAAGCGGCGGGGCGAGGACATGCGGTACAGTACTGTACATGTGCGACCGGCTGCTCTTTACTGTCGCTGCTGCAGGTGCAGATACAGTACGCATCAGCGGACAGTCATTTAGCTCCCCACTCCCCATTTCACTTTCTGTGTTTCTCGCATGAGCAGAAGAAAAAAAAAAATCACAATCGACGTCGAGGACTTTTGCTTTCCCCCGAGCAGCCGGCTCCACTACCAGCACAGGGCTTACACATTCTGATACTGAAAGCTGGTGCGCTATTTGAGTAAATAGATTTATATTTAGATTTACATTTTTGGAACCTCTCGGTTAGGCTTAACATTGAATTTGTTTAAACATTAAATTTTACGTATTGTTTAAAAATATTTGTATGTAGAAAATAAAAGCTTCTTACATAATTAATCCTCTGAAAGAATTTCACTATCTTTTCTGTTAACCAAAATCCGCCAGTGAACATTTCATCAGAGTTCCACTGTTTATTTTTCATTTTTTTATTTCACAGAAGGAAAAAAGTAATACATTTTATTTTTTAAAGTAAGGAAGTTTAAATGTAAATTAAATTGTGTTGATTTTCTGTGAGTCTGCATCATATGTACATAGAAATATGTTTTTCTTCACATATTGTACATACATTTTCATGTAATATAAAATTGCGCAGATATTTACAAATATTGTATTTGAACTTTTTGAAATTGGTCACTCTCCAACAAGTGCAATAGTTTGTTTTCATCACTTCAGTTTCAGGCTTTCGTTGTGAAAGGGTTTTTTCTTTTGTTGTTTTTGCAACTGCTCAGTGTGCTCGAATTTTCCATGTTTTTTTTTTTTTTTGTTCGGGTTTGTTTTGTTTTTTTCTTTACACCTCCGACCTCTATAGTGATTAAGCAGGAAAAAAAGGATATGTTTGGTAATAGGTAATACTTCTCTTCTGTGGTACAACTAATGAAATGCTAAACAAAGAGAAGTGAATGTTAAAAACTGGGGGTGCTTTTTAGGAGTGGGTGGGGGGGTGGGGGTGGGGGGTCGAAGCAAGGTGACTCAGTTACATTCCAGTTAAACAGCTTTGTAGATGGCAGAGTCCAGAAACAAGCCTACAGCTACTGCAAATTACAGTCATCGACAGCATTCTTTTACAAAAATACAGGTTACCTTCAGGTTGCATTTAAGTGCTAGGTACTCTCTGCTGACAAATGACTTCCTTTTAAAAGCACTGAAACCCTTTTTGTTTTGTTTCAAGAGTGCCTTTTATTTGTAAGGGGAATTTTTTTTAACGGAGCATGTCGGATTAATGCAAGGCGTTTTCATCGGCTGACTGTCTACTCAGTTAGCATGCTTACTGAAAAGCTGCAGGGTCATAGACAGCTACTCAGGAGGAAGGTTTTCAGGTTATCCCAAATTAAGCTCCGGCACTCACAGTACTTTTTGGTAAAACAGCGGCTATTTGGTGTACTGAAAGAAACAAATTTTTTGAACAGATACACTGTTTTATTCAGTGTGTGATAAGATCCTGAAACCCTATACTGCCATGTCTCTGCCATTTCGTTTGAATTTTCTTCTGATTCATTGGAAGCTAAACTGTTGTTTTACATTAGTCACTCCTGGCCATTTGATAGTGACCGTTAAACTTTATTCCGAATTTGCTCAACAGAGGCAACCTTACATTACATTACTTACTTACATTTTAGACTGCTCGTGTCTTGTTAAGCATGTGCACTTAATAGAATGTGTTCATTCTGCTCAGCTCTGTTCTGTCGGGAACACAGAGCCCTGCTTTAACATCCAAATCTCCCATGCAGTCACATAAATTCAGTAATGTAGTTGGTTTTCATACAGAAAAAAAGAATCTTGGCATGTTAAGTAGCTAATCAAAAGTGGCATCTTGAGGCAAGTAGAGAGACAAGTTTTTGAGATGAGAAACGGATGTGTGGCATTCGACAGTAACAAATTTCAGTGTGTTATACAATGAACAGTACCGTCTTAGCCCTTACACACTCACGTGCGCGCACACACACACACACACACACACACACACACACACACACACACACACACACACACACACACGGCTCAGGTAAATGGCACTGGGGAGCGCCTCTCTCAGGCTATGAATGCCTGACCTCACTCAGGAGTAATTGTGCTGCAGGATGGCCTTCAGTAATAGCAGGTTCCCAGCCAGGTAATGACGCCCTTTGCCGGCACAGGGCCGACACCTAACCATTCCCTCAATGTCTCCCCTCCAGGCGTTCACAGGCACCAGTCTCAGGACCTCTCGGGCTTCTACCCCCTCCCCCCTGGCGGAGTGGGACAGATCACCCCCTCAGTGGGCTGGTAAGTGAGGAGAGCCGTCCTTCCTCTGGGGACAGGGCCCCAGTGATTGTTCCAGAAAACAGGTGGGCCCTGCCTCTCTCCACAACTGGCAGTAAACATGCCATTCCATTGTGAGCATTGTCACCAATCAGCCTTTCAAAGCAGGGTGCTTGTTCTCACCGTTCAGAGACCCGGGTAATGGCAATAATTCCCATCCAGCAGACGGCGCCCGTCCTTCCCTCGTGAACTCAACCTGTCGCGCTCTGAATTCTCTAGGAATCTGTTAATTTGGTGACCCTCAAGCAAGCGGTCGGCGATTATACTAACTGCTTCTAATAACCGTGACCAGCTCAGAGATAGTGGAATAAGTTCGGGGGAAGCCAGAAGAGAAACAGCCATCCTGTACAGAGTTAGTGTAATGTTACCAGGACAGTTTTAATCTAAGTTGTGGTTATAAACTCAGACTGCTGGCACTTGATGTGGAGGCAATTTTAAGATCCAGAAGTCTATAATGAACCAGTTTACATCCCTAGAGATTCCATACTGGAAAGGAACAGAAGAGCACTTCAGTCACGACTCGCCAACCAGCTAAAGGCCCATCATGGTCTTCCACTGTGGTTTGTGTTGGCCGTCGGTCCCTGTAGTATTGAGCGTCATTGTCTGCAAGCGCTCCCCATTTCAGGAAAAAAAAAACATTCTGATGGTCATTGTGGGACTTTGGTGCTTTTGTCTGCCATAATCTTCTTAAGGAAGATTATGTGTAGACAGTTTCTGTTTTCTGTCCTGTTTTGTGGAAGAGAAAAGCAGGGACGAAACGTTGAGAGAGGTGTTGCATTGTTCGGCGATGGCCAAGCAGTCATCGCTTTTTGCCTCTCCCCAATTCAGGCGCGACCGCCATCGAGAGAACGTGTATTGCAGCGTACACCCCCCCGAAGCCCGTAGACAAAAGTCAAATCTACCCGTCCTTATTCAGAAACAGACTCCCTTTTGTTTCGGTTCAGTCTGACAAACAACTTGCTCTGTGCAGAATTGCTCAAACCAAATCAACACCATAATGTCAAAGTTTCGCTCGGGGGAGAGGGAAAGAAAGCCTAAATCCAGGAATACACAAACACTTCCTGGCACTGAACAGGCCTAATCTTCGCCAGGCCCTCTCCTGGGCTGACGAAGTGTTGAAGTGTGGAAGTCTGTCGGCAGTTGTGCGTCTTAATTGTCCTGTTGACGCCGATTAGCAAATGAATCCCTCCCTGCGAGTGATCTGCTGACCTTGATCAGCGTAACCCCCCCTGGGGGGGGGAGTGGGAGGGGCAGACTGCAGGCCCTCCATATCAAAAGCTGCTAGCTCTCCCCACATTCCTGCTGAATGACTCCTGTTGACTGTCCACGAGCCACTTCCTGCTGATGGTCTCGTGACCTCGGCACCCTGCTGCTCTCAGACGTTCCCCCACGCTGACCTGGCTGCAGCCCCTGAAGCAGGCCCGTACCTGCAGCCAGGAAGCGGGCTGATGTCACGCTCACAACTGGCCAGCAAGCGCAGTTGTTTTAGTAGTCTCCCATGAATCAAGCCCTCAACTATTTAAGTTAGCTTACTTTTGATCGCTGTGTAAATGCGTACGTGCAGAAACAGTGGAGTCAGGCCTGCCTGTGTGGTTTGACCAGGCTGTCCGTCAGAGAGAGGGTACTCTCCAGGGGAGTGATACAGTGCAGTCTGGCGTGGTTGCAGCAGCTCAGTTGAACAGTGTTGCAAATATCTCTCACCCCAACCGCAGGCAAAGTCAGCCTGTCTACCCCATCTCCTCCTGTGGATTCAGGCAGCCATACCCTTCCAGTCTCCCCAGCAGCTCCTCCTACTCCAGGTACAGTATGAGCTGATCCCAGCTGGGGAGCGCACCCCATGCCGTGCCCTGCCCAGCCCAGCCCAGCCTCGCTGACGCTTGCTCCGGCCGTAGCCCCTTGCCCTGCCTTGTCCAGGTGCCCCGGTGTCCATGTGCATATGTCCTCGCTTTATGTGTGGCAGCAGCCGTGCCCCCTCCGTGGGGGTGTGGGAGCAACCCCCCTTTCTCCGGGATGGACAGCCGCATCTCCCGAACTCGCTTGGAGAGCAACGCAGACTCTCTCGCCAAGCCCGCAGTTCAGTGCCGCCGCTTTTGTAATTAACCCAAGGCTCCGTCGCCAGATCGCGCCTTTGTAACTCGAGACGGAGTTGGTAAGAACAGAGCATACTAATGTGCTTACTATCAGTAATAAATCCAAGCTGGGGAGGAATGGTTTGTGTTGGAAAGCCCAGCAAATACATGTCATTCACATCTTTTTCTAATTGTTATCATTTTCGAGTAAGCGCAGTGGAGATAAACTCTGAAGAGTAAATGGAGCAAGCTTTATTTTGTTGTAAACTAAACGGTGAAAATAACACGACAGGAAGCTATGGTCATAAAAGTGATTGCTTTTGTTTGGAAAAGAAAACAATTAAGCCTTTTTCGTTGTTTTTATGGGACAGTAAAGATGCCCGAGGATGTCAAGCACTGTGGTTAACCTTGGACATGCTTAGATCAGAGTTCAGTGTACAGCTTATTAACATTATAAGATTACAGGTGTAAGATCAAGCAAAGATCAGATGTGCCATTAGATTTTTTTAAAAAGAGCATAGGGTGATTGAGTCAATCAGTCTGTGTCCAAGTTGTAGTAGCTTTTGTTGTGAAGTGAAAATAGAGAGCCACCTGGTGGCAGAAGAAGAGAAGGTTTCTGAGTCCATCTCTCCGTAGATGATCAGCACTGCAGCAAAGACCGTGCCTGCAGGGCAGATGGCTAGCGGTAGCACTTAAGTGCTCAATGGCTAAGTGCAAGTTTCATTGTCTTCACCAGGTTTTCTCCCTCTTTGGTGCTGGGGCCCTCTGGCATGCATCCAACAGGGATCCCGCACCCTGCTATAGTGCCCCCTACTGGTAAACAGGACCATGAGCAGTACGACAGAAATATGTATGCGTGAGTATCAACGGCAGCTCTTTTACCACAATGAATAAGAAACCGGGAAATACTGACATAACTGAAATCATTGTGTGTGTGTGTGGTGCGTGTTTTTGTATATGTGTGCCATGTGGCGTGTGTGCTGTGTGCGTGTGGCGTGCGCATCTGTGTTGAGTCACGCTGTAATGGCAGTTTTCCGTGCGCTTCCCGCAGCAAGCCCCACCCGGAGCCCAAGCGGGAGAAGGAGCCAAAGAAGCCGGTGATCAAGAAGCCGCTGAACGCCTTCATGCTCTACATGAAGGAGATGAGGGCCAAGGTGATCGCCGAGTGCACACTGAAGGAGAGCGCCGCCATCAACCAGATCCTGGGGAGGAGGGTGAGAGCAGGCGCACGCCCATACACACACCATCTCTCTCATCACACACACACACACACACACACACCATCTCTCTCACACACACCATCCCACACACACATATACACACACACACACACATACACTATCACACATAGACTATCACACACAGGCCAGCACACAGACAGACACACACACACATCATCACACATACACACCGTCACACACACAGACCAGCACACAGACCATCACACACAACACACATGCAATACATACAAGCTCATCCTCACTGAAAACACACAAAGAGATACACAAACAAGCACAGACACTTTATCTCATCCTCATGACACACACATGCACACATCCTTGCCGCACCCTCACAATCATGCGTCCACACGTTGACAAATCCATGCTACGTAGATGCACACAAGCCCAAACCAAGCTGTGCGACAACTCCCGCTCACACGACCTCTCTGTCAGCGAACACACATCACACATGACCCACTGCAGCCATTGCCTTTGCCACCGATACTCCCTGCCCGCTGCAGCCAACGAAAAGACCCTGGGCTGTGCTGTGTTTCCACAGTGGCACGCCCTGACCAGAGAGGAGCAGGCCAAGTATTACGAGCTGGCCAGAAAGGAGCGGCAGCTCCACATGCAGCTGTATCCAAGCTGGTCCGCCCGGGACAACTACGTGAGTACCCTCCCCTGCCCCCTACCCCACCCCTCCGCGTTGTGTTCCTCTCCGCTACATACTGTGTTCCTTGGCTCACAACACCAGCGAGCTCGGAACCTTTCAGGTTTGGGGGGGTTGCGATGTTCTGAAGGGGAATTGTTTCAGCTCCTTTTGAATTCTCAGTGAAAATAAACGGGCGGATAAAGTTTTATTTTCGCGTCCCGCGTAGCCGTGCATGCGGCCTTCACAGGGTGGGAGGTCAGTCCCGGGGGAAGGAATGGGCGGCGGTTATTATTACAGTCCGCTGTAGCAACCTGAGAGCCGTGCTGCAGCCACACATTGCTCCGAGCTTAAGATGAGGGCCCCAGTACTTTTCCTTGCATGTTAGACCAGGACCCTGCATTTTATATGTGTCATATCAGCTTAACTGTAAAAAGGCAGGGTAATGCTGTGACAGAAAGAATGGGGTAGCAGTGTAGCATAGTGGCAATGAGCAAGGCTCGTAACTGAAAGGTTGCTGGTTCGATTCCCCTCTGGGGCACTGCTGCTGTACCTTTGGGCAAAGTACCTGACCCAGAATTTCCTCAGTAAATATCCAGCTGTATAAATGAATTACATGTAAAAACTGTAACCTATGTAAGTTTCTCTGGATAAGAGCTAAATGGCGGTAATGTAATATCAGCTTTACTGTAAAAAGGTCAGGCAATGCTGTGATGGAAAGTAAAACCATCTATGGGGAAAAATGTATTCAGCCCAGTGAAGCCACCTCCACAGTGTGACCGCAAACCATCAGGGATGAGTGGAAAATTATCCATGAAGGTTTTTTTTCATTGGGAGCGTAATGCCAGCGTAGCAGGAGTGAAGTGTGTGAGGGCTGTAACCTGCGTGACTGCCTCGTGTGCTGTGAAGAACTGTGAAGTTCCTGTTGAACTCTAACAGGAAGCGGGCCTTAGAGGGGGGTGTAGGGGGGAGCGTAAAGCTGATTGGGTATGACAGACCATTTCCACCAATCACTGTACTAACAGCGGGCCAGCTTTTGCTCACACCCCCTATGGTGGGGTGGGCTGCTGTGCACATGAGGTCAGGTGGATTCTGGGAAGGCTCCAGGAAACTGCAGGGACACCTTCCTCTGGAGACCACCACCGACTGGTGCAGGCACAGGGGAGGGGAGGTCATGTGAACTGAGGTTGCCAGTCACAGGGCTTCTCACTCCCAGCATAAAACTGCTGGATATTTTAAAAATGTCAGTCTCTCCCCAACTGGAAGACAGTTAACATTCTCAGAGTTTTTGTATCAGTGTCTTTACCCACTAGGAAAGATGCTAAAAGGAATGGACACGTACACATACATATGGTCTTCTAGCTATAGATGTGAACGACTTGGTGAAAAACCTTTGTTAGCCAGGTTATGCATGGAAAAGCACACTGTTATATCCAAAATGAATAAGTAAAAAGTTCCCTTTCAAAAGGCATTTCAGGTTAAAAAAAGATATACTGGAAATTAAGCGTGTGTTTGTGTGTGTGCGCACGCGCACGCATGTACATGTGTGAAGTAGAGTAGCAAAGTGCACAGGGAGGTGTTTGACATCTTATTGGGAGTCCCCCAGATCAGTATCTCTGACGTAACTATGGTATGTTACCATATCGTTGTCTGATATAATGATTACATGAGAGATGTAAGAGAACCATCTGGCAAATCTAGTTTAAAGTGAGAAACATTTGTGATTCTCGGGGCTTGTCTCCACCATGTGAAAGGGAGAGCTGGTAATCTAGGTCATGTATCCAGAATCACGTGACCTGCTGGCAGACAGGAAGTACAGTTCCACCCACACGCTCACATTGTCGTCCTGTGGTCGGGATCTCTCCACCTTCACTCAAACCACAGGCTCGCTCGAGACGTGGGAGGTGAAAGGAACCCGAACGGCTCAGACCCCCGTTCCACGCTCCTCTCCATCGGAGAGAGCGCCCGTTACGGCGTTCGCAGTTTCTCACAGACAGCACGTCTCACCAGATCCACTGACCCGTCTCTGCAGCCCTGCTCCAGTCTCGAGGCAGGGCTGCAGAGAGTCGAGTGTAGTACCAGCAGAGCCAGGGAGGGGGACGAGAGTTCAGTTACCATGGAAAATCCCCGTTTTGCTTGTATCATCCTGTTGTCATGGCTTCTCGGGCTGTATAGATGCTGATCTACATTGACGTGGGGGGTAGGAGTGACGCAGACTTGTAAATGATTTCACGCTGGTGTCTGTGGCTTCATGCTGTTCGTATCAGCATGGATTTCCAGCCCTCAGAGATTGCTTTGCAATCATTGCATCAGGTTAGGATGTGTGAGTGTAGTCTTTGTGTGAGTAAAGGTCCCTGCCTACAGGACACGCAACCCGAGCAATTTTCAGGAAGCCTGCTCTGGAAAATGAACTGGCACATTGCGAGACATGGCCAGTGGTTAACTGAAATTGCCTAGCGTGTTTGCGGAGATGTGAACAATCTGGTCCTCGTGCTGACACTGTCTCTTTGGCTGTTTAAAACAGGGAAAGAAGAAAAGAAGAAAAAGAGAGAAGCAGCAGGACTCCAACTCAGGTATTCCTCAACAGCTCAAACAGCCAGTCACACAGTAACACCACTGGGTAAAGTAAAAACTCAGCCAATTAAAACTTGCATGTTCTGCGCATTGAAAGATCTCCTTCACACTGCCCTAACACGGTTAGGCACAGTGGCACACGTCTATCCCACACTGATACATGCAGCTCATCTGAAGTAGAAGTCGGTCCTGTGCCATTTCATGTACAAGCCTATCAGTGTTCTAGGAGAGAAGTAGCATGGCAACCTGTCTCCGGGGTGGCACAACCTCCCCGCCCTTTTCTCTGGCGTCTACTGCTACTGTCGTCAATGCCTGTTAAAAGGCGGTCTTATTCCTCTCTGTGTCCACGACAGTGTTGGGTTGTGTTTAACTCTTCAGTAACGGGCACTAACAGTTTGGTATTTTGCTCTCTGATTCCAACATCTCTGTGGATGCTTCACCTCTCCTGTCGTCCCTTCCCCTGGTTTTTCTCCCTCTCGCGCGCATGCTGTCTTGTGCTCAGACCCTGGCTCTCCTAAGAAATGCCGAGCTCGCTTCGGCCTCAACCAACAAACGGACTGGTGCGGTCCCTGCAGGTGTGTACCTCGGCCGCCTGCGCTGCTGCTTGCCCCGCCCCCTTGCCCTTCCCCGCCCTGCCCTGCCTCCTGCTCTGCTCTGCATGTCCCCCGTCTGACTAACACTGTCTGCAGCGCCCCCTGCTGGCAGCATCATGGGAAGTGACAGAATCTGGAGGCTTCATACACGCTTACTTTCCAAACAGGTCAAATTTGATCTTTGATCACCGCCTTGTCCACACTCACTACCATGTCAGACTGGGTTAAGTTATTCCTACTTGGAGTAAATATCTTTGCTAGAGTGGCTTCATTTTTTTAAATGCTGTTAACAGTGGGTATATAAAATGCAGCGTCCCCCAGTGTGGCCTAAGATGCGCTTCACTGAACTGGGCAAGGATATGACATCAGTGAATTAAATTCCTTTGTGATTTGCAACAGGAAATAGCCCAAAGAGGGGGAATAAACACACAATTTTCAGGTTAAACCCCCCTCATGAGTAGATTATTCAGCTTTCATTTTTGTCTTCCTTATATGAGGAAATTCTTTTTATGGCTCATTAGAGGCAACAGGAAAACACAAGACGATACAAGAAGATTACTGTTAGCAGTGGTGCCCAGCCTGCCCCAGCTTGAATTCTCCAACGTAAAACCAAGCTGTCATTCTGTTTTCAGTGATATTGTCTCATAATCCTTACAATTTTGGGAAGGTGGGGGAAAATTACAGTATTGAGATGATATTTTCAATACTGTAAACACACAGTATTGACAGAAACCCATAGCGAGTGCAGTCAGTTACAGCTATTTGACCTGAAAGCTGTAAGTGTGTATGGACCCTAAGCTAGTGTTTTCTTTAACGTGTGACAGAGTGTCGGTCTGTAGGGAAGTCTCGGAGCGAAGGGCAATACACATGGGACCCGAGATGAAAGTGGGAACAGAAATAGAAAGCTCGAAACCAACTGCAGAGGGAAATGCAAATGAGATTTGCAACATGTTTTCAAACCAGAATCTCTTTAAAGCAGTAGGTTGTGTGATTTCACATTCCTTTTTACTTTTGTTTTTTTTTTTTTTTGCATTCCATATGCATTCTCTTCAGGAAACCTTGCCGGCACCTTCTTAAGTATTAGTAAAGTTGTGGTTCTTTTTTTGAATAGATCTGCTGGGTCGGGAAGCTAGAGGAGTTCTCCGCGATTCTATGAATATGACTGAATTTATTAAATAGTCAATTAATCTTCCCTGTACTCAACCTCAGTGTGGTGTTTATTTAGCTTTGACCTTTGATTGTTAATTAGTGTTTATGCATCCAAAAAAATGTCTGGCAGTCACTGAAATTAATAAATAAATATAAAAATGTAACCAGTAACAACAAAGTGCATTGCAGTAGGTTTATGTCTGAAATGCTGCCAGTAACGGTTACAGTAATTAATGATTGTGATCAAGCTTCGTGACATCAGATATTGGAATGTGAGTAGGTTACTCCTCCAAGGAAAATGAGTGTATTTGTGATGTGCATTGTGACTGCAGTCAGTGTAATCTGAGAACAGTGAAACTGCCTGCGGTTCAGTAAAATGCCGTTTAAGATGTAGTCTGGTTCGATTTTCAGAGCGCTCACTTTATCCTTTTTAGACAAGCCTCTGTGTGTTCCTTAATGCGAAAAGACTTCCTGTAATGACTAGAATACCTGTGCTCTTCTGGGCAGGCCTAAGCGAGTCTTTTCCTGCTGAAAAGTCAAGGTTTAGGTGATCATCTAGGGAACTCCCCCATCCCCTGCCCAGTAAATCCTACATATTTATACCCCGTAGTTACACCCGACCCATTTGGGGCTGAAGGACTCGCGTGTAATATGCTGCTGTAGCTCTTTCCCCTGCTGCTGCGCTGTGGCTAAACCCTGCCTTTGCCTCATGGCCCGTCTTCCCTGTTGCAGTGGAAACCTCCCGCTCGCGCAGTCACCGGCGGGGAGAGCTGCGGTTAGCGCCGTCCCGGCTCCTGCAAGCTGCACCGCGCAGACGCTCTCTGCGCTTTGATGGCGTCGCTCGCTCGAGCCTGCGCCTTTCTCTTCCCCCTCTCCATTCATGTGGTCAGGCCGCCGGTGAACTCTGACATTTTCGAGTCGCCCTGGCTCCCTCTCCCCCCCAACCCCTCCCTCGGGGTGCGTGTCGACGAAAAAAAAACAGCTGACGGAGTCAGAAATCGCTTTTCCCGTCGGCGGAAATAACGAGCCGTGACTGAGGTCAGGCGCGATGTCGTGAGACACCAGCAGGGGCCAGCGGCAGATGCGTTGTTTCGGTAAACGTGAAGTAGTACAGCGCAGCTGGAGAGCTCTCTGACATGAACAGGAAGACACAGAAGTATTCACGAGTATCCCAAAGCCCCGCCCTCCCCGCACGCGGTGCGCCTCTCTCTGCAGGGGTGCTCTGTCTCTCCTCGCACACCACATAAACCGAAAGATAAGCCCCGTACCGCTGGAATTTGCATCACACGAAATGGAGTGGGCGATGCTGTGAAAGAGTAAAGATCAAGACAAATCAGCGAAATGGGAGTTTTGCCATAATGTTGTTTTAATCTTTTTTTTAATATGGGTGAAAGTGGTATTGTGAATGCTGTTGTTGATGAAAAGCTGGTTTGAAACCATGTGGTGAATAGTTTCACTCCTCTCTGGTGACACTTTGCATCCGCGCTTTATTCACAGATAACTCTCTTGACTGTTCCTAGGAGGAAAAAGAAGTGCGTTCGCTACCTTCAAGGAGGACGGTGCGCAAGCCCCCATTCTTCCGATGGAAGTGCTATAGACTCGCCCCCTTCACCCGTCAACCCCGCTCCCGCGCTCCTCTCCCCGGCCCGTGCGCCCCCGGCCCCGCCCACGCCCGCCTCCCCTTCCGCCACCGACCTCACCTACGTCCCCAGCTCCCTGCCCAGCGACCGCCTCCCCCTGTCACTCTCCGCGCCCGCCAAGCCCTCCAGACTGTCTGTAAAAGCGCTAACGGAGTCCCAGCACCACCACCACCACCACCACCGTCGCCGCGCCCTGCCCCAGCCGCACTAGGCGGCCCCTCTCCCCCGCCCCACCCCAGAGGTGTGCCGCCCGCCCCCCCCCCCAGCCCTTTCCAAAGCGTCCTACCATTTCAGGACCGAAAAAAAAGGAGCTCCAGCAGTCACCCCGCCTCAGAGACTGCTGCCCCAGCAGAAGAGAAGCCTGCACCAGACCGCGCTGACGAAGCAACTGGAACAAGGACCGCCCCCTCGCTCTGATCAGCACTTGGGCGCATTGAAACACACCTGGTAGCCGTCTGCCTCCTCAAAAGCAAAGCCCAGCTGATTTGGTTCAGACAGCTTGAAAGAGGAGTCCCTTTTCCAACGAGAGTTCGGCTGAACCCGCCCACTGGCTGAGAGTACATTCCACATGAAAACGTGTGCTACGCGGTAGAGATAACATTCCATTGACCCTTATTTTCACAACTTAGGGGTCAGTAAAGAGGATTTGACTTAAAGTCTGTAAGTACTGGGAGGTCCACTCAGCTTTTAGCCTCTAAAGATGTGAGGTTTCTCATTCACAAATAGCTACAACCCTGTTGATTCTGTGTATCAGCGTGTTTTAATGCCATGCCTTTTTCAGGGGTTGTAACGAGGTACTCTTTCCATGTGCAGAAGAGCTCCGTAGCTGCGGGCAGTTGTGTCTTAGAAAAGATGCCTGTTCACAATCATGTTTTAATAATTACGTTGCAAAAGAGCACTAAAACCCACAAACCACCAAAACGCTGCATTATGCGCAGAAGTATTTTTAAAAGCGTATTTTCAGAGAGGTATTTTTAACATTGTGTGTTTGGTGTTCAGTCGAGTAGGTTTTTGTATCTGGCTAAAGTGAAGGCAGATAGTGGGTCCCGTGCATCAAGCCATGATCAGTCACACGAGCGCCATCTGTTTTGCATATAGGCAGGGCTGTGTTTTCGTGCCAAACGTCCTTATTGACAAAAAGGATGATTAGAATGCAGTGGCTGAGAAGATCCAGTGTAACGTTTGTTTTCACCCCACATTATGACCACTTATAAAACAGGATCTTATGTTGAATTTTGGGGTCTGAGGTGACTCTTCCCGGTTGTGAAAGAGGATCGGTTCAGAAAACTCCCTCAGTTTGAATTGTCCTCAGAGGCATGTAGCAAGCCGTGACCTCGGGACAGCAACGTTGGCTGGTCTTCATGTTGTGTTCCTTTCGGCACTTGCATTATGAGCAAATTACGTGAACAGTCAGCCGTCTGACTTCAGATTTTGAACTGGTTTGTTTAATGAGGTAGAGTTTTACGAAGTCGGCTGATGTTTCCAACAAAGGGTGCATGAATTGGCCGACATGACCCTTGGTTTTGATGCATTCGTCATACAACTGGTGACTTTGTTTACTCGTGTCGAAAGCGTCCATCAAAAGAAAACCTGCAGCTTTCTGCATCGCTTCAGTCAGACTGAATCTTAAGCAATTCTGTAAAAAAAATTTAAAAACTAAAAAAATAATAAAATGAAAAAGACAATGGGTACTGTATTTCATTACTTGTAAATCATGAATTTTTATAAATGTGGAACTCATATATAATAAGAATCAAACTTTTATATGTTGTTTTGTAAAAAAAAAAAAAAAAAAGAAATGCATAAAAAGCTTTGCTTTCTTTAGTCTTAGTTTTCATTATTTCCAAAAGCAATACATTTTATAGTTTTTTTTCTTCAGAAAACAGATGAATTTATGTTCTCAGTTCTTTCATGGAAACAATGTGTACATGTGCTGCCTTAGTGTACCAAAAATACATTTTTGAAACAATAGCTTTACATTGTCATTCATGTTTGTAGCATCGAATCCTACCTGTGGCAGGGCAGAAAGTCCCATGCGCAGTGATACTGTCCGGATCCAGTTTAACATGTTGAGTGTTCAATAAAAGTCCAGCAGAGGGTGCTGTGACACTAAAATCAGTTCCACACCAGAAAAAATGTGCGCACGCATCGGTGTGGTCTCAGTAACAAATGCCATATATGCTTTGGTAGAACTGTTTGGATCTTAAATCTTTCTTTTATGTGCTTTGAATTTTGTTAATATTAAAAATTTTAAGGATTCTGTTGCATGGTATTTCATCAGTAAATTCCACATCTATGTGGGATGCAAAACTGTCAAACTTGTTAAAGTGAAACCATGTTATGTATGTTGCAAATGTTAGTGTCGTCTATTAAAAGTTTACATTTGAACTACCTGTGTCTGACTTCTCTTGGTCATTCTTCTAGCCAGCCCATTTCCTTTTGTGCATAGGGAAATGTAACTGATAAAGGTGTGCCTGCATACTTTTCAGGGCAACTTATTGTATTAAATAGAATGGCCATGCAATTGTCTTGTGCCAGTTCTTTTTTTAAAAGTTGCGCTATTATGTAATGTATAGTGTGAACATTTCAAAATGAAAAATCCAGAAGAATACATAAAGAACATAATACATATGCTGTAACAGTAGCAATTACTATGCAGTGAATTTAATAATTCCTATTAAAAAAGATAATGGATGACATTTGAAAGAACAATCATATACATTGATACTTTTGTTGTAGCGCTCCCTTGTGTTGGTGAGCAATGTAGCATATTACATAAATTTGAACCAATCTTGTCACTGTAACATAACACTGGACTGTATTTTCCATCTCATCAACCCAGATGCAATCTTACAATCCATAATTACAGACCTGAAATTCATTTTCCTTTATTTCAGTATGAACAAATAGCAAAAACCTCTGCTGAGCAAGTTATATAAAAGAATGTATTGCTAAGCAATGGTTCCCTAAAGACAAAGGGGGCAGAGTGGGCTTTTTTTCCATCAATTTATTTCTGGAATTTCACTGTTGACAATCTTAAATGTCATCCTTCAAAGCTGTTTACACTCAAGAATGCCTTCATTGTACAGGGATGGAACTAAAGTAAATACTAAATTGTGTGACAGCATATTTACTTTGCTGAAAAGCACTCAAACACAACTCCACAGGTGATAACTGGCATTCACTTACTCCACACTAAAAGTCCTAATACACAAGTTTGTATTTATTGGATTTATTTGTTGCAGTTTTTTTCTTTAAGAGGACAGCACACAGATGAATCTGCAGGAGTCAGCATTTACAAAATTCAGCATTAATCCATTATGAAATCCGAAAACATACTATCATTAAACTCAAGGAAAAAAGTTTCCAGTAAAAAAGACAACTTAAGGGAAGGAGTGGGGGAGAAGAGGCGCCTCTATTTTTGAAAATAAAAAAGTTTTAATTATAAGAATGTAAAGTGGACAAAAGCCTCTGTAAAATTTGCAACTGAAAAAAAATGCATTTAAATTATCTGCACCATACAAGCAATGGAAATGATCATGCTAAGTACACAAGGGTCTGCCACTCTAGTTGTCTGATGCAATATTAACAAGTATGAACAGCGCAGTGCAACCAGTATTTGGAACAATCCTTGCAGTGTGTTAGTGTTGGCAGGACTATTCTCATTTTTCTTCACACCACTGGTTCTCCTTGCGTACCTGGAGAGAATTTAAAACACACATCAAAAATACATAATACATGGGCCTTTAATCTGATCAGTTTACTTTTTTTAATCAAATGCGTTACCTGGGCCTCCTCTTCCTCTGTAAAATCATTTTTGATGTTGAACGTCTTCCTGATTTCCTCTGGAGTTTTTCCTTTGATCATATTCGCAACTGTCTTGCACGTGACATCTAGCAATCCCTTGATGTCCAAATAGTTTGCAGCCTAAAAAAGCAGTTGTGGAAAAAGATGAGGCCGATGGACATGACATTTCAAGACCTTCAGGCTTAACCTTACCCATGAAAAACATTCTCTGGCCCAATCAGGTCAAAGCCAATCAGATGACACCATGGGCTTGTGTTACTAAATTGCAACTCGGGCTACAACTCTGGATCAGTTACATGCATTGCAAAATCACCATGTGGAAGCCAAGACGACATTAGCACAGTGTACCATAAACAGACATGCTAGATAGCATCTTCGGGGTTGGTATAGTTGTATGATACTGAACAAGACCACTGGCTAACGGATGAGTGGTGATGGCATTATTGCAACCCTCACAGTGTGTAAAACATGTACACTTTCAGCAGCTATCTACAGAAATGCCTCACACACCAGAATGAGTTCAAAGAGTGTCCCCTGGTCCACTTTGAGGAACTCCTGGTCCCACACAGGGATGTCATCTGTCCTCTTCTCTTTGTTCTCGTCGTCTTCGGGGGGAAGGGGGTCATCCTTGTGGTGGGTGCACCACTGGATAACCTGAAGGACCCAGAGAGAAAAAAGCCGAAAGGTGAGCAAAGCGCTTAAATTGGGCTTCAACAGCCCAAGGTTCCACTACAAGGACCCAAAAAGGTTGCGGCAATGCATATTTTTAAACCATTACTTCTCAAATGAACTCTTTATGCATCATCTTCGCAACTGTAATTATTGTGGTACTGTGTTGTCTTGAACTCCTTATTGTAAAGTTTCTAGATGTAATGCATTGTCTCTATTGTCATTCTTATTTTATAAAAAAAAATACAAAACTAACCAACAAAAAAAGAATGTGGAAAAGGACATGGGAGATGGTACACTGAAGAGAGGGGCACACTGCCCCCTGAACCATTAATACCTTTCAGACTTGTTTCAGCGGCTGGCCTGAACTGTAGCAAAACCTGCGTAAGGAGTTCTTCTATTTTAATGCGCCCCATGTCCACAAACTCTACCCAACTCTGATGGCACACAGATTATGCTGAACTTTTACTGGAAAATCTGCCACTGAACAATGCTGATTTCTTTTCTCATTAGTTTAATATACTATTCTCATTCTCCCCATTAGACGTGATACAGACGTGAAATGCAATCGAGTTAACATGAATAAGTGCATAAATAAGACAAATGATCTGCTTCTGTGTGGCTCATCATCATGCACAGAAGACATCACAGCATGAAAATGGAGAGCGCTTTCACCTTCTTCAGTATGGCGGCATTCACATTGGGGAGAGGTACAGGGTCGTCATCTCCTTCATCATCCATTCCCAAATCTGTACCAAAATTAAGTGACCACATCAACACTGACTGACAACACCATTCCTTGTCAGAGGAAATTTTAAGAGGTAGCCTACTTCTAGTTATAATTTCATGGAATAGCTTTTACTCACCACATTGACCTACTGAAACAGACATACTCACACACAAAATCAATATATCTCATGAACACTGTCAGTGTTATACAATGAATCCATATGATCATAAATGATCATGATATAATAATTATATCATTGTAATAAGCCATATAAACAGATTTTGATGTTAACTTACCTTCCAACATAGTTTTGATGGTCACTGACTGTTTTGCGATTTCAACATCCACTTCAAATATCTCTCCATCGGAGCTCTGGAGTTTAATAGTAGGCATCTACAACAGACGTTACGCGTTCAGACAGTCGCAAAAAATGTGTCAGAAAGACTATCCAAACAGACTAGCAAACCATACACAAAAACCATGATCGACAATAAAGTTAATAGGTTTGAGGGCTAGATAGCTACGTTAGTAGCCAGTCGGAAAGCAGCTATAACAGCTGGTTACAAGGTGGTGATAGATTATTTTACCCAAATAAACATTTACCGTACACACAAAGGAACACCGTTGTATAAACTGGCACACAGGAGCTTGTTAGCCAGCGCTAGCTGGGGATAATCATCATCGTCACAAGAATCTAGACAGCTAGACATTCTAGACATACATGGCTAGAATCACTGAGGCGTGATGTTTTGCACCTGAACACTGTAGTTTGGTGGTTAAAAGGAATTTTAACTTACAGCCGTCTTATAAACAGTGTCAGCGTGAACCGTGACCGGAAGGGCACCAATGTAAACTTATTTTGTTAAGAGGGGGCGTAATCCCTAATTAGGCTTCCTACCGTTATACTAGCCAACTAACCGGGTAATGTTAATCTAGTTAACCATCTTCTCATTAGAAAACTCCTGGTCGAACACGGGGATCAGTTGTTTTGTGCGTTGTAGTATGATGCGTTTTGTTTCTAGCTACACATTTCACCACTGTACCAGAATGGTTTCACTTTAACACCAATAATAACTACCTGGCAAGCTACCTGGTCACTAAACAATACCGTTGCTCCTGTTTTTTGAAAAGGTTAGCTAATTAGCCACCTTTAACTGTCACGGGCTATAGCTAGCCAGTAACACCTTCTAGCGCTGCGCGACGTAACTAGCTAGCCGTTTTCAATAAATGTTTTCAACCAGTAGCTATCTACTCATAATAACGTAAAAAGATATCTAGTGGGTTAGCCAACGAAAGAGGTAGCTAGATGTTTTAGCCGGTAAGCGAACAAGTCTAACTGACTACCTGTTTGTTGCCAGGGTATTGCTTGCTAGCTATAGAACATTCGATAAGGTCCTTGTTAGCTAGCTAGGTAGCTAATACCCTAGCAACACTGTACGTAGCTAGTTCAGATAGCGCTGGCTAAACTATCAAGCACGCTCATCCCTTACGCAGCGGCTGATTGTAAACTAAATATGTTTATTTCCCTTCAACACGTTTGATTAACTAATCAATTACCTGGCCATAAATTGTCTATATTCACAAAAAGTACAAAAATAAAGACATATCGCCTTGCCTCGCTAGCTTGCTAGCTAACTCACAGTAATGACGAGGCCTCCGAGGCACAAACATCCATATTCGATAAATGTATATTAATTTTAATTGCGATAAAACGAAACACCTTTCAAAGCATAAACAAAATACTGTTACATTAACTGCATTAATTGCTAAATACTTACTGTTAACGAAATCTATTTCACAAATGCAATTTCAAATGTCAACAGGGCCCGACTGTGTCAGTTACTAGCAGCCGAATATTATCCTTCGTCTTTATCGAGTGGGTAGAGATACTGTCGTCCTATCATAGTGCCTAGTTAAAAAAATAAAAGTTGCATTTGTAGATCTATTAATTACATTTAATTCTAAAGTAAGTACTTCAGTTAATATAATAAAGCTGTTCTCGATATTTTTTGTTTCGAGGCAATAATTATCTTGTCGTATTAATTCAGGCTATTATGAGGGCAGCCCTTGACGAGCTCATCCCACAGGTCGCCATCTTTTGAAGTAAACTCGCCGCATACACACTTCGGGCTGCATTTGGACAATTGCGAAAACGTTATCCAACTGTTTTGCGTTATTTATCACCTTATATATTACATGTTTGGTTACTGTTATCAAGAATACAAAAAATATACAGCCCGGCACAAACGATCACAAAGTAGTCATGTTTAATAGTAGAACGATTATAAACTAGGTATGCTACGCATGTGTAGTGAGCCACAGAGTGGCTTCAGCGCCGTCCATAAACGAAGCCATAGCTATCGGCCAGCGCACTGCTGCCATCAGTCATTTGTCGTATGTCAAACGAAGATGTAATCTTGATTCTTAGTTTTATGTTGATAATATAATATAATTTTAATTAGATGGACAAATACTGGCAAAATACATGCTACATGCGCCGTGCGTTTTGTTTGGTTAAAAAACAGGTAATCAGGAAACAGCTAAAATTGATCGGCAAGTAACTTTTTAAATGCCAATTTAATGCCAAATGAGTTATTTTTCCGTATAGCCTACTTAGTTCATATTCGTTTTAAAATGTCTCAGTTTTCGACGACCATGATTTTCTCTGTGCGATGAACCCGTTTTTAAGATGAATTAATCAGGAACAACGAACTACCACCAGATGGCAGACATTCGCCGACAAGCTGTGCATAGACGTGTAGAGTAAAGCTTGTGCAGATCCGCAATATGAAGGGGGTCCGCTGTTTTACGACGCCCCGCGTTTGTCAGATGTTAGTCTGGGAACTTGTAAGGGAGAACAGAAGATCGATTTATTTTATCCTTCATGCGCACTATCTTCCTTACCCTGTCAGACGCATCTTGCTTCTCTTGTCCTCTCACTCCTGAACCATCAAGCGTGACATGTCACAATACAAAATATTTATATAATATGTAATATCAATGTAACATATATAACATGTATCATATTTAAATATCCATTGTTGTACTGTATGAATACCCCATGAATATATGTCTTTATCCCATATTCATCTAGCCTTATTGTGGAAAAATGGATTTCTATCCCGTCCTCAGAATAACAACCCTATGTAACCTTGTGCCTTTGGGAAAATTGGATTCAATACACGACGATCCGTTTTACGACAAGACATCCAGAAATGCAGTGTCTTAAAAATGGGGACTGTCTGAACATTAGTTCGTTATGTGCATATGCATATAATTTATTTTCATTAATAAATTAAAATTTTTAGGGGGAAACAGGTGCTTGCAAGTCAAAAGAGAGTAAAACACCTGTAGACAACTGCCTTTCTGAGGAAAGCTGACATTGCAATGGATGTTACCCACCATGTCATTAACACAACAGCTTTAATCACATACATTTAGTGAAATTATGAAAGTCATTGTGCATTGAAGTACACTGTTTAATTAAAAGTAATCGCAAACTTATTTTAGAGAAAGACCATCTCATTTTTCCAACATTGTTATCATTTCTGAAACCTGACTGTGCTTCAGATGATGCAACTGTTCTATTTTTAGCTTGTACCCCTTTTGTCCCTCACCAGCATGGATAGAATCCAGCTCTGGGATATTATCAGTCTGACTGGAACGAACCCAGATCTAAAGACATAAAACAAATTGCGTAAGTTAATTTCACCTTCGCTTACAATGACTTTTATGGCATGGTCTCAAAGTTTAAGCTCCAGTGAAAAAATAATGCCTTCTATTCCTTAGGCCAGTAACTCAGATGTCTAAACATCTGATATGCTAAGGCTTGAACAGGCTCAGCAGACATCCAAAGGTTATTCAGTCTGGCATTCCTCCATTTTTGGAAATATTTTTCTTATTTTGTCCTGGTCTAAAGCGTCTAATATGTCCAAGTGGGTTGCTCAAGAGCCATCAGCCACAATTTGCTTATGCATTTACTTTATGCAGTATTACATTACTCCTATCCAGAGCAACTTAGATTGGTTAAAATTTTTATATGTTATCCATATATACAGCTGTATACTTACTGTGGCAATTCTGGATTAAGTCCCTTGCCCAAGGGTACAGCAGCAACCTTTTGGTTACAAGTCCTGCTCCTTACCATTATGCCAATTGCTACTTTGCATTATAATGAAATTATAGTGCTGTTTTCTACAATGACAACAGCATGCAGGGCAGTGCAGTAAATGATATATATATAGAGTGATGAATGAGTTTTTGTATGGTAAACTGTAAACAAAAAGATGACACACAAAAGTTTGAAGGAGCAACTTCCATCTTTATTATTAAATTGGAGCCCTCAATACAGACACTTTACCAAGTGTTAGTGTACCACTTTCACAACGGCTTTTCATCTTCTGCCTTCCCTAAACTGAATCCATCACTTTTTAAGCACTTAGTACATAAGTTCATCATGGAAAATAAAAACAAGCAGGACATTTCTGCCAGAGCAATTTTCTTTTTTTAAAAAAGTGACCAAAAAACCTGTCAAATAAAACCTTTGATGATGAATTGTGTCAAAAATGAAATAAAAAAATAAAGTGTAGACAAAGAACACCTTTTCCTGTAAATAAGGAACAAAAACAATAGGCCTTGGTACGTCTTTTGTATCAGAATGTTATTTAAACTACAATGCATCTTTACTGTCATCTTATCTAGTCTTGCTGAATAAATCTGGAGCTGTATGGAATTTTTTTTCTTTATTTAACCACAAGGCCTAGTTCTTTAGTTTATTGAATTCATCTCAGAAACTGTCTGTCTGATCAAGCACTGTTGGTAAATACACCCACTGAGAGTTTATCAACATATTAACATACGCACGCAAACGCAAAACACACACACACACACACACACACACACACACACACACACACACACTCACACACTCACACACTCACACACACACACACTCACACACTCACACACTCACACACACACACACACACACACACACACACAATTTGCTCTGTGTGTGTGTACCAACAGGGCAGACATCAACCTACAGACCTGAAGATTAAAAAAAGAAAACAGGACTTTATAATAAACTGTGCCACTGTCCACAGAGGAATCACTGCTGTTTTCAATGGTTACGGTCTTGCAGATGCTTTTGCAATTCATTCTGAATACATATGGCACACCTTTTGGTCCATGTATACAGACGGTTTCTGAATGCTTAAATATTCGGTTGCCTGAAAAACTGGAAGTCTTACACAGTTGCCCTTCTCATCCCATCTCTTCTTGCTTTTAAGTTGACTGTTTATTAAATCATGGCAATACTGTACAGATATTAAGATTTTACAGGAAGTAGTCTGGAGTCCGGCGGGTCACATGGGGCTCTCCTCTGCGGGGCGCAGGGTCAAACTGCAGGCTGGGGAAGCAAGACGAAAGATCACAGGCTGCTCTCCAAAGCCCAGCTGAGACGCCATTCAACTAATGACAACATTCAAGCTTTACCATTTATAGTAATGTCACTCAGAAATTTATGTGCTTACGACATCTCAAATAAAAGCTACAGTTTTATGTCTGTGTTAAAATCTGATTTTCCCTTATCTACACACTTGAAATTTAAAAGTATTAAAAATAGTATTTAAATATTTAAAGTAAACACTTACAAGGAGTACTTAAGGGTATCATCAAGTTCCATGATAGCTGCTTGGTTACCACAACGATAGCAGTAATTGGGTGCGCTGAAAATTGTTACCACATTGCGATCATGGCACCAGTTGTATCCCTGCAAGACAAAGGGTTTTCAAACCATTTAAAATAACTAATTGGCATCACATCGAAACCAAGAAGAAATAAAATCAAAGATCATGACAGTAAAGGCATCCAATATCACAAACTGAAGTATCACACATATCCAAATTTGCACGAGGGCCTTTTCTTTAGTAATCTCTACTTGAATTGCACTATATCATAACAAGAACTAAAAGCAAGAACATAACAGAACCTATATAACAAAATAAAATTTTCATTTTAAGACAAATAATGTTAAGTTATTCACCCTAAGAATGTTTTCAACATTTTATTTCTGTGCACGTTTTTGTTATTGACTGCTGATGTCATACCCTGGCAGGCTTTCAAAGTTCTACTATTTGAGTACAGGAAGACATCTCACCTCCATCACCAGCTGGTGAGCTCTTGATACAAGAGTAAGGCCATTGGCATGGTTGAAAGTCTCAGAGATGTCCTGCCCAAAAGTGTAGCCAGCACCACGGGGGGAGATGCCCCAGCCACCACGGTCATCTGGATCTGACCACAGCAGGTCACACATTGGTCCCTGAGGAAGAGGGAGGAGGGAGAGAAAAGCACTGGTCATGTGACCTGGTGATGTCATAGTAAGTGTCTGCATGCACACTCATATAGCTGATGAGTACATACCTCGTGTGGGACTTCCTGTAAACGGTCCAGTGCTCGGATGTGATCTAATGTGTCTATTGATGGTGACAGCCCTCCGTGAAGACAGAATATCTGACAAAACAAATTAAAAAAAAGAAAGAAATCAGAAACACTTCCGGACTGAATATTACAAGTGTGGCGATTCATTTACAAAGTTTAACTGCATATGAGGAACTGTTTAGTTTCAGGACAAATTCGTACGTGACCACTTACCTGACCATCTACCAAAGCCGTTAGGGGAAGGTAATCAAAGAGGTCTGTGAAGTATTTCCAAACGTTTGCGTTGCCGTATTTCCGTAAGCATTCATCATAAAAACCATACACCTGTGTGATCTGTCTGCTTTCATGGTTTCCCCGAAGAATTGTGATACGTTCACGGTACCTAACCTGGAAAATACAAACACAAAAATATAAATGCATCTACATCTTTCACAAAAGTAACTTCCACATGCAAGTTCCCCCGCTCACCCACCCCAACTTCATAATGTTTTCCATGCTTTGCTGCAGCACTACCTTAGTTATGACATTCAATGATAAGCACTGTTTTGTAAATACACACAAAGTGTATAAAACACCTGCTGCCACCAAACGAAGGGAGATTAAATCTTGACCCATGGCTTAAATCCTGTGTGCAAAACACTGTGCATCTGCAAATGGGACGAGTATAAAGCTTACCTTAAGACCTACAAGAAGTGTCACAGTTTCCACAGAGTAGTAACCTCTGTCCACGTAATCTCCCATGAAAAGGTAGTTTGTGTCCGGAGACTTCCCTCCGATTCTGAACAGCTCCATGAGGTCGTGGAACTGCCCGTGGACATCCCCGCACACGGTGACTGGACAGCGCACATCCTGCACGTTGGACTCCTTCGTCAGGATCTCTTTAGCCTGGAGGGAGAGAGCAACATCGAAAGGGTTGGCATCAAAACAGGGTACAGATGTCTCACATGTCAATGGGGTTTGCAAGTGCCGCCCCTCTAACCCCCCCCATGCAAGTTAATACATATCCTCATCAAAGAACACAACCAATGTTACACTTACACTACATTATATTATTGGCGTTTAGCAGACATTCTTATCCAAAGCGATTTACATATGTTATGAAGTATGAAAAAAGTATTACCCGTTTTACAGCTAGATATTTACTGAAGCAATTCTGGGTTAAGTACCTCGCCCAAGGGTACAGCAGCAGTGCCCCAGCAGGGAATTGAACCAGCAACCTTTCGTTTATGAGTCCTGCTCCTTACCACTATGCTACACTGCTGCCCCACAATGTTAAGATGTTAAGCACTTCTGCTGGCTTGTGCAACTTGAAAACAATGAAAGCTTTAACTTCAAAATTCAGACAAATGACACTTCTTAGCAGCAGAAGAGGCAAAGCCATAGCAACAGTGCTTCACCATCATTACACTTTGGAGGGGAGACTCGAGGGGCCACCCTGCCATTTGACTGCATGTGAAACTGCTCCATTTACTGTCATTCCGTTGAACTCCAAAGTACGTGTGATACCCGTGTTTCTGTCCGTGTTTGATTAAAAAAAACACATTTGCTTAACATACTGGGACAAAACCGCTCAACCTGTTTTTTTGTGTTTATCACCCCAGGCAAAGTGGTCACTGTGAGAACTGAGGAAATTGCAACACAGACTGCATCAACACAGGTTTCCAACCTCATCTCGAAACCAAAGGCCTGCACAGTTACCGGCTCTGTTTTCTACAGTCGCTGGAATTTTTCTCTAAGGTGATTCTGGCGTATGAAAATGATGGCGGTATTAAGTTGGGGAATTAGAGGAGGACATAAGGAGCTTTGGGCATGCAAATCCCATGCTGAGAGCAGCGGGCGTCACGGGGAATCACGGTTGCGGGTCAAAGAGGGAGACGTTTGAGCTCTGCTCCGGCAGGGGCCTGGGGGAAGGCCCGCACTGGCAGATGGGGACGGGACAGCACTCTGAACTGGGGGGGAAGGTTACAGACGACTCGTGCTGGAGTGACCTAAATACAGGCAGAACAATCCCTTTCAACGTGCTGTTCAAAACGTGCAGTGAGGCTTTCAAGTAGCCGTGGTGCTCTGGAAAACCCATCCTCGGGCTGTGGGGCATCTCAAGCAATGAAATGACACATAATAATAAAGTGATTGTTGGAAGTAATAAAAAAATAGCCCCGAGAGTCTCTCAGATTTAAAGGACAGTCGTGCCATTTGAAATCACTTAGGATTATGACAAAACAAACGCCCACTGCACTTCCGCAACACTACATGACTTCGCTCGGTAAGTTGGGTGTTGGATTGCATATGTGGGGGACTTAAAAAAAAAAAAATACAGGGTTGTACCTGTAGACCAGCAGAGACCTGAAGTGAATCAGAATACCGCCCCGCCTACAGCAGACAGAACCTCACAGGCTGCCACACCTAAACCTGCAATGTCGCAATTACTGCGCACAACCTTTAACAGAGAAACATCACATTACAAACAAATTACCTCAACTTGAACTCATCTTCCCCTTCTGTTGTTCACACCAGTAATCCTTCAGGCCTGACCAATCACAGATCTGGAGGTGTCATGTTCATACTCTACACCAGCTCCCAGACACGCTCATAAAAACACAGCTATTGCTGCTAGAGCTGCAGTAAATTTATCTAGATGATCTAGATCTAAATTTTGTTCTTGTTGTGTTTTTAATACATATCTTCTTTTATTAATACCTGCTGGACCCAAGCGTCAACATTTTTGCAATAAAACATGTACAGAAACACTAATGATTATATCATTTTCTAATGTCAAAGTCATGTACATCTGTATTTCAGATTTTAGCTACAGATCAGATAAGCTACATATATTCATCACAACCTTGAAAGGAGGGAATCTAAGTCAAGGCCGAGACAATTATGCATGTGAGTGTACGCATTGTTAAAATGGAGGATCATGCTCACACTGATATACACAGTGCTGTAATATGCACCATGCCAGGAGCTTTGTATTGTGCTGTGTAATGCATCATGAAAGAAATGCCAATAGTCAGCCCTGACTGCTGCCCAGCTTTGTCTACTTTGAGCAATTCCTCTGCAGTCATTTCTCACCCAGTTGGTGCAACTCAGAGCTTTACAGTGCTGAGGCCCTGCAGTGAAAGCGTCCATCGCTAAATATATATCCGCTTCATGCAACTGCTTTGATGGTGCAATGATAAAATCAATCACAACAGTGCACAACTAAGTATATCGGTTTGATATGGAAAAGCTGTATTTGCAACTGGCATAAGATGCTAAGATAGCATCTTCTGCTTAGCAAGATGCAGGCCTTATCGGGGGGTTTTTTATTCATACAGAAAACAAGTATGCCTGGACCTGCCGTAACGGGTGATATCCAGCACTCAGGCACTGGTGCGTATACAAGTAACATTGGGAAAAACAAGAAATAGAAATTATAGATAATAAAACACTACACAACCCTAGGGTCCAAAAAATGTAACTGTTCAGAAATAGTCAATGAAAAGAAAATTCTCTGGTGTATTTATTTCTCATTTCCGGTTCGTCTATGAGCGATAGCTATGTTCAGGGACTGGATCGGGGGCTGTATTGTTGAAGAGCATCAGCCAAGGCCGCCTCTGCATCCAAAAACAGAAGCTCTTACACGCTGCTCCATGAGTCAGAAGGCAGGGGTATTGTGTGATGATGCAACTGAGAATCAATCGCATCCAAGGCTATTTTTACACCAGCAGCACATTATACTGAATACATTAGCAATGGTGATGCAGCCCGGCACTTGCCTCTAGAGCAGTATCCACAGGACAATTATATCATCCGTAGATGTTATATTTTCAACCCTTTCTTAATTAGTAGGCAAAGTATGTAGGTGGAGACACTTGGGAGTTGTAAAGTTGATACTTCAGAACTGTGGTATAGGCTACAAAGTTCAACTGACTCTAGCCCAGTAACCTTTATAAGCCCATGAGTCACGGCTCTGTTTGTCAAATCACGTAATGGGCCCTTAGGTCAGGCAGTTGCACAAGTCGAACGTGCACTTTCAAACGCCAGAAGTGACAAAGACAATATCACCACAATGACGACCTGCTGCTCTGTGTACACACTGACCATGACCCTGGGGAACCCATCAGAAAAGGAAAATGGAAAAGGGAGAAGGGCAGCATGTTTAGTAAACATTTACTTCTACTATCACAAACACTGTGGCTGTTAATCACTGTTCACACATAGCTGTATTGAAATGTCATTAGCTCAGTTACTGCAAGCTGATGACAAAGGTTTTAAAGGGTGCCAGGGTATTTGCAAGGTTGGGTGAATAGCTAGTTAGCAAAGAAGAAACCTGTTTTTGTTGAGATGACCGAGTAGCATAACGTCCATTGCAACCACACGTACATGTTCTTCAAGTTGCATTAAGTCACCAGGCATCGGTAACAGTGGCCTAACACATGTACAATAAAGATTTTTTTACCTGAAGGCATCAGCCCATGTTTCTAACCAAATATTCAGACCAATGAAACAGGCATGTGTGAGTAATGTAAAAAATCAGCTGAGCTGATTGGCTTCCTGAATATGATTGAAATATAAATACCTAAGGAAACCAAGCTTCCACTGTAAGTTCTGACTATTAATGAAACAATAAGCAGTAAGAGTGGGTCACAGAACACCAGTTCCACCACACACTGAAGAAAGACCTGAATTTGTCAACAGCAATGAAATGGCATTCATACTTATAGCAATCTGTATTTCCAAAACATAATTCTGCAATTCTCTTAAAAAAACTGTTTATATGTAGGACACCATGTTACACTCCACAAATCCCAAAAGCCTGAATCGTTACCAAATGTAGAGGATTTCTAGTAATTTTATGTCATCACTCTCCATTTTAAACCACAAACCAAAATATCTTGCTGCAGCAACACCCTTCAAATTCCTTCAGTTTCCACACCCTGCTTTAAAACAGCACCATGGACAATGCTTTGCTCTCGTCATCCCGACCACAACTATTTACAAAAATAACTGCATTAACTCAATGCAGTCTCAATGAGATCAGCAAACCACCTCAACATGCATTAACACAAGACAGGCTACATGACAAAATCAAGAGCAGTCAAGTTCAACTTATTACATGTCTACACACAGTGCAAAGGAAACAAAGTATAAGACACAGTGAAGTGTGCATGGTTGAAAATAGGTTAGAATGCCTGTTTCATGGCCTGAATGCTGACTTGATGTTTGTGAATAGCTGAGAGCACAATTTTAATATAGCACTAATAAAGCAAGCACAAAGGGCAGTAACACTGCTGACAACCAGTTTTGACATTCTTATTGCCACCTTATGACAGACATGCACTTTATCATCTCACTTATGTTCAGCCATACGCAGACATATCCTTGAAAAGACTAACAGGACCCCATTAAACAAATCTCATTTGACACGGCATGATTAGGTGCAGATATACAAAAGAAATGTAGTGCTTGGTGGAAAGATTGCTTTCCAGTCCTGTCTGTTCAAGTATATTTTTGGAAATCATGTCCAAATATGCAAAAAAACCTCCTGTAGCACAATACAATTTCAAAATCAAATATCAAAAATATTTGATCTATTGCCATTTTCCACTACATCATTCCCAGAACCCCCCTCATGCATACCAGCAACCAGAAGGCAGCTTGAAAAGCCTGCTTTTCAGGAACAAAAAATTGGGTTGTCATGAAAGACATTTCTATTTGCAAGAATCAAATGGAAAAACTCTACAACAGTACGACTACTACATCTGTTTCAGTTTTTCCCCATTCATTCTTACTTTAGGTTTATTTTGACTTCTCCCCCGGGACACAATACTCTGTGGCAGTATAACTGTAAAGGATGCTTTACTGAATAAAAGGTGAGTTGTGGATATGCAACGAGATTTAACACAGCCTAGCTGTGTAAGAAAAATCAGCCATCTGGTGACAGATAAGTTCAAGTTTGTCTTAAGACACTTGGAGAGTGGAGCAACCAGCAAGAAAGATTGAGGCTAAATCCCTACTCAGACCCTTGCCAGTGATGTCAGGGGGAGGAAACTTCTGTCTGACCTACTTTTGAGGGTCTGTTCCCCCATTTGATCAAATGCCATCGCATTAGACTTCTCTTGAATAGACACAGGCTACATTCTGCCTTCAGTTAACAACTGAAACGTAGAAGCATAGCCAAACCGAGCTGACCAAACATCCTGCCAACCGGATGCAACCCTACTGACATGAAAATCATAGACAGCTTGTTAGATTGGCTATTTAACACAAATCCTATTAATTATGTTAATGTTACGTGCTTATTATTTTAAACAACAAACTGTATTCAAAATTCAAGTAAGTCACGAGAATACATGAGAAGACTCATGCTTAGGGTTGCCAGCTATTTTTGTACCTATCCAATCAGTTATCAATCTAATCTGTAAACTCAACTAAGCAAAAAACTAGCACGACTAGACTGTCTTGTTAACAACCATATTCAGATATCAGCCGCTACCGACGTTATAATGGATAGGTACCTTATCCATCTATCTAGTCTACAGTGGCTAACGACGTTTATACCACGGTTAGGTTTGTCAAAGGATGCAATTTAGCGAACTACCTTACAATACGGCATGTTTGCTTGTTATGAAAAAATCGTAAAGTTAGCCTATCAAGTGAATTGTGAGTTCAGTGTCTCCTACATCAGCATTTTCGGATAACTGTGCTTGGTGAATGCCTAACAGTTACACTTCAACACAAATTTAACTTTTGTTGGTCGCTGCTTAAATATATAAGCAAATTCGTCAACAACAGAAAATAGCCGATAGATACTGTGAGCTAACCTAGAGAAATAATTTCTACTACTTACTACGCCAAGTAAGGTAACACTAGATTAAAAATCTCGCCAGAGATACCAGTTAACAAAATGATGTAGCTGGCTGGCTAGCTAGCTATCTTGCGTTACAAACGACCAGCGGTCGTCGCTGTGAATATATCGGCGCCATTTTAGGAATGCCGAAAATGTTAAGCAAGAATAAAGGATGCAAAGTTACATCAGCATAGCTTGCTAGCAAACAGTTGACTGCATTTTCACAGTGCAACTGCATCCAAGTAACTGAATTGCAGGTTTAGTGAATGTAATATTCCCTACAATAAAAAGACTAACTACCCAGCTAAGACTTTCCAGCGCAACTAGGACGATCATTAGCAAGATAGTGGCTATCTTCACGTCTTGCTAGTTAATCCCGCAGCTAGTTGCTTTAGCTGCACATCTATTTGAATGAATCGGGTCGCCAACTAGGCTGAACTCGCAAACTGCCACCTTAAATGCATGACCAGTTTGCTAGCCAAGACAATTAGTTTACACCAGCCACAACAGTTAGCGTGCTAACTAGCTTGCTCATATAAAGACAATATTCGACGTACTCCATAGCTAGATACCGGGATAAATGACGAGCTATCCATTAGCTACATGGATTGCTGGTTTCTATGCGCAAGGCGATCGACTAAGCAAAAATAGTGGATCGGAAATCTGAGTGTCTGGCGACTCAAAATGACTTTAAGGGACATTTCTCATTCATAAATGCTCACTACCTACCAATTTAGCAAGCTACCAATTTTATCCGCCATCTTAAAAGCCAACCCATTACATCGCACTGGCATCAGTAAACCTAGGCGGTATTAGCCAGCTAGCTAGCACCTACCTAAAGCGCAAAATCTACAGGCAACTTAGTAAACAGCTCATCCAGCTTAACAGCAGTTAAATAAACAATCACAATAAAATATTTACGTTACCTTTTCACACAGCGTTTTGACTTGGTTTTCTGAGAGCTGCTTGCACTCGTTGAGTTGCTCAATCCATTGATCAAGTTCCTTCGTAAACGCCTTTTCGTCCATTTCTGAATGTTATCTGCCAGCTAGCAAGCTAGCTAAAATAAGATTCCTGAAGACAGCAAACACCCCCAGACTATATGTTAACCCCTTGCTAAGTGTACAGTACCACCCGGTTGCAACTTATTACTGTAAAAGAGATGTGCAGACCCGCCGAGTAGGAATGATTTCACTGTATTTGAACGAGTGGGATAGTGGACAGGCTAGCTGCCTCAGCTAGGAAGAAATAAGAAGACGTCAGTCTCTTGCGTCCCACCCCGCGCCATGATCCAGTCCAAATGATAGGGTTATAGAACCGCGTACGATACGCGTTTTAATTGGTTTTCGCGTAGGTCTGTATGCATCGTTATTGGTCTCTACTTATCATGAGGTGTGACTTTGGGATACTAACCTAGGGTAACATTCGAAGAAAGAGTTACATAGTGTTTACAAATCGGGTTTCTTTTCGTGTTGTAACGCGTGAGTGAATGCTTGCGTTGTGTGTCTGTTTTCGTGCTGGTACATTATAATGGGTTAACGAGTACTTTCTGTTGTCAACGTAGTTTCATGGTAGCACGTCCAGGTTTATGAAGCTGTCCATCTGGCGCGGACTGTGAATCCCTTGATTAATCAGAAAATAATTAAATCAATTATAGTTTACTTCTTCCTTTGTAGCTACCTTATCATTGTACATCTGTCTCTGATGAATGAAATTCTGCAAATGGTGTTGTATCCGGTTGAAAGAAACAAGATCAAATGTTAATGTTTATTCATTTGCATCGCGTCAGTTTCCCGAATACATTAAAATATGTAGACGTTCGGTGCTCAGTGATGTATTTCATTGTATTTAAAGCGCATTTGTCGCTTTTCTTTCATAACCTTTCCAGTTTTAAAGTTGACCCACAGAGTCTGATTATAACTAATATGATGCCAAGTTAGATCTGATTTGGTTTACACTAATAAACTTTCCGGATACGGTAGCACTTTGTAGTCTCTGGGTGAAGATGTTTTTCAGGTAGTCTTTGTATATTGCCAAGCCCTGTTTACATTCGCCTGCCCACATTATATATAACATATGCTTCAGAGGATATAGATTTTTAGCTAAATCAATATAATTTAAGAATGTAAATTATGGCCATTTTGTTATATTGCAACATATTTCTGCTGTGCATTAATATATTTAAAAGTATTTACAATATATTCTTGGGCTCTATATATTAAAATATTGTGATGAACTGTGAACGAACCGACTGACTGTGGGCGTTGTATGGGGCGCACTGAACAGTGGCGGGGGAGTAATTAGAGTAAAGAGGCGCACCCGAGAGGTGGTTTTAAGTGTGGAGAGGTAAGGCAACGGGGTGTGGAGACGAGTGTATGGCACTGGAGGGGTTTTGGAGTGGTTTTAAGTCGGTCGCGGTTGCTAGAGCGGCTGCCGATGAAGATAGCTAGGGTAGGGACAGAAAATGTGAGTGTAGCTTAGGTCGTGGGGTCGGGATAGGAGCGCCGCACTGCTAATGGACTGCCCCGCCTTAGCTCGCCGTGGTGCAAGCTCAGTGATCTCTCTCCCTATCGATACACCTGACAAAGCCGCCTGTCTCTGAGGTGCAGTCCACAAACGCCACTACCAGAGGGAGGGTCTGAACGTGCATAGGGGAGTCCCGTTTTTAACCATTCTTTAAATGTTTTGTATTGTCTTTGTTAGTGATTGTTATATAAGTTCTCCCAGACTATTCTCTATAGTTGGATATTATTGTGGGGGGCGCATCTAGCCGGGCGGTTATGCTGTGTGGGGTGGGCTGCAATTTGAAGTGCCTTATATTGACTGTGACTTTGCGGTGCAGCGATCTTGAGGGAACATAGGGTTTGAAGAGTGGTTGTAGGTATGAGGGGGCTGTCCCATTCACTGTCCTGTATTCCAGCACCAAGGTTTTGAACTTGATGCGAGTGATGACAGGAAGTCAGTGAAGTGAAGTGAGGACAGGAGTAACTTGACTACACTTAGTAACATTGTAGACAAGTCGTGCAGCTGCGTTATTCTATTTAATCCATAGCTGTGCACAAACCAGAAAGGCCTAAATTACTATTTTATTCTTTCTTGGCTCTTCCCACCCAGTGAATTCTCTTCAAAGCTTATTTGTCTTTGTGCTTAGAGTGTCTGTCACCCTCAAGTAAGTAAGTATGATAGTAATCATGAAGTCTGCAAATAAAGAATGAGTATGGATTTGGATTGCACATAGAACATAAAAGGTACTTGACAGAATATACATATAAAGAAAGGTGTTCGAGCCACATTCTTTAGCATCTACGCAAATGTATTGGTGTAGTTGGGTCGAAAAAGGCATCATTTACTTTATAGGAGATTTCTCATGCTTACACACAAAGATATCCTATCAGTGATGAGCACCAGACATTAATGTCCGGACTGATAGTAATTGTATATGAAATACAGAGGAAAGAAGCGAAAGGTTATCAGCACAATCTGTGGCATCTTGGTCAAGGTATATGCATTTAAAACAGTGCAAGGATGTTTTGTGTGTGTTCTTTTACACGTTTCAATATTTGATCATCAATGTCTCTGAAGAAACCAAATATAATGCAGAACGAGTCAGAAGTTTTATTCTTAACCATCATCTTCTACACCTGCCTCCCAGATGAATCACACAGTAAGCCTTCAGACTTGAAAGACTTTGTTTTTAATCAGAGGAATGCGATCTGGCATGGAGATAAAATTCCCAGCAAGTATTTCAATATCGAAGAACTTTGAAATTTAAAATGAAAAATGGAAGTTGCAAACACATTGTGCAAGTTAAGCATCCTTTTTTTTGGCCTTCTGCTAAATGTATTCTTCAATATAGGATATTTATTCACCAGAGGCAGTTGTGTATATATGGGGATATAAAGCTCTCATCTCTCAGTGTAGCTTTCACTTGCCGTAGAAACAGCAGAAAAGAGTAAATAAACACCCTGCCTCCATTATGTTGGAAACCAATGAAAACATGGAACTGAATGTGTGAGTACCAATTAAAAGCCGAATTGTATGTGGTTATTGGTCTCTATATTGGAACGGGACCATATGTCCCCGCCCCTGCGGTTTCACCGGTCTACTCACGCACTCCTTTTTCAACTCTTACTTCCTGGAGTGTCGTATATTTACTGCCTCGAAAACTGTTTGATTGCCAAACTTGACTCACGTAAACTTCAACGCTCTCATTATAAACCGTATCAGTTTCATGACTGGATTCATTAATTACGTCATTAATGAAAAAAAAATCCTTGCAACAGCTTCTGCTGGCCGCTGATTCTGTAAGATAATGTCTATTGGAAGTGAGGAGAAACCAGAACAAAATATTTTCATTAATTCAGTTGGCTAGTCTGTTTGTTTGTCTCATAGCTTGTCTAACCCTGATGTGTAGTTACCTTTCGGTATAACTGTGGTCATATATTTGTCATACTTTTCAGTTACTATGTATTTTGGGAAGTTGCCGCTCCCGCTTTTTTTTTTAAATTGCAAGGTACATGTAGGCAACTTGGAAAAAATATCTGTAAAGATGTCTTATCGTTGCATAGTTGCAATTCCTGACAACACCAATAACAACCTTACAACAAAATCCATTTTCATGCAATATTTTGTTAACACAAAAATACCTAATGAGCTGATTGTCATCCCTCAGATAAATGTAAGTATGTAATATTTATCGGGGTTATAATATGCAATGTATAAACTGCTTAACAATAAATAATGTAAAAATCTGATTCACTGCAATTTACTCATGTTTATGGTACTGATGATAACACTGGCATTTAAATCACATCAGCTATGGAAGTATCTTCTTTTTCTTAACATTTTCAGATCCATACCATTGCTTCTGTGGAGACAGAAGATGCTTTGATTACTCCATTTAAACAAGTTGTTTTTAAAAAGATTCAAATGTACATATGGCTGGAGAACAAGCACTCTTATTGTTCTTTGGGAGTTTTCAACAAAATCTGATTGGCCATGATCTAAGTTTAAATCACACTGAAGTGAACATAAAGTAAAAGTATTTGTGGAAACATATGGCCAAAACTCACACAAAACCAAGTTCTCCGCAAAACACATCTACCATTCTCTGTTAGTATCAAATGAGAACTGTTTATAGAGTATGCTCCTTTCCTCGCTTTCTTCTTTGAGTCTCACAGTAAGTAACTCAGCAAAAAAATCAATAACTGATTGAAAAGAATGAGTACCATGAGACCTATATAAAATTGATTCATTGATTACATGGAGGCCTTTGTTATACATCATTTTACTTTACAGATGTGTTTCATACTGTACTATTGGAAAAACCTCTTTCTGATTAAAGAGATGTCCCTACCTATCCATTCATATATGTCCAGTAATCCATATATTTTGCATATAATATCCATAATATGCATAGATGCAGTACTGAAGCCTATGATCTGTTAGTCAAAGCTATGTGTTTATTAGTATTTCTACACCACCAAAGTCAACTAAAGAGAGGGTTGTTCCCCCCCTCTGGCGGTGTGAATATAAAAATAAACCACTGAATTACCATAAATATCAATAATGTGTCAAGCTTAATGTAAATGAACGCAATCGAAACATCAAAGCTCAGTAAATCATTAGCACTTCAAAATAAATAAAAGAAAAACTCAGTGATACATATGTATTAATTTGTTATGATTATTGTTGTAAATTTATTCTCTTTAGACACATTGTCATTGCAATGAAATGTCAGCCGGATAAAGGACCAAAGTGTATCAGAAAACCAAGGAGGAACTGCATTCATTTAGCCTTGCTATTTCGAGCATTAAAATAAAGTGGAACATGTTTCAATGTTGAATCTATGTGTTTATGGTTGTTTTAATGCAAGCATATGCACTGCTGATAAATGCAGTGTGATCTGTAATGTCTACAGGCCACATTTTGTTTAAAAAGAAAGAAAAATAGTAACACTAATTTGTAATGGTTTTCCATTTTCACCAAGTCATCTGATCTGAGAAATTACAGCCTCCATAGCTTAAAAGTGTGGCAGTGTTCATCTCATGCTAAATTGCATACCATGTTTCTCTATTATAATGCCCCATGAGAAACAAGGAAAACACTGAGTGATTATGCTGATTAAAGAAAAAAATCCTAGAAATAATCCTAGATTAAAATTGCATGAGCCAATTTGCAGAAAAAAATGAAAGCTGCAGTTCAAGCTGTGAATAAATATACAATATAGAAACAGTATGACAATTCAACTCCAATCTTTGTTGTCTTTCAAAATTGTTTAATCATAATTGTCACACCAATGTGTCTTCTGATAAGCTTTTGTTGTCTCCCGGTCATATTTTCCCACCTGTGTTTTCAGGAGAACAGATTTTTTTCTTTTTTTCTTCTTAGTCACAACAGACTAAAGAAGAATACAACTGTCTCTGGCCACGAGACAGGACACTGAGTATAGCCAGTTTTATTTCTAGGTTTGTTTGCTTCTGTGTGGTTTCAGTATAAAAACATAGCAGTGTTCATGTAAGTCATTCCTTCAGGCCTCGTGGAAATATAGGAGTGTAATGCAATACATGACAGCTCTGCGCTTAATCTTAGTGTAATACAACCCCTGCACATGCCTTCATATGCTGGTGCCACATTAAGCCTCAACACCCCATGAAATACTGTATACCTGGTACAGTAAAGCAGCCTGATACAGAACCACCCAGCATTCCTGATCATTTATATACACTCTTATCTCGTTTCTATTTCCGTCTTCTATTTCCATCTTCTTCCAATTTAATTTCTTTCACGTTAACCACAAAAAGAGAAATATATTATGCTAGTTGATGTTCTGTTCAAGAAATGTATATTTTGTGTATATTTCAGTGTATTGTGTAAAAATGTTTTCAGCCAAGTAAACATGTTCTGTTTTTACTGTTTTGTACTGTAGAACATGCGCATAAATTAAAATCGGCGACCTGAAAGAACGCTTTTGGTACTACAAGGCACATCTTCAAGAGCGCCAAGCCAACATTACATTTGTGTACATTAGCGTCATCTAGTGGCTGGCAGTGAGTACTCCAGTGCGCGTCCGTCATTTCGATTTCACCTTCTTGCATGAACTTAACGTCACTCTGCATATGACCAGACCAGACAGTCTCAATAAAAAATTAAATGCGCCTTGCATTGCTAGAATAAAAATGTCTTATTATTATTCATCTGATGGCAAAAGGGTGCGTACTTATTTGATATATACTGTATATATAGACACTTTGTGTGTATTGATATCAATTGTTTACATATCATAGATATGATGCATTCATGTATTTATATATTAAAATTGTGATTTATTAAATAACAATTTATTATTGTTGAATAATATATACATAAATTAATGCGTGACATCACACCATCATGACCACACACAACAGTCTGCTTTGTGATAATGTGGGTTCAAAAGACAAATTGAGTACTGCTGAACAACAAATAATGGCTTTGCCAAGAAATCCCAGTGGAAACACTGAATTTAAAAAATCCCTCTACTAAGGGTACATTCACAGAAACGCTGGCAACTCATGTGTTTGCTAATAGTAATTTTCACCTAGTTGATGTTTTTACACCTCTTCTCCAATAGGGAGGAACCTAAGCATCACTTGAGGGGAGCAGACAGGAAGCTCATCTCAAACAAATGCTCACCTTTTTTTTTTTAACCTCAGTATGAGCCGAGACCACTGATTGGTTCCCATGGCCAGGTCTAAGGGGTCCTGACATCTTCACCCTCCATCAGTCCTGCTGGTAAATCGCAAGTGTGCACAGTGTTGGTGGCCTCAGTCATATTAAGATCTTGTCACCTGAACTGAAATCACATCCACACCAGCTGAATATCAGAACCCAGCGTGAAACAGCAGAAGTATGAGCTTGTTTTTTATTCACAATGGTTTGTACTGGTGATTGAGCATTGCTGGACGAGAGCAGACTCATACAGTTCTGGTTCTTCACACCCCCACAAACCCCATTATACATCCCAGAGGTTTTCTCTAATTTTATGCCTTGGCTTTCCCAGTGGAGTGACTGGTATGGCTTTGTGTGTGCTGGTAAAACTGAAGCTACAGCACTAGATCCATTTTGTAACATTCTGCTCTCATGCAAAATTGCTGACAGGGCATTGTTGACCTCGAGACTGGAGGGAGCAGCAAAGAGTAGGTTACTGCTGAGGCTGATTGATGGTATGGAGACAGCAGTAAGAGGTATGGCCTTCTAGGTAGAGTCTAAGGTTGAGGCTCTTGCCTGAGGGACTGAACTGTTCCCCATAAAATTTTCAGCCTCCTCTGCCCTATCTTTACATCTGGACTGCATAGGTTCCCATTTTGCATCTGTTCATCTCATGTCTTTCACACTGTCCCACACAAATAAGAGTCAATTACAAAATGCAATAATCAATGTATGTGGTTCTGAAGTTTTATGAGATCAGCAATCAGAACAAGAAATGTTATCAAGCCTGCACAGTGTATAGTGTTTGCTTTTCAGTATCTTGTTGCTATGTGTTTGCTCGGAGTATGTTACCACTGACACACCTTAGCTGGTGCTAAGAAGTAAACAAACCTGATCAAAATATAATACAGTGTTACCATGGCATGTCTTAGTTCTAGTTTTTGTTCATATCTGAATAGATCTGCATACCACACCACAGAACTGGCCACAACAAGGGTGGGGTTGTGGAAACACTGATTCTGTTGGTATCGGGTCAAAGGTCTTACAAATACAGAACCTCAATAAAACCTTTACGCATTAAAGGAAACAAAGTGCCACAATCCTAATACTTCCTCATTGTTAAGTGTGTATGTGTGTGTGTGTGTATGTGTGTGTTCACAAACTCCTTAAGGCAGAGTTGCCAAAGTGGGTCAATACAAAGCAACTCTCATTCCCTGTTGTTGTTTTATTATTGTAATTATCAGAAAAAACATATACTGACAGACACAACAGTAATGGCAACTGGAACAGTTTTCTGCACTAAACGTGTCCCAGTTGAGGTCCACTGAAGTGTGAGAATTATAGGTCAATCATATAATCCCCTTTAAATCATTTCGGTGACTGGCATGTGAGTTACGGTGAGGGGGAATTTTTGGAACGAGGATCCCAGCCTGAAAAGGGAAGGTGCAAAGCAAGGCCGAGGATGAAATATAGCAAAGCACAACTCTTTGCTCATGCCTGTCATCATCGCTAGCTGCTGCTGTTTTTGCTCCATAAATCTTGGTGGCCGACAGCCTCCCTTAAATCAACCGCAAGTGTAATAGAACTGGAAACATCCTTTTGTTCCTGGGGACTTTGCAGCTTTATCGTTGTCTGTAAATCAGCTATATAATTCAATTTTGATGGTGGAGCATTTGGAAGTAAAATGGCACGTCTATAATTAAATAATTAGCAGTATAATCACATAGCTTCAGTTCTGATTAGTATTGATGTACTTTGCTGTCGTTTCATCTGGTGGTACCCTGCATGGTAATAAAGCGAATAATGAATCATTTGGGTGACACTGTGTCTGCTGTAAATAGATCTGTCAGGCCGGTGGAGGGATGTGTTGCATCTGCAGACAGCTGCTGGTAGAAAGGAGGCACTCTGTCATGCACTTTACATTGTTGTCTGTGCCGCACTAATGGCTTCCGTCTTTATTGACGCGCTGCTATTACTGCCAGAGATCTCTTCACAGACACATATTAGGACTGACCGAGGAGCTGAATAGCCCTAGGTGTCCCTCCACAGACCGGCAGATTAATGAACCAGAAATGTAACTAGATAAAAGATTGTCTTTTTAGTAGACACTTCCATCTTTCCTCAGGAATACAAGATTCATGCAGTTCCTCCTCGTGGGCACTGTGCTAAAGATGAAGTGAAAACAGAGCTAAGCTGAATGAACATCCTTTTTGCCCTCAGCGCAGGCTATATTTATGTCCTGTGCCTAAATGCCAAAGGAGAGCTTGGCCTATTCTCTCCTAGAGTTGGAGAGGGGCCTGGATTCCAGAGTGTAATTCAGCCTGGGTTTGCCAACTTTTCTGCCAGGCAGAATTTAGATTAATTTTATTTATAGAGACATGTATTCCATAAAAACAATGGAGTTAGTTGTGCCTTGGTGATCACAGACAAACCACAGAGTGACATGCTCGATATGATTTTGTTATCCAATATGTGAAAAGATATCTGAAGGGTTACCTGAGCCATGGGAATAGCACTATACATTTTCCTCTTCGCCTAATGCCACAAAGTGGTTAAAGTCTCTGTAAGAGGGTGTCCTGAATCCAACCAATCATGAAATTGAGTACTTCAATCAATTGTTTTGTGAATATCCTGTTAATGTGGGTAGCAGTCTCCTTATGAGTCTTGTTCTCTAACATGCATTTTGCAGACGCTATTATCCAGAGTGACTCCCATGACAATAGAACATAAGTGTATCCCCAACCAGGCTCGGAACACTCCCAGACAAGTGAGTGTGAGCATAACACTATTCAAGCCCTACCACAAGTTAACTTGTGAACTCTGACAAAAGCCAAATATACTACGATACAACAGTCCCTAGAACACAGATTCATAATATATAATAATAATACACATAAAATGAACATCAAATGCAAGAAGTAGCAGGCGTTAGGGGGTGGGGACAGAAGTAGAATCGAGATGCAGTCTGAAGAGGTGGGTCTTCAGATGCATTAATAAGTAGGCTATGCATCTGGCTTTAGGTGTTCCAGGATGTTCACTAAAGATGATTCATTAATGGGTTAATCAAACAACAAATCCACAGCATTCCTGTTCAGAACTAAGGCCGAATCCTAACCAGAAAGATTTTACATGAACGTAAGGCCTTTTACTAATACACTAATTGGAGGTTGGTCTCCTGTAGGTGTTGGCAGTTCTCACCATATGCAGGGCAGGACAGGAAATACAATTGGCTTATTGAACTAAAGACCCAGGTCCCTCATTGAGGGGACCAATTGTATTCTTGCCTTCACTCTGGAGGGTAATGCCACCATTTCAGCCAGACTCACCTTTAATTCTGAGCTCCATGCATATATTTATACCACCCTTTAATGTTTCACAGTTTCAGTCACTCCCTCGTCTGTGAACTGCTTTATGAGTACATTGTGACCTGGGTCTTTGTGCCAGCTTATTACAGTAAACTACATTCATTTCCTCTCCCTCTACTGTAAGGCCTTCCTACACATCCACCTTTTATATTAGTGAAAATATCCCTTTATTAAACAGGAACAGACATGCAATACCATATCAAATGAGCCTGTGTTACTTTAGTCTATATAAACATACAGTAAAATGGACACCCACAACAACTTCAATTGCAGAATTTAGATTTACATTGCATTGCTCTTTATAAATATTTGTCTTTGGACAAGTTTTGCAGAAAATAGTGAGCATATACATCTATATTTTAGACTATATATTTTTAAATGTGTTATGTCCAGAACTATTTTATACCACCTTTAAAAATGACACACTTTATGTAAAAATAACATGACAACAAGATGTAAAACATCTTGAACCTAGAATACGGTTACTATGACAACAGCCAAAATTGGACGCAATGGAAAGAGACTTCCGTAAGGAAGAGTCAAAAACGAATGCGGTGAGGGTACACTGACAACAAGCTACTGTTTCAAACGACTGATATATTAGTATCCATGTATTTTTACATAAAAATGGCAGGCTGTAAAAAGGAGGTAGACCAGGTTAGCCAGCAAAAAATAGTCACTTCGCTCTCTGTACTAAATCGGTCGTATATTTGCATTTTAAACTTTCCAAAAATATATAAAATTGTCACAAATGTTAAAGGTATGTAGGTTGCCTTCTTATCACTGTGCCCACCGCGATATCTAGCTATGCAGTCAGTCAGCTAGCTTGCAACCACCTTGCCCTTTCCGATTTCTCACCCCGAAACTGCACCAAGCATGTTACACTGCTAGATCGCACCATCTCTATTGCTAAGAGAGGGGTGTTGTGTTTAAATATAAAAACATATATGCTTATCAGCATTATAACCGAGTTGAAAGGGAACAAATATCAAACTTTACCAATATTAAATGCTAATAAATAGTTTAGCTTTTTTTAAACGTTTTTCTCCTTTAAATTGCTCCGATATTATAGAAGTGGACTGTTCCAATGGAATATTCTTGCCCTTTTTTTCTTGTGAAAGTACATGACGTCACCCTAGTTGTTTGGAAGGAGAAAAAGATACAGGCAACAGTATTATCCGAAATATAGACCGGCTCCGGCACGGTTTTATGATTAAAGTGGCATTTTCCAGCTCTTGAACCATGTCTACCCCGGCTAGAAGACGGCTTATGAGAGACTTCAAAAGGTAGTAGCTGCCTTGCTACTTTCACAAATGTTTTGCTGCAATGTTTTCACTGTCATTGGTGTTAGCTAGCTAGTTAGCTGGCTAACACAGCTGCGGTACTTACTTAGTTAGCTGGCTAGGCCTGTAATGCATAGATAGCTGTCTAGCTTGCATGTTAGCTGTTTACGTTTCTGTTGTTTGTTTCTTAGCGTGTCCTATCTGACACAATTCATGTGAAATTTCGAGTCACATTTGTTGTGTCAGAATTAGTCGATGTAAGAGCTGTACGTTGCCTTCTGTGCATCGCTGCTTTGTTCTTGTTGGTGTCTCAAGCTAACTAGATAGTTCGTAAACTGTGTAGTTTGCTAGATATGTGGCTAGCGAGGACGAACTGTTTCTTAAGTTAGCTAAATGATCAAAGACATTAGTTGGCTTGTTGTCTGACGTTAGCTCAGAATTCTTCAACATTGAAGCTGAAGCTATGGGTGGCTGATTGTTTGACTCCCCAGCTGGTTGCCCTTATATTCGCAAGTCCCAAACTATTTGCCAACTTCACAGCGAAGATGGCAGTAAAGATGAAAGAGGGTATGCACACTTGACTCACAGCGGACCAAGTTAGCCATCAGTTGCTTTTTAGTAGACCATTAATTGCTGTCTAGCTTGCTATGATGATGCTGTCTAGTTTGCAAGTAAAACAATAGGTGTAATTTATTTGTCATTGCGTCTTGCTTCCTAACTAGCTGAACTATTGTATTGTAATAAGCATCTGAATTGTGTACACCTTTTACAAAGCTTGCAAGCTGACTTAGTAGGCTAGTTAGATAGCTATAATCTTACCCATATTCAGGAAGAATAATGGACTTGATTATTAGATAGTTAGCTTTGCAACATTGATATTATCTTGCATTTTTCCTAATGTGACATCTTGTACGTAATTAAATGAGCATTCTATGACGTCTGAAATGCTAAAGAGGAAATGTCAGTAACGAAAATTAAGCGATGCCTATGAACGTTTGTAAAACAGGAAATGGGCCATTTGCTTGGTATTTCTATTAAAATTTTGCAGAATGGGAGCCTACATCTTTCCTGAAATTTGTGTGCTTTTCCCTCTCATTCCCTCTGTCCATTCATATACCTTGGACCACACCTAAGTACTTTCATGTAAAGTCAAGATTTTTGTTTGTGTGGACACAATGGCCTGTACACTTTTGTGGATATATCAACATTTGGAAAATATCCTTATATTTTCCTGATTATGTAGGGTGTAAGCCCTTAGTTATTTAAGGCATTAATATGTTGGTAATATTGTAATGAACTGATGCCAACATTTGGAAGTCATACCACCTGGAGTACTCAGTTTACTTCCATTGCTTATTGAAAGCAATTGAATTGATTAAGCATGGTTAACAGTGGCGTCACATGACTGGACGTGAATATACCAGTTTAAGATCTTATTTATTTACTTATTTATACTTATTAAAATGTTAGGACTAAGCTAGAGAAAGTTCTCATGTATTGTTTCATTGTTCTGGTTAAACTGCTTTGTTACTTCTGTTGGAGGGCTTTGGAATACAAAGTATTTGCTATCTAGGATACCAGGATTAGGCATGTATATTTATCATTGAACATCAAGAAACATACTCAGCAGGGGAAAAAATAAATATAGGCCTTAGTAGGTAGACCTAAGGTAACACAAGTGTTTGTTTTAATGTGTGGTAAAATGATAGATTGAAAATATTGCAACTATGGTTATAGCTATTAAATGTTGAGGTAGTTGTTCTTGTAATGTCAATCCTGAATATAAATGATATGTCTCGCATATAAGCCTTGGGCAGCAGTGTAGCATAGTGGTTAAGGAGCAGGATTCGTAATCGAAAGGTTGCCGGTTTGATTACCCACGGGGTACCCTTGGGCAAGGTACTTAACCCACAATTGCCTCAGTAAATACCCAGCTGTATAAATGGATAACATTGTAAAAACCTGTAATTGATGTAAGTTGCTCTGGATAAAAGCGTTTGCTAAATGCCAATAATGTAATGTAAAAGCCTTGATCATAGTCAAGGTGACATGACGACATACACATGGTGGAAGTGGATTGCTATCTGATGAGGCTGTGTGGATCTGTTGTTTTGTGAAGTCACTTAACTGACTACTTTTAGCATGTTAATTACCCAAGAAATTAGGTAGGCTTTCAGTTGATATACAATGTTAACAGTAGGCTGTAAAATTTCAGTATGTTTGACCTGCCCAATAAGCAAAGGCATCACTATTGTATGATTTACAAATAATTTAATCATATTCGACAAAATAACTTTGTGCTCCTATAATTTAAAGTAATTAATTGATACTCTTTAATCACATTCTTTTTTATGTACTGAGTATATAGAGGTTTTCTTTGAAATTGTTAAATTTGACAGTTCTGCTGTTCTTCTGTCCTTTGTTTGGCATTTTAATGTTGTTGTTCTTAGGAATCCGGTTTTGTAAGATGTCAATAGATGTGGATTAACATCAGAAGTATTTGAAGGAAATGTGGATTTTACTTGCTTAGACTGAATGTAATAAAAAATGTAGTCCTTGTAGGCAGATATTTAGTGAAATAAATGTGACACTGTGGTTGTAATATGACATTCCTGAGTTGTGGTTTAAGCTTTGTACTCTATCTTAGATGTGGGATCATTTTCCAGGTTTGACGCTGTTCTGTTCTCTTTGCTAGCAGCAGCCAAGAGTAGTATAAACACAGTGCAATAGTGCTTGGATGAAACTACATGGGCATTCATGTTTGAGGCCATGTACTCCAAGTAATCCTATGCAGTACATAATTGTACATAATGGTGAGATATACTAATACAATATCAGTTTATAATTACATATTACAGCAAACATTCCGTGTGAAGTTCCTGCTGTCCTCTCATTGGTCAGCTATGGAAGATGATCAGCAAGGTCATAAGGAAGTTGTCTCGAGGGAAGGGTCTGTTGCTTGTGAAAGGGGACCTTGGGAGGGGTAAGCATGACTTCAGGCCACCTTCTGCCAGTATAGTCACCAGATGGGAGATATTCCTGCATCCGAAAGGCAGTGATGGACACCTGTTGAGGGGAGGGAGGTGTATTTTGATCACTAGCGGAAGCAGGCTGTAGACATAGGCTGATATGGTGATGGGGTAACCTTATCACAAGCTGTTACTCCAGCCTCCAGCAGGATGGCTCCATGGGACACAGTGGAAGTGACCCATGAAAGAGGAGGGTGGGATGGGTTCGGCTTCAGTCGCTAACCCATTTACTGCTTTCTAGTTAAGGAGTAGAAATGAGAGGTCACTATTTAATGGAGAGCCCATGAGGACAAGTGGCTTTTTTAAAATCCCTTTTTGTTAAAATCCTTTTAGAAGATTTTGGATTGTTATTTAACAGGACACATTTCTGTCTGGGCAGCTAGATGGACATTATAGCAGTCCAGCCTCTCAGAGATCCATGCAGAAGTTTTTCTGCATCTTTGAGAGAAGCTGAGAGAAGTTTAATCTGTCTATTTAAAATGAAAAAAAGGATAACTCTGATTATGTTTTTGACACAAGATTCCAGAGGGAGATCAGGGTCTTTTTTTCAATCAAAATCTGTGAATTGGAATCAGTCTAATTAGAAATGGGTCCATGACAGACCTCATCTGTTTAAATTAGTATGACCTATTGCAACACAGTGGAAAACGAAGGCTGGCCAACCAAGCATAGAGAGGTTCTAGCATGGCTTGACTCTGCATGTTTCCAAAGGGAGAGAAGGGCTATAACTGCAGCAAAGTGTGGCTCAATATTGTGAAAAGCCACATTGGTTTTCAATACAGGCATTAGTATTTTTTTGTTCACCATGCCCAAAAAGATTTACTACGGAATGAATCAATTATTACAAGATTAATGGGATGGCAATGAAGTCGATAACTGAATAGCTGATGAAGAATTGAGTACCATAAGACACAAAGGAGCAGTTTTTTCTATCTGTTATTGACTGTGAGGGCAGATCACCTGAGATTATGAGATTAATTAAAGTGCTGCTTCATGAAGACATTGGAAAGGCTGTGAGTAGTCGGTGAATAGATGTGCTCAGGAAGCAGGTCACAGTCACATGGTTGGAGCACTTTGGTCACGGCCAGTTATAGAATGAAAACACTGGCAGGAAGGGAACAGAGAAAACCAGCAGGTCCACAGAGAGGTCTGCATAGGAGAAGAGGAAGTGATTAAACTGTGGTGGGGCAAGTTAACAAGTTAACTACAGAAGAGGCTTGCTTTCTTTGCAGATGATACTGTAGGAATGAACCAACCTCCCTAATAACACTGGTCCTATTTATCTCACTCACTGACAGAGGCAGAGTGGGTTACTGAGACTGGGGGACAGAAATTGTGTTTGAAAGCCTGAACACCTTGTGTTTTTTATATTTTATACATCCCAATCAAGAAAATATATGCACAACTGTATTTATACTAACCAGTTCACTAGCTATCATAATTGAATACCCATACCCAACAGCAGGCGACATCTTTAATTAATTGAGCAGATGTTGGCTAAGAGCATGGCTTTATCGTGTACGCTTAGTGCAGTACAAAAAAGCATTTAAATTGAAAAAATGCCTGGAGTTGAGTGAAGGGTTGTTCAGCCACACAAGACATCTTCAGAAATTGATTTAGCTAGCCATTTAGCTAGACATCACACTCTTCATAAAGGGTTGACCTTTTACGAGCAACCCGTCTTCATTTCGTTTCAGTTTGAATTAAGGGGACACTACTTTCTGGCAGATGTTTTCACTTCTTAGGCCTTGTGGTGAAAAGATAATTGGCAAGGAGAACAGTATGTCCGTCGAAGTTCAGCATAGTCTACTTGCTTTTGAAAGCAGCTTTTTCTGCTTTGCATGTTCAGAAATGAGTATGCATTTAAAAACACAAGTACCTATTTTGTGATCTGTTCAAGGTGGTTGAATGTCGATCCGTCTAGTTTTCACTCAATATAAAAACATTTGGCTATATTACAATAAGGATTATAGCATGGTGCTGTCTACTGAAGTGCAGACAGAAGTTCAGACGTTGAAAGAAAAGGTTGTGTCATCTCTTACCAATAAAAGGCAATCCTACAAGCACGGAAACTTAAGAGAAAAAAACACAATTTGTTATAGAGCATTAAAATGTGTTTTCAAGTCTACGGTGATGTAATTTTAGCAGTTTTTTTGAGTATTGTTGTGATCAAATGGTGTCCCTGAGGCAAGAGTTGTACAAAAGCCAACAAGAAATTGTTGCTACCATTTGTACTGTGCTTTAATTCACTCTCCAGGCCTTGAACAAATCATTTAAATGGATCGCAACACGATGGCCATAGTTTCCTGTGCACTTTCATTATAATGAAGAGGGTTTCTTCCTTTTTTTTGTTTCCTCACAGGCTTCAAGAAGACCCTCCAGCTGGCGTGAGTGGTGCTCCATCAGAAAACAATATCATGATGTGGAATGCAGTTATTTTTGGGTGAGCTCTTTAAATCCACCCCTCCCATTGTTCCACTGAGCTGATCGCCGCCGGTACATTTGAAACCCACACATCAGATAGATGCAGGCAGGTGGTGCTCAGGACCACCCGACCTTCTGTAACCTCAAAGCGCTGCTCTGATACAGAGAGTGATGAGCACAGCTGGCCGGCTTTATCTTATTAATGGGAAATTATGGAGGTCTTCAGTGTCGCCTCTTAAGTGGGAAATAATTTGCTTTGAAGATGCCCTTATCCAGGGCGGGTGGCATAGCTTACATTTTTCATGTTCTCTATTGATACTACTGAATATATTTACTGAAGAATGTTAGACTAGATACTCTGCACAGTCGTATAACTGCAGTGTTTCACCTGGTATTCCATTCTGCAGCTTTCTGGCCACACAACTAGTTACCAAATCCACCACTCCTCACTGCGACCCTCAAATGACCAGTAGTAATCTCTTGACTCAGCCAGATTGTGTGCCTATAATGCTGATTTTTGCATTCTACTGGTCATAAAAAAGTAAGGAATTATGTGTCTGTGTTCATTTAAATCAGTACTTCTGTGTAATTATTCTGTTTTCTTATATCTGTCTCTCCATTTGCAGACCTGAGGGCACCCCATTTGAAGATGGTAAGTTAATGGCTTACTCAACCCTTTCAGATGTAAAGTTTTAAAAAGAATAAAATATTAGTGTCCTACTGTATAATTACTACAGTTCCTGCCCAGCTCCATTTTAATCTGTTGCAACTATGTTTTTTGCATATGAAAAATCTTGTAATACGAATAAGACCGCAACTGAGGTTGTTTGCATGTAATTGGAGGTGGAAGTGAGTAAAGATCTGGATTCAGGTTCACACCTTCAGTCTGTAGTGGTACTGAAATATCCCTGCTGCTGAGCCAGCATTCATATTTAATCTCTTATTAGTCTCGTCACACATTATTCGCAGCTGGGTTGAATCTTGTCTCAGTCAAGGATTAATGCTTGTCATGGGGAGTGTATTTTTAGCAGCCATAATTGCTTCTCTCTCCGCAGGAACTTTTAAGCTTGTGATAGAATTTTCAGAAGAGTACCCAAACAAGCCTCCCACAGTTCGATTCATCTCCAAAATGTTTCACCCAAATGGTAAGAGACTCGGCATATCTTTGGGCTCATGTGTCGACAAGAATCAACCTCCCTGTTTGTGTTGTTTTTAAAAACGCCAAAGCATGAAACATTAATGTCAGTACATTAGGAGCAGCATGTACCAGAGCCTGAAGAACTGCAATTGGTGGAATATAAATTAAGACTATGGGATAAATGGGAATTCTGCTCCAGTAACCAAAGCAGTCATATCCTGGATAGCAACAAAAAAAGTTATAACCCCATTCTATAAGAATTCAGAGAACACATGGACAGGAAGGATGGTAGAGTTGTTCTGGTTAAATGGTGAAAAGTTTTCAGTTCAGAAATTGAGCAAAGGTGCTGTTAAATATCCAGTCTGTAGAGATGTCCACAAAAAGGTTTTCAAGGTACAAGTTATATACACAAAAAAGATTCACAGAAAGTGGCTAAAAACATGATAAAGATAACAAACAGGTCAGCCATATAGAGTTAAAGGTTATTATATTAACCCCAAACAATTTGGCCTACTTTATCCAATGCAAATTGAACACACTATTTCACAGCAAAGCTACTTCTAAGCCACTAATTTTCTTGTGTGACTTGACTTTTTCCACCTTATATACTTCCCTCCTTACTTTCAGTTCTTATCTAAAGAGAATGTGTCTTCTATGTTTCACATCCAGGTCTCACATGCTGAAAACCCACAGTATTGCACATATCATACTTGCCATTCCAGTTCAGACATTTTAGAATGCAGGTTGTAGGACTTGGCGGAATAGTTAGCTAGCTATCTCCGTAGACCATTTCTCCATTTGAATTGTGTTTTAATAAGTTTTCCCTCTTTAGTTGATGTATTGAATGAAGACTAACCCACAACACATTGTTTCACTTTGATTTTGCTCAATCACTCACATCTTCAGTGTGTGATGTCATCTTTGTGTAACTTCTATAGTCATCCTTCATCTGAGCTGGTATGATTCTTAAGTAGTTTCTGATTTTTTTTTTTTTTTTTTGGAAGGCAACTGGAGTGGGGAAAAATATGAACAGGGCTTATGTTTAAATAATCATGTGAAAGTAACCTCCTCAAAGTACAGGATCAATAAATTATTTCAAATTTTTAATCTTAAGTTTATGCAGATGGAAGTATATGTCTAGACATCCTTCAGAATCGCTGGAGCCCTACGTATGACGTCTCCTCTATCCTGACATCTATCCAGGTGGGTTGGAACCCTTGGCAGCTTCTCATTTTGTGAGGAGTGCTGTTTCTCTCTGTGTGCATGCCTGTCTACAGAATTATTGCTGACACTACGAAAGTGTGTGTTACTGCTGCTCTGCATTTTAGATGGATTTTTGTCATAAATATATAATGCCTTGCCTGCTTGCTGTCTGCTCTGCTTGTGATAGTAACTTTAGAAATGTAGGGCACCACTGTCATTGTCTTACTGACACTGAACGTTGTCTACCAGTGCAAGGCCAGGCTGTAAGATGTATAAATCTAGATTATAGATTTTTTGTTTCCATTAAAAATGTGTTTGTCAAGAACACCTGCAGATGCTATCTTGTAGATTAAGTAAAAACATTAAAAAATGCATTGAAACATTTTCAAATGTGGTGCAGGACTGGTGTATAATAATAATAATGAGGACTTGAAGACTTTTTGAACCAAAATAAATATGTTTTTAAAATAATCTAGTAATTGTTCCAGGCTCTTGTCTGGCAAAATGTTCTTGTCTTTTAATGCCTTTCCAGTGTCTTTGTTTACATTTGGAATGAAAATACATTGCCCTGCAGTTTATCTCAACATGAGCACCTTTGTATAGGAATGACAGCCAGTGCTGCTGACTGCTTTTCTGAAGGGAGATCCACTGTGGCAATCTGTGAAGCAGCTCACAGAGTTTGTGTTGCACAGGGGGCTTTCTGTTCATTGAAACTACAAATAGACGTATCCCATTTTCTGCTCCTTTGGCCCGCCTGCAACTCCCACCACAGCATAGCGCCGAATGCTTGTTACGTAAAATGCCAAATGCCAATAATGTAATGTAAATGCATTTCTAACCCATCTGTTCTTTACTGTGTCCCCCAAAACAAAGTCCCTGCTGGATGAACCGAACCCCAACAGCCCAGCCAACAGCCAGGCCGCACAGCTTTACCAAGAGAACAAGCGTGAGTACGAGAAGCGTGTGTCCGCCATTGTGGAGCAGAGCTGGAGAGACTCCTAACACACAAGAGCGTGTGTGTATGTGTGTACGCGCTCTTCGACACTGCTATCAAACCCAGTCTTTCATTTACCTCATCAAGAAAAAGGAGTCAACAACGGAACTTATAAGTGCCACAAGTCAAAAAAAAAAAAGAAAAAAAATGTAGGGACGTTTACTTGCTTGCCAACACCTTTGAAGAAAAATGATCTTTTAGGTTTGTGTTGTTCTTAATTTTTTTTTTAATTGCATGATGTGAAATAAGTTATTGCTAACAGAATTTGTAATATATCTCTCTTTTTGTTGTTGGATTGATGCTGTTACTGTTCCGTTTCTATAGAACCTTTTATTTTTAAATGTTTTCTGGTTTGGCTGTTGGAGAGTAATGTCTGATTTTTTTGTTGTTGTTGAATGAATGGCTACTTTGTTGACTTCTGCAATATCAGTCATGTATCAAAAATGTAAAAGAGGCATCCGGTAATTAAATTAGCTTGACCAGCATTTAACTTGATTATTATTTTGTAAAAATGTTTTGGTTATTAAAGCTAGTGTACATAAATAACATCAACTAAGACTATCTGTGTATCTTCTGTGCACAAATTGGTGAGACATGTTTTTAGGATAACTTTTAAAAAACAGTTGTTTAGGTGGAAAGCAAATTAAACCAAAGCCATTCTGGCACAAAGGGATCCTTTGGTGTAGGTGCTATAAACAAGGATAGTCCACCACCTGCCTGCACCATGAAATTCAGCTCACAATTGATCAAGGGCTGACTGCATTTCTTATGAGCTGCACACACTGATCATGTCCATATCTGACAACATATCTGCTGTTCTTAAGCCATGTTTTTCTTGCCTGCTGTGTGGTCTTTCAAGTTACGTCATCCAAATTAAGGTAAATGAAGAGAGTGGCGAGTTCACTTTATGGTGAACAAAACTGTCATGAATGGCAGACATTTTTCATGAAATCAGATTCTGAGAAACTGTTGGGTATGTGGTGGCTAGTGTCTTGTTTCCACATAATATAATGAGAAGGGAGATGCTATAAAGTTAGTTTTTGTGAATTTATTACAACAATGTATACTTAATATGCTGTATAAACATAATAAAATACATTTTACAGACTTTGAGATTGCTCTACCAAGAATAATCTTGTTCCTGAACAAAAAAAAAAACACCATGTCAGCTGCACTTGGTTTTGTTGTGGAAAGTTACTTCTGTTGCTTGAAAAACCAGCTAGGAGTGACACAGCTGGGGTTGCTATGGAAACAGGAGGAGACAAGGACCGGTTACATGCTCTGTAGGCATCATTGCTGCTCTAACGGCATTTGCAAAGGTGTGGTGCTGCTGTAATCAAGCAACTCTCCACCCTGTTCGCAGAGAATAAAACATGGCTTCATCATTACTAAACAAACTAAAACCAAAATATCAGGGAGTGAATATACTTGGCTCCTGGAACACAGTGGGCCAGAGAGTTTATTAGAAGGATGTCAGAAGAAATGGCAGTTACTACAGATCATGAGCATTCTACATTAATTTGTGTTTTTTTGAGTCTTTCTCAGGAGCCCGACTTTTACTGAAATCAACGCTGCAAGTATACTTTGACACCAAGATTCAGTGACGTCCCCTTCAAGTCTCACAGATTTACAGTTCTCTGGATTCTGGAGATGTCCTTTCAATTAGAAGCTGATCAACACCTATGGAAGCTTTCTTCTTTCACAACACATGCCAATGTCTGTTTATTAATACAGGGAAAAAAACAAATTTCCACCAAATAAAAAGAAGTCAGCACAGGAGTTGCTGTCTATTGTAGTATGAAGAAATAATAAGCACTAAGCAGCAGTACACAGTGAATTATGTAACAGTGTTTGTCCACTCCTTAAAATATCTGCCCTGTTATCTGGGAGTGCACACACAGTGGAAGGAATCTTCATTCCCACATTCTCTCAAAGGCAATCCTCTAAAAATAGTTACAGCACCACTGATTAAATATAGTTTAGCCTTTATCCAATTGATTACAATGCATGTATGCGCTATACATAGTAATTTTTTTGGCTAAAATAGCTTCCCCGAAGATGAAGTTGACTTTCTTAATGACCTAAATCAAAGTAAGGAGCCATAGAAACGTTTCCTTTTAAAGTCTACTCCAAAAGTTAGCCATCACCAGACAGGGCCACAGCAAAAGGGAATAGACACTGGACTCAGGGACTCCCAGTAATTCTGAATGCAGCTGGAAAGAATACCAGGAACCCGCCTGTTCAGCAGACACACGCTGTATAGGATACTTACTTGATACATGGTGCTAGCAGAGCAGACTCCATATTTGCCAAGAGGGTCAAAATCACCCAGAATACAAATATAACATATGATCGCAAGTCATGAAAAACAAACGTTTATTTAAAAAACAATGAGATAATTAAAAAATACTTAATACAGTGGCCTCAGTACCTGTGGACCCCAATGAGGCTGACGTATACTGTCGCTGGTATCCAAAGATAACCCTTGCCAGCCTTTTTGCATAAGACACAAAGCCGGGTTTTTTGAAACACAGAATCCATGATAACTTGGTACTAAATGTCCTCAAAAAGAGTTCATAAAGATCATCTGGTCATCTTCTGGAATCCTTGGGTTGAATACTTCATACGCCCTCTCCCTGGCCAGCTCTGGTCACCGACGCTGTAGGTGAAATGGAGGCAGAAGAAGAGCATTATATTATTAAGTTGTCAACACCTTATTTAACTCCAGTCCCTGGGTCAAATGTCAAGTCACTACTATTTTCAAGCTGTCATATACTGTGTCATTTTCATTATTTACGTTTAAGCCTTTAGTACACCTGTTGCTTAAATCTTTCCTGTGTAGATTCACATTACATTATTGTCATTTAGCAGATGCTCTTCTCCAGAGCAACTTAAATGTGTTACAATTTTTACATCATCCATTTATACAGCTGGATATTTACTGAGGCAACTGTGGGTTAAGTACCTTGCCCAGGGGTACAGCAGCCGTGCCCCAGCGGGAAATCAAAACGGCAACCTTTTGGTGACAAGCTCTGTACCTTAGCACTAATCTACACTGCTGCCCCTGTTGTACATTTCTGATGGGATGTGCAACTCAGTTTTGTATTAATCAACTCAACAGCAGATTATAATGTCTGAAGATCAACAATTCAGTTTAAAAGAAAGTCCCAGTATAAATAAAAGGAGATACATACACTATCAGAATAGTAGAATGGTGCTTTTTAAAGCCAAGAGCAGATCCTTTCAGTTACAGTTAGGGGCATTCAAGACAGAACAACTTGTAGGGTCCAGTTAAGCATGTAAAGTTTACAAGCTCTATACACTTGAGGTGATCGAGGTAATTCACAGCAGCAAAGGCAATGACAGAGCCACTTAAAAGGTAAAGGGGCCGACTGACAGCTTTCAGGTAAATTGCAGAATACTATTTCAATGTGTACTTATTCATTGCTAAAATGTAAAATGATTGCAAGGATTTGTCACTAAATAGAATCTTACTTAAGCAATGAATGCTCAGTGGAATTCAGCTTTGTGCCACACAAGACAGCGGACCTATATACAGGATGACTTATAATACATGTACATGCTCTGCTTATTAAGGGAAGGGGGGGAATCTCTCAGACTGCCAGGTCGTTAAAGGGTGCAGTCCATGTGGATACTTAGCCACTAAACACAGGAGCGCACAGTTAACTACTTTAAACAGAATTTGATATTAACAAAATATAGAAAAATGGTCAAAATACTCATCTTCTATTTAAGGTTGAAAACTACTTTTGTGGCACTGGAAGCACAATGCACAGTATTTCTTCAAATCCTTTCAAACCAGACTAATAACTGCTTTAGCCTACTAACACTGTCAACAGGTGACTAAACTCAAGCCGCCAGTCAAGTCTTAAGTCAATGCAGTGAAGTAGCAAACCCAAAGTGACTGGCTAGCTAGATCAATCATAGCGGCAGTATAGGATAGTGGTTAAGGAGCAGGACTTGTAGCCGAAAGATTGCCAGTTCGATTCCCCGGGGGGGGCACTGCCGCTGTACCGTTGATCAAGGTACTTACCCCACAATTGCCTCAGCAAATATCCAGCTGTATAAATGGATAACATTGTGTAAACCTATAGGCTAATTGATGCAAGTCGCTCTGGATAAGAGTTTCTGCTAAACGCCAAACGGATTGGATCGAGGGTAAAATTTGTGAATTTCGACAGGACATCGATGCTATATTCCCTGCCTGTGTGATGTTCGACATGTTACTCAAATTTTCGACTGGGATCAATTGATGGCATTGATGTTAACAATGTAGCGACTGACATAATGTATCTACATGACAGTATGAACAAAATACCCTGCAATGCTACTTTGGCTGGCTAGGTAGTACAACTGACAACAAGAAAGCAATAATAACATAGACTAACCGGGTGGCGAACACACCACAGCAGTCTGCACTTGCACTTTACCTGTTGTTTAACTATCTCGTCTCTTGTTTTAAAAACGGGAGCATCGTGAACTACAATTCCATCGGCCATCTCCTTCACTTTCTCCAGTAAGGCTGGATTGTACCTGTTAAAACACAAATTAGTGTGCAGTGAGTTAACTATCGCAACTGGTTATTGGCTAGCTAACATCAGTTAGGCTGCAAGTTTATTAAGGCCAAAGAAAGTCAGCTGATTGCGAACAAACAAATGAACTTAGCTTGCTACTTGTCTTAAATAAGTGGTGGCACTGTTACAGACAAAAAACTCACTGACAAATGCATGCATGATTCAATTTAGCTTTCTAGCTAGCTAGTTAGCTAACGTTACACACCGACAACCGAGGAAGACGTGGTTCGCCCAAACCATAGACAAAGCCAGAAGGTGGTCCAAGTGCGGATCTTCGTAGTCGCCGATGTTCCTAAAAATAAACTCTCTCCTGGACTTCCAATGTTTTTCACTTTCCGAGATGGACCGAAATGTGTCAATGAGCTCGGCCAACTTCCGATTCTGTCCAATGAACTCTTCAATATCACCGTCAGCCATCTCGGACACCTATCTTCCCAACAATGCAAGACACGCTTGCAAACAAAATGCTGGGGAATTATACGCCACACCCACAAGGGCTAACGCGCATGTGCAGCAGAGGATTCGCACACAGAGCGAAGACGCTCTTGTGACAGTGTCACCCGGCGGTGAAGTTGAGAAGTACGTACTGAGATTTCAACCTGGCGTAATTTAATTTCTAAACGGCAATACTGTAACTTACACAATTATAACGTGTCTCGCTTCTCCGTTTATCCATTTACAACACAGAGTAAATTATGAGAAATAGCAGAGAAAAATATCAGGAATAGACAGTAATATTATCTGAAGATATTTTAATCTGTTTTAGCATTTTCAAGGACTATAAAGGCAAGAAGCTACACTAGCTCAGTCTTCTGTTCTCAATACGAAATGAGTGAATTAATTAATTAATTAATCAGTCAAATAGTCAATCTATCAATCTATCAAGGTCCATTTGATATTGCACACACAGAAGCATACAGACATATAGGTATGTAATGTAATCTGATATGGTACATCATGATATGACAATAAGCCAAGTCTGACATTTCACTTTGTTTGAAACCGTAGAGTTGTTTTAAGTGTAAATGGATGATGACCAGATCACTTGGATCTTGTCTCTGCTCATAGTTCCCAGTACTGTTATGCTGATGACAGCTCAACTCTTGTTCTCCTTTACCCAGTCTGAGTCACAGCTCTCTGTCCACATTACTGCATGCCTGCACGGAGATATGTAACTGGACATTCAACTGTCATCTTAACCTCAGCCTCCCTCAGACAGACCCACACAATTTATGAGCCAAACCCTCACCTCTTCTAGACCTGCTCATAATTATTCATGCTTCAACACCTTCCTACACCACATAACCCCACCACACAGAGATCATATTCTCCCACACCACAAGGAACTTCTGTGTTACTCTTAATGACAAGAGCTCTCTCAGAGCTGATTGATGACACAGCCCTGCAGGTTCCTCCCCAACAACATAAAAAGAGTTCCTCTGTTTTTCAAAACCTGCTCTCCCCAACTCCTGGTCCAGGCCCTTGTCTTATGCACTTGGACTATGGAAACTGTTGGTCTGCCTCCCAGAAAGCTCAAACTCATTCAGAATTCTGCTGCTAGACTGGTCACCAACCTTCAAATCCTGCCATTCTGTCCTCCTTCATTAGGTACCAGTCATTTCTTGCATCATATTCAAGACTCTAGTGCTTACTTACTGGGAGTCAAGGGCAGGGCTCATGCATATTTTCAGTTAATCATTAGACCTTGCACCATTGCATGAACCGTGCAATGAGCAGTCTCTGGTTATCTGGCAGTTTCTCCTTGCCAACTTGCCTTTATTCCTCACTTAATCACTCAAAATCTTTCACAGTTGAATAAAAACACAGCTGTTCAGATTTTTCCCACAATTCAGACATGTCCTATGCCAAGTATCAATATGTGATAAGTCCTGAAATAGTGTAGGTACTACACTACTGTATGTGGTATGTGGTACAATGCAAGATAATATTGCTCTCATGGATCATTTGGCACCATAGTCCTACAAATATATCAGGCAATGTTAATCTACAGGTCATGATTGGGCTGTATGTACACGTTAGTGATACATTAATCTCGTATGTTAATCTTTCAGCTCTATTTCAACTTGATACACATTTACTGTATTGTACACCTAGTAAGTGGTATGTATTTATACATCTTGCTATGATGGCCGTGCGGATTTCTCTGGGCAAGATTTTCTACCAAATTAATAATAATGGACTAGAATACAACGCTATTCAAAATGAAGGCCTGCTGTATACCTGCATATGTTAACTTTATATTTGTCAGCAATATAGTGCTGGGAGTGTGGGCGTAGTAAGCATAAAAATAGTCAGGAGCTGTATATTCAATGATTCTGTTGTTCAGCAATTTTTGGCAGTTGACTCAACATTTTATATGTGTTAGGTTAATGTGCCTCACCTGTCAATAGCTTGGGTAGGTTGCACTTATAGATACTCCAATTGTTTGGAAGCAGCCCCACTTTAAATGTCATATAACATCCCATCACCAACATATATTTCATTGGGAAATCATTATTGCATGACAATGAATAACTAAAACATACAAAGAGAACAAACGAACTATCGTATAGTAAACATCTTGTCCAATATAGCCTCGTATAATTCTGCCTCCTCTAGTAAGTAAGTTACTTATAATGGAATTAATATATGAAGTTTCATCTGTGCATTTTAAAACCGTCGGATTAGACAGTGTCCAGATTTTCTACTGAAGAATAGGATGTGATTCTGTGAACTTGAGGAATGACATGATACCGATACCTTTCCAGTCTATACTAATGAGAAAAAAATATTCCTAACACACAGCACTATGTAAGGAGGTAAGCACAGGTATTTTTGTATTCAATAATTCTTGCTCCTTCTGGCCCTGCCAGGAAAGATATCAGAGAGAAAGAGTGTTTTTACACAGCCTCAAGGAGGCAGAAACTAGAAACATGTTTTGACACGAGGTGATAGATATGATGTAAGATTGAAGAGGCAATACTGCACAAAAAAGTGCTTTAAAAAGCATCCCCAATCTTTCTGTTGATGAGCAGGTTGGAGCAGCATCTTGGCAAGCAGACCTGGCACCAGCATTCATCACTGTGAGGTACGCCACAGAAGAATGCCAAACATGGTAGTAAAGTGTCCAATGTTTTCTGCAAGTCCACAAAGTTTGTTCTTGCAGGCTTGTTATCTCCTCAAAACATCCAACATTTGGTGGGGAAACAGAGCCAAAAAAAAAAGAAAATTACAGGAGCTACAGTCATTATGATCAGATCATTTTCAATGAAATCCATCTTTTTTATTTGACGTGTTCTATTTCGCCTTCGAAAATAAATCTGAAATAATAAACATGAAAATAAAAAAGAAAATTCATTCCCCATAAGGACAAACAGACCAGTTACATTTTCGTATAGTTAATAATTTCTTGCACCTCCCCGGCAAGATATTCTAGTTTATTATTGAACAAAATGGATTAAACCAGGTCTCTTTATAGATTTGATCAAATTTATTTTACATTGAAGCAAAGCAGCTATATTACAGATGCATGTATCTTATCAAGGAATCTCATTTTAAAATATTAGACCTTTCTTCTGAGTAAATAAGGACAGGCAAAGCTCATAGGACTCTTTGGTTTAGATATGAGCACACAGCAGTTCTGCTTACAATACATTACTGATGGAAAATCTGGTCTAATTTACAGTCTGACCCTTTCAGTTGCTTTTGTAGGAATGGTAAAACCGAATGCCTTCACAGAAGTATTTTTACAGAAATTCTGAGTCCTTATGCAAAGCTTCAGAGTGGCTCAGTTGACAAGGTGCCCGTCTTAAGTACAGGCTGAGTTCATAACTGACCATGTCATGCCAAAAATGTCCAGGAGTCCACAGCAGTGTACCAGATTGGCTTCGTTCCACACGGACAGTGGTGTGTAGGTACAGACAGGATTTCCTCAAGTCTCAGGCACCCTGCAATTCATCAGGCACCCTAGAGTTGTGTGGATGACACCATTGGAGTAGCGTGGTAAACTGTGTGACTGGTAGCGCAAAAAACAGTTGTTGGCTGTGTGCAAGTGTAACAGGGGGTTGCATTCATCTTGCCTCAGTGCTCCTGCAGGAGTACAAAAGTTGTCGTGGTGAGATGATGAACATTAGGCTTGAGGAACATTAGGCGATGCTAAAAACAGGGTTGCTTAAAGGGTATAAAAGCATAAAGATCATAATAATGCTTCATCTTCTCTGATTATTGGTTGGTTCGAAGGCTTTTGATAGAGGGTTATGCTTCCTCACTGTGGGATGCTGACTGTGCAAATGGGACATGCTGCGACTGACTGTAAGGCACAGCAGCACGTAGCATTTACAGACTGCATCAGCAAAATGCATGTCAGAGGCCAACCAATGCTTATCCTCATCGGCTATGACATGCATGCATGTTTTGGTGACAAGATGATCCAGCACTATCCTTCAAACAGAAAACAAGGACACTTACATAAGTGTTTCTGCCTCTGTCTTATTATGCTGTGGAGAACAGCATAAAAACACTAAGGAGGTTGAGAGGAAACTTGGTTATTTCTAGGCCTGGCTTAAATGCAATGCTTGAGACCACCTCGATTGTGACTTAGGCGAGACAGACCACACCAGTTCACCAGTGCAGTGCCATTGTAGAATGGTGTGTGGCAGCTAAAAAGCAGAGGAAGGAGTAATCCCCTTAGACTGTTAAGAACAGCTCTGAATCCACCTGCAGAGGCAATTAAGGAGAGAACAGAGAACAATCTGTCTGTTCCCATTGAAATTCTATGGAAGAACGTATTAGCAGAACAGCTAGACAATATGTGGCGCATGTCCATGAAATGACCCTCTACCAGAGAGGTGGTTTCTGATCCAATCAGATGCCATGTATGCCAATCAACAAGAAACCATGTGACCAGGAAGAACAATCAGGATCTATGAGAAACTGACCCTCACTAGTCTGGCAGAAGAAAGGTCAGATGCACCCCTCTGTAAGGGAAACCCTTGTCGCAACACGCAAGAAGCATGGTGTTGCATTCAGGCAAAGGAAGATGCTCGAGGCACAGTGCTTCCCAGCTTACCAGCTGCTTTTTTTAGAAAAAGTCCAATTACCGATATGTCTTGGGAATCACGCATACCATGTCACCTTCTTCTGTAATGGGATTATTGATGAGTCATTTAAACAACCTGCCATCACTGACAGAGAGTCAGAAGAGCTGGAAGTGAACAGGGACGGTGGAGAGAGCAAAACAATATTACCTGCAGAAATGGTTAAAAAATAATCTCAAGGCTTTTTATGGGAAAATGACAAAGGGATGTTCTGCTGGAAGATATGATTCTTTCAAAGTGTACCATATAAATAATGTTTTACAAACCTTAAATGACAATGTATTAACAGACCTGGACTGCCTCCACCCCCCACCTCCACCCCCTGTTTTTAAAGCATAAGGTCTAATTGCTGATTAAGATACAGTGTTCTTAAAACACAAACACATTTTGTGGTACCTCCATTCCCGTGTGTTTGACATTCTCTTACAAATTCACCGCTGACCCTAATGTGGACATGGATGTACCACAGAAGACACAGGGCCAGCACTGCTGTCACTCTCAACAGGCAATGAATGGGAAAGGCTGCAGCTTGCTGATCATGACTTTTCTCAGACAAAACCTGAGAAGAATGCACTGACACCCCCGTAAATGCGTTGGTGGAAACATCCGGGTTGAAAACAGAGCCCAACTGGCAGCTGCACGAACATCAACCTGGGAGAGGGCCCCAGCAGCATGGCCCACAGAGTAAGAGACCCGACAGCGCACCCACACTCCACACTGGGTGGGCGTCAGGCCAAAACGGGTGAAGCAAGAACACACAGTACTTTATCAATCGACTACGTGATCGTGTGTGGTATGCGCGCTCTTTGTACCGTGATCACAACAGGAAGACATTTTTTAACTTCACAGCTTAGACAGTGACAAGGAACCATAAGAGCAACCACAGGAATGGCAGAAGGAGACTCTGTCTTGCCCGGATAAATTCTGCTACTTGGCAAGTTTGCCTTCTGAAGAGCCATGCAGAGTTTCAGATGCAGCGGGCACAGTCTTCCAAGCAAACATAAGGGTGAGGACAGAGAGAAGTAAGCTGGAGCATTCTGGCCAACTGCTTTCACTGGCTGCACAGCTGACACGGTTATGGAAACACCCTCAGACCCTTCAAAGCAAGCGTGTCATAAGCAATGGCACAGGCTCCTGCAAATTAGTTGCAGCACACCATTCGCCCGCAGACACACACAGAGCGAGCAGCCGCAATGAAGAAACTAGCCACATGTCACTGGTTTCAAGGAAAATATCATATAATTATAACCAGATGATTATAATTACAGGCTAAACGAAATAAAATAGCATATTATAATCTGTTTAAAGTAACCCCACAACCTAAGTATACAATTATAACCAGGTGGTTATTACCATAATAATAATGACAGTTATAAGCAGCACCTGAGGGGGTTAAGCCCAAAAGCACAGGGCCACAAAAGGGATGTTGCAAGGCAAGGTAAGGCAGATTGTACACAGATAACTATTACCACACAAGTGTAAGCCTGTATGTAAGAACTAGGGTTTCGTCTTATACTGACCAGAGGCATATCTCAACAAAGTGAAAATTCAAGTGGAGAAGTTTCGAATAGACCTGGGATTGAACTCACAACCCCTGAGGAAGTGTCTTGTCCACTGTACCACTATTCCAGACAATGTTTGTGGAGTACATTTATGTCCTGACTTTGATATTTTTTTTTTTTTCAGGTGATGATTATTGCACATATAATCAGCAACTGGAAAAAAGAAAACATTAAACATGAAATGGAGCAAGATTATGTAAGTGAAGTGACTTCCCTTTAAATTCCTGACTTTTTGTTTAAGATACCTTGATTCAAATACACAAATTTCAAAATACATTCATGCCAATATTTCATTCAAGAGCCAAATTTCATGGCAAAATGATAATTAATATTGGCATAAATTGAGTTAGCATATTTGATTGCTATTTCCTCATACAGTATCTTACAGAAAGGCTTGAATTAAAACCTGGGTGTACAACACGGAACTACAAACCAACTGACAGAGAAAGAAATCACATTTTTATTGTTTAAAATTACCAGCAGTAGAGTTTGTGAGTCAAGGATCATTTATGCAATTCACTTCCTGACAGAATAAGAGTCTAGTAACATTTCAGCCATAATCAAATATAGCAGCCCTTGTTATCTGTAGATAAGACATACAAGATTCAGGTTTTATCAGATTTGGCCACTGTATGTAACATCTACAACTAGAAAACCCTAACTACTAATATTAGGGGTCACTCTAAAGTCCATGATGGCTTTGTAAGTAGCTCCTGATAACTGTGTCTACAAACAAATAAATAATATCAGGCCCATCTACAATAGTCACAAGTCCCATTCCTACACACTCTCTGCTGTCACATTTAGGTGTTGATATAGCAGTTATGCTGATTTTAATTAATCAAATGTGACCTCCCATTTCCATAAAATGTGGTGAAACATCCTGTGCTTTTGAACATTACATAACAAGCCACCAGTGTCTATAGCAAGATTCATATATGTAATGTGTTTGGATAAAGATATATCAGGCACTCGGAATTAATCATATTGACCATAGATGTATGACAATGCTAAATGTGCCCCTATGACCAATGCTTAATAGAGGATAGAGGATAACCAAGTATCTACACACCAAATTTGGTAAGTTTTGGAGAAATAGTTCAATTTAAAAAAAAAAAAAAACAGAAAGTCAGTTGAAAAAAAAAATAGAAAGAAACCCACTGTTTTTGCAAGCCACAAAGCCCTGGAGAGTTACAGGAAAAATAACACATTTGCAGCGTTGCAAAAAAGAAAAAAAAAAGAGCAGAGCAAAAGAAGAGAGGCCCCTTTCAGACTCAGATTCTGACACAGCAACGTTCCTGAGATGGTGCAATGGAACGGCATGCCCACCGGGCAGAAGTGGGAGACAACAGGAGGAAAAGCTCTTGTGCGCCACATCACACCAAATGGTGCAGCAGCACAAGTGGTTTTCTTGGAACACGAGGTGGAAAAAAAGGGCAAGTGTCAGTCGCAAAGTCAAACAGAGAATCCTCTAGAAGGACTTTACGTCTCCTAGTTAGCCAAGCAGAAGTGTTGACAGGGCTATTGGGGAGCAGCTTTCCGGAGGGGAAATGCATTGACCTCAGCAGGGGGCTGTGTTCACATAGCCTTTCAGACCTTCCTAAGAATCCTTATAGTAACACTACACACGTGACCTGAATCAGGCATATTCAGGCAAGAAAGAATGGTAAACTACAGTGAACATTTTTCGTATAGTTTATACAGTGAAATTATTACATTGACTGTGATTCATGTTATTAGGTAATGGATTTTTGCACCCCCACCAATAGATAGATAAGCAAAAACATAAAATGCTTTAATGGCTTATCATTACAATGCTCAGACACTGGATCAATTACACAGCTCTGATCTCACTTTGCATGGCTGGTTCTCTGCCTCACACGGAAATGGGTTGCTGTAATACAAACATGTTCATGCAGGCATTGAAACTCTTATTTTCAGCCTTGTATTCAAAATAATTCATGTGCCACCTAACTGACACAGAAAATGGGAAATCATTTTTTTACCCGACATGGACCTCAAATGGATAAGATAATATTAATTTTACTGTATGTCTGTATCCCGCTCAGTTCTGGATTATTGTTGACCTAAATTATTTACAATGTGTGAGATGGGGGCTGAATAAAACATAAAACTACATTTTTACACATTAAATAATTAATAACTAGTTAATATTATAAATAACAATGGTTAATAAACATTGACCTTTTACTGAAACCTGTTATGCCCTCATAGCTTATTTTAAATATACAAATTCGCATAGTCAATGTCTCTGCTGTAACCTTTCTGAAGAAGAGACTTCAAACGAGATTCAACTATTTATGGTATACAAATCAGGGAAGCTGGATGTGGTTCCCACTGCTAATCATTATAAGCAGTAAAGTAATAAAAGTAGTAGTAGTAGATTTACAAATCAAAATGGGATTTAGAGATGGTGTCAGAGGAAAAAAAAAAAAAAAAAAAACTCAATTTGACACATACAACAATCTTTTCTTATAGTCTGATGGATGCAATTTGCTAAATAGTTTGTTCATTGCAACCCCCTCCCCCAAATGAAATATAGACTTATAATATAATAATCCTCTCTTCCAGGAGGCATGGCAACATCTCAGTTTTGATGAGTCACTCACCTGCTGAGTCAGGGAAAAACTAACAGCATGTAGGATTCTAACAGGTAACAGAACTTCCTGATACAACACTGCTGAAGGGAAAGTGATTTTACAAGCAGGCTGAATGCAAATATGGTTCTGTCTCATATTCGTGTTCATAAATGGGAAAGATATGAGATGTAGAGATATTAATTCACGAACAGTCTCAGGACTTGAATAAGACAGATAAAATTCTGCGGTATAAATAAATGATTATGATCTAAATTTCCTTCTTTATGAAATCAGACAGAAACGAGGAAGAACTGGGGAAAAAAAATAAGGAAACAAGGAAGAACTGGAAAATAATACAGCAGACATAACCACAGAATACTACAGTACAAAATGACAATAAATGACTGTCACTTAAAACGGCCTTGTTGGCTTGAGATATCTTCTTTTCCCATTTCAACATTACTTGCAATCATAAGTAATCATTGTTTGATGAAATTTACTTATTTTGGATTTTAACAAAAACATTATAATGGCAGACCACAACATTAACAGTCTGTAATTCCCATGGAAGTATGAAAAACCTTAAATGGAATCCATTATAAAAAATAGAGACTGACATAGATAACTTGACAACTGTGGTTGATTGATGAAATTCTGTGAATCTTAGACATCAACCTGTGAAAATATGGACTGGATTTGGGGTTCAGAGGCCTTGCGATTGACCCGTCTGACTTAAGTATAGCTGTCAGTTCTCATAGTGACCACCAGGAGGTACTATAGTCTGACCTAGTGGTCTCAATACTACATGCGTTGCAGTTTACCTTGCCCAGAACTTGTATATAATTACTCTTCAGGATATCCACCTTTCACCTTGGTATGGGAGGTAATGCTTAAATAATGTACTCTGTTCATTCTCTCTCTTATTACACAGCTATATACAAATTTGTATTCAGAGTTGGTGCTATGAATGCACACAGATGCTTTATTCATGTAAATTAAAGGAGGAAAAGGCTGCAGGAACAGAATATCACAGCCTAAATCAGGGTTCCTTTTAGGACTAAAGGAACATGTGACCTCTTTGCAATTATTGATTGACATTTTGACAGAAACGCTTTTTGAAATGTTTAACAAATGAAGACAGGTAGCTGCATTTTAACAACATCCCCTTAGCAGACTAAGTCTTTTTCATGCCCCCTGCTTTTGTACAGGCAACAGCCTCTCAGAAATAGGCAGAATTCGAAGGCAGTCTTAGTATGTTGCCTATATATTGCTTACCTTTGCTTTGTCCAAACCAAGCCATTGCCCTTGGTCCTGATCATGCATTAAGCCTGTTCAGTGCTGTTTCCTGTGGAGGTTACCTTGGATTGTTGTCACTGAGTCCTTTTGCTTTTAACTGTCTCCCAGTGAGTTAAGATTTATACTCAACATAAAGCTCATGACTGTAAAAGGTAGTTAGAAGCTGCGTCTGGACATACTTCTGGTGCTTCTGTCTGTGCCTTGGGCCTAGATATAAATAAATATGTTTATATATATTTGAATTCATGTCATAACATTTTTTATGGAATGGAATAGGTTTCTGGAGCAGTTTTACCACCCGTTGCATCTCATCTGTAATTGCAAACACACAATGTTCTTTTCATTTGCATATTGTGTTCAATATAAAAAGTAGAAATGCTAGATTTTACAAGAGGAGCAACCACAGCATATTGTTGATGCCAGGCTGCTGGCTTGCTCTTCATCAAGAGCAAACACCTTGAATTTGCTGAAAAACATTGAATCTGTGCCAAATGATGCATTGTCCTTGACAGCCACACTTTGCTGTTTGCAAAGGAGCATCTCAGCAATACAGATAGAATGACACCTGACAGCAATTAGCATTTGTGTGGTTGGTTGCATCTGCTCTCATGAAACATTACTGTAATTAGTAGCCTGTTCTCCTTCTGTAATGTGAAATTTATGGAAGTGGAGGGTCACTCTTCACAAAAATATTCTACCTATTTCTCCCACGCATAATATTCAGGATATGAAATACAGAAAGATGAAAAATTAATTAAGGACATAAAAATCAGAACATCATATTTAAAAACAGTAAATAATTAATTGCTTATGGAAAGGATCTAAATAAGAGCATACTATAGCATACAACCCCAACATCAGTCAGTGTATTTTTGGTGGATATTGTTTAAAACGGCCCAGAAATTGTGGGCCGGACAATTTAAGTCCTAATATAATTATAATGGCGCACGCTTAGGTTCAATACAGGCATAAAATAAAATTAAAATTATTTATTTATTTATTTTCTCAAATAAGGAAATGGTAAAGTTTCCACAGTTGCTATTTTGTAAGTATTAACAACAGGCCTTTATAAACATAAATGCATAAAATGGGGAGGTGCTTTAAGAAAAAAAAAAAAAAAAACGTCTCACCATCTTGGCAGGTGTTTGCTATGCATGTATTTGCAAGTGTTCGGAACTGCAAGAGATACAGTAAGTTGTACACGTGACCTGATCGTGCGCTTTTTAAATTGCTGCCAAAAGAAAAATCTATTCGTTAGCTTGCAGGGAGGTTATTTGTGGAGGCAAATATTTGCACACAAAAACTTAACGCATAACCTGACAATACTTTGCAACCTGCACAACCGCAGCTTAAAAAGTGTTTTGCGCGGTAGTATTAACTTTGTATATTATAGTGCTTTTTTGACCCCCAGAAGTTGTATTTGGTAATATACATAACATCTATTAGTTAACCGATTTTTTTCACAGTGGGTTTGCTCTCTATGATACCAATAAAATGGACGGTAATACCACGAACCGCCCCATCTTCTGACTCAACATGCCGCTGACGTTATCTTAATGGTAGCTATCACTTTCCCAAGAAACTTGACAGGTGAAAAAAACACAGCTGTCGTTGTGTTAGATATTGTTGTGCGCAAGAGTACATCGTTAGTTCTATATGAGACGCCATTTGGAAATGGCAAATTTAAAGTACGTCATTAATATGGCGCCAAAAGATTTTTAAGTGTGAGCTTATTTTTGTAAGGTTGCAAGACCCAGTATACGCCTGTGCAATCAGACAGGAGGGAGAGCACGGGCAGGCGAGAGAGGGAGCGAGCGAGCAACCACGAGAGGATAGAAATGTTTTTATGGCAGAGCATTGCGAAACTAGCTAGCTAGCTAGCAAACCTTAGCCGACTCGTACATTGCAATTTCAGCCTTTCGATTTTTTACGGGAATTGAAGAGAAAAAGACAATCTGATTATTTATCTTGAACTGACGGATACCACCCCGGACCTGGATTCTTACCGAAAATGCGACATGGTTTAGCAAATTTAGCTAACTAGCTAGTCAGCTAGCTAGCTAGATATCATAGTTAGCTGTGCAAGCTAGCTGGTTGGCTAGATTATTTGGATTTCGGATGATATCGCTACAAAGTCTAAAAAAGATTAGCTAAGTTAATACAATTAAGAACTGCGTAGGCGGCCATCGCAGTTTTGTTGCATAATATGTTGTGCTCTTGGATAGGATTTAATATGGAATAACGTGATAATAGTTAGCTTCTTGCTACTTTTTATTTCGACTTGGGAGTGCATCTAGCTCGCTAGCTAACGCTGTCACTTGCTACCAACGTGGAATGCTAATTTAGCTAGTTATATCTGGCTAGCTAGCTATACTAGAATTATCTCTGTACATGTCAGTGGTTACCAATGATCTCCTAATTTCACGGCATCGTTCATCCTCCAGAATCGAGGACACTTTGACACCCAAAGCAGCCTGCAAGCAAGGTAAAAAGGTACGTTTGCACCCGTTAATCTTTTTCCCCCCAACTGTGAAGAGTACACTTTAGGAGCGAATCGTGAGATTTGAAGCTGGCTCACGCATGTAGGTCAGATGTTTTCGGGAGATAATGTGGGCAGAAACGATACTTTAGACTAACTTTTTCGTAATTGGGAGAAACGGTTGTTGTGATATACATGAATTATTGACGCCATCGAGTGAAGACGGCGTGGTGCACGCAGTTGCGCTAAAACACGGAGGCATTAATTAGAGCATTCAGACAGATAGTGGAGGGTCCGCGGGATCATAGTTGAATGTCTTGACAACGTATTAGCTAGCGAGCTAACCCAGCTAATAACGTTCAGTTTGCTGTTACTGCTGACAGGAAGTGAGCTAGCTAAGTTATTACAAACTTATGCCAGACTCGCTAGCTTGCTAGGTGCATAGGTAGCAGTTTCCTGTGCGCGTTGCGCTGCGATTTTATTAAACAGCCAGTTGGCTATTAAATATCGCTGCTAATAATGATGTCAAATGAATGAAACAGAATTCATCCGAAGTGTGCTCCGTGCCGCGGGTGGGAGGGGGAAGAAGCTAACGCTTAGCCAGCTAGCTGGAAACAGCCGTTTTGATGATGGTACGGGTTGCAGAGGATTTTTTTCTCTCTCACGTATTTCGCCGTGGAAAGGGAACATATGCTCTAGCGCGAATTACGCCCTGGAGTTTAATATTATATGAACGGTTAAACCGCGCACATATCGGGGAGGAAGGTGCAAAGGGTTTTTTTTTTTTTTTGAAGCGGAGGCTACAGCCCCCTTTTCGCTGCGTGGTGAGGAGCAGGACGAACTCGGGGGAGTGGCTGTTTACCTTCAGAAAGTCTGTGCGCTCATAGCGAAGGGGGGCGGGACTCTCCAGCTTTTTTTGCTGCGCATGACGTGACTTGTAATAGCGGATCCCTCGAGAGGTTAATCTTGATAGGCGCTTCTGTACACCCATGCGGGGGGCGATCGGGTTTCTCGTTGCGAGATTGTGGTAATTTTTTTGGGTGTGCATCGCTGCTCTTTCAGTAATGGACGTTTTTTATAACAGTACGGACGACCGCAAGGCAATTTGATACAGCTTTTTTGCATGGTGTGGACATGGCGTTGCGAAAGGCGCGACGTCAGTGTCAGGACTTGAAACGTGGTTGTTCATGCATCTGTACCGTTTTCCGATGATAAAGTTTGCAAAAGTAACTCACGGAAATTATGGTTTAGTAAATGCATAGTCCAGGATAACTGATTTATGAGTTACCTTTGTCGTTAGCTTTGGTTTAAAGAGATAATTTCACTGAAAGGTTAATTATAATTTTAAATTTGCAGTTTAAATTGCATGCCCTTCCAGTGTGTACTCAAACCTTAAACCTGTGTGGTCAGAGAACTACATTAGTTAAAAAAGGAAAAAAAAGAAATCACCAAAACATGACTGGGGAAGGCAAGTGAATTCACCCTGCTTTGAGGCATTTCCTGAAAGCTTTGCTCTTCGCAATTGATGTTAATCCATCACTCCCAGTACCCAGACTCCGGCTTAATGTAGCGTCTGGTCCTTGCGCACAGATACAAGCAAACAGCCTTTCCCTTGAATCAATTAAGACGGTCTGAATCATCCTGAGACTTGTTACATTTTCCCAGCAGTGACAGCATAGCCCCATCTCCCTCGGGGGGCCACGGAACAGGAGATGAGTCAAGATGAGGGGCATAGGGGCCCTTTCGCTCTCAGGAGAGGCTTGCAGTCCTCGCTTAAATGAGACTGATGGGCTGTACGCGCACTAGAGAGAGAGAGAGAGGGGGATGAGGGGGCTCTGCTGGGCTGGAAGTGCAGGAATCCACGTCTCCCAGGCCTGTGTGTCATCAGTTTAGCGCTGTGAGTTGCCGTCACTCAGCTCCTGTCAGTGACCTGGCTCCCAGTAATGGAGCACTGCGGAGATGGTGCATGTGCGCGAGCAGGGGGGCCTCTCCGGATTGGCTGAGGATGGGCTCAGCCCCGTCACATGGGCAGCGGTATCCTATTAGCGGTCCCTCCACGGGGGGGAGTGTTATTCATGAATGAACTGCCGCCCACGGCACATCGTCACTCCACGCAGCTCTACTCTCTCCCCCCACACACACACGCACACACACCCCACAACCCCCCCCGCCTCCTCCCAGCAGCAGCAGCAGCGTGAGCCGCTCATGTGTGTCAAGTGAAGGGGGGGGGGGGTTGGATGCGCTCACACGCGAGTGCTTGTTCTCTTGCCTTTATTGCCCCCACGCTGCGCATGCACACGGGGCTGCAAAAGGCTGGCACAACAGCGTGGACTGCAGATGACCCGGACGGGGCCCGGGCACTCATTAGCCCGGACCCGCGTCGCTCTGCCCGCCGCCGTTCAGTGGGCAGAGGGTGACGTCTCCGGGAGCAGGGCGATGAATGCCTTTCACCCAGGCAAGATGACTCACAGAGAATTTATTGAAATGTAATAGCCCAGCAGGATTTCATCCTGAAGGAATGGAAATATTTTTTCCCCCCCTCACCTCTGGCAAGAATAAATTACCTGCAGTTCAAACCGAAATCAGTTAGAAATTAAAATGAATCGGGTAATGTCTTTTTTTTGCGTTTGCAAATAGGATTGTAGCTTTAGATATCTACCCTGTAGTCTTTTGGTTTGGTGCACAATGTGCACCTCAGTCTCCTGAATGATTTTCTCGGTTGCTCTGACTTTCTTTCTGCACCATCCTTTCAGTTAAGGATGCCAAAACGTGTAATTTTACACTGGAGTGCTTTATTCATCACAATTCTTGCACAAAGATCCTTGAAATGGGTAGTTTAGAGTGAGACCTTAAACTGTGTTCACCTGCCTGAGGTGTGTTCCTTAACTCATGAGTGTGCAAATTGTGGTTTCGGGAGCAGTTTTTTTTTCTTTTCCCCCCCAGCCCTCTCCTTCCAGCGCACCCCGGACCCCCTCTGCCCCACACTGTTCCCCCGCACCCACCCCTCTCTCCCCCTCTCTCCCTCACACCTCCCACCCCCTTCGTGCTTAGCAGGGTCAGTCTGAGACAGAGGGCAGCACGCTCTCCCCCATCCCTCACTGGACTAATGAACTGCTGATGGCAGGGGAGGTGAGTGCGGAGGATTAATCTCCAGCAGCTTCCCTGCTTTTCTGAGCCCTGTGTCTTGGCAGTCTCTCAGGTCTGCTGGATACTTCCCCGGCCTGTTTGTCAGCACTTTCAGGACGAGGCTCTGGAGTGATTTGGACCCCCTTTTTTTTAATGAACTGTTTGCCCGGGAGAGAAAATTAAAACTGAGGGGGGGGTCAATAAATAATGCTAATACTTCTGCTGCTGAAACCCGGGCAATTCATAAGGAAATTTCAGTGTTTTTTTTTTTCCCCCTCCTGCTCTCTCTTCCTTTCTTCATGGCTGTCTTTGGGGAGATGACTCGTGCTTAGCGGTGAGGTCATTAGGGGAGGTTGCGCCAGCGCTGTGGTCAGGCCTCCGCTCGGTCATTAACTCTGCAGCTTCACCCTTGGCGCAGCACTGGCTCCTCAATGGATGCACAGGTGCAGGAAACCGATGCCGTCATTACCTCCCTGCCCAAACCTGGGGAAAAGGGGGGGGGGGTTTGTACAATGGGGCGAAGTGCAGTCGTGCATCATTGTTTTTCGGTGCGATTGAGGCGATGTGGATGGAGTGCTGTCAGAAGCCTAAGTCACAATGCCTCTCTGACTGTAAGCGCAGCTGTAAGAGTTCACTTTGGACCAGGCAGCTGTGGTGCGGTTGCCGCGGTGTAGCTGGGCGATGATGTCACTGGGATTGCTCAGCCAATTCCGTTCTATTATTATGATTATTATCATTGGCATTCAGCGGACGCTCTTATCCAGAGCGACTTACATCGGTTACAGTTTTTTACAATTTTATCCATTTATACAGCTGGAAATTTACTGAGGCGATTGTAGGTTAAGTACCTTGCCCAAGGGTACAGCAGCAGTACCCCTCGTGGGGAATTGAACCGGCAACCTTTCGGTTACGAGTCCTGCTCCTTAAATACTATGCTACACTGCTGCCTCGGTTCTCAGTGACACGGGGGACACGCGATGCTGTACATGGGGGGCACTCAGAATCCTAAGATCGCTGGGGTGATGCTCTTCTCCCTCTTGCATTTGCTCTCCTCTTCTTCGGAGGACTCCGGGCAGGCTGAGGGGAGGGAAAGGGGAGCAGGAGCAGGTCCCGCTTTGGCGGGGGTTGCGGTATCCCTCTCTCGTTGTCGCGGCCTTGTTTGGTACACATGCCATTAACACGGCGCTGGGTGGCTGCTCATGTTGCAGCTGCCCCCCCCCCTCCTCCTCCTTCATTCAGCGGAGAGGAGGGACAGCCATTGTCAACAAACAAAAAAGGAGGGCTTGGCACTCCCCCAGCGGAGCTGCACATGTGGCCACCTGCTTTTGTACCCTCTATCCCGGGACCTGGCTTCCACCTCCATCTTCTCTGCAAGGGCAGGATGCGGCACCCGGGGATACCAGTTGATGAAGCTGCCTCCATGCAGACCGTCTAATCAGGCTGCCCAGGAGGTCCTGCAGGAATTTTAGAGAGCTTATGGTGTGTGCACACAACAACAACAGTCACCATTATTGGTGTGAGGGGAGTCTATTTTGGTGCTTTCACCAACACCCTGAGAGCAGATTTGTTTGCTGCAAGGTGATGGGCATCCTTTCCCTAATGGATGGATGCTTAATTGTTCCGCAGCGGTATGCTTGCGTGCTTTCCGTTTGCACCAGTTTTGTGGTCGGTCTGCAGGTCTGCGCAGCATTGTAACCGGACCGGTTATCGGCGTTGGCGGCGTTTTGGTGCGAGAGGCGTTGGCGTGATGCGGGAGAACGGAAGCCGCAGTTGTTTTTGAGGGGTCTCGCTCGAAGCCCTCCGGCGCTCTCCGCAGTTCCTCTCCACATCCGCTGTCAGCGCCGACGCCTGCCAGCCGGAGGACCCGTAGTGGATTTAGTCTTTAGTCCGGAACCGCTCAGCTAGCTCACTTCCCCCCACCTGCCGCACGGCCGGTGCCAAGAAAACCGGAGGTGGACCTGGGCGGGCCAGACCGGGAGGGGCGCGGTCGTCAGCCGTAGGGGGAGAGGCCTCCATTGAGAAAAGTCGTAGGGTTCATCGGGAGGGCTGATCCGGAGTCAGTTCCCGGGCACGCACGCGACGCAGACGCTGGGCGAGCTGGCGGCCACCTCGCAGCGGAGGTGGACGGAGAGCAGGGGCCCGCGTCGGAGTCTCATAGCGCAGTAATGTAATCCAGCTTGGCCGCAGCGAGACGCGTTTGATGCCAACTACTACAGAGTGTTTTAGAAGGCGGGCTGAGTGCAGCACCTGCACCCCGGTCTCTGCTGAGCACTCAATTTGTTTTACGGTGTGAAGTCGACACCAGCACGATACCTGCAGGTGCCATTCCGCCGGTCCATGGAAACGCGCCCCTCGGGAGGAGAGCTCCACGGTTCTTTTTTTACCGTTCCCGGCCGGAAGCGTACGCCATGGTGTGTTGGTTTTGTAGGGGGAGACGCACATTCCTTCTGCGTCTCCCGCTCCTCTCAGGCGTCTCGCGTTTGCTTCCTCCCGCCGTGGCGGGGGTGGCGGCCCGGCCCCCCGTTTAGGGTTTCGTTCCTGGGAGGCGCGATGAGAAGCGGAGCGCGGTTTCACACAGTGAAAGTCGGCGGGTGGCCCCTGCGGTCGGATCGATTTGCGCCCTGACGCTCGAGGCAGGAGACGGGCGGCTGTCTGACAGGGCTATGTCCAGGGAAACCCGAGGCCGCCTGCAGGCTCTCGCTTCCCCTCTGAGAGGGCGGGGGCTCCTGGCATGTTCCTCCACCTCCAGAGGGGGTCGGGTCCCAGGGGCCAGGGCTGGGTCAGACGGACAGACACGCACGCGTTGCCTCGGGGAACTCTTTTCGTGTCACCCCCCTCTGTGGAGGGAACGTAGAGGAGCGCCGTTTGTAAGTCTAAATGTCAGTTGTAAAGCCGGGTGCGGGTGGCTCGGCAGCAGGGAGAGTGCAGCGTAAGTGGGAAAAGACCAGTTTTATGGCCACATAAATCTGCCCGGAGACACTGAGGGCCGTAACCCATTTTTTCCTTCTGTGCGCTTTTTTCCTGGCCGACTGTGGTCCCGTGGGACGGCTGATCAAGTGTGTGTGTGTGTGTGTTTGTGTGTGTGTGTGTGTGTGTGTGTGTTTCTGTATGTGTGTGGTGTGTGTGGGGGTTTATCCACACACACACACACACACACCAGCATCCCTAACATGCCCAGTGTATCTACAGTTCAGACATCCCCCGTACGCCACACCCTGCTCCGTCTCTCAGTGTATCAAAGAGTGGCTGAGTTGGGCGCGGGAGCTGGGCAGTGGCTGGCAGGCCAAGGGCAGTAAACCCAACGCTTTTGATGCTGCTGCTGCTGATTCTGCCTCTGCAACTGCTGCTGCACACTCAAGTGTCCCCCCCCCCCGCTCTGTTTTGTCTTCCACCAGATGGAGAGCGAGAAAAAGAGGAGGAAGTACTCCACCAGCAGCAATGACTCCGACACCACTGACAGTGAGTAGCCTCGCTTCGGCGAGATGAAAGGTGGGCAGGGGAGGGATTGTCACCATTGGAGACTAATTAGTTTGGAGCGCGTCGTGCGCACCGCGCTCCCGACTAAACGGCGGAGATTACGGGCGGGCAGCGCCTGTGTTTGACGGCCAAAGGAAAAAGCAAACAGGCGAAAACAAACAGAAGTGCTGGAGAGGATCGTTTGAAATGATCCTGTGTGGGCTTGCCTCGCCTGATGCCGCCTGTTCGCTCTTCTTATGAGTTCTGGGTGCTCGCGTGTGGCTCGGGCCCTCAAAGGGTGTTTGACTGCTCATTAGCGGATCACCCGAAGCGTCCTCCTCGCGAGCACCCGGGGAATGCTATTTCGGCGTCAGGGCAACATTTGGTGACGATAGCTGGGGGCTTATATTTAAGAGCTTAAGTCCATTTCCCCAGGCAGTTGGTAGGTTTGGATGTTGCAGATGCTTTATAATGGCCCTTTAAATAGCTCAGGAATTGCGTCAGCTGTCCTCTGTTAGATGACCATTGTGTGAAAGGTCCACATGATGACTCACAAGCCATACATTCCCGGATTTTGATTGGTCACGTGATCAAAGCTAGAGATGCGCATTGGACGCCTGCAGGGCAGGGCTGAGAGTTGGATTTCGGTGGACCACCTCTGCCTGGCGCGTATGGAAACACGCCTCTTCAAGCTCCCATCAGATAGACAGAACACCACACATCTCAAACATAACAAGCTGTCACTGGTGTGAATGGAGATGTCAGTTATTTACAAGATTAATGTCTGTCTTCCTGCTTCGCTGTGAGGATTTTTTAATGTGTTTTTTTTTTTTCTTTTACTCAAGAGGAGAGGTTTGATCTTGGCCTATAAATAAAGCCATGTGATTAGGACCACCCAGGACCACCTGCAGGTTAGATACCCGAGGCGGTGTTTTTATTTTTTGGGGGCACGCGTGCACAGAGCGGCTCAGAGTAGCAGTAATCTGAGTGATTAAAGTGGCTTGTACCTGTCGGCTCTAGCTGGGGAATGTGGCTGGATTTTCCCGCCTGCTGGGAGCATGCCTCCCAGGAGAGCCATGATCCCAGCTGACTGTGGATCTTGCTTCCTCCCCTGTCGCGGTCGAGCTCACACTCCACTGGTCTGCATTTAATGGGCTGTAAAAATGAGGCCAGACCTCCGCCAGACCGATAACAGAGCTGTGATCATGAAAATGGAACCAGCTCGGCCTAGTGGGAACCCTCCCAGAACTCTGGTGGGGGTCTCCACTACTGAGGGGCGTTGAGGGACCCAGGGTGGGAGTCTGTATGCCCCCGAGTGTCTCCACTGGTGATATCCTGACATTTATTTTAGGGGGCTGGTGAGAGGTGTGCTTTGTCTGAAACAGATTGTTTGTCTACAGGTCACGTGACCACCTGGTCAAGATGCTCCAAGAACACGGGGACCAATAGCACCTGGGTGCGACAGGAGCAGAAGAAACCGTCAGAGGTGAGTTACCCCCGGCACATCTTCCTATGCCAGCAACACCCTCTTAGCAGGAGAGCAAGCCCTTCTTCTGTATCTTGAGATTAGGGAGTGAAAACAGGGCTTCAGTCCAGCCTAACTGACCCTTGGATAGTCATCTGGGTACACGTGCTATGAAGGTTTTCCGTACCTTATTCGTAAGCAGCATTTTCCACCCAGTCTGAATTTCCGTCTCCAAACGAAACGTCAGCATCGGTAAAGTTTCTTCCTTTTCATACTCCCGTTTCCACCCAACACCTACAGCAGTCATCAAGGGATTTGATCGAATGTTCCGCCTGCTCCTTATTAGATCCGGGAGAAAAGGGCACCTTCAGAATGGGTGATGTTTGCGTTTGATGAATCAAACCTGCGCTGGAGGGTGGCAGTCTTCAGAGCGCTGCTCCTTTGTTGTGTCTCCGGAGGATTCCGTGACAGTTGTCAGCGCAACGGCTAACACTGTGGAAGGGCACAGATGCTGCCGCGCGGCTCAGATTATTGAAACGTAACGACGCATGCTGGTGAAAGGGTGTTTGTTTCCCTTTCATTTCTTTCCTCCTCCCCGAAGCATTTGCTTGCTCGGCATTTAATGAATTAACCCCATGTGCTACACAGATGAGCAAAAACCCCCTGCTTTGTCAGCTACATGTCGGTAAGTCAAAAAAAGCGGAGCACATTTGTTCAGCAGAACGATTCTGATAAAATGCTTGTGATATTCTCCAGCGGGGTCCGTCAGAGGTACAGCAACACAGCTGCAGCAAGAAAAAAGACTATTCTTCAATTTTCTTGAGAGGTTCCTAATTCTCATGAGTTGCTAAAAGAATAGTGTATTCCCATTGTTCAATGGATAACTTATTTTAGAAACTTAAAATCCACTAACACTCCAGTGGGTGCCTAGCAGTTTGTAAAATGGAAAAAAAGCGTCCTCTCTCCAGGGGCAAATGAAGAAGCTTAGTGATGGTCAGAAGAATTTTTAGTATCGGTGCTGGAGTATTTTCCTGGTGAATTTATTCAACAAGAATGCATTCAGTGCATTCAACAAGAATGCATTTTTTTCCAGCATGGTGTGGTTGTGTTCCAAATAAAGGTCCATTTATTCCTCAGACTGGTCAAAAAAGTGTGTAAACCGCCTCGTGGAGAGTGTGAGGCATTGTACGCCCTGGAACCATGCCCGTGGATGAGTCCTTCCCACCCCGCAGCCCGCTCCAGGCTGGAAGCGCATGCCACGATCTGAGCGGCCATATTGCAACTAGGTGCCACCAACTGCAAAATGAAATAATGAACTAAAATAAATCAACAGATCCAGGAGCCAGCATCTGTCCACGCCTACCAGAGGGGACGTCAAGCAGCTGCTGGAGCCCATTAAGCCGGCCAGAAACATCTGCGCAGATCCATGGCAACCAGATGCAAACAGCTGCAGGAACGCAGCCAGGGATGGCCGGCTCCCCCTGGAAGCGGTGCCAGGCCCTGCATATGGATGCGCAGGCGCTGGATGGCACCGCGATTCGGATGACTGCGGGATCAGAGCGACCCGGCGGCCCGCGGGCTCCCATTAGCATATCGCCGGTGGCTCACGGTTTGCGCGCCCCAGGTGGCCGAGGCTTGAGCCATCAGGCGTTTGAGGGAGCTGCCCCGGAGGGCAAGGCCAGGGGTGCCGAAGCAGCCCCCAGCCCCCCATATCATAACCACTTGATGCTTATCTTAATGTGGCTGCACTGTCATCTCACCAGCTGGGTTTTTCCACTTGCTGATTCACTGAGAACTTTGCATCGACTGGATGGCAGAGATTAAGCTGGAAAGTGGACAGGAGGCAGATATGGCTCGGCAGACCGCGCGCCATTGGCTGGCCTCTTAGAGCTCTCCTCTACGATTGGTCCAAGTGAAAGTTTGGTCCAACGAATGCACACTGTTCTGCTGTTGTCTTCTCCCAGTGCTGGCTCTGTATGGCTAATTAAGTGCTGGAAAGCGTTTACCATGTTTCTCACTGATAAGTGCGAATTGTGCTTTACCTGCCACTTTAGCATGTGTATCGTGGTCGCTTAGGACTATCGAGGATGTGGAAGACTATCGGAGGCAAAATTGGTTGGTCGTTCGGTGGAAGTGCGCATTAACTGAAGTTTACCCCTTGTCGTCTGTCAACCCAGGAGTAATGGCATGAAATCAGTCAATCTGTCCTCTGAAGGATTGAACATTGGCTTTCGCTGTCGAGGTCTGGACTCTGCTTTATGCTTTGGACCTCTTGTGGTGATGGCAAATAATGTCATACACTCTGTACAGTTCTTTTGTTCTTTTCCAGGCAGATGTCACGTCCTTCCCTTTTCCATTGATAATTTATAAAAAAAAAAAAAAAAAAAAAAAAAAAGGCCACGCATCTCCTGAAAATTCTGTTGCATATATAAGAGAATCTCATCTCTAAAACCTCGAGCCATTGTGTGGCTGAGCTTTGCGAGTGAAGGTGGCAACCTACTTTGGTAGAAGTGTTATTGAGAGAGGTATTATAATCGTGAACGATATGACTTTTGAATAAAAGATGATGGATAAACTGCCCTTAGAAGTACGTGTAGACTTTTTTCCTAAACCTTTTCGCTGGCTTGTGATCAAGACTTAATGTTTTTGAGGAGAATATGAAATGGCCCCCTCAATTCAGGGGTGTAATTGACACATTGAAAGGCAGCATGATGTGAATGAAATTACTTTCATTTGAGACGCTGAATGAGTCGGGGAAAAGCGAAATTCAAAAGCATAAAAAGGGAAGAAGATCAAGACAAGGATGTAAGGGCTAAAAAGGAGCATAGAATCATGGGAAATGAGGGATCTTTAGCTTATGCCCTATCTGGCACGATTGAAAGGGGCCTTTTTCTCCAAGCGTGTTATTTCGTTTCTATCCGTCTCCCACGGGCGGTTTTTGTGGGGCTCGTGTTTAGGGAAGACTTTGAAGAATAACTGATCCTCTCCGCGCCTCACATCTTCATTCGCCCAGCTGCGTCCTCCAGACTGTGGAAATCCTCGCCGCACTTCTGGTAGTAAGAGCCTGTGTCTGCTTCTGAATGTCAGGCTTTTCCCGGCCCCGATGCAGAGGCGTATCGCTGAGCGTAACGGCCCTACGCGCACGGCAGCGAATCCCCGCGTCCCTGCTCGTGCCCCCCACCCCCACACTCCCTCCATCCAAGTGTCTGCTCCATAAAGCTTCGCGGATGAACATCTGGATGCCTCTCCAGCTGGAATCAAAGTCCCTCTAAAAGGGAAGAAAAAAAGATTTGGATGAAAAAGAGCAGAAAGAGGATTTCTCTTGCTCACATGCCTTCTCTCTCGCTCTCTCACTCTTTCCCTCCCATTCGGCCTGACGTTTGAATGAACATTAATTCGAGGCGCAGGGACACCCGCAGTCGTAATTGCAGGAGATGGAGCAGAGGATGCTGGGTGCTGGGGTGTCACACCCTGCTAGGCAGTGCAGTTTATTCTCTCTGAGGGCGGGGGCTTCTCTCGCCATACACCCAATGCCTCGTGTCCGCGCCGGGCCTCGCTGTCCCCGCCCCACGAGTGGGAGGGGTTTGTGTGCGGCTTGCTGGGAAAGTAGAGGTTGGGCGTCTCCGTTGGAGTGGAGTGGCGTCCATTGCGCCGTAGCTGCAGCGGGGAGAGGAGGAGTCGGCGGAGGCTCGAGCTGGGGTGGAAGTTCGCTCGGCGTTAGCTTACGCCTTTGGCTGTGACTCATGGAGCCGTGCGGTGAACATAAACAGCAGAGCTCACGTAGCTTTCCTCGAACTCCTCCAAACCTTCAAAAAAACCCCATCATTAAAAGCACACGGACGCTAAAATTAGACTCCTCTCCACGCGCTGACATCTGTCTCCATGCTGAAGGATGTACTTGTAGCACTTCAGGCTTGTACAGCCCTATATGAGGCCTGAGTTTTTTTATTTCTTCTTGTGCAACCTATTGCACGTAAATGCTTTTAAAGGAACAGGAAAGCTTTTCTCCCATAGGTACAGTTTGTGAAGTAGCATAGTTGGTAGTAACATGGACATGGATGGGGGGTGATTCACAGAAAGAAGAGCACTGTTAACCAACAAGCCCTTTGATTCAACCATGCTCCTTTCAACCTGACCGCTGGATATTCCTCCTGGGCTGCATTTTTAATAAAGCGGTTGCCGTGGCGGGTTGCCCGGACGTAAACCTAAAGTCCTGAGCTTTTGAGCTGATCGCGCACCGCAGATGCAAGCCTTTGATAGGCCAGCCACCGCAGTGACGTCACTGAGGCTCAGTCGGTCAGGTCATGGTGGGTTAGCACCATTCGCTCAGTTACAAACTCTACATTACATTGCTGGCATTTAGCAGGCACTCTTTACCATTTTTCTACAATGTTATCCATTCATACAGCTGGATATATACTGAGGCAATTGTGGGTTAAGTACCTTGCCCAAGGGTACAGCAACAGTGCCCCAGGGAATTGAACCGGCAACCTTTCGGTTACAATCCCTGCTCCTTAACCACTATGCTACACTGCCCTTCTGACTCTAAACGGGCACGTTCCCAAAAGCTGAAGCACGTGTGCAAAAGCACCAGTTTGGGTACTTCCTTCCCCGCCTGGGCAAACTGGTCCAAGAGTTGCTGTCTTTGGCCTGATGGCTCGGTACGGGACGGCGCAGGTCACGTGGCAGGGACACTCTGTCCTGTAGTCATTACCGCGCCGGCAGTCACTGGGGCGGCACATGACCTCGGCCCATGCAGACATGGGGGGAAAACTCTTTGATATTAGAGAGAGTAGACACTAAAAACCAGGCACCTTGTAATTCTATTTCCCTGACGTTAATTAGCTGCGGTTCAGTTGTATAAACATGCAGCCGTAAAAATGAATCACAGGCGCTACTGCCCGGCGGCGGCGGCAGAAGCGTGCCTGTCGTTGGAGCGCCGCGGCCAGGCCCTCTCTGATCTCATCACGCGCAGACTCTGCATCCATCTCCCTGTCCTCTGTGTTTCTCTTCAATCTCACCCTCCATCAGTTCCACCCTTCCTTAATGTCTCTCTCCAGGCTCACCCTCTGGTAGTCCCACCCTTCCTCAATGTCTCTCTCTCTCTCCATCAGTCCCATCCTTTCTTAATATCTCTCTCCAGTCTCTGTCTGTCTCACTCTTCCTTAATGTCTGTCCAGTCTCTCTCAGTCCCATCCTTCCTTAATGTTTCTCTCCAGTCTCTGTCCATCACTGTTACCCTTTCTTAATGTCTCTTCAGTCTCTCCCCATCAGCCCACCCTTCCTTAATGTTTCTCTTGCTCTCTCTCCATCGGTCCCATCCATCCTTAATGTCTCTCTGGTATCCCCCTCCATCGGTGTCACCTTTCCTTAATGTCTCTCTTTCCATCCCACACTTCCATAACATCTCTCTTTCTCTGTCCCACCCTTCCTTAATGTCTCTCTCCAGTCTCTCCCTCCATCACTCCCATCCTTCCTTAATATCTCTCTCCAATTCCTCTCAATCAGCCCCACCCTTTCGTAATGTCTCTCTCCAGTCTCACCCAATCCCTGTTGCATTTCTCTGTCTGTCTCTGGCGTTTCACAGTCAGTCACCTATCCACCCACCACGCTTAATCCAATCGGTGGGGCTGGTCTGGTTTTCCTGGGTGTTTGAAGTAAAAGGCAATCAGTCACATGAGTCTCTCTCTCTCTCTCTCTCTCTGTCTCTGTCTCTTTCTCTCTCTCCCTCTCTGTTTTTTCCTTTAATAAGAATATTTGATTATATCGATGTGTGGAGTGGCGGTGCTCGTAGCGCCTCTGCAGAGAGAGCTGGCTAATAAAGCCGGGATAAGGGGGCTTATAAAGAAATGATAAAGTGTATAATGAAGCCTGTGTCAGAAGGCTGAACTCGCCGTCTCGGAGGATAATGTGTTGTGCTGCAGATGTCCTTGAGTAAGGTTGGTGTGGGCTGGCATCTCCTGTTATTATGGGGCTGATGATATCGGAGCTGTTGGCTCCAGCTCCAGCAGGCAAAAGGGCTGAAGTCTGGTCAAAACTGAGGGCAAAGCTCACCCTGCAGAGAGCTCTCCAGGTAAAAATCTCCATTCAGTTTATTTATGTCGGTAATTCACGTTTTTATCTTGCCGTGATTTGCGATGTGTCCAATACAGCGTTAATGAAACGGGGGAGTGAAGCTGGCCTGTGTAAAAAAAAAAAAAAAAAAAAAAAAATTCAGTAACTAAACCCGTGTGGCAGAAATATTGCCTGCCACTTGATTAGAAAATGTATTTGAGCTTTTGGTTATCTCCTTCGCTGCTGCAAGCTGCACGAGGTGAAAAAGAAGTTCATCTTCGGGGGTTTTAAAGCCATGTATGTCAGTGCGTTCAGGTGCAGACACCAGCAGGCCTCTTTGTCCCTCCCGATAACCCCATATTTTTAGAGAACAGTCGTGTCTGTGCTCATTTCATTGTCTGTTCACGCATTTCTGTATTGATTTGGTTAATGCATGGCTCTGATAATTAAGTGACGTTATAGTCAGGCTAGGGCGTCGTAAATTAGCGATGTAAATGCGCACCCCCCCCTCTCAATTATAACACTTAAGTTTATGGGAAAAGCATGTCTGATTTACATTGTTCCACTTGTCGTATTTCTAAGGAGCACATCCTTGACATGAATAGGCGAGTGGCAGTACACTTACGCTTATTTATATAGGTCTTTTTATATGCGTGTTTTATATGCTGCCATCATGTTGCCTTTGTACTTACAGTGGCACATTTGTAGGCATCATAGGGCTGTTATTTATAGCTGTGAGTATTTCTTCCTGTGGAAGAGTACCCAGTTGAGATGCAGGCAGAGAGCTGGTGAAGCAGATGGCTTTGGATACTGTGTGTCCCAGTCAAAGCTTTAGGGGTTATGGGTCCTTTAATGCCTCTTAATGTTTGCTCTGTTTGGTGTTTCGTTGCTCCTCAGTCATGTGACCGTACGGTGGTGCCTGATAGGGCGGAGCAGTGTGCCTGACTGATTCCCTTCATCTCTGCCTCTGTGCTCTGGCTCACAGGTGTTCCGGACCGACTTCATCACCGCCATGAAGCTCCCCGACTCGGCGCAGTTGAGCCCCGAAGAGTTCTACGTGCTGTCCGACCCCTGGCGGCAGGAGTGGGAGAAGGGGGTGCAGGTCCCAGCCAATGTGGAGGCCATCCCAGAGCCCGTGGTCAGGTAATCCCCTCCCCCGCACCCCCTCAGAATACTCTCACACGAGCATGCCAGCATGATCTACCTGTATGGAAACATTCACCATTACCGTATCAAGCACACCAAGTCTCAAAGTACCTGCCTCAACACTCTCAGTCACTGTAGACATCATGCAGTTCTGCCATCTTCATGCTCTAATGTGCCAGCCTCAACATTTACATGAACTGCACTCTTCATCCAGCTAAATCTTATGTCATCTTTTAAATCTGTACTGTACCCTTGTCAAGTTACTCTCACATGCAAACCCGCACACCCACACCATCCATAAAGTAGCATTACCCTACGCTGCATATGCGTATACACACACACAGACACACACACAGAGACGCACACTAACATGTGCTTGAGGGGGCGTGCCCGAGCACTTAACAGATCCCCCGCAGTCTGGCTCGCAGCAGCTCGGTAATCACCCTACACCGGTTCTGCAAATCACTGATAAAGTCTGGGGTTTGCCAAACGCCGTGCAGGAAACCGAGGAGCGGAGATATTTCAGCACGCCTAGCTCGGCGAGATGAGCGTCTCACAGACTCAAGTGAACGTGACGGCGCTCGAGAAGGGTTAAAACGTTTTCCGACCGGCCGCTGCGAGGCAGGGGAAAGCTCGCTGTGTAGGGGGGTGAGCAATGCAGCGTGTGAGGGCTTATTAGATACCGCAGCGCATAGCTGGGTCGGCGAGTCACCGCCGCGGAGGACTTCGAACCCGCGGCTCTTCTCGCGCGCGGCGTGCGAGCCGGCGATAACCGGGGCGGCGGAGTCAAGCCGACGGGATTGAGCCCGAGAGCGCCGTGGCGGGCTCCGCCAGCGCCGGGCCTTCCTCTGGGTGTTTCGGCCGCGGCGAAGGAGCGCGCAGAGGAGAAAAACAGACATTCGATTGGGCCGGCTTCCAAGCGCATTTTCAAAGGCAGCAAGAATCCTCTTTTTTCCTCCCCCCCCAACTTTTTCTCCAGCAGTCGGTGGGGCCCAGAGAATGCGGGCGTTTTGGATTAATCGCCCCGTATTGTAACTTCATAGCGCGGCTCGTCAGATTGCTGCGTGCGTGTCCTCCGTGTCATTCAAGTTCCTCCTTTTTGTGCAGCGGGTAACCTTCTCCCATCCACCCCCTGCTCTTTTCAGCTGTTTTTTGGTTGCGTTTGCAGTGCTAAAACATGCTAGCTGCAGCGGCGCGGTTGCTTTCAGAGGTGTGCGGAAGCGGACAGGGAGGCGGCTTTGTTGCAGCGGGCCCACATTGTGCAGCTCTCTCAATCCCCGTCTTCAGGAGATAACCACAGAGTGCAGTGGGGGGAAGACAAGCTACTCCCTGGGCCAAGTGGAAGTAATTAGCTATTGCGTAACAGTCCCATTCAGCAGACAGAGAATGACGAATTGGCGCTGGCTCTTTAGCCTAAGTCCCCTTGAAATGTAGGGGGAGAAAAAAAAATAATAATTACATGTATGAAATGATTAAAAAAAGGAAAAGATGGAGGGGAAAAAAAAGCCTTGACACAGCTTAATTTTCCACTGCAGTAAATTGGAAACCTCGTCTCTGAAGCTCCTCACGGGCCAAAAGTGGATGATTTCTGAGCCATGTAAAAAGCTTAAGTCTGCAAGAGAAGTGGAGTAGCTCAAAGATAGCCCTCCGCCTGACTGCTGCAGAGAGATAAAGGCCAAGCGTCAGGGGCCAGAGAGTGCCGCGCGGCCGAGCGGACGTCCAGAACCGGCGCGGGCGCCAACCACGCTAACCTCACGGCGAAAAAACTTTTCCGCAAGTCCGGGGCTCACGGCCCGGTCAGAGTTCTTTCCTCCAAGCGGTCCTCGGAGAGGAGATTGCAGAGATACAGTTCGGCTTGCACCAGTACTGGAAATTACATATCGGGTGACCGCCAAAATAACCATGGTGAACAGGGGGGGAGGGGATCTGGGATTATACCATTACATTACAGCACAAGAACTCAACGTTGCCCTCAATAGGATGGCTGCTGCATGGCAATAGGGCAGCTGCTGATTGGTCCAAGTGGTTTCCTACAGCACCAATGGTGGTGAGGAGCAAGAATGCTTTGTGGCGTGGCCGTTCAGGGCCCTTTTTCAGCAAGCTCTTTTGACTGTTTGATTCGAATGTGAGTGTGTCACATAGCTGTTGAATCGCAGCTATATCTGAATCCTGTATGAATTAAAACAATCAGTCGGACCACAACAGAGGGGGTGTTCTCAGAACATTACATTACGTTACATCATTTAGCAGGCGCTCTTACCCAGAGCGACTTCCAAATAAGTGCATCACTATGCTAAGAGGAGTTATCGAGAAGTACTACAGGAGGTCAGTAAGATACTGAGTTAAGTGCTAAGATAGTGTAGAGTACTTATTTCAAATAGAAAAATAGGGATAAACAGGATAGATAGAGAGAAAGGTAGACTAGAGATACAGCTTGAAGAGATGAGTTTTCAGCTTTCTCTTGAAGGCACCCAGGGAGTCTGAATCTCAACGTTTGGGATGGAACTTGGCGTGTTTGTGATTTTACCTCCATCAGTAAACTTGCACCGCACGAAAGCAAGCGCCTTTACGTTCAATTGAAAATCAACCGCTCGAGCAGGGCACCAAACCGTGATCTCCCGAAGCGCCGTTTCTGCCTCTGCTACAGCTGCCAGACACGCGCGTTGCCCGTTTCCAAAAAAAGGCCAGCGTCTTCCACAGATAGATGGAACAATTTCTCACCGTGCTCCATTTCCACCGCAGTTAACTGATGAAAGCGGCACGTAACCCGCAGGAGATGCGAGAGCACAGCACGCAGGGGTGCCTGTGTTCTCCGTCACACCTGTACGTTCCCCTGAGAATCCCTGCTGCAGGTGAAAGGCAAGCGAACAGGGCGCGGTTGAAAAGTTGCAGCACGCAACCGATGGAATACTAGCGACCGGTAGAATTCTAGTCCTTGTGTTGCAGCAAGTCGTCCAAACAAGCAAGCTCAAAGTTCAAGCTTTGTTGCATTTTTCTTACACAAAGTCGACCCAGATGGAAGAAAAAATAGTTTGTTTTGAAGTGCACAGGACACAGATCGATTGCAGGTAAATGTCTTGGGTTAGTGCCGCTGATGACCTGACATTGCTCCGTGTCAGCCTTGAGAATCGGCTCTTTGTGTTTCTTGGAATAAAACCTGTTCAGTTGTGTTCATGGGGACTGGTGTGCTTCCAGCTTTAAAGTAACTCATCTCCCTTTCATTAATGTCGAAGTATTCAATAAAATCATCTCAAATGTCACTGTAAGTCACATCTGGCCACTTCGTATTGTCTGTCCAATCTGTCGGCTTTCAGGAAGCTTGCGCTTTATAATTTAAAAATATCTGTAATAATGATATGTTCTATGTTGTGGTTCTGATGTTATCACAGAAATCTTTACTCTAGGCAGGATTCAGACAATTAGCAGTTGAGCCAGGGAAAGGTATACATTTAATGCTTGAAGTCAGGGAAATGTATGCATACAGTCAATTTGCATACAGATTGCCTGTAATTTGCATACACATTTTATGACATCAATACATATTTTTACATTGGCTATAATCCTTACGATCCAAATTCTGCCCCAGGCATGCTTTGCAATAGTGTGTAATTGGGTTTTCTTGCATTTGTAGTTTTCTGATATTGGCAAGCTGTTTGATAAAATCTGACGACGTACATTTGTCACCCAGACATCTTTAAAACAAAAAAAAAAATCTTGCAATCTGAAGTCTGCTATGGAGCTGATAAAGAGCTCATGGTTATTACGCCCAGATATAGTTTTGACAGGGCAATATACTCACACTTTTACTGAGGCAAGGTCAAGATGTTTGGCCTAGTTAGGATCAAATGCTCTGCAGACTGTCAGGAAAGTGACAGCAGGTTGATAAAAACCACAACCTGTCATAAAGGTTTGGATTGTACTCCAGTTGTCACCAACGGCTTTTTTTTTTTTTTTTTTTTTTTTTGCAAACAGGTTTTCAGCTGTGTCTCTGAAAGACATTGCCCTACCCGACTGACAAGTGCTTGTATGCAAAGCGCTTCCAAGATGTTTGTTGCAACTCACTTTTTGCTTGTAATCTATAGGGACATTATGTGCAGAAACAAAACATCAGCGTGCCACTTTCACGAAATGCTCCCTTTGAGTATTTAGCAAGAGCTGCTTGTAATAATGTTTGCTTGCTGCTACTTGCCGGCAGCAGTTTTGAACTTGCGCTACACGTGTGTAGTAAACCCCCTACAAATAATCTTATCGACCCAGCAGTGAAGTTTGAGCCAATAGGACGTGGTATTACACTTCTCAGGAAGAGAAAGGTTTATAAATCTTGTTTTAAAAGCCAATCTGAAATAAAACAAACTATTTTTGCTCCCATATATTGCAACGTAGTGCGTTAATGTTTCGGTTTCCTGTGGACCATTTCCCATAATCCTGTCCTCATGCCTCTGACTGTGAAAGATTCAGACCATGTCACAGAGGAGTGAAATCACTGGCTGTGTTATGGGGGGTTTCTGACACATTAAATTTGTTCTTTTACAAGGGTGTGGTATGACAAGATAACACCACACTACAGACAGTTTCTGCAGTGCAGGGGAGTCTGGGAGGGACTGCTGTATGAAGAATGGGTATGGTTGGACAGTGCAGGAGAGAATATATCAGCTGCTCTTTGCAGTCATACCTGTGCATTAGTGTCTTACCTGTGCATTTTGGGCTGAGCTGTGCTTCACAGTTGTACCCTCTCCTTTTATGCTGCCCTTTGATATTTACTGTTGTGCATTAGGCTTATCTGATTGTGACAACTGCACTGCACTCATGCAGTAGTCTGAAATGCACTACTCTGGTAAATTCACACAAAGCCGGTGGCTGTGTTTCGCAGTACAAGTCCCACACAGTTTACCAATTGGAGGAGTGCAGTGGGTGCCAATTGGAGGATAGGTGCTTCTCCGCCGATGACATGTGAGAAACTCTCAGACACCTGACAAATTGTAGGGTGGGTGAGAGCGGCGGGATGAGGAAACTCTGGCTGACCTACCCATCCCTGTCCTTGGCGGATATGGCTGATTTTTTTTTTCCCCCCAGCCGCTGTGGGCTCCTGGTCATTGTCGATTGACGGAAAAAAAAAAAGCTGGACTGTGGGGCTCAGCCTACCCATCAGACAGGTACCTTGCAAACTGAGTCACTTGGAAGCCCTTGTACCTGCTCTTTACAACTAAGTCTGCTCTTTAGTGTTGCCTGTACTTTGCAGTCTCACCTGATTCTTAGACTTGTATCTGTTACAATTTCAGTAGCTGTTTAAAGTCATACTAGGGCTTTACAGTCTTACCTGTGCTTCACAGCTATACGTGAGCTGCGGTACAACCTTCTATTGATAGTTGCCCCTGAGCTTCCCAGTTGTATACCTACACAGAATAGTCACACCTGTGTCTACCTGCACTGTACAGTCTCACCTGCGTTTTTGCGCTGTAAGCATTTTCAACCACTGGTCTCCCTTGTCTCATTGGTGCTGGGGAACACTTCCAGTGGCACAAGCACATATAGTTACTCATGTGGATTGAATGCCACAACTCCAGCAATGAGGAAGCCTTTCTACTTCTGTTTGTACTGTATCTTACTATAGCTGTTCATGCAAACAGTGCAAATGTTTTATGGGATTATGTTCAAGCCAGGAGTGTAAGAGTTGTTTGCTTTAGTTGTTGCCAACAAGTTGTGTCCCATTGTATCTCCAGTTCACACCCTTAAATGTTAAAATGCCTTGGCAAACCTGGATGTTTTGATTGATGAGAGCACGCAGCTGAGTGCCCTGACCTGAACAGAGAGGACTCATTCCTTTGAGCTCCCTGCAGAAATGTATGAATCCTCAGCAGAAACCACACACGCGTTTTGTTTTAGAGAAGGACGTTCACAAGCAGTTACAAGCAAGGCCCTGGCAGGTCTCCCGTGGGGTGTTGGTTTGTCGGCCGTCCCGGGTCATGCACCTGGAAGGTCTCTCTTGCAAACAAGCCATCGCACTCTGTGATGGGAGTGACACAGCCTGTACACCCCCCCTTCCCCCTCGCCTACACCCCCCACCTTCCCTCTGGGTGCTCTGGGATGGGCGTGCCCGGGCGACGCATGCCAGATCAAAGCCCTGCTTGGCACGGTGGAGCGGAGGAACAGCTGGAGAATCTCTCAGGTCTCCAACCAGCAGCAGCCTCCCGTATGCCTGCCGTCCCTGTCTCCCTGCATTACATTATTTGTTTAGCCGGATGTCCTTATCCGGAGCGACTTACACGGCTAACACATCATCAATCTATACAGCGGGACATTTACTCAAGCGGTGCAGGTTAAGTACCTTGCTCAAGGGTACAGTAGCAGCACTCCACCTGGGAACGGAATAAGCAAAGTTCAGCTTACAAGCCCTGCTCCCTACTGCTACGCCGCACTGCTGTATACATTACATTACATTATTGTCATTTAGCAGACGCTGTTATCCAGAGCAGCTTACACAGGTTATATATGTGTGTGTGTGTGTGTGTGTGTGTGTGTGTGTGTGTGTGTGTATATATATATATATATATATATATATGTACATATATATTTATACGGGTGGATATTTAGTGAGGCAATTCTGGGTACCTCGCCCAAGGGTACAGCAGCAGTGCCCCAGCGAAAATCGAACCAGCAAGCTCTTGGTTACGAGCCTTGCTCCTTACCACTGTACCACTGTGCTGCACTGCCGTATACTGAGAGGCCTGTGAGGAGTAGATTCAGTGAGTCACCATGTTGTTTTAGTGCAAGCCTGGCTGCGGGCTGTTATGGCAGTAGCCATCCTCGGCCCATTAGGGTTCCGTTCCAGGCCGGCCTTGATCCAGATTTGTGCCGCCAGGCGCCCGTCGCCGTGCTGAGAAAAGCCCATCCCCCCGATCGCCCCCCCCAGAGGCGATGCGGTCGTCAGGGCCTCTGGCCCTCCTCCTCTCTCCCCGTGGTGTTTTCTCGAAGGCTCGGGCCAGGGCGGCGTGAGTCAGACACGTCCCGCTTATTTACAGAGTGACATTTTTTTCCGCCCACCGGTGACGTCCGTTCCACCTCACCTCACTCGCCTCTCAGACGGCAGGGGCGCGTAGGGGACAGTGCGCGGGGGGGAGGGTTGGGATCGCTCAGCCTCGCAGCTGAACTGCCAAAGCCGACCGCGACCCCCCAGCGGCCAGAGCTGCCACCAGCCGACTGTTTATTTCCCCTTGGAGAAATGCCTTGTGGCAGAGTGGATGCAGAAGGAATCCCTGAGGTGCGCTAGGCTAACGCATCGGCGTTTAGCTCCTGGCCTTCCCCTTGCGCCGGCCCCCTTCGGCCCGGCCTCTCTCCGCGCTCCCCTCTCCTCCGCTGTCGTTTGCTGCATTGTCTGCAGCTTTGTTTTGGATGACCTCATTCCCAGCGCCTCTGCCGCGTTTTAGGAGGGGGGAGATGACAGATGAGGCACGGGGGAGCTGATAAACAAACACCTTCCCCTTCCCGAGAAAACGAGCACAGTAACACCTGCAATAAAGCTGCGCCGGGCCTCAACGCCGGCTTCCTGCGACGCCTGGATGGATCCGACCGCGACGGTCAGGCTGCCTGGAAGCAGCGCAGACGGCGGTACCCGGAAGGAGGCGGGGCTGAGGCCGAAAACTTCCCGTTCGGTGCCGGCCAGGTGTCGGGCGCGCCCAGGATACGGAGGCTCCGTCCCAGCTGTCTGGGAGGAAGAGGACCCGAAAAGCGCGCCTCTCCCATCCCGGCCCGACAGTGCTCCAAAGGAAACACATGTTGTTTTATTTGACGGGCAGCGCTCAGATACTTCTGTTTCCTATTTTGGTTCCAGCGCGCTGAACTGCGATAAAGAAGAGGAGAAACAGAAGCGAGCCACTCTGTGAATATATCATTGTTCCCGAAAGTAAACAAACCAGATGAAGGGAACAGTAATCTTGTGTAAATGTCAGCAGATAACGGGGTTTTTTTTTATGCTTGCGATTACTTTCCAGCAGATTTGACCGCTGCCGGGTTGCCAAACGCTCAGCGAAATGGGGAGTCACGTGCCGCACCGTTCACGCTCTGTACACAGCTACCCCCCGGGCTGGTGACGTAGGCCGCTCGGCCACTAGCACCAAGTTCACAGCGTGCTAGCTCCCCTTTCAGGAAGGCACATGACCCTGAACGCCGCCCGCCGGCTCTCCCAGGCTACCACATTTCCTGGATGATCCAGTTCCCCACATCTGCAGGATTGGGACCTCTTTTTTTGCTTTTTTTTTTGTTGACCCAAATGTGTGTGTGTGTGTGTGTGTGTGTGTGTGTGTGTGTGTGTGTGTGTGTGTGTGTGTGTGTGTGTGTGCGCGCGCGCGCGCGCGCATGTATGAGTGTGAGAGAGTACCGCTCCTTTTTTTTTCCTGTGGGTTACTCCGTTACGATCCCCGCGCCGTTGAAATGCAGCCTGCACAACTTCGATTTCTCCGAGCTTCTCGCCCTCAATCCCCTGGGCCTTTCAGCACTTGTTAAAGTGTTCACAGTGAAGCAATTAAGAAGGACAGCTTATTGCAGATCGGTGGATATTCCCCTTAGAAATGTTCTCACGAAAGGGCTCCTCAACGGCGAAAAAATGACAGAAGTCAGCCCTATTGTTTTCCAGCCCATTAGGATTAATATTCATGACTGGTGTACCTTTTTTCGTGCTGAGCATGCTTTTCATACTTCCTGCTTAAATGGCGCAGAGAAAATCATTCTTCCCTGTATCCCATAAATTTTCATCCACTTACAGTTAGTAGTTCTAACTAACCGATCCACTTGACATCATTATGTTATGAGCGTCTGGTTTCCCCACTCAAGGACCATACGGCATCTCCATTATGTTTTCTGATACCCGCCTCACCAGTGAATGATTAATTCACTGCAGGCTCGTTTGTTTTCTTATGCCTGTCAGTGGTGATCCACAATGACATCAGAAAGTCTCCCCCGCGCTGTACAGGGTGTGCTTTGTCATTCTATTCTATAAGTCGGGCCGGGACAGTTAATTGGTTGGCAGAGGCTGAATGGTAACCATTGACTCGTTGTTTACAGCGTTTTGAAAAACGGGTGATGAGCACTGCGGATGGGAGAACTGAGACTTCATGAGCTCCAAAGCGGGTTTGAGCTGTTACGCCATCCGTGACTTACTGATATCAGCAAATAAGTTTTTTTTCCATGGATGTCAAAGTATTTTCATTATTTCAACAGTGATCTAGTTAGATATTGACAGCACAGGGTACCGCCACCCGTTATGGCATTTGTGAAGCCTCTCTCTGTGTAGTGAGAGCTCTCTGAGAACCAACCCATCTGTGGCCTTTCTGAAGTGCTCTTACCTGATACTTAAAGCTGGAAGATGCATGTGATGCTGATTGGACGCTCTTTTATTTCCTCCAGCCAATGAAATGGATGGGTGTCGATGTTAATGAAAATGCTTTGCTGTTTGGAACGCTGGCATGTGTTTACTGCAGTTGTTACTAACGCAGACAGCGGCACTGAGCTACACTTACTCTGTAATGTCCATGGCATTTCACTCAGACTCTCCAACGGTGAAGTGAGGTTTAAATGCCAGAGTAAATTTCCTGTATGGATACGTCTTGGATAACTGACCTTAAAAGCTTGGAATGTTTAAACTGGTGATGTGGTTTTTAGTGAAATGCCCATAACTGGGCATATCTGACAGTCTGATTAGCATACAGTTTATTCGGATGATCTCTTTATATTTCAAATTGTGAGGCATTTTATGTGTACAGTGACTACACATGAGCAGTGTGGGTAGTCTTGATAGTGTGCTCTGCTGAGTACTAAACCGTTAGAGCGGGTCTGGTTTGTGACAGCCTGTGTGGCTGTTTTCTCTGACAAGTGTATGGCAACGGTAGCTATCCTGGAGCATCTTGCTCTCCGCTCTCATCCATCAACCAAGCGTCTCAAACAACTCCCACACATGCACTGACACTTACTCACACGCAAACGCACTCGCGGAGACACACACACACACACACACACACACACAGGGTCTTACTCATGCACATATGCACACACACACACACACACACACACACACACACACACACACACACACACACACACAGTCGCAGGTGCACACGCTGTCAGGCTTACTCACGCAGAGGCAGTGACACGCACACGCTGTCAAACGCCCAAGCGCGCATGCAGTGCTGACACGCACACGCAGGCAGCGCACATGTACACATGTGCGCACACAGAATAAACAATTCCCTTTTATAACCCTGTCCACCGCTGTGCTGCTCCTTTCCTCCCTCCTCCCGTTTCATTTTTTTTTTTTAAAGCAAACAAAAAAAAAAAAACGCAAGAGTTTTGCACAGTGAGAACCAGTCCAGCGAGAAGTGCTTTAACCAGACTGAAAACAGTCGAAGGCGTGGCCCCACTCGCTGGCTGATATTACATAATCATTTATGTAAAGAGGTATTAGTCCTTTCCCCCTCGGGGGGCTGCAGAGTGCATGTTTTTAGCGTTCGGAGGAAAAATGGTGCGCCAGGCAGAGACAGGGCAGCGGCGGCGGCGGCAGCAGCTCCGATGGCTGAATGCCCGGCACTCCCATTCCTGTCCCCGCTGATGAAGGAGACACAGGGTGGCTCTTCACTCTAGTGTTCCTTAACACTGCAGTGTTTTAGCAACAGAAAAAAAAGGGGGGGAGGGAAGAAAAAAAGAGAGAGAGAAAAGGCGAAGGCAGAGATTGGGAGACCTGAAGCGTGGTGTTGGCACTGCGCCAGTGCTGCTCTGGGCAGCAGTCTCCCAGCCTCTCTGGCTTGCAACTGACTCAGTGGAAAATGTGAATGAAAACAGCCCCCACCCCCTTCAAAAAAAAAAAAAAAACTTTCTCTTTTTCTTTCCCCAAGCAGGGTTATTATGTTTTTTGAATTTTTATTTATTTATTTATTTTTTTTTTACATGCGCTCCTTGCCGTAAGGGACGGGGGTAGCAGGGGGACCGCGATGTTTGAGGTGGGTTTTTGCCAGAGGAGAGGAAAAAGGGGAGTGAGAGATCGAGAGAGAGAGAGAGAGAGGGGGAGAGGGGGAAAAAAAAAAACAACGGCTAGACTCATTTTTGTGTGTGTAGTAAAACGGGCCGGGGCTGTGGATGTTAACAAGGTACAGCCATATCCATGACAACACGCTTGGCATTCCTGGGCAGACCGCACTGGCATCCGAAGGAATCACAAAATGGCAGCGAACTGAAAGCCTCGGCTGAGGACTTGCGTTAACCCCCGGCGTGCCGGGCCCGAGCCAAACGGCGCTGGATGTTTCGAGTCTGTGGGGGAGCGTGTTGTTTACATGGACTTAAATTCTCTCCATGGTGATTCTGAGCCTGCCAGCTTTTTCATATTTAATGTAATTTAATAAAAGAAAAAAAAAACACCCTGACAAAATCTTAAAGGGGCAGCTACTTTTCTCCTTATGGTGAATTACTTAAATCCTCTTTTGAATCTAAACTTCCATAATTACAAAAATACATATTTTTTTAACATTCATTAATGTTCCATCACAAATTTCTTATTTTTGGCCGGGTGGATGATTACAATGGTTACTGTGCTCTGTGAGATTGTTTCTGCAGGACATGTATAATGTTTCATACTCAGCCAACAATTTATCATGAAATTGGATTCATTCTATGGTTCAGGTAACTTGGGTGGTCACGTTTCATTACTGTGTTTATTTTCTTAGGCTGCATTCTTTTCTCGGGAAGATTTGCAGTTATTAGTGTTTTCACGGCAGAGATGAGGTTAGTCTTCCGTGCAGTTATATTTTTATGTGGAATCAAGCCGCCTCTTGAGCAATGCCATACCTTGCATTCAATCCCACTGCATTAAGAGGCAGAGGTGTAACTAAGCTAAAAGGGTAGACTCTGTGCATTAAATGTGCCTGTGCATCTGCTAGGCAGCCCGTTGAGCTGAGATTCTCCCTGAATCTTTTTGGAGAGGGGAGTATTGCCCTCATGTGGAGTTCACCACAGGAGCAGCCTGTCAGGGGGTGACAAATGCAGCCTCTAAAGCTAAGTGATGGCTGTCCCGCACGGGTTCCCCGGCCTGGAGCTCGGCGCCCAGGGGAGTGTGGCCTACTTTTCCGCTCGGCTGGCCCACACAGGAGGGCAGGGGCTGGGCTGGGGAGGCTGTGAGGGTGGATTTGGAGGGGGTGCTAGGGATATGCCTCAGTGTCCCCAGGGTGACTGCCAGAGGAAGGGAGAGGGACTGAAGTAGAAAACAGCTGGAAGCTAATGTGCGTTATCGGCAGAAGTGTAATGTAATGGTAAGGGCTAGTAACTGAAAGGTTGCTGGTTCAGTTAACTTCTGGAGTACTGCCACTGTACCTTTAGGCAAGGTACTTAACCCGCAGTTGCCTCAGTAAATATCCAGCTGTATAAATGGATCAAATTGTAAACTATGTGAGTCACTCTGGATAACAGTGTCTGCTAAATGACAACGTAATGTAATGTAATACATTAGAGATGGAGCGAGAGGCAGCGGAGACGGAGGGAAGGAAAGGGGAGATGTAGACCGTGAATGATGAGGGGAAACACCAGCCCCTGTAGCCCTGTACTCAGGGTGGAACACATCCGCTGACAGCATGTAAAAAGGAAGAATATCATCAGCATCTCGAGGAAATGTTCAGCGTGTCGAAGGTGTTAAAAAACGCCCCAGAAACGAATGAAAAGAAACCTTGGCGACAGGCATCGTCACTTGTTGAACTGTCAAGTCACGTGTGCTTAGAGTCTGTTAAAAGCCCTGACCCACAACCACCCGAGTTACGTTCAACCTGCTGCTTTCTGGATGGGGCATTGTGTTAACTGCTGAGGGGGAAAGAATGCTCTGTGTGTGCTCTGGGCGAGGGAGGCAAAATCCACAGTGACTGCGTGAAGCCGCAGATGTGTTCAAGGTGCAGCTGCGCTTTATTGAATCAGCGGGCGCAGACGCCTCGTACCCGCGTCTGCCTGGCCGGTGACACTGCCCAGGCCCGGCATGACTCTGCGGCGGGGGCGTGCCGCGCTCCTCTGCGGCCGCCGTGGCTTGCTGTGGGTGGCGGCTGTGTCACAGGGGCTCGAGTGTCTGTCCCGGGCTGTGCACCGCCTGCCTAATTACACACACGCACACACAGCCCCTCTTATGCTGTACACAGTGACTGCCTGTCCATCCAAGCCAGGCAGACTCGGATCTTGCCCCCGCCCTCTGGGGGCCAGAGCTCAATGACAGCCACTTTCTTCTGTCCTAAATCACATCTTTCCCATGCAGCCCCCCCCCAGGTCCCCTGTGCTGGGCCGGGACACGGCGGCGCTTAGCAGAGGATGGCGATTCGCTGTATCGTTTCTCCTCCGTCACCCCCAATCGCCTCCCCCGCCTCCACTCCCTCCCCGTGGGCCGGTTCTCCCCTGTCCCGGCAAATCGTGTTACAGGCACAGTGATTGAAGATGTAGAGCAGATGTAATGGATTCTGATATGATGGACTGGATGCATTTCTCACCGTCTCCTGGCCGTCCCTCGGAGAGCGTATTGAGGCGTGATTGATTTCGTGGAGGAGAGCGCGCGCCGGCTCGGGTGTCTCCGTCGTCCCTGCCGTTTCCCGGCCCGGGGGCCGTCGCAGAGGGCCGTGCGCGTGTGGCCCCCGCAGAAGAACGCGGTGTTCCCTGTGACCCGGCAACGCCACCGGCCCCGGCCCCTTACCTCGGCGGCGAGGTTTCACAGCACTTTCGCAGCATATGCAAGGGGGGAGTCCGCCGTTGCAGTGAGTAAAAGTCATGAATCCCTCCCTGTGAAATCCAATAGGGGGTCTCCTCATCCTCCAGGACCTCAGTTACCGTCTCTGCTGTTTAGATTATTGTTACCGCTTATTTATTTCGCAGATGTTCTGATCCAGAGTGACTGGCAAGGAGCTGCTAATATGGAATGATACCTTAAATGCATATCACAGGAACAGCAAGAACATCACTGATGGCTACAGAACGGCCAGACAGATTACAGGAAATATGCACGTCTGAAAAACTTATCTGAAGAACACAGTGCCCAACTTCTGCCCGTAACAGCAACATAACCACATCATACTCAGTGATAGCATTTAGATACTGGCAAAGGGAAGTGTGACTGGCGTAAGTTTAGATTCATTTAGATATTGTCGACTGGAGAAAAAAAAATTTACTCAGGATTAACCATCATGGTGATATTGCATGTAAATTTTTCAAATGAGTGTGCGTCTCACATTTGATCCTGCGTGGTCATCTTTATCAAGATTGTAGTGGTGTTGCAGCTGCGGGGGATTTCTCAGAGGGATATCTGTATGACTGTACAGCAGCGCCCTGCTTCTGGTGTGAGGAAGGACACGGACTCCTCCGAGTGGATGGGAGGCAGGCCGAGTGGACGCTCTCTGTATTGCTATAACTCTGACACCCCCCCATCTCAAAAGGTCAGGCGTGAGTGCCAGAGCGGCCAATATCCGGTTAACCTCGCCTGCCGGCTCCGCCCACCCTCCCGCTTCTCCGTGCTCGGCGCCTGGGTCTTCCAGCCACGTCTGCAAACCCCCTCCTCCTCCGCCGCTGCCGGCCGCTGGGTGGGAGCCGAGTCCGGGGAGAAACCGGTGAATCGGCGCCGAAGAGCTAAGCAGCAGTCCACTGACCTGAATACCCACATCGGCCCTGGAAGGGCCTGTAGCTCTCGCTTTCTCCCGCAGACATAATGAATCCAGTTTCACACTCTCTCCCCGCTGCCTGCTGCAAGCGTGCGCCACCGTGTCCCTGCGGTGTGTGTGTGTGTGTGCGTGCGTGCGTGCGTGCGTGCGCAAGCGAGTCTGCAGCCGCTGCTCTGAACGCAACTGGACCAGGGCAGCAGTGCATCGTGGGGATGGCTCCTGGGTGACTCCACTGTACCAGCTTAACGTAACTGAAACCAGCCATGTCTGGCGTCCAGATTAGGGAAATTTCAGATGGACCTCATTGTTTATTTCAGAAATGCCAGAAATGTATTGTGCCAACATGGAGGCGGGGAGGTAGCCGTGTTGTCAAATCACCACATACCGTGATTAACCGACGGCTAAAGTCAAACAGCATTTTTTTTTTTTTTTTGAATGTGACATGACATAACATGAAATCCATTTGGGCTGATTAAGAGGCTTGAACAGAACTTGATGACAGAGAGGTCAGGCTGTGATCGGTTCATCAGTAATTTTGTATTTGGGAGGCTGGTGCTACGCTGCAGAAATGTTTATGGCAGGGGAGAGAGCAGTAGGGTGGGCCCCCTGTCCCAATTTGAGGGTTGTGCAGAGTGACAGTGGTGTGACAGCTGCTTTTGCTCTATAGCATGCCTAGGCTGTCTCAGTGAACTACTGCAGACACGGGACAGTTCGAATTTACCAGCAGATCTTAATTTAGGAGACAGCTGTTGAATTAATGGTGATAAAAATGACAATTACAGTTATTATTCATCTGGTTATTATCACTAATACTGTTACAGTGGTGATGCTAACAGTTCTAATTAGCACTGTGTTCTTACTGTGAGGGTGATGTAGGCAGGATGCAGCTTGATGCGGTGTGTTTGTGTCCCCCTCTGTGCGAACGCAGGGTGCTGCCCGAAGTGAGCCGGATCCCCTTCTACTCGACGTCCCAGAGCAGGGGGTTCGCCGAGTCGGGACATGGCGACACACGACCCCCCCTGGAGCCGCTGATCCAGTACGACCTGGACGACCTGGACGTGTCCTGGCTGGAGCTGGTCAATGCAGAGTTCAGGGAGCTGGGTGAGATGTCTGTTTGCTCTGTTCTTCAGCAGTGCTCCTCAATGCTGCTGTGTTCTTCGGCACCGCACTGGTCTGTTCTGCTGCCACACTGCCTACCAACTACCTACTACCCCCCAGCTGCAGCCACAATACCCCCCCAGCTGCTAACTACTGACTACCCAATTGTTGCCACACTACATCAACAATCATTTTCTTCACCCCAGACTACTTGTCTGCTACCCCCACTTCTGTCTGCTACCCCCAACTGCTACCATGCTACCCCCAACTGCTGCCACACTATGCCAACAGTTTTCTGGTCACCCCCAACAGCTGTCTCCTACCCCCAGCGGCTGCCACACTACCCCCAGCTGCTGACTCCTACCTCCAACTGCTGCCACACTACCCCCCAACTGCCACCACACTATCCCCAGCTGCTGACTTCTACCCCCAACTGCCACCACACTATCCCCAGCTGCTGACTACTACCCCCAACTACCACCACACTATTCCCAGCTGCTGACTACTGTCCCCCAACTGCCACCACACTATCCCCAGCTGCTGACTACTGTCCCCCAAGGCTGTCTCCTACCCCCAACTACAGCCACCCTGCCACCAACAGCTGCAGCACCACTCTCCTCTGCCACCCTGTCCTGCCCCACACCTCCACAGTGCGGCCCCTGTCTGTGACATTGCCGCCTCACTGCTCCCCCCCTTCATGTGTTTACATTGGCACCTTCCGCTCAGAAGGTAACACAGTGGGTCTCTCTCACCTCTGGTTTGCATATTCCAGCACGTTCCATCTGGAGGGGTGTACGGGGGTGTCTCTCATCCCTCTGTGTACACAGCAGGATTTTTCCCCAGTCTTCAGTGCTGGGCCTCAGCCAAGCTCTTTATCTTGGAATGGTGACAACTGCTGACCCTGATGATCTGAAATTGGCCCAGTTTATTTGCAATCTGATCCTATGCGTATAGATAAGAAAAATAATTGAATTTTTGTTACCCCCGGCCCCCTGCATATTTGGTCTGCTTTTAAGTGATTATGGAATAGTGTTTCTGAAATGTGTACTTGTGTATTTTTCTATTTGAATTTGGGGAAAAAAAGATTACATTCATCTGCCTCTCGCAGCCTTATGTGAGACTAAACAAATAGGGCCGTGGTTGCAGTGAGGTTCGGCCATTTTGCATGGTGTCCACGACGTTTCAGTCACACAGACACACACACAGAGGGACGTGCACACACACGCGCACACACATACAAACGACGGTGACTCACTATCTCTGACTGTCAGCTGATAGCTCGAACTGCCTGGGTTTTTTCCTCCTTCCGTCCACTTACTCTCTATTTAAATGTCACAGAGTCTCAAGTCAATGGTTAACTCGGCTTCCACCTTGTTTGCTGTGAAAACAAGGGCCTCTCTTATTGCTCCTGGTCTGCCGCTTCCACGGGGACCCGTGTAAAGCTTGAGAGGTCTTCACAGTGTGGAATTAGACTTCAAATGGACAGTGTCTTGCGGTGGGGATAAAAAAAAAACGAAGGGATGGCAATAACTGAACACGGAGCTAATCTGTCGGCCGCTCTCGTGGGAGTAGGAATATATGGAGGGAACTCAATCCTCTCCGCCGAAGGGGAGATACCCTCCTCCCTCCCTGGAAAGTGTGTGTGTTCTGTGCTGTTGTGGAGGAAAAAAAAAACACACTGACAGGTTGTTGACTTAAGTAAACGTGTGTGCCCTTTGCATTAATTACCAGTCAGGCTCAGGTCTGTATTGAGCTGTATTGACCTTCATTCCAGATGAACCCAGTTAATATCATAGTTTAATATCACAATCCTTTTAATGTCATGTTCTTTTAAAGACTGTCTGCTATCCAAGTTGTTTTTACTGTTAAATGGACTCTTTTAATATCACCTGAAAACCTGTTTAATGTCACCTCCATGGTAGCAAATTACAGATTTTTTTTGTCTTTTTTAGTGTGTAGTGTTAATATAAAAGATCTAAGAAATAATATATGTACGTGACAAAGCTTGAGGAACTCCTAATCAAAGTCAGTAGGGTGATGATGTTAAGGTGTGGTCAGCGGGTTTGTTGTGACTACAGCACAAAAATGCATGTCCTCTCAACTCAAAGGGGTCAACAGTGCACACCTGTGTAGAGAAGGCCAGACTTTTGCTCACTAATGTTCACTTTGTCTCAGGTAGAATAATCTCTCCCAGCTACAACCAGCTAGTGATGTGCTGTTTTAAATTTATAGCTTGCTTCAGCTCCCACTGGTCTGCAGGTTGCATCAGTAGCTGTATGTCAGTAGTCTGAGAGTTGAGGCTTGGAAGTAGATGTGGAAAAAGATGTGCAGCAAACTGAATAGCATTGGGTGTAGCTGGCTTTGAACTCTGACTTGATAACTTGCATGTCCTAAATTCTGCCAGGTGTGAGAAGCGTTCTTAATGTGCTACAAAAAAGTAAAAGCATTTGGCTAGGTACTTGATATATTTGTTATTTTATGTCTCCTCCGCAACATACACAGCATAGCCCAAAATAGTCTCTCATCATATTCAAGGAGTGGTAGTGTGTGTTTTTGCGGTGAAAAACCTTGTGTACAGTATACAGTAACCTTGTATATGTTTGATTATTTTATCCTCTGCTTTGCTAGACTGAGAGGAGTTAAATCGTCTTGAAAAGTACTGTGTAGCAGTTTCCTTAAAGTCGGCTACCATGCGGTATGTTACTGACAGTGTGGTTAAGCACATTATTGGATCATTGAAAACATAAGACTTGACCAATAAATTGCCATGTAGTTCTGTAATAGCGGTATAGCCTGACAATAAAATCACACCCTGCTTAATATATATTTAGCACATGCTTGTTCTGCTCAACAGAGGGAATATTAAGCGTGTTGCACTTCATTTGAATTTATTCCCCTCTAAAGAATGAGACCACGGAAATTGAGAAATGGGGAATGTAACCCAGACTTCTCTGGAAATGAACCCGTTGGATTATGGGTCCTCTGGTTAGAGCAGTATTCAAACAGGGCGAGGCTGAGGGGATGCCCAGCTCCGAATGGGGGTGAGGTCATTGTTTCGGGAGTGACTGTGGTGTGGGGAAGGGTGAAGGCGGCTGCCCTCTACCACATCCCGCTGTGCTGTCATTACCACAGGAATTAGGCCAGGCGTCTTCAAAGCGGTCGCTCCGGTTCCAAGTTTCGAGTCAGAGATGCAGAGTCAGTCGGGTTTGCCGAGGTCTCAACCAGCGTGACCTTTGCCCTGGTGACCAGCGCAGGGGGTGGCTGGGTCTCTGAACCCCGCCTCACCCCCGAAAGCGGTCACTCCAGCCCAAAGTTTTGAGTCAGAGACGCGAAATCCGTCGGGTGGGCCGAGGTCTCAACCAGCCTGACTTTCGCCCTGGCGGTGACCGGCGCAGGGGGCGGCTGGGTCTCTGAACCCTGTCCCCCCCCGTCCCCCACCTTCAAAGCGGTCACTCCAGCCCCAAGTTTTAAGTCAGAGACGCGAAATCCGTTGGGGGGGCCGAAATCTCAACCAGCCTGACTTCCGCCTTGGAGGTGACCGGCGCAGGGGGTGGCTTGGTCTCTGAACCCCGTCTCTCCCTCCCTCCCTCCCCCCCACAGCGCTGCCCGAGCTGGACGAGCTGACCATGGAGCGCGTGGTGGTGGAGCTGGAGAGCCGGTGCCAGGACAACATGCAGCTGGCCATCGAGACGGAGGAGGGCCTGGGCATCGAGTACGACGAGGACGTGGTGTGCGACGTCTGCCGCTCGCCCGAGGGCGAGGATGGCAACGAGATGGTCTTCTGCGACAAGTGCAACATCTGCGTGCACCAGGTAGGGCAGGAGGAAGGAAGGGAGGGGCGCGCGGCTTCCTCCTGAACCTTCACCCCGAGACGGTGATCACTGTTATCGGTGCTGTTCTAAAAGGGAAAAAAAAAAAAGCCGAACGCTTTTTCAGGGTTGCGGACTTATAAACACCAAGAAACCACACCCCAGAAATAGAAGTGCTAACCGCAGGCTTTCGTTCCAAGTCTTCGAGCTTTATTGGGTGAAACGGTGCTAATTGGCTTGACGGTCCCATGACAGTTGCAGAAGCCTTTGAAAGAGCATCAGTCGCAGGCTTCGGGCCTTGTTCACCGAGCGCTCTTGCCGCTCTCCCTCCTCAACTGCAGGCCTGCTACGGAATCCTGAAGGTGCCCCTGGGAAACTGGCTGTGCCGCACCTGCGCCTTAGGGGTGCAGCCCAAATGTCTGCTGTGTCCCAAGAGGGGCGGAGCCTTGAAGCCGACCCGCAGCGGCACCAAGTGGGTCCACGTCAGCTGTGCCTTATGGATCCCCGAGGTGAGACCGCAGGCCACCGGTCTGTCAGTGGGAGGGGGTGGCCATGCCATCATTGCATTAACATACGAGACATATACGCACGTGACACACACGGTACAGGCTACACACCCCACACTTATACACACACACGCGTACACACCTTAGACACAAAAGGACGCTCATACATTTGCTAAATAACATTTGGGAATATTTGAGTGTTCCAGCCCCTTAGTAATTAATTTCTGTAATCCTTGATTTGATTAAACATTAGACTTCTGTTTGTTTGTTTTCCTTAAGATTTCCATTTCGGCGCTGCCAAGGAAGCACAGAAGTGTTAATAAGACAAAGTGAAGAAGAGAATTTTACACGAGCGGGTTGGGCGTGAAACTGAGAGTTTGCACAAATGAGCCTTGATTTGTCATTTGCTGACAGAAAAAAACTGAATAATTAGTAAATCGAGGAAGTCTTGAATTTCTTGCCGCCTCGTTAGAGTGGCAGTGCTGTCTGGCTTTGAGGATAGCCTTTGCGAGAGCTAAGGGCTGATCGCTTGACACATCCACCGCCTAAATGCGTCTTTGTCACAGAGGAAGAAAAGGACAGCTCGAAATTAAATGGCTTTAAAACGAGTCTTGATTTCACCCCCTTGTAGTTGCGTCACTGTAATGAAGGCTTTGCGGCCTCTTAGACATAAGAACTAATTAAAGCGAGGACGGGGGGCTAGATTAGGAACCCCGTGCAGCAGCCCCCTCTCCCTTTTTTTTTTTTTTATGATTCTGTCGGGTTGAGGGGAGCTCATCGCGGACATTCCAATCAGGAGGGCACAAAAGGAGAGGGGAGAGGGAAGGACGTCCTTTGACATTCTGATTCAAGGTGCTTTCGCTGCCCTGCTTAATGGCTGGAGTCAGAATGGCTTTTTTTTTTTTTTTTTTTCCGCGGATTAGAGAAGTGAGGAGAGGGATAAAGGAGCAGGGGGATTGTGAGGGAGATACTGGGCGCCGCACATGTAAAGGGTCAAACAAAAGGAGCCTTTCAGGGGAGGGGTGTTCATCTCTGAGGACGGGTGATGTGGAAAGAAAAGAGCTGGATCAGCGGCCGGCGTAGAGCGGTGCGCGCGTTAAGCCCAAAAGCTCGAAGAAAGAGGGCGTCTTCTCTCGCTCGCCTAACTTTCAGAACCTCGCTCTGAGGAGGGCTGTAGGAACTGGGGAGGTGCGTTACGCCCCCCGCCCCTGCCGGTGTGTTAACACAGGTGTGCTCTCTGTGCAGGTGAGTATAGGCTGTCCTGAGAAGATGGAGCCCATCACCAAGGTGTCCCACATCCCCGCCAGCCGCTGGGCCCTCTCCTGCAGCCTGTGCAAGGAACACACCGGCACCTGCATACAGGTGGGTCTTGCTCAGGCGGCCACGCCCGTCACCCGCCGTTTCCGCAGCAATGCTCTTGGGCACTGTTGTCGTTCCTGGAAACTGGAGCGCAGTACCTGAATACATCGCTTGTGTACTTGTAGTACACTGTTAACGTGACCGCAGCAGCTGAATGAACCATCTCTTTGCCTACTGTGGACTGTGAAAGCAGTTGTAGTAGCTGAACACAAGGCCACATTATTATGCGCTGTTACTGTGATTTCACACCCCCAAACACATAGTGCCTCTAGCCTGTTCTGCACTGTCCCTGTGGCCACAGCAATGTCATTTCCTCCTCCCGTTACAATGTTGCAGTGATTACAGCCCCTGAACAAAGCACCGTCCGCCAGTCAACACGGCGTGTTAGGCTGGGGGAGATCCGGCGTTATATACGGCCACACCCTTCTCTCATAGGGCTACGGTGCAGCATAGTGGTAAAGAGCAGGGCTTGTAACGTAAGGTTATGCATATAACCACTGTTCCCTTTCGGTCGATTCACTCGGTACAACACAGATAGTATGGAGATATCAACACCCTCGCGTGTCTGGCTGAAGACACCTCTATTCACACCTGAAAGGCAAAGACACGTGGTGACGTAGGGAGGCCCCGCCTCCCGGGTATATACACCCTGTCACCACCGTTGCCCCCTCAGTTCAAGCTCTCTTCACCTCGCTTGGACACCTCCACTCTAACACCGCCTGCCTAGCTAGCTAGTTTACGTGTGTCACTAACACATCACTTCCCCGAACAGTTTAACAGTCTATCTGGTGTGGTTTGGCAACAACCTCGATTGGTGAGTCAACCTGCCTCGGGCGCTGTTCTGAGAAGTATTGCGGGCTGGTTCGAAGCACGCGTGTGTCTCGCCTACACCTAAAGAGGTGTCACGCCACGTAAACTAGCTAGCAAGCTAGGCAGGCGGTGTATATAGACAGACAGGGTGTATATACCCGGGAGGCGGGGCCTCCCTACGTCACCACGCGTCTTTGCCTTTCGTGAATAGAGGTGTCTTCAGCCAGACATGCGAGGGCGTTGATATCCCCATACTATCTGTGTTGTACCGAGTGAATCGACCGAAAGGGAACCGAAAGGTTGCCGGTTCAATTCCCCCGTCAGGGCACTGCTGCTATACCCTTGGGCAAGGCACTTAACCCAGAATTGCCTCAGTAAATATCCAGCTATATAAATGGGTAACATGTAAAAATTGTAACCTCTGTAAGTTACTCTGGATACTAGTGTCTGCTAAATGACAGCAACGTAATGTAATGTACTGTAATGAAGCTGAGCAGGGAGCAGGAGGGGGGAAGGGGGAGGAAGAGGAGCAGAGGACGGCAGCAGTCGCCCCGTTGTCTCGTGTCTGTGGCGGGGAGGTGCCGTGACTCAGTCCCCTGCACATTAATATGTACGCTGACCTTTCTGGACAGCGCAGCCACAGCCCCGGGCTTTGATGGACGGCGGCGCAATTCTCACTTATCAGATAGTGGAAATGACAGCAAATTGGAAAGCGGCTCCCCCTCCCCCCCCCGGAGCCCTCTTCCTCGCGGGCGATTATATATTTTCGCTCCTCGGCAAGGCCTCTAATGTAATGAAGCTCCCGGCCCTTCGCTGGAAAGCCTGGGGCGAGAGTCCGCTGATTGACTGGAGGGCCGAGAACAGAGCCAAGGGGGGGCAGGGGGGCTTAAATGAATCTGTTTCGGCATCCTTGTGTTGCTCTTGTCTACACTGTAATTAGAGTAGGAGCGTGGGGCGGCCGGCCCTCCCTCGCCTCGCGAATCTTCCTGGACGAGTCCGGGCTGTCCCGAGAATTTGGCATGAGCGTCAGTGGGGCGTGAGCCCGTCCACACCTGTCACACCTCGCAGGACGAGGTCCTCGATTGGCCGAAAAGAGTTCATTTGGTCTGGTGTCAGAAAGTAGAGGAACATAGGCGTTAGTAAGAGGGAGGCAGAGGGGCTTTCTACAGTGCCAGTCAAAAGTTTGGACACACCTGATTAAGATAACGGGAAACATGCATTCAAAGACATTTTGATCTAAAGACTTATGCTTAAATGCTAGGAATTTGTTTCTTAGAAAAATACAAACAGTGAAGTTGACGCCTATGTACAAATTTCTTTCCAAAACAAAAAATTTAATTTAAAGAAATTTTTTTCTACTTCGAAGAGTCTAAATTATAAGGTAGTTTTGATTTGTTTAATACTGTTTTGGTCACTGCATAATTCCATTTGTGTTATTACATAGTTTTGATGTCTTTACTATTCTAAAATGCAGGGGAAAAAAAGTAAAAATAAAGAAAAACCCTTCTATGAGTAGGTGTGTCCAAACTTTTGACTGGTAGTGTGTCAGCCCTATATCTGTGAATGTACGGCGCATATGTCAGCAGGAAGAGGAACGGGGGAGGAACCTGCATGGCTGTACTGTAGGGATGGGGCTTATGTTGGGCTCTGAAACGGATAGTTCTGATAGGTGGAAACGGGTTCAGTTTTAGACGGCAGTCTGAGGGTCCTTGTTTTCCCCCTCTTCAAAATAAACACTACTAAATGTGCCTTGGGACTAATTTGATAATTTTTAGAGGTGTTGTTCCTGGATGCAGTTAAACAGGTTTGAATGTAGGCCATGCTTGACTCTTTCTCAGTGCCTGTGCCTATGTTTAGACAAAACTTTAAGCAGATTTGATGATAGAATTGAAGTTTTGTCTGCACTAGAACTGACCCTCCAATTCTACGATTTAAATCTGAGGTCATTTTGTAACAACCAGTTTTACTGTTTAACCGTTCTGTCAAATTGTAAAATATGCATGTTTATTTTAGTGGCCCTGATTGAACCAGCCAATTTGAAACTAAATCTAATAATTGCACACTGAAAGGAGACTGGAAAGTATGCTTGCGTGTGTGTCTGTGAGAGTGTGTGCGTGTGCGTGCGTGTGTGTGTGTGTGTGTGTGCGTGTGTGTGTGTGTGTGTGTGTGTGTGCGCGTGTGTGTGTGTGTGTGTGTGTGTGTGTGTGTGTGTGTGTGTGTGTGTGTGTGTGTGTGTGTGTGTGTGTGTGTGTGTGTGTGTGTGCGTGTGTGTGTGCATGTGTGTGTGAGAGAGAGACAGAGGGGGAGAGGGAGAGAGACAGAGAGAGAGAAAGAGCTGGACGTCTCACAGCCTGCTGTGTGCCCCCCCCCCCCCAGTGCTCCATGCCCTCCTGCATTGTGGCCTTCCACGTGACCTGCGCCTTCGACCACGGCCTGGAGATGCGCACCATCCTGGCGGAGAACGACGAGGTGCGCTTCAAGTCCTACTGCCTGGAGCACAGCAGCGCCCCCAACGGGAGCAGCAAGGCGGAGCGGGCCGACCAGGCCAACCCGGAGCAGACGCAGGGCCAGGCCCAGGCGCAGCCGGAGACCCGGCCTGACAAGGACAAGCCCGACCAGACGGAGCTGGAGAAGGCCAGCCAGCGCAAGCAGAAGCTGCAGGAGCTGGAGGACGAGTTCTACCTGCTGGTGAACCCCAAGGACGTGGCGGAGAGCCTGGGCCTGCCCGACGCCCACGTGGACTTCCTCTACCAGTACTGGAAGCTGCGCAGGAAGTCCAACTTCAACCAGCCTCTGCTCGCCCTCAAGAGGGACGAGGTGGACAACCTGGCCCAGCAGGAGCAGGACGTCCTGTACCGCCGCCTCAAGCTCTTCACACACCTGCGGCAGGACCTGGAGAGGGTGAGTCCACCTGCCGCAACGCACCGCACCTGGTACCCGCATAACATAGACAGATGGATCACTAAAGTTCTATCTAAACAGGAAATTGCCTTGCCAGCAGTCAAGCATGTTGGGAACAGAGATACACAACATATAATAAACATAAAACCTAGGACAATAAATAGATGTATGACAATAAATTGAACAATAAATACTGCAACTGCAACTTCACAATTCACAAGTTGCAGAATTTCTGTAACATCTGTAGTGTGCTTCCTGCACGTATTGCACTTATATATTGCACATGAGGGGTTCTGTATTTGATTGCAAATGAGTTGTTGCTCGGGGCCGGGGGGTCAAACTGTGATCTACCCACGGCAGAAGGGGGAGGAGTTAAAACAATTGCTGCTGGTAGGAACGATCATCTGTGATACTCTGGAGCGCTTTGGAGGGATGAGTCTGTTGCTGAACATCACATGACACATGACATTATCATTCATTCAACAGACTCTCATACAAACTGACTTACAACATGTGTGTACAAAGTGCTTGTAACAGCTACTGCTCCTCAGTGCACCAGAAGACTGCTCCTTTCAATAACAAGGGCAGATGTGGAGATAGAGGAGACTGTAATTACGTTCAGGGATGACAGCCAGCTTCTGTATATATCGGTACAGTCACAGTGCATCCACTCATCCACTACTCATCCTGTTCACTCCTCACTACTGACTCACTCCTGACTCACTCATTCACTTAGTCCAGTGACTCACTGAATCCATTCACTCACTCACTCCACTGTACTCTCTCAGTCACTCTTTACACTCACTCACTGATTCCACTGCCTCACTCACTCAGTCCAGTGACTCACTTTTTCCATTCGCTCACTCAGTCCATTCATTGATTCCCTCTCTGACTGTCTGATCTGGAAGTCCTTTAGTGTGTCTAGCAGATGCTCAGTACTCACCACTCTTCCCTCATGCAGACACTACTGTACAATAAAAGTACTCCTGTGTACCTCTGTGTCTGTGTGTCACACTGATACAATACACGCAGACACACTGGACCCTCGTGTGTCCAGCATCCTGGGACTCTTCTGTTGAAGAGCATAGTGGTTAAAGAGCCGGACTTGGAACCAAAAGGTTGTTGGTTCGATTCCCCACTGGGGCACTGCTGCTGTATCCTTGGGCAAGGTACTTCACCCAGAATTGCCTCAGTAAATACCCAGCTGTATAAATGGATAACATTGTAAAAAAAACTAACCTATGTAAGTTGCTCTGGGTAAGAGTGTCTGCTAAATGCCAGTGATGTAATGTTGAACCGCTGTCCTTTTGAAAAAGGCTCCTTGGCAGACTGCACCAGTAAGAGCCCACATCTGCTCCTGGCTGTGTGGCCCCAGTTTTCACGCAGTGCCGGGATAGGCCTACACGGGACATGGGCAGTAATTTAAAGTGAAACCGAGGCAGGGTTTCCTCGAGGGTGCTCCCACATCCAAAATGCTTTATAAAGCAATCAGCTGCTCAACTTTAACGATTAGAAAAGAGGCTAACTAGGTCCAAATGGGCAATTAATTATCAGGATGGAGAGAGAGAGAGAGCGAGAGAGTGAGAGGGCGAGCGAGCGGGGAGATCCTGAGGCACCGGGGGAGCAGGAGTGCACTGGCCCCCCGTGCAGAGGCGTAGCGCTAACCTCAACGGCGGGATCGATACTTCTCTCAGCTCTGCTTTCATCCCGCCCCGCATTCTGCCACGGGTCTTAAAATTGACGGATGTCTGGATGAGCGCTTACACGGGCCGTCCTGTTTCCCTCACCGACCCGCGGCCGATTTACGGCGGCCAACGCGTGGGGGGTTAGGGGGGGCTGCCGGCGAAAATAAACGCCTATCCAATCCTTCCCGCTCAGTATTTAATTGAGCAGCTTTGCAGTTCATAATTAAACTCAGTGGCTGGATCTTGGAGGAATTTGCCAGGTTGCGTCAAGGGGTTAACCAGGCTATTCAGAATTAATTTCACTCCTCTCAACCTGAATCAATAGAGAGAAAATTGTTGGTATGCTCAGCCATGGATAGTTTTTCCACCCCCCACCCCAACAGAATCCCGCATTTGCATTTCTGTTGGTAGATAAACATTAGTGGATTTAGCTAATACCTGTAATGATGCGCTGCAATCCCTGCTTCACCTTCCCGCTAAACCCTGACTGAAGCACCTCCGTTAGCGGGGCAGAGGGGCCTGGCTGCACCCCCAAGGAGAGAACGCCGCAGCTTCTCAGTTCGAGTGCAGGAGGAGGCTGTCGGTGGCAACCGGTTGCATGGGAATTGTTTAAGCAGAACCGCTCTCTCTCTCTCTCTCTCGCACACGGCCCCGGTGTGTGTGATGCTGTGCGAGGATTTCCTTTTTAATTTGACACGCTTGTTGGTTTAATGGGCTTGCTGGGGGGTGGGGGGGTGGGACACGTAGACATACAAGGCGAAGGACTTAAAGGCTTAGGTTTTTCTGTTTACCCGATTTTAGAAGACCGGGTTCATGTCGGGAACGCTGATAACCTCCGAATCCAGAAATCAACAGAAGATCTTCCCCCCCGCCGATACGACGGTGTGAGCCCAGATGCTTTCAGAGCACCTCCGGAGCTTTTACGCTGTAAGATGGCCGGTTTAAATTTAGTATAGGGGCTTAGTGAGTGAACATCCGTGATGAAATGCGAGAGTAACGCCGCCTAAGCCCCTTTTGTACGGGTAGGCATCTATAACCTGAAATATGATCTATTTCCGTACCTGTGGTCTGCTTCAGATGAAGTAAGACTTGTCTAAAAATAGGCCCGAGTACCTGCTCCATGCGGGAGCTGTTTGTGTAAATCACTGCCCAGCCGCAGTACATTTTCCGCCCTTCCCCTGATAGGGCCTGTCCTTTTTTCTTTTTTTTTCCCCCTTTCCTAACGGTGGAAGTGCTATTTCCGTGGGGGCCGGCGCATTCCGATCGTCTCTTAATTTATTGGCGAGTCGCGAGAGGAAATGTTCCGGCCCCGTCCGGCTGGCCGCGTCCCCGCACGTTTCCCCTGTTCCGAGGAACTCCGGCGGAAGATTCCGGGGGAATGTCGGGCGTGGATTAGCACCCGGCTTTGAAGTGCTGCGAATCGAGCCGCGTCGTCTCTAATGCACTGTTGAGCTTTGCTGCCGTGTGGCTCTGTACCCCCCCGTCCCCCTCCGCCTCTCAGTTTCCATCGCCTTGCTCCTGTAGCGGAGGGCTGAGCGGCTCGGTAATTGGGCATTATGGGTACGGCGGGGCCCGCGGGAGATAAGGTGATGTAAATGATGGGGTGCGCGGTTGCCTGGCATCCACGGGAGCGCCGCGGGTTATACTCAATTAGCCACGCCGGCTGCGGGAGATTGCCGGGTCGGAGTTGGGGAGGAGGAGAGAGGGGACGACGCGGTGTTACCTCCAATCAGAGGAGAGCGCTCCTGTACAGAGCACCAGACAGCGTTGCCCCCAATCAGAGAGGAGTACTCCTGTACAGAGCACCAGAAAGCATTACCCACAATATAGACGCATTGCCCAGTCAGAGAGGAGTACTCCTGTACAGAGCACCAAAAAGCATTGCCCCCAGTCAGAGAGGAGTACTCCTGTACAGAGCACCAGGACATCAGGGAATGGTGCTACCCTGCCCTTCCTCCTCCTCCTCTTCCTCCTCCTCAGTGATGGCTACACACTGAAAAGGGGGAAGGTGCAGATGGTCCAAAAAAAAGAAAGCTAGTGCTGGTTTTGGTGTGAATCCCGAAAAACGGAAGGTGAAGCGTGTTTACCCAAATCTCCTCAGAGATGGTTTTCGGGTTAAAGCTTGCAGGCAGCACCTCCCTCTCTGAGGGCTGGTGCGTAGAGCCCAGCAGGACAGGGGACTGGGGGGGGGGGGGATGGGGGGTGGGGGAGGATGCCAGCAGAACACTTATGAAAGCACTTTATACGTGAAGGGGAAGGGAGTGTCCCGGTGGCGGGGAGGAGCCGATTTCGTTTTCGGTGTGCCGGAGACGGGTGTCAGCGGGTTTTTCTTGGCTGGGCTCGGCGCCCCTGCGTCCCCAGCGCCAGCGCGGTGGAAGGGCAGGCCGCGGAGGGAGAACAGAGGAGGGCAGGGGGGAGGAAACGGCGTTTGCTCTCTGTTTGTCCCGCACCTCCCCTAACCTCCACCCCCCCGCCTCCCCGTGTTTTGATGCGTTTTCTCTGATTGTTTTCGACGTCTCCCCCTTTCACACAGGCCTCTGGTGTTATGTAATGGGAAGGGGGTTCACGGAAAGGGCAGGACTGCGGAGGGGCCAGGCTTGCGTTTCTTCCTGGAGAGGACAGCGCCGCGGTCTCCGTGGGGTCTGGTGCCGCGGGGCCGACAGGTCGGGTCGCAGAGCAGACGGACCGGCCCGTCTGGACCGGGTTAGAGCTCACTCGCACACTGCCTACAGGAGAGGCGAGGGGGGGCGGGGGGAGCTACAACATCTTAAATCTAGACCCGGATCACTACGCTGTCAGACTGGAAGCATTCCCCAGCTGCTGCTGTTGTTTTATTTTTAGCGTGGTGTTGACAATTTCCTTGACATTTCTGTTCTTCCTCCGTGCTAAAGAACATACCACACAGGCTACCTTTCACTCAGGCTAGCAGAGCACTGCTGAAGCTCTGCTCCTTGTTTTATGATGACTTCTGCCACAGAAATTACAGGCTTTGGAAGTCTCAGTGTGGAGGTGGTGTCATTGTGAAAGTCTCAGTGTGGGAGTGGTGTCATTGTGGAAGCCTCAGTGTGGAGGTGGTGTCATTGTGGAAGTCTCAGTGTGGAGGTGGTGTCATTGTGGAAGTCTTGCTGTGGGAGTGGTGTCATTGTGGAAGTTTCAGTGTGGAAGCAGTGTCATTGTGGAAGTCTCAGTGTGGAGGTGGTGTCAGTGTAGAAGTCTCAGTGTGGAATAGGTCCTAGTGTGGGAGTGATCTCAGTGTGGAAGTCTTGGTGTGGAATTGATCTCAGTTTTGGGAGTGGTCTCAGTGTGGAAGTCTTGCTGTGGAATTGGTCTCAATGTTGGGAGTGGTCTCAGTGTTGGGAGTGGTCTCAGTGTCAGAATCCCAGTGTGGAAATGCCAGTTTTGTCCCCCTAAAGAGCGCTCTTCTATCCAAAAACAGCTTCAAGCACACGGCCAGCGAGGGCTTCAGTGGGACCCTTCTGATATCTGGCTTAGGGATGAAAAAAATATGAGGCAGGTATAAATATTTATAGCGGCCCCACCATATCATTCTTTGGTGCGGTATATTCTTTCACCCCGCTGCTCGCGGGCTGAATGTGCTGGAACACACGGCGGTCAGATAAATTATTGAAATGCAAAACCTTGAATTCGGAATGGCTCCGGCGAGTCAGCAGAGGGAGTCTGCCTCGCTCGGCCCCTCCTCAGAGAGCCGCAATCACGGCTGTTTCACCCCACGCCCACGTCCCGCTAAAACCCCAACGTGTTCAGATCGAAACCCTCCCGCCCCTCTAAGTTTCGGTCTGTGCCGGAACAGGGAAAGAGGCAAACCCACGCTTGAGGAGGGCAGACTGCTGAATGGGGGGGGGGGTCTGCGTTCAACGCTATAACCCCGCAGGCAAGCATCCCGACAACACGCGCCCCCCCCGCCCCGTCCGCACACTAACTCAGTTACACTCGGATGCGAGCGCATCAATAAGTAACGACCGCAATAACTGGCCCGCTGCTGACCTGCCTTTTTAATATTTTACAGTAGCGCTTTTCCGAGAGGAGTCCGCACGCCACGCTGTGAGCTCGGCCGCGAAAACCGCGCTCTCAGACGGGTCTGAGAGCACGCGTCGTCGTTTCCTCTCCGATTTCAGCCTCAAAAGATTCTAGCGCTATTGCTATCGCTATTTCAGGATTCCCGGGGGAAAAAAAAGCTGCATTAGATGAGTTATTTGTGTAGCAGACAGCCTTGTCCGGGACAAGTTGCATAGGTTACATGTTATGCATTATTATATATGGATGTTTATTGAAGTAGTTTGGGTTAAATACCTTGCTCATGGGTGGATGAGCAGCGAACCACATCAGAGTCTAACCTGGAACCTGGTTTCCTTACCACTACTGCCACAGTGCCGCCCAGCATTGTTATTTGATATGAGTCTAAACAGCACTGTTTACAGTTTTCATGAGCCATTTTTCTACCCAAAGTCTTTTTATTTCACCCAGATGACAAGTTTTGAATTATATCCCCGCAAACAGCGTTGTTGGAACCCTTTTTCTCCCACGGTCTCGGTGCTGAGGGTACTTTATTTTCCAGGAGTTGCTCCTGTGTGGCCCAGCCCTTTGGACTGTAGACTTTGTTGTTCAGCGATGCCTTTGTTTGCCCAGCTCCATGGCCGCTGAGCTTTGCTGGATATCGAATGGCACTTCATCAAAATGGCATTATTGCGAAAACGCATTGATCCAAGGAGAGGGGCTGCTCATTAGCATGTTGTGAGAGATAAATAAATACAAGCTTTCTGTGGAAGAGATATAACCAGATGAGAAGTCTGGCTATCATCAGCTTCCCATCTTCCAGGGCCTGTGCCGTAATGTTTCCGATAGAATCTGTTCGGCCGGTGGAGTGTGTGTGTGTCTGTTTGCGTGTCTGTGTGTGTGTGTGTGTGTGTGTCTGTGTGTCTGTGTGTATGTGTGTATGTGTCTGTGTGTGCGCATGTGTACGTGTGTGTATGTGTGCATGCCTGTGTGTGTGTGTGTGTGTGTGTGTGTGCATGTGCGTGGGTGTGTGTGTGTGCATGTGCGTGCGTGCGTGTGTGTGTAGCAGATTAAATATGGGATTTTTCCCTTTCAGAAACACAATGGCTCTTGTGCTTTTCGAAAGTCTGTAATTAAGATTTTGAATGGAGAACGGGGGCCGGGCGTCAGTGCTTTTGATGTCCAGGCAAGCCTCTGCTGGAGCGTCCCTCACTCCGCAAAGAGTTTGCGAAAGTGCAGCGTTTGGGCAGATTCGTCTTCATTACGGAGCCCTGCTGCCTTTTCATCATCCTCTCTCCCCTCGCTTGGCATCAAAGATTCGGGAGGGTGACGGGCGGGCCGGCGTTTGGGCAGGGGTCCATTGGGGTGAGGAGCGCAGTTAGAAGCGGCGATGGGTTTACATGTCAGCACCCCCGCGGGGGGGCTCGCCTCTCCACGCGTCAACGAGAGCCGAAACGTACGCGAACGTAGGGACCGGGGAGGCGTCTCCCCCGCTACTTGGCACTGCCATCTGTTGGAAGCCTACCAGCACTGCAGCCTTGCGTGGGAGGAACGTGCTGTCGAACACCATCCCAGAATGCTTTTCTGTCAGCGCTTGGACTGTTGTTGTTATTTCTTTTTTCTTTTTTTAAAAGTTGGTCGCTTTTGAATCAGGAAGGTGCTGGTGGAGGCTAATTACTGAGCGGGATCGTGGGGGCGTGTATTGATTGAATGTGCTTTGGCTGGGATGTTAAGTGCACTCTGTTTTAAAGTCCCCCCCGGCCTTTCAGCTCGACAGTCAGCCTGCGTTACCGTGTCAAGGCAGCTTCCGACTTCCAGCTGCAGCTCACAGCAGAAGTTTATTCAGGAGTTGTGACACTCGGCATTGTTATCTGACCCACTTTTACCGTTGTCTCTCCCCTGCCGGTCTTTTGATATGTGAAACCGCGTGTTCCTCGCCGGGTTTGTGTTTGGAGGATGGCGCTTGTGGGGGTTACTGTATCTGTTTTTATCCGCATCACCCAGGGAGGGAGAGAGAGGAGCCCACTCAGCTCGCTGGCTGCTCGGAGCATGGAAATCACAGCGGAGGAGCAGGGCCGGTAAACTGAAAGGTTGCAGGTTCGATCCCCCTCTGGGGCACTGCTGCTGTACCCCCAAGGCAAGGAACTTAACCCATTGCCTCAGTAAATATCAAGCTGTATAAATGGGTGACTTGTAAAATCATAACCTATGTAAGTCGCTCTGGATATGAGCATCTGCTAAACGACAATAATGAAGTGCTGATCGCACTCCCACGGTAATTCCCTCCCAGCCATCTCTGTCGTTTATGGTAGTGATAACCGAACTGCAGAGTCATCTCTGCAGTTCGGTTATCAGCGGTGCCCTCTTTCACCATGGGAACGAGGGACCCCGGCAGTGAAGTCCCACCCACGTTTGTGTCTCCGTGCGGCGTGTATTGATTGGCTCTCCCTCGTTGGCTGGGTCGTTTACCTGTGCTTCCCTGCCTCGGGGAAACGGCCCTGACGCGGGAACGCCGGCGCTGGCGGCTGACGCCCCTGGCGGAAAACGGAGTGTGTAGCTTGTGCGCGCTGTCATCGGGAGGTAATTAAATGAACAGGTGTCTGGCATCAGAGGAGCAGGGCTCGTAACCGTGGTTACTATGCTGTTAATCAGAGGGGGAGGGAGAGAGTAAAGGGGGGGCACAGGCCTGATGTGATGGGGAAGCCCCAAGGTTCTCACCCCTCTTCCCCCGTTTTGGGATGACGCCAGAGGGGAAGAGCAGCCTTCGTTTAACGCCTAACAAAGATTTCGTTATTCTGCATATCGAAAGATGGCACTGATACTTTAAGTACATTTATACGTTTATACTTTACTATACTGATACTTTAAGTCTCAGATGATGCTGATAGCATTGCAGTTAACAGGCGAGAAATGATTTTTTTTTAAGTACAGTACGTTTCAAGAGCAGAGTGTAATTCCCCAGATTTTTCGATCAACTTTTGAAACAAAACAGCACACCAAGGCAAGCCAAACGCATTCGTTTTTAATATTCAGCCGCATGGTTACAGTATACATTTGCCTGTTTAGAGTAATTCTGTTCCTTATTTCGCGAGATCAGATTTTGAGAATGTAATTAATTTTTGGGCTGAGGGTTGCCAAAGATGGGAGATGAAAACAGGCTCATCTGCTGTCTGTCTGGACAGAAGGCCGAGGGGAACAAGTCTGGCATTGTTGACTGTTTGGGTGTCTCGGCACCACCACCCTGTACCAACCCCAGAGTGACGGCATGGCAACCTGACAGAGCCAGGGTAGCAGAAAACAAAGGAGTTTCTCTCCGTCCCTCCCCCCTTCTTCTTTTCTCTCTCTCCCTGTTCTCTTGCTCCCCTTGTGTCTCTAGTACTCATACCCACACACGTACTTACTAAGAAAAACAGTGAGACAACCCCCCCCACTCCCAACACACTCCCACTCACACAAACACAGACACACACAAACACAGACACACAAACACAGACACACACACACACTGTTGACTCACACCTGTGTGCGCACACACACACATGCACACACACACACACACACCTACTGACACACACACACATACTTACTAAAAAAACACTGAGACGACACCCCCCCTCCCCACACACACATGCACACACACACACACAAACACACGCTCTTACTGAAAAAAACACTGAGACAACCCCCCTCTCCACACACACACGCACACACACACTCACTCACAGACACAAACGCACACACAGAGCACATACGGTGTGGAGACCGGGGCCTGGCTTGCTGCCATCCCCTGACTCGTTACTGGTGAGTACACCAGCGGGGATTGGCTGCGGCCCAGCCAGGCGGCTCCCGGAGGAGACAGCGTGCGTCCAGCCGCCACGGAACACACTGCTCCTCCGCCACATGTTGTTCCACAGCGAAAACATATGAAAGTGATTTGACAGAGCAGGGGAAGGGGAGAAGGGGGAGGAGGAGGGGAAAAGGCTGAGAGGAGAGCGCTCCTCCGGCTCTCTCTCCCCGTCTGAGAGCAGACGTTTCCGCGCCGCTCCTCGCCCTGTCCTCGGGGATGTCTGGCAATGTTAGCCGGGCTTTGCTGCGGCTCAGGGGAGAGCCGCTGCGCTGATTGCTGTGATTTGGTTCGGAGGGCAACGGCAGGACAAACGCGGGGCGCGCCCTTCCCGGCCCGGCCCCGCCCCCTCATGAATGAATAATATCGCCTGATCGGGCCAGGACTCTCTGCTCCCGGTCCCCTTGGGGAATTCCGATGCGAAATGAGACGGAGGCACGAGCATCAGCTGCGCATCTGGTCGTCACGGCAACAGCCGATGTGTTCAGGCGTGCGGGGCTGAGCCAGGGTCAGGCTGGTCTCCTGGGGTGTTAACGCCCGTGTCTGTCTGTCTCTCTGTCCGTCTGTCTCCCCACCACCAGGTCAGGAACCTGTGCTACATGGTGACCCGGCGTGAGAAGATGAAGCACTCCCTGTGTGACCTGCAGGAGAAGATATTCCACCTCCAGATCCAGCTCCTCCAGGAGGACCTCGCAGGAGGTGAGTGGCCAGCACAGAGGTTGCCAGTTCGCAGCCAGGATAAGTGGCTGCATCTGCACTCTCGTGCAGGTCAAATCCGGCATTATACATTGATAGCATATAAAATGCATAATGACACATTCAAGTCAGAAGGTTGTAGGGTCAAGTCCCAGATCGGCTCATTGTGCTCCTTGCTTGAGCCAAGGTATTTATCCTGAATGGCTTTGTTGAATAGGCAGCTATGGAAATGGGTACTGCATAAAAGGTAAGCTATGCATGTGACCCTGGAAAAAGGCTGTCTCCTAAGCAGAAAATGTATTATATTTATAGCATCTGTGTCACAAGAGAATATTCCACATTTTACCTCTGCGTTTATTCGTTTGTCAGAAGGTCTCATCGCTGAAGGCATGCAGTGGTAAGGCTGTGTGAACAACCATGCAGCCAGAAAACACAAGACCGCTTTCGCATGAAGGCATTATTGCGACCTTCCCGCTTTCTGTGGGTGGGTACAAGAACCAAGTCCCACTGACACAGAACGACCAGGCGAGCTGAAATGTCACACAGCCCCCTCGAAAGGTACAAAGGGGACACCGCAGCGAGGCAAGGCAGAAACCACCCATCCCCCCCACCCCCACGCCGAGGGGGTCTCCCTCCTCCCTCTGTAAAAATAGGCCCCACTCTGACACACTTTTTAACAGGCCCTTATTTTACAGGGGTTGAGCCGGGGGAGGAGGGTGCTGAAATGAGCGGGAGAGATATTTATCCTCTGCCGAAGAGCGTGGTTTTCAGGTCCAAGTTGGGACAGCAGAGCTCATTATTCCCAACGCCGCTGCAGACCTCCTGACTCCACACTTTATCAGCCATCTGAGGTTTTGTCAGACAGCGTTGAAACGGAAGTATCTATGCGCTGATTCTAATTGAGGCCCGCATGGGGACAGCCCGGCAGTAATATTAGCCGCAGGGCCTATCTGATGACCTTTTTGCTTACTGAGGGAAAATGGCGCTCATTTTTTTTTTTTTTTTTGGTGGTGGTGGTGTCTCTTGTTCTCATGTTTCGCGCACCGTTTGACATGCCCTCTCCTAAAAATGATCCACCGCTAATCAAGAAAAGTTGGAGTGAAGTGCTTGATTTTGTCCTTCCTTAAATTCAAGCATCTCACCCCCAGCTGCACTCTCTTTGGCCTTGGCCTTGGCCTTCACTGACCCCTAAATGAACTGTGAACTTTGCTGATCAGTGCAATAGAGTAGTCCCTGCTAGCGTGTGACAGTAGCAGGTGGATAGCTAGGTGCAATCAGCACACATTTCCTTAGGGTGTCCTCTATTGTCACAGCACTCAGCTGATCCGTATACCCTCACAGCTAAGAGTCTTCAGCCTGTCACTGCACTCAGTATCCAGCGCCCAGTCGTCTCCTTTCAAAGCTGCGGAAGATGCATTCTGCCGGTGTTGCCGCCTGTACCTGTCCCCCCCGCCCTTTGATCTGTTCCTGTTCCGGTGGGGGGTTGATGCGGCGGGACTCGAGCAGATTGCGAGAGCGGGGAAGGGCCAGTGTCAGGCTCCCAGTCATTTCGAAAGTACTCGCACCTCGCTAACAAGCGCAGACAGGAAGTGGGACACGGCCGCTGCTCGAACCCCGCACCGAGCAGGCCCAGAAAGACATGAAATTAATCATGCACTTCAAAGAACATTCCCCAGGCACCGACTCTCCAGAGGCGGACAGTCTTCTCTTTTTTTTTTTTCTCTCTTTCTGTTTCTTTTCTCTGAAAGGCAGATAAAACAAAGAAAGAAAAAAAACGTGAGAAAGTGTCCTCCCCCTTAAATTGTTTCTTAATGCTGAGATGCAGGACAGGGCCTTTTCGTTACTGGTCCCCTTCGTATGTGGCTGGTGGCAGAGATGTGGGACTCTGGGGCAGTAGTGTGGTGCTGCAGGACCTCCACTGCATCAACCCCACATGCACACACACACACACACACACGCACCCTGAGAAGGACGTTGTGGCAGGGAAGAAGGGCTGAGAGGAAGTCACGCAGGGCTAAGCTCTCGGCTGCTTGTTTGAACAGCGCGCACGTGTTGGGACGTGCCCACCTCACCGCAGATCCTGAGAGCGAGGAAGGGGGGTTGGGGGGGTGATGGTGGGGGGCTCTCGCAGGTGGAGAAGCTGTCTGAACACCCTTGGCAAGACAGGGCAGCTCTCCAAGGACAGCTTGGCGTGCACGCGTTGATACCGACACCCCTACCCCCACCCCCGCTCTGCCGAGTTCTCATCACGCGGTGTCAGACGCTCCCTCCCGGAGCGGGGCCGTCGTTTGGGAAAGAGCGGCCCGCGTCTCTCCGAGCCGAGAGGACGGGCCCCGGCGAATGACGCGCTTCTCCGGGGGAGGTTTTACTCAGCCAGGCCGCCGGGGAAAGCCCCTGACCCGCTGAGGCTCGCTCGCACGCACATCTCTAAACCCACGCTGCAGGAAGCGGCACCGCGGCCGCGCCCACCCCACTCAGCACGACACCTTAAAGGAGCAGACGGCTCATATTCGGAGTGCGTTTCTCCACACGTCGCCCACATCTATTGTTTTTTGCGTTCTCTTGTTCCTGTGGAGCCGTTGAACTTGGCGGTTGAGTGCTTTCCTCAGTGATGCAGCAGCGGGGTCCCTCCCAGCGTGGGAGCGGGCGCCTGACCGCAGTGTCCTGACCGCTTCTCCTGTCCCACGCCGCTGACCGGGGATGACCAAGCTGCACTTGGCTTCTCATTTCCTCTGTTTGTCTGACTCCCGGTGAAACCCTTGCCACACCCGCAGTAGTGCTCAGAACTGTCATACCATATTCTTCCTCAGAACTGCTCCCAGCTATAGTGACATGTACTCCATCAGTACTGGTCTTTACTGTAGCAATATATACTCCATCAGTACTACTCTCTGCCGTAGTACTATATAATCCCTCAGTACTGCTTTATGCTGTAATACCATGTACCTACTCAGAACTGCTCTCTGTTACGGTATTACACACTCCATCAGTACTGCTCACTACTGTAGTACTATATACTCAGTCATTACTGCTGTGTATTGTAACACTAAATACTGCACAGTAATGCTCTCTAGTACAAGTTACTCCATCAGTACTGGTCTCTTCTATAGTACTGTTCTTGGCACTCCCTCAGTACTGCAGTAATACTGTACCCTGTGTTCCCTCAGCAGTGCTCATTCTGCAGTTCTGTATACACTTTAAGTATTGTGGTATATTCTGTAGTAATATACTGTAATCTTCCTTCAGTAGTAATGGTATCCATGTAGTGCTGTTCTCTGCTCCCTTGGTACTGCACTGCATACTGTGGGTACATCCTCTCTGTATGTACTGTTATGCACTGAAACATGGTCACCCATCATTTGTATATGTCCAGGAAACCGCAGCAGGAGGGAAAACCTTCCAAAGGTTTGGTTAAAAAAAAAATCTGTATCCACAAGTACCGGATGTCTTTGCTGTCTTTGCTCATCGTGATATTCTTACCTAATTGTTCTTTACTCCAGAAAAAACCTTGAAGGGGGAGAAAGGAAGGCAGAACGGAGTGAAAGAGCGGGGGAAAGAGCGCAGGAAGAGCAGCCCGGAGAAGAAGGAGAGGTGGAAGGCGGAGAACGGGTCACTCCTCAAACAGCTGGGTAAGTCCCGGGGAGGGGGGTCGCCCGCTGCGTTCGTCTGCGGGATGCGGTTAGGAAGGGGGGGGGGGAACAAACCTAAACAAACTGCCACTCAGACAGAGTCTTCCTCGGAGAGGTCTGTGAATGAAATGGAGCGGGAAACGGGCCACGCTAAGGATCAGTTACAGCCCATTCGCCGGACACGCCGGGGCAGAGCAGACGAGGCCTGGCTTGTGGGCGCCGTGTTTACATTGAGGGCGTTCCGCCCATCACCCCCAGTATAACATCTCCAGGAAATGGCCAGTCGCTGACGTCCTTACCGAATCTCCCCGCCGGTTGACCGACGCTTTCGCGGTTCCCTCCCCTCGGTTCTCACGACCTCTCCCAAACTCATTGTCGATGACATCATCCCGCTCCAGGGCCAAGTCTCGTGCATCCCTGCCCCCCCCCGGCCCTCCAGTTTCCTTGGCAGTAAAAGCCGCACGGGCGAAGCGCGTTTAGTTTGCAGACACAGCTTTCACCACTGCCGAGTGGAAAGGTGTGCACTGCCTCTTGCTCTCGATTTGAATAAAACATAAGCCCAGTTTACCACAGTTGCGTGCCTGGTGTCTAGGGCCTGGACGGTGTCCAAACCAACCGTTTGTCCTGGTCTTAAAATACAATGTGTCGATACATTGTTTGGTTAATGACTCTAAAGGAAATCACTGAAACATTTCCTCTTACACATTTCAGTTTCTTTCTGATGTACGGAATAACAACTACCTATTTTAACTACTAGCCGACAGCATTAGATAAATAGTAGATAATGCGTCAAGTTACCCTAAAAATATGTAATATAAGTAGAGAGGGAATGCGTCTAGCCTTGGAATGCCTGTCAGCTTGCTAATATGTCAATTGAATTAAGTTAGTTAGCTCCGTCTGTGGCAAGGCTACTGTATCTATCAAGCTGGACAGTTGTATCTGGGATGTTAACCGTTTCTAACCAAACTTTCAACAGTGTCATAAAGTACTGTTTCGCTGGCTTTGTCTTAGCCATCCTTGCTCTAAGTTCATCATGGACTGCACATATTAAAGGCAGATTTCTGCTCTGAATTGGGATTTATGCTCATTGCTCAATTGGTTTTACTGCCACAAAGTTAGACACTCGTGTTTCTCTAAAACTGAAATTTCTCTGGTAGCGTGTTATAAGGGGCATATTTCTCAGCTTCTGTTACCCGACCATTTCTGGACACGCTACCTGGAAGCGGAAGAAGGCCCGCAGAGCTTTGCTCCGAAGCTGCTCTTCACCGCCGCCAACATCGCGCCCGTTAGATTCCAAATCAAAAAGCTGGCAGGAATAAAAAGGTGGTGGGAAAAATGTGAGGAGGAGCTCTTGGGTGTGGTGTTGGCCCCGCGGTACTGTGGAGCAGTCCTGCCTCCAGAAATAGTTTAAAAGCTTTTCTCACTGCACGCTCAGCTAACAGACAGCAAAGCGAAGTGTGCTAAAACACGGCAGGGTTTAAAGGCGCAGGAACAGGAGCGCGGAAGACGCCGGCGCTGTTTATACCTCTGCCTGTGTCCTCTGTGTTCTCTGCGGCACGGGCTGTTGTTGTATTGTAACCCTACACATGGCAGAAAAGAAGGCGGGCGTTACCGAGCGTAATGAAAATGCTGCAAAATGAGTGTCAGTGGTGATCTGGCTATAGGTTTGATTTGTGGATTGTCTGTACTGCAGGTCAAAAACGTACATTAATGGGGGGGGAAATGTCCACGTTGACGGTTGGGGTGGGGTTAAGGGTCAGTCTCACACTCACGTTCGAATGGACAGATTATCGAAGAGAAAGGTAGCAAATTACGCTGCCGTTAAAATGGTGAGGTGAAATGCAGGGAAATGATACGGCCGATTGTTTCATGAATCGTCACTAAAGTTAGATACCTGCTAGATACCTGTCGTTTGTAGCAGTACATGCCAGCCTTAGTTACCTGCTGCTAGTTCTCATACTTTGTATCGTGTTATGCTACATCACTGTGTTTGAAGCAAACTTTTTGTAGTTTTGTATGTAGTTTGTTTCTTCGCAAGTACATTCTCACCAGAAAAACTGCTCAGTGTCTCTGGAGAGCAGCCGGCAGTGTTGTTTTTGCACTGGAAACCTGTTGGATCTCCATCTTCTCCCTCTGTTGGCACACACTCTACAGGCGCATGCAGGCCCTTTGACAATCAGTGATTAGGAACAAGTTACATATTAATTTAACACATTAGGACACGGTCTTGACCACATTGTGTAGTGTGTGTGTGTGTGTGTGTGTGTGTGTATATGTATGGATATATATATATATATATGTATATGTGTATGTGTATGTGTATGTATGTATGTATGCATATATAAAATGGCATGTAGTGTTAAAACAATTTACCCCTGCATGTGATGTGAAAAGGTAGGCATTTTCTTCTTAAAAAGGTATAAATTATTACATTTTTTTTTCATGGGGCTCAGTATATCAGTCTTTTTTCTATATATTTTTTTTTATATTCAGTCCATTGATAGATTGATGTATTTGTCCCAGCGCCCTGCTGGTGTTCCTTTTCCATGTGCACGTACAAGAATCAGTCCAGCACCTTACAGCGGCAGAGCAACATCTTTTACAACACCGTGTCAGTGGACAGCAGTTGTGCAAAGACAGTTCATATCTGCAAAGCTGGAATAAAGTATCAAAGTGTGTAGTGTGTGTGTGTGTGTGTGTGTGTGTGTGTCTGTGTGTATCATATACAAGGTGTGATGTGGTAACGTGACTGGCAAACCCGTTTTGTCTCTGGCCGGTGACTGATGTTTTAATCTCACCCCCTCAATCCTTATTTTTAGCAACACTTCTTGTTTTAAGAGACGGTTGGAAATGGCCAGCTTGGTATGTTTCCATTACGAGGTCCTCACCACTGTCTGAGGACAATGTGTGTGTCAGAGCCATCTGCTTCCCGTGGTGTGCATGGAAACACTCGTGCCCCTGTCAGGTAGCGGACATTCTGTACCCGGCCGCCCAGCCTACGTGCACCGGCCCCCGCTACGCATACTGTGTTCCCGCTGACATCATGTACGGGATCGCCGTCTCGCACGCCCGCGATTTGATCAGGGGATCTGTGTGTGCGGACACACAGGTGGACACTGGGATTGTTTTGTGCAAGAGAGAGCTGGATGTCTCAGAATTTTTAGTTATCTGCTTCTCAGGTTTTACAAGTGTACAGATGTTTTGGGTTATGTTTTATGTTGTGCTCAGGGGTTTTTGTGCGGAGATGAGGTGGAACTCTTAAAAGAGAGCTTATTGGAAGAGGAAGGATGGGTCTGAGGTTACTGGATTGGCTGCTCAGGTTTCCAAGACTCCCCCGGAGTTAGATCTTTCTGGATGATTCTGCGGTTTGCGGAGGATTCTGGAAGTGTTTGTTTTTAACGTGCATCATTCCAGCGAGACCGTCGACTTGACTCTGCGTGTATCAGCCGTGGTTGAATTCTCCCCTCGCGGTTTCTCTTGCGTTGGGTTTAATTTGAGCGTGTTCCCCCGAAGACCCCCGGGTGTCGTCCTGTCTCGGCGGGGACGATTGGGAGCCGTCCAGGGGCCGAGGCGTTCTGATCTTTGTTTAGTTCAGCAGGTATTGAGTTTACCCAGCTCCCCTGCGCCGGGTTGTCAGGGCGACGGCTGGTACCTGAGAACAATCCGCTGGCTGTAGCGGGGCCTGCACAAACAGAATGAGAGCTTGGCCGCTCACCAAGAAGCCGCATTCCAGGCCCGTCGTACCGTGGGACACAGTGTTCCGGGGCCTCGGAGGCGCTGCAGCCGGGGCAGGACACGCCCCCGGGCGGGCCCCGCGAGCGCTGGCCCCGCCCTCCTCCCCGGCAGCACTGCACTGCGTCATGGAAAGACCCAAACTTTGAGGCTGGAGGGGTGGGTGTGGGGGTGCCAGGCCAGCGCCACTCCTCGTGGCATGAAGGGCATCGGTCCTGGGTGGGGGGGGGTCTGGCTGGTGGTGGTGTGGGGGCTGTTGGCACAGCAGTACATCCGTCTCCCAGTGCTGCCAAGCTTTTTTTGGTGGGGGGGCGGGCTGCTGCGGTGGGCTTCTATTTATATCACGTCGGACTGGAGAGGCTGCTCACAGGAACGAAATTCGTTTTCGAATTCTTATCCCACCCCTGCCAAATGTACCGCGGAGGTCCTCGGCGCTCTCCAACGGGACGCGTCGGGCAGATTGGGTTGTTTTAGGCTGAGGTTCCCTCCCGTTTTTTTTTTTTTTTGCGATTTTGTTTCATCCAGACATGCGCAGACAGCGGTATTTGCATTCTTTGTTAATTACTGTGATTAAAAACAGCGTCTTAAGTCACTTCTTAATCCCATTATACTCCACAGGCTGGTGGTGGAGACGGTGGTAATTCCGCGCAGTACAATGCCTCTCATTGTCCTGGTGCGGTGTTTGCACTGGTGATGGTAATTTTAACTTGTTCAAATACGCATATAAGGTTCTGAAATCGTGACCAGGATGGCTGCGTTAAGGGCTAGTGCAAGTTCGTTGCTAGCGTTTCTGTTGTTTGTCGGTTCGGTGTGTGGGCGTGTGAAATTCCTTGTCAACTCGAACAAATCTCTGTCGACGTTTTTTTTTTCCCCCCCGAGCGTGGGCTCTGAAAAGCACCGCATTGTTTTTATTTTTGGGGAGTAGCACCCGTCACAGACTGTTCCGGAGAGCGGAGCTTCCCTCCGCTCCTGCCTCCAACCGATGCTGCCTCTGTCCGCTTCCAGAAGGGGAAGGCAACGGCCGAAAGTAAACCAGCCACGGTGTTACCTGCGACTGGTCCCCTGAATCCCCCAAACGGAACCTTCGCCTTGCCTTGCGAGCTAATCTGGCCTCACTGCCGTGGGTTTGGCTGATGGCGGACGGGCTAAATTACAGGGAAAGGAAAAACTCAGACAGGCATTCTGTGTGTGCTTATGTGTGCACTTCTCAAACTGTTTGAAGGAACAGCAGGTGATGACACTGCCAGAAAAGAAGGGGGCTTTATTAAGTCGAGTGCCTTAGTCCTTGATCCATGCTCTGACAAGTTCCGCGGTGTCAGGTTTTCGGTATTCAAGTTGCGCTTTGTGGCATAAGAAGCCTTTGCAAAAAAAAAAAAAAAAAAAAAACGGAACATCAGAACACAACAGCATCTACCCAAATAAGGCCTTGGGATTGAGAGTAATTTAACAATAGGGACTCCCAAACAGGAAGTCGCAAGGATAGCTGTGCGTCCTTCAGCAGGTGTGGAATGACTGGGCTGAACAGATTTGCTTGATACACAATTACATGCAAGATAAATCTAAATCAGATGACACTTTTGCAGAAAAATCATGTCTGTCCACTGACAAACATCTGGGGATCTCCCAAAACAGCGGAACGAGTCTGCTACAGCTAATCTGAGCCATTGTACCAGTTGATTAAAAAAAAAAAAAAAAACGCATGCAAAATGGTTTGTGGTATTTGTGTCAAGTGGCATGAGAATAGAGGCCTGTTTGCTGGAGCGCTGTTCAAGGTTGTTAGCGCTGACGTGTCACGTCACACCCCATTGTAAGCCACTGGCCTGAATCATCTTCTATGGTGTACCGTTACCTGCAGTGTAGCTGCACTGTGGCAGACAGAGGGGTGGGAGCTGACGGGATTCCACTAAAAATAACAGCAGGACACTGCAAATCTACCTGAAATTTAGCCCCTGGAAGTATGTCTCCACATACTACTCTGTCTACTAGCGCCAACATATGCATCAATTCAAATGATATGAGTGTATTATTCTTTTGTAATTACGCTAATGAGGTAGCTTCATTGATAGTCATTCCTGTATTCTGCACAAACAGGAGTCCTGCTACCAAGCTAAATAGTGATTACTTGCTTGGTAATTGCTATGAACTTTTCTCTAATTTCACAAAAACGTTTAAATTGCAAATTCATTTTTGTCATATTCAATAAATGCTTATTTAAAGAAAAATTAATTGCAGGGCAAATGACAGTTCTTTTTTCTCGACGCACAATGATTTTAAGACATTCGTCTGAGATACAAAATGTTTAATAGTTTTTAAGCTCATTTGACTAAATGCTCAATTAACGCGGCACTACACAAAATATATCATTTCCATTTCTAATGTGTTTGCCTTTCCATTTCAGCTGCAAGCTGAAACTGTTGGGGGGAAAAAAAAAACGGCTTTTATAGCTCATGGAAACGTGGAAAATACTGTTTCCGGAGAGGGCAAGCTGAGTTATTTCAGTACCAGATACACTGAATCATTTCTCAGACTTGTATTTTTTGACATTCTGTAACTATCACCACTCTGTAACACAAATATTGTCTCTGGTTCTGTGTGCAGGTTTAAAGTAGTGGCAGACGCGCTGAAAGCACCTGTACCAACTGCCCTGAAGTGTTTTAATGTGCTTGCGTTGAATGGGTGCTTGTGGTGATTGATGGGGTAAACACTTAGTCCTGAAGAGCGCTGCCACTGTGAATCACCTGGGCACAAAACCCACAGCGGCTCTGGCCACGACACCACCGCTCGCAGCCCAAACGGGGGCGTCTTCTCATTGGTTCTCACCTCTCCGCTCTCTTCTCCCTTCCCCCTTCCCCGCCCCGTGTCCTCCAGGTTTCTCCAAGACCTTCCCCCTGGACGGGACGCTGTTCGACAGCTGGCTGGCGCAGTCGGTGCAGATCACAGCGGACGACATGCTGAGCCAGTGGTCGCTGGGCGGGGAGCACCGGGACAAGACGGCCAGCCTGCTGTCGGACCAGCTGCTGCAGGGGGAGGAGAGCCTGCTCAGCCTCATGATGGACCACTCCATGAAGTCCACCTGGAAGACCCCGCACCTGGGCCGGAAGACCAAGGGCAAGCCCCGCGCCAAGGCGCACAAGCCCCTCCCCAACTCCGCCTCGGCCGCCACGGGCGCCACAGCCGCGGGCGCCGCCGCCGCCGCCTCGGCCGCCAGGGGCAACCGGGGCCTCCCGGAGGAGAAGTGCGGGGCCGGGGGGAGGAGGGCGGAGCGCTCCCGGTCCTCCAAGGCCCTGCACCACCACCACCACCACCTCCACCAGCACGCGCGGAGCAACGAGGCCAAGCCCGACGCCCCGCAGCCCCCCATTTCCAAAATGGACTCCTGCCACATCTCGGAGGAGCACGAGGCCTGGGACAGCCAGGCCGCGCCCCCCTCGGAGCCCGGCTGCCCCGGCGTAGTGCCTAAGGCCGGGGGCGGGCTCCGCCTCCGGCTGTCCAGGCAGGGGAAGGCCCGGTCGAAGGGCGGGGGCCAGGAGGGGGAGCGGCCGGAGCGGGACGCCGGGGCGAAGGACAGCTCGCCCTTCGACACGGAGACGGACGGATATTTCTCAGACGCGGAGCAGAGCGACACGGACACACGCTCCAGTGGACGCAAACTGGGCCTCGGCCAGCTGCATGCTGGGAAGGAGGACGTGGTCAGGAGGAGCGTGCTAGCCTAAAAAAAAAAAAAAAAAAAAGAAAAAAACAAAAAAAGGAAAAAAGCAAAACTGAAACCATTGACCAGAAAACTGACAGCGAAATCAACGTTCCATCCCAGTTCCAACTGCCATGGCCACTGTCTGTCCTGTTCTGTTCCGAGCGTTCACATACGGTTTGTCTCCACAGATTGCTCTCTTAAACCAAATCTCTGTATTTCAGTGGGGAAAAAAAAGAAAACAGTCAATATCCTTTATCTTCATTTAGGGCACTGTTAGACAGATGATGAGACCACAGTCATTAGTGCTCATTTAAAGGTGGTGTGCGTTTCCAGAAATGGGCGTGCACGTCTGGTTTTGGCTTATTATTTGCATGCTGGAAGTATCCGCTGGATGAGCCACGTGACTTCCCCCTCTTGACGACAGTTGTTGCTGGGAGTAACCGTGAGAATAGCAGGGATGAATACTTTAGGGCATTATAAGCTGGTTCAAGCGTTTATCTTTTATCTTTACAGGAGATGTAACCAATTAGTCTTACGGAGCATTTTACTTTTAAAATAAATCGAAAACAAAAAAAATCTACATTTTTAAAACTATGTTTTAAAAGCACAACGAGAAAAACAGGGACAGTCGTACCACCAACCCCACACACACACGTGCACACACGGACACACACACACGCACACACACACATGCACGTCAAAGCAGATCCTTCTGGTAATATCTCCCTAATGTCTTTATGTCACACCCTCGGTGTTTAAACGGATACAGTGAGAAAGAGTCCGCTGCTCTTGTTCTTTTTGTCATCAAGTCTGTCCTGGCTCGCTCTTTGCTTTTCTTTGGTTGAGAGGTTGAGACATGGAAAACGTTTAAATAGAATGTGCCTTCAGCCACCCCCCCCTCCCCCCTTCCAAAACAAAGATGATCTGACACTCAGTCTGATTCATCACAATCACGCACTAATCTGACTTATAACAATCAATAAAGGAAAAAAACTGCTCTTTGGGTAAAAAGAGAGGATCTGGATCTTGTATACTGTAGTGCCTGACTTCTAAGTAAGCATTGCTGTGCTTCAGAATCATTGTTCACCGTGGCATGCCTGGAAATAAAGGAAAAAGGTATGCATACGTCACAGCAACTGTCAATCAACCCAACTACGAGCAAAACCCCGAAAGATGCAACCAGGAGGTTGTGGAACGCAGCCAAAAGTACGACAGGAAGTGATTCCCGGTCGCCTTCAGCAGGAGGGTTCAATCAGACTCACGAGTCACAAATTTAAGCATTGATTACGTTTTTCATCAGTTCATTCTTGCATGCCAGCGGTTCCTGACGTTCCACAGAGGTTTTGCGTAAGAGTTTTAAAAGGTGTAATAGTCCGCGAAAATTTGTGACTTAGAGTTAAGGCGCCTTAAGTGGTTGAATGCCACCCGTGATCAGTGTCCCAGCCCCCTGACATTGTGTCACATACTTTGTTCATTTGTCACATTTTCTCATTTCTATATGAAATAAGCGCTTTTTTTTTTTTTTTTTTTTTTTTGCTTTCAAGCGGTCCACGGTATTATCTCAGGGTCTAAGAATGAAAGAATTGAAAAAAACTCAATCAAATTAAACCATATATATGTGTATGTATGTATGTACATAAATATATATGTGTGTATATATGTATATATGTATGTGTATATATAGATATAGACATGTATATGTAGATATATCTATATATAGATAAATATATAGATATGTGTTTATACATTTATTTTATGGCTGTTTTGGCAAATTATACTGTTCCAGCTACTACTGAGTGTTTGTCTCTCAGTGATGTAAAAGGCTAGTTTTTTTTTTTTTTTTTTTTTGACAATGCCAAAGAACAGTATGTAAACATGGCACCATGTGTTTTTTTTTGTTTTGTTTTATTGTTTTTCTGTTTTTCCGTGTGTGTGTCTGTGATCCATGAAAGGATACACTGAAGACACAACGCTGGTGGGATCCAATAAGTGCCGTGCCGCTCAAACGCTGGCGGGGGGTGCGGCCTAGGCGGCGGGGTCGCTCGGACACCCACCAAAAAAAAACGCAAAACGCCTCCGCCGGCCCTCCCAGCCGTGCCCTGCCCACGTGGGGGCGTCCGCAGCGGACCCCCGGTGTGGCGTAAGGGGGGCAGGGGCGCTCGTGTCCCGTTGTCAGTGGGAAAAGAGCCAAATGCTTACCGCGAATCTTGCCTCCGTGTAGTTAAAAGGACTGACTGTCTCTCTGGTCCCGGGAAGCCTCAGTGCTCACGTAACAGGGTTATCTTATTCGTTTTTTTTGTTTATTGTTTCTTGTCAGGTTTGTTTTTTTTTTTCTAATACGGATGACATAAAAAAAAATTTTTCTCTGGCAGTCTGGACTCAGAACGCAAGAGAGAGTTTTTGAGCAGTGTTTCGGAGGCAATGATTCCAGTTAGAGTGAGGGGGAAATCACACACAACATTTGGTTTCTTTCCACACAGTAATAGGCCATACAATGCTCACATTTTTTTGGGTTGGTTTTTTTTTTTTTTTATTATTATTTTAACAGAAAAGGCTGGCGCGTGGACGGCATGCTACGCAAGCTGGCTCCACGAAATCCTCCATGTTGACTCTCTTTTACGTGTTGCAAAGACAATGAAATGTAAACTTGGTTTCAGTAACTCCACTGTTTGATTCTGGTGTCGGGGGCGTGAAGAGGGTTGCTCCTTCTCAGCCCGTCTGAGAGTAGGAAAATCAGTAGCAGTGTGAAAAGTTCATTCTTCCTGCACTGTTAGCCGCAGTCAGGTTGCGAGTTTTGTGCCCGCTGGTCTCCCGGCGAAATGCACAACTTAGATAATAGAAGGGCATTTTTAAAATAGCGTTTGGGAGAATAGTTCTATAATGTGAGGTTTGACTACCATTTAGAATCACCAAGGAAGAATGTCCTTTTACATTGCTGTTTTAGGAACACAAAGGACTATTGCTGTAGCTCTGCCTTCAACATAAAAGGCAACGTTACTCAAACAAAAATGTTTCAAAGGATCTCTTCTTCTGTGTTAGCTGCTTACTCCAATAGGGACTGATTCAAGGCTGTAGTCGACTGCCAATACCTGGTTTTGTATGCACCAACAATAATGTATTATACAGTACTAGCAACCTTTTTTTTCCTGTAACAGGCTTTGCAAGCTGTTTTGTATGCTTTAGCTGCAGCACATATACGTACTAGAATGCTGACCTGTAATCAGACCTACTGCATCCTTACCGGCGCTTGCTTTCCGTGTACTTCAACAGAGTGAAGTATGGTTTCAAAAATAAATCCCACAAACCACCACATCAAGCTTCTGTGTTCTGCATCCCCGAGTCCTTAGTTTTTTAGCACAGGAGGATCAAAGGAAATAAACTTAAAGGACAAATAATGACAAGCATATGTTTCCATAACGAGGCTGTTTTCATCCTGCACCCGACCCTGAAAAAAGGCTCTGCTCGAGTGGGTGGACACCGTGTTCTCCTCCTCTGTGTTTACTGTCTGCTCTCGGAGGAGCTAAACATCACAGGGAACAGCAGTTCGGCAACGCAAGTGCCGGGCCCTGTAGCGGTTAGGGGCTCCGCTTCAGACATCTGGGCCTTGTGTGTACATAGTTAATCAGGATTCTGTGATCGGTCGTTGAAATTCTTCTTCAAACCGTTGTTTTTGCTGGGAGATCTTTGGAGGAGAATTGACATGGAAGCAAAAGTTAACCATACGGCTCATTGGTTAATGCGATAAGAGACCCTGCAGGAGTAGGAAAGGGCCTGGGGTTGCTTGGAGGTAAATCTGGTTCATCCTCTCCTTGTGTGGCGGTTGGCACGGCCTTTTCATATGGCTGTCTTTTTGAGAACGGACACATGGAACCGCTAATCTTTTTGCGGATGGTGTTTGTCACCGTGAGGTTTAGATCAAGTTAATTTTCTAACCTGTTATTAAAGGACAAAGTGTTTCAAATCTTTGTCACATTGTTTTGTTTTCCCCAAGACTGTTCTACCTTGGATGGTCTGAAAACGTTTAGAAATGCACTTGCAAATGTACAATCTGAGCCTGGTCTACCTACCTTAAGGCTTTAGTTATAAATGCCGCCAGGCAACTTTATGCATAAATTTTGCCTCCCTTAATTCAGTGCTGTAATGAGACCATTTCAAGTTGTCCTGTACCGTTTTTTTTTCATCCCATGAGGGGTTGCCTTGAGTGAAGGCTGAAGTCTGTGGATAAGTCTGTATTTAGTGTTGCAATCGCTCATAATCTACACCCCAAACAGGCTCCAGTAAAAACATCAATTTCAAGCACTGATGAATTTGCATATTGGCATTATTGTTTTTGACTGGTCAGTCATACCTGTCAAAGCAGGTCTGTAACAAGTCTCAGCCAGAAACTTGCAGTCTTATTTGTCCTTTAAAGGCGTTGACATTTCTGTTGCCGTGTACAATTCCTGAAACATTTCTGCTCTGCGTCAGTTATTGATACGATAATATGAATGTTGCAGGAGTTTATCCTTCTGTATTCTTTGTTTCAAAGAATGTTGTGCCATTTGTTAATAGCAAAGAGAAATATTGAAGATATATTAAAAAAAAGAGTTATTTTAAATTATTTTTTGGCTTTTTTTGCAATATTTATTTTCTTGTATTAGAATCTTTGTAGGACAAAAGAAACGACAAAAAATTGTATTTTTCATTAGTGCAAAAACCTATTTTTTCCTTTTTTGTACATTTTCCATGTTAATCAATCTTTAAAGCAATAGGACGTTTTATGTGACTGTACCTGCATGCTGTTTGTGTTGCCTTAACGGCGGCTGCATCCACTATTGTCCTCCCACCCGTCCCCAGGACCCCGTCACCCAAGCTGTCTCTGGTGTGGTTGACCAATGCAGTCAATAAAGCAGTGCTTTCTGTGTACCACCGTCTCCCCGGGCTCTCTGTTAAACTCTAACCCAAGCCTCACTCCCCTTGCCTCAAACCGGACGGTTACCATAACGCGTTTCCCTTCTTCAGACGCACGATACTCCCGGATCCTCAAACCACAGGTTGTTCCATGTCAGATCAGCACTTTGCTTGATAACCTTTAGGTTTCTCTCTTTCAGAATTATTTTGGGAAATAAGTTTGGGAAAGTGCAAGATGAAAATGTAGGCTCTTTATTGAACTGTTAGCGCAGCAGTTGGTATCTTGAAAAATTCAATGTGAAGAAGTAAAACATTTTATGAACAGGCCTTCAAATAGAAATTTGCAGATCAAACCTTGACATATTTATCATGGGTTCGTGGTGCTCTTTCACGCCACAAAGTTCTGGTGTTGGAAAAAACAAGGCTTCATGAATGGGGTAGGACCACCATGCTGTCAATCACAACATGACTGACAGCACTGCCTGAAGGCGCTGATTTCATCCAGTCTGATTTCATCAAGTCTCATCCGTTCATTGCAACATGATAGTGGATTTTACTTGAATTTTGTGCCTGCAAATAGTGGTTGCAGTAGTGGACATCAGACCTGAGGATTATGGGTTTCTGATACTGGATATCACTCCATCGTTGTAGGCATTATCACATTACTCCACCAGAATGGTGTGACTAAACTGTTGAATTCGTGGAAGATGTAAAGTAAGGTTAAAAGCAAAAAATGTCCACCTGAATAAGGTTATTCTCGAAAATGTAAAATTAATGTTTACAGTTTGTATGACTTGCTCAATATATGCTGTAAGATGATTAATATATCAGTGAAAAATGAAACCAAAAAAAAACAATTTTTAAATCCTTGACCGGGCAATAATTTTTTAACTTTATTTTAAAGGAAGCCATTAAATCCTCCTCACAAGTAAAGGAATGACCAAAAACATTCAGTTAACTGTTGAATGTTTTCAAGTGCTAGCTGGAAACCAAACCATGTGAACTAACAGTTAACTTACTGCACTATATACATTTTAGATTTTCGGTCATCAAAATGATTTAAAAGTATTTATTACTTTGATTTATTACTTTTAAACTTTGTTTTAATAACATAATTAACAGTGGGGGGAGAATGGGGCTTCATAAATGCCAAAATGGGAGGATCATAGTGACTCACTGATGTGAACCAATCAGATTTGTGTGGAGAGCAAGCTTTTGATTGGTTCATTCAAATCTAACTGTCAGAACATGGTTCCACCCATAATGTACCGCCCATCATGGGCTTCAGGATGCCTTGCTCTACCATCACTGTTAATTGACTTTAAAAAATGGATTATCAATTAAATGTTTAGACCGTTCAAACCTTTAGATGATTATCCTCAGGCATAATTGCTGCGGTTGTAATGATTACATTTACACAACCCACTTTTGAGTAGTGTCAGACTGATGTCACTCCTCGTCGCAGACGGCTGAATTGTGCTCTGGAGATCCTCGGTTGCCTAAGTATTCCCATTGGCTCTATAGCAAACGCACACAGCCCTTGTGCTATCTGGTATAAATTAAAGCCCCGCTGTTCTTAAAGAAACAGTGATGACTTTCTGAAGAACTTGTTTAAAGTATGGTATGATCCCCCTCTGGAAATAAAAAATGGTTTGTTATTGTTGTTGTTGGTCCCGGTCCAGCCCTTTGCAGTCACTGAGGGATGGCTTCCTAGTCTGCGCATATAAATCCGCCCAAGGCAGAAACACAGAGTCTATGTACAAAGCGCTCTCTCTCTCTAACAGCCCAGGAGAGGCGCTGTTGCTTGCCTGTAAAGAGAGGAGGGAGCCAGACGTGATGTTGGCTCTACCACTGAATGTGCTGCACAGATTATTTACACTGACTGACTCAGTCTAATAACTGTATGAAATCATTTGGTTGTAGCTTGCTTGCAACCAGTTGTTTTTGAGGCAGTGTAGCATAGTGTGAAGGAGCAGGGCTTGTAACCGAAAGATTGCCAGTTCGATTCCCTGCCGGGGCACTGCTGTTGTACCCTTTGGCAAGGTACTTAACCCACAACTGCCTCAGTAAATATCCAGCTGTATAACTAGATAACGTACAAACGTGTACGTGTAACGTATGTAAGTCGCTCTGTATGTGAGTGTCTGCTAAATGACAATAATGTAATGTAATGCTATTCAAAGGTATGCAGTAGTTATTGGACATTGTTTAAAAAAAACAATGACATGCTATTTAGGGATCCAAGAGGCAATGTGTTTAATTTACTTTAATTACACACATTTATTTGTCACTCACATTGAAGTACATACTTTATGGTTTGCAATCTGTTATTTACTGGAATCTTTTGGCTTGTCCTGATACTGAAGTTGGGTCATCCTTCCACTTGGGGGCACTAACATATCGCTGTCATATACAGGTAGGCTGATGAAAAGCAGGGGAAGCCTCTCCTGGGGAATTTGTCACCATGGGTGTGTTATGCCAAGACAACAAGCATCACTTAGGGTAGAAACAAGTGGCAGCGTAGGTGGGTGGTTACTGCCATGACAGATCGCGCTCTGTCAACAGGCGTGACTTTGAGATTCTCCCAGTAACATTAGGGGAAGGGGGAGGGGGGAAGGGGGCTGGGCAACTCAAAAAGCTGCATACCGAAGGGAAAGGAAGTGCAAGTGTTGAGCATTGCGGCTTGTGACTCACTACTGACCTCCTGTGGCCTGTATTTGCGCTGAGGTTAAAAACAAAATTGGGATGGTCTCTGTCTCTCTCACATACATGCATAAAAGCACACGCACAAAAACACAAACGCCAGCTATATCAGTGTCAAAACAGTCTTCCATGAGAAAATATTCAAAATCTGTTCACTGTAAATTTGTCAACACAACTGGCAAATGTCTCATGTGATTCAGCATTTCCACGGGAGTTGCCATCAAATGTAATGCAGTATTTGTGCATTTGAAGGGGTTCTATGTGCTATACCTCTTTGGTGAAGCGATTATAAATACAGTTCCCAGAAGCAACTGTCCTGTTCTGTTAGCAGAGCTCCATTTATATGAATTAAAAACCTGAAAATACATTCAGTTGCCCTTTTACTTGTGTGCTGTGCATTAAAATAGCATTATTTGACAGGGTGAAGATAGTTGTCATTCAGTAAAGTGAATGTTTGTGTGGACTGCCTCCATTCTTATCGGTTGAACTGTGGTGTGCGTTATTCTGAACCCATCAGATCTCTGTCTGACTGCCTTTTTCAAGTGCGGATGATCTGAAGAGGCAGGTTTAACGTTGCAGCCTCTTTCAGCTCTCACACGAAGCAGACGGCATTGTGCCACACACCATTACTCAAGGACACAGCTCTGTGGCACCACTTATTCCCTGTTGCTATAAATAGAGTTGGTTTTTTTGGCGCTTCAAAGATGCTTGCGGGCTGAATACCTACTGTCCTACCCATAAAAAATAAGGAAGTGATTATTCACGAGACCAGAGGGTATTTATACCCCCGCACCTGCCATTCCAGACATACCTTTGCGGTGACGCAAACATGCTGTTTTTGTTTCCTGAATCGTGTTACGATTCAGCTTCCGAACTGAGGGAATCTGCACTGTTATGTGGTTCGTTGTGGAGGTTTTTGTGCCTCCTCCTGAAGTCTGTCACAGGATAGCCAGTGACCTCTAAAGGATGGGATTCCGATAATCACAAACTGAATGTCATAGGCCCTCAACCATCCATGTTCCAACCATCCAAATTCAGTCAGTAAATTTAAATTTTTAACATTTTTAACATGAAATTTTAACGTGTAACAAGCATTACTAAATGTCTGGAATAGTATTGCTTCATAAGTATAATAGCACAGTTCAAGTATTAACATGGATAGAATACAACTAGGATTAGGTTTAGGTTGGGTTTAGGATTAGGTTGGAAACTCATGATGATAAAGCTAATCCAAATGCCCATGGAGTAAAGTAGCCAAGTAAGCCTTGCCCTGTACCATTCCCTTTGGCCAGAATGCCAGTCTATCAGAAGGCCATTACCTTAGTGCATCTTCACAACGCAGAACAATGTAGAAGCACAGTATTGTGGGTGTAAAATGGCTGGTGTACGTTAGTTGCAACATTGTTGAATTGCACACCATAACTTACTAAATGTTCCATTGAACCTTTCACTAACCCAAAGGGCAGAGGCTGGCCACAGAAAAGGGAGGTGGTGGTTGGGAGGTTTGTTTTTCTCTGGTACTTCAAAGGGACAGTCCCCAGTGTGGATCCCCAACACCTTTTTGTTTTTCTTTATCATTTATTTTCCTAGGAAGTCCCACTGCGATTAATATATCTTTACCAAGGGAGGCCTGGACTCCTCAGACCAGGAAAGGGGGAAAAACCAGTCAACAGATTTGAATGTGGGATGATGTTACTTCAGCTGAGCCTGACTTGAGAGTTTAAAGTAACTTCATGTTTGGTTTAAAATACAAAACTGGTTTACTGTCCGTGCTTATACTAACAAAAGTCTGTATTTGCATTGTTACACAAATCATTATCAAGATTGTAATCTTAAACTGTAATCTTAAATATCAGTTACTAGTCCAACTTAGATAATTAGTTTATGATTGAATTTGATCAGATATCATTATGTCTCCCCCTTTCCATCAGCAGTACACTTCTGTGTCCTCTGTACATAGCTGTTTGCCCATAGATGGTATCTGATTAAACTGCCTGCCTTTTATAATTAATAGGGCTCTACTGATTAAACTCAAATTAATGACATTTTGTGGTCTCCTCATAGATTCTTTTTAATTATTAACTGTTAATGTTAGTTCATTAACTGGTGCTCTATAATAAGAGGAAGCCCTGGATCACACCTCTGAGGTAGATAACTCAGCACGACAGACTCACATTTCATAGCCAATGTCCCCCCATTAGCCTTTAGCGTGACATGGATGGAGTCCAGGACAGTATATCTGATATTAGGGCGGACACTCTAACCACAAGTCCATTGAGCTAATTATAGAACAGGATGCAGAAATTTATGCTGAGCATTACATGAACACAAAAAGTGAAACATTAATGACTAAAAGGAATGTGGTTCTCTATTGAGTCTAATAGTTCTTCCTTGAACACTTCATGAGAAATTTATAACCTCACTTGACAACCTGAGACTCAAGGCTATGTGCAGAATCACTCTCCAGGAAACTTCGTCCAAATCAATCACTTTCTCTGCTGGTGAAGACAGTGAGCTTTGCCTAGCTTAATAACAAATTGGAGATTTAGGTCACATACAGGCTCAATCTCCAGTGGACTAAAAGGCATGCCTGCGCAGAGCGTGAGAAGGGCTGAAATGACAGGGAAGTGATCATTTGACAGCAGAAAGTTTTCAGATTGAGCAAACTTCATACAGTTATTTGTCATTGGTACTTTCATCGGGACTGCTCCCCCAAATGTCATTTTAGTGAAACTGACACATTAAAATAGGTGAGAAGCTGTGATTTTGTGTGCAGAGAAGCTTGTTCACATTTACATTTACTTTTATCCAAAGCGACTTACAAGTGAGGTACAATACAACACAAGCGAAAAATCAAGCACTGCATGAAAAAGTTCCAAAGGTTGGCCAGGCAAGGTACAAACTAGCAGGTAAAGCTTATGAGTGCGGTAAAGCTAACAAGTTCAGAATGGTATTTCCTATTAGGTTCTTGGAGCATATTATGACAACCCATTGTGAGAACACCCAGACACAGGCTGATGGCCTGAAACGTTGAAAGAAAAGAAGTTAGACTTTCAACGCCTGGTTCTTGTCACAACACCGGACGAATGGAATTGGACAATGTGAGGTTTAAGAATCAATAAGGAACAACCTCCTGGAAGTCCTGATCAATATTTTCGCAAGAACTGGTGTTGGATATTGAGCGAAGGTTGTCTTGACCTTATGCTTTTGGCCATTAAGACATTGAATGAGGAGCAAACAGGAGACACTGCTGCGTCATTGCAAAAACAAAACAAAACAAAAAAAAAACCAACAAAATTTAATTTAATTTAATCTTCATCGCACTTAAGAAGAGTGCTTCCTGCTGATGTTATGTAAGATGAAACAGAAGAAATATAAAAGTGCTACTAATGACTACAAGAAAGGAAATGCGTACCAGTGGAGAATCCCCGTGGGGAGATGGTATTCTACAGAACATCAAATCACATCCAGGAAGACTCCTCCTCCAGCCAATTTGATTCGAAAAATGATTCATATTATTCAACGTCTTTTGACCTGAGAAACACACAGGAATTACCCTTTGACAAGAGTATGGGGCAGTAATCAGGCAAAACCACATAGAGAAGAGGAGGAAATAGACTGAAGCAACAAAACAGGATGAATTAACATAACAGGTCCTTTACGAATTTGCATACAACTGTGGCATGAATCTGAAGGACCTTTGGTAAAGACTATGCTAATGGTCTTACGTGAAAAGTGAATGGCCTTCAGCAATTCACTTTTTTTAACTAAAATCCCACTATATAACTGCCTGTGTTACAGCTATAAACACTGCAAATGCTATGATCAGAGGGAAATACATTTCCCATTCTCAGACAGGTAAACTAAGGTACAATGCAGTATTCTGTCTTTCTTCAGTGTCCAGACGTCCACATACATTGCAAAAACATCAATCAAATGGATAACCGAAAGAACTGAACACAACAGTGTTGTGTTGCACAAGGCTGCAACAGGTACTTAAAATTAAAATCAACATATTGGTACACATTTATGTGCACTTAAACATGATTTACTACGGATTATTTGAGGTTCCTATCAATTGAATCGTTCAGACATTTATAATGAATAATTAAAAAAATAAAATAATAAAAAATGAGGTGGCAACAAAAATAAATTTCTGTTGCAATATATCGAATAGATACACATATCCAGTACTGACAGGCCTACAGTTTTAAATGGTGAGATGCCCTTCGTCCCACCTACCCATGAAAGATTGATGGAATACTATAGAAATGACACTCTTTATTGTTTGTTTTTAACTTCTATTCCTCTGGCTGGCAGACGCTTCAGGATGTTTACATTTTTTAACGATGTTGCACTGTTTTCCATGAGCCTCAGGTAAGCCCAAGGACTTGAATGGACAGACTCACTACATCTTACCTGCAAATTTGCTCTCTGCTGCTTTCAACAATTTATGATTGCATTTGTGTTGTTTTTGGGCTGTATGTAATGATGTCGACATATGAAAAGTTTCTTAATTAAATTCTTAATTAAACATACCTTTCTTTTTCAGTGTAAAAAGAAATACATAAAAAAAGGTTTTTTATTTGATTGTTTCGTGCTAGCCTTCATTACCATGTTACTTCCTCTATGTGCATAACCTGAGAGATCTTTCCATCCGTTAACAGCATGATAATTTATGCTGATAAGCAAAACAAATTCTATTAAAATACACATTAAGGGAAACTATGAAGGAAGTGACTGCTGCATGTTGTTCAAGCCAGATATGCAGGTGTGTTCTGCGTTCTCAGGTGCGAAGGGCTGGGACCGGGGTGATATAATCAAGGTAGGGCAATTCTGTGGAAGCCTCACCCAGGCTGGCCCATATGTTATATAACACCCCCGGGCTGGCATGTTCACAGGCCAACAGACATTTCAAGAGGAGAGACAAGAGGGAGAGCAGGGTGAGTGTACTTGTGTTATCTTTCAAAAAAGATACTCATGAAACAACATCAAAGAACTAAATTTATGCAGTTTTTTTAAAAAAAAACATTGGAATGTGATGGACTAAGTTCTCAGGACAGCAACTGGGGCCGCTTCGGTGAAATAACTTCTGTTCTCTCCTCGGCTCTAATCCGGCAGCATCGTTCAAACACAAACAGCTGGACTTCTGTGTTTTTTTTTTTTTCGTCTTGAATCCCGAGTCCCAGACAAACATTGGAAATGCCAAGTCAGCCTCAGATGACGTTGAGGGTGGAAAATGGCCTCCCTGTGTTTCCTCCGCAGTGCTGCCCGGCCTACAGCGGGGATGTTTTTGTGCCGCTTCCAGACCGAGGCCCGCCACCTGGCGCTGAAGAGGCGGCGGCCAGATCTGAGGCCCGGGCATTTGCACATCAAGCGGGCCGCGGGCAAGGCGGCCAGGGCCCTCCAGGAGACGGAGACGCGTGGAGGGCGTCCAAGCCACAGCTGTGTCACCGCGGGGCCCCGTCGGAGCGGCCGGCCGCGGTGCCGACCGTGAGCGCGACCGTCGATAAACCCGGCACCAGCGGCACCAAGGCGGAGGGACGGGCCCACGGTGAGCAGGGATGCCCCGGGGCTTGTGGACACTTTCTCCTGGCCGTGGCCATAGTGATCTTCTCTCCTTTGATAGCAGTAGGGGTGTGCGTGCACGACCTGGTAGCGTGTAAAGATTTCCACGAAGATGAAAGCGAGATGGATTATGAATGAGAGAAAAATTGAAAGCGTAATGTAATATGTGTAAATATGTACTTCGTTTTGTCAAATCCTGACTCGACAATGTTCTCATAAAAAATGAATCTGTACTGCCCTCTAGGGGGCAGTAACCAAAGGACATGTTTAAAGCGCAATGCGGTATATTGGGGGATTTTTTTTTTACCCCGGTTATGTGACAATGATTATTATATTTTATCTTAATTTATTTTTTAAATGTAAAATATGTAAGCACTGACGTTATTATGCGCATTTTCCCTGGCTATACAATAATGAATACAAATTCATAGTAACTTGTACATATTATTTAAGTTTAAAACATAAAGGTACTTACTGTGTTGTATTTTATGTATTTAATGTCTCTCACCTGGTCTGTGAATGTTATACTGTATTTTACCTGCCCTTTATCACCTGGTGGTGCTCCCTAGTGTCTTTTTATTGCCCTGCAACACGACATATCAGAAGCACCAGTCATAACTGCATTTCATTAATTGATTTCATGTATAAACTAATATGCATTTCGGTGTGTCTTCTCATTTAACTCGCTTCGCACCCATCTCCTAGAAGAACTGCAACCTTGATGTTTTTCTAAATGAAATGACCAACCACAGCAAACTTCGCCATTCAGAGCGATTTTGCCTAAGTATGGCCACATCTGAGTTAGAACCTTGAATGTGTATGTGTCTGCGTTGCTGTAATTGGAATTCCTTCACACACACACACACACACACACACACACACACACACACACACACACACACACACACACACACACACACACACACACACACACACACACACACACACACACACACACACACACACACACACACACACACACACACGGTCTAAAGAAATCCTAAAAATTGATTACATTTCCAAAACATTCCGTCCACAACAGATGTCAACGGCTGAACAGGTGATTATTTTTTCATGTTTAAAAGATATGTCTTATTCCGTCATACTCTATTTTGAACGCATACAGCGATTTATGATGTAATGCTAGGAAAAGAACGAAAAACTGGATGGACATTCACTTTTTAATCTCTGTTTTACTAGAAAGTGTGTAGTTCAAAGGCTGTTTGGTGAGTCATTGAATTTTCATACATCTCATGGTAAACGTGTCAGACTGACAATGAACTTGTGTGGAGAGCTGTTCACATGATACTAAACGAACCTCGCTCAGTTTCTTAAAAAAACCGTTTAGTTCCCCACCACCTTTTCGTTTCCTGTTCTCGGCAGGGTTAATCAGGTGACCACAATTCAGTCGATTGTTCATTGCAAACATTTATTACAATTTATGCTGCAAACAACAAAGAATTTATCTTAATGGAATAGCTCATGAAATATAGAACGAGGAAATGACGAGAAATGGTAACAGAACAGAAAATGTGTGTTAACGCGCCATTCCATTAAGTTGTTTTTGTGAGATTACTCTCTATTCTTTAGATGGACATTTGGCATTTGCTGCATTGTGAACTTCCATTTTTACGTGGTCGTTAAAAAGATTAAAGGACAAGGCATGCAAAATAGTTTTTTTGTAATGCACAGCGATTAAACTGGGCGCTACTCTGGAAACCTCTTTAAATCCATGTATGGCGTTCATATACATTTCATATTCGTTTCCTTGCGTTTATAAGCCTACCAGTTGTCGATCACGAAATAATCCTCATATTTTATACGGTTTCTCCTGGGAATCGTGGTATCACACCAGTATCCTTCAAAGTCTGCTCTCGTGACCGATGTCAAGGGACCCGAGACCGCAGCTGACAAGGTTACTCCCTTGCAGGTATTCTTAGAATAATAATAATAATAATAAAATGCCTAATGATTACTGCACGTTACAATCACGCTACTTTTAATAGTTCCGTTCACAGTTAGGTATCGTTCTCTCTTCTTATGGTGGAAACGTAGACGTTAATGTAGCTAGCTTTCTCTTGAGGCCCCAAGCAAAACCTTACCACGAACTCCTCTCGTCCCCTCCAAACGCTAGCTACCGCTTCCTTCAGACTGTGGTTGTCTTTGCCATTTTATACCTCACACTGCACCGTGTAACCTGAAACGTGAATAAAGCCTGCGCTCCCTTCACAAAACAGTGACAAAGAACCTATAGTGGTGCGCACGACACGTGTCGGTTTTCAAAAGTTCCATAGCACATCGTATTCAGATGTATCACGAATTGGGATACTGTTTGCAATGTTATAATTATATCAAACAAGGGCAAAAGGGTTTGCAGCCCGAAACGAGAAGAAACTTTTAAAAGTAACAGATGTATGCATGGCCACATGTTTACTGAAATAAAAAACCCTAAGAAAAATGAACACGATGTAGGTTAAATACTGGTCACATGTCTGCATACAGTCTTTCCTGTTAAAAAACGTGCATTCAGAAGCATACAACTACCGTGTTTTGTCTCACTGTTCAAAAGGTGATGGGGATACTGACATTTCCAGAATCAAATAAATTATCCACTTCGTTTAGTTATGCAGTGTTTTCAACATCAATTTTCTTAAGGGGAAGGACAAAAAAAGGAAAAAAGAAAATTTCAACAACCCTGGACTTGACATTCCTGCAAAGTCAACACTACATTATTCTCTAGAAAAGTATGACAACTGTGTAACCAAATGTTCAACCAATAAAAGTCTGTTGGGTTCAGGTTGTGCATGTTTTGATAGCAGAGGCAGACTTTATAACCAAACATGGGACTGATTATGATGGTGGCCGGCTCCTGGCGCTAGTCGATGTACTGGGACAGCCAGCGGAAGCCCTCCCCGTAGCCCTGTCTCTTCAGCACGCTGCACATGAACACCTCCAGAGGTCTTGTGTTCAGCTCCTTCATGGGGACGTTGCCCTGGAAAAAGGACCCAATGTGATGTTACAGCAGGAGGACGGGACAGGCTCTCTCTTAAAATGCATATTCCAGTTTACAACTCTGCCTTTCCTGGGTACTATTCCATCATCATTGGCCATCTGTATTCAGATGGAGCCTCAGATTCATTTGAATATAGTGCTAAGTAGAATACAATGTTAACCGCTGTGTGCGTGTGCGTGTGCGTGTGCGTGTGCGTGTGCGTGTGTGTGTGTGTGTGTGAGACGGGGTCACAACAGTTTTGGTTTTGCTTCTACACTGTTTTCCCTACACTCACATCTTGAGAAGAACTCACTCTTCTTAATCAAGGCCAATGTCTGTAATCTTATATCAACTACAAAATTTCAAATGTCAGCTTGTACACTTTTTGACAGCCCATTAAGCTGGTTTCCTATGGGCAGCTAGTTACTTACAACATTGTTTTCATATGCTAAGAAACATAACAGCGTGGTAGTTGTAGGACACGTGTGGCATGTCTTCTCTTTACCTTGCCTGTTGTCTGGCCGTACAGTCCGAACATTTCACGCAGCCTCTCCTCGCTGATGGCCTCTGGCCTGTCAATCTTGTTTCCCAGGATCAAGATAGGCACGTTTCCAATGGTTTCGTCTGTCATTAGCGCCTGTTGGCAACACCAAGGGGGATACTGTCTGTCAGCGCGCATCCACAGAGGCCTGTGCTCCTTGCAGCAAGAAAGCTCATGTAACATGCCTTTCCTAGAGGGGCGGCTGACCAAATTCAGCCTCCCGAGATGCTGCTGCCTTTTGCAGCTCAGACACACAGACTTGGGGAAATATCAGGTAAGAGCTCTGATGTGCATCCCAGAACTGCAAAAAGCCACTGTCAGAACAGTGATGGTACAGGTCGTGGAGCTGGAGGGCCATGAATGCACTCCATCATGTACTAGAACCGGTCTCCGTGTGAAATATGATGAGAGCTCCATGGCACAGGCCGATCTGAGAGAACCCCTCACTGCTGGCACGACATTCAGCCTGCAGTGTCACAGCAATCACACCTCAGTGAATCCTCAGCAAACATGCCCACCAATGATAAGGTGTAACGCTGAGAAAGGTCAATGCAGAACAGGTTTGCGAAAAGCGCAAGTCTCAATGTCTCCTTCCTGTAATGGCATTTCTGAGCTGTCTATTGTCCCGAAGCCCAGTTAATACCGATGTCCTAATTCACGCCTTAACATTAAAACCAATGTACAGTCTACCATAGACACCACGGAATGTCTAGACTGCAGTTCCGAAACACACTATGCAGATGCACTGATTACATGCATGCTAGAAATTGCGATATGAAATCTGAATGCTGGATAGGCGAGCTGGACAGCACTTACATCAAGTTCCGTTTTGGACTCCACGAGCCTTGGATGGTCCGCACAGTCCACCAGGAAGACGATGCCGTTGATGGCAGGGAGGTAGTTTTTCCATACTCTGCGAGCTGGACACACACACAGGAGCAGTGAGACTGTGGCCAGCTTGAGAGGGACAGCAATTAAAACAGAGAGCATGGGGGAAGGGGGCAGGCTACCTTGTGCGTGGCCACCCAGGTCAAAGGTGGTGAAGGTCATGCCAGCAATGGTCAGCTCTTCGGAGGCTGGTGGGTAAAACATACCAGTTAAACCATGGATCTCTGAGTGCATTAGCTCTGAAAGGCCTTCCTAGGATATGTGCATGTGTGTTTGTATAAACAGAAGAAAAAAAAACACACACACACAAACACATACACACAATGCACACCAAGTTATGCTCACCCTTTGTAAAAAAAAAAAAAAAAAAGGAACAAAACATTTCTTCAGTTTTTATAGTTTATATTCCTACAAACTGCTTTTAATAGTGATGCCTTGTGCCATGTTGCCCACGCAGCTTGAAGATAAAGTAAGAGACATTCTGCACACCTCCATGATAACACAAAGAGAAACATAAGCCGGGGCACAAAGACACAGGGCCCCTTTCCTCTCTATGTGACATGAGAGCAGTGGAAAGTGGTAACAGGAAACACATATTCACTCCTCATGACAGAGAGGGGGTCCAGTTGTGCCATAAAGGTGGTGAAGCTTCTAAAAAACTTCAGTTACTGAATATCTACGAAATCCTGTGGCCATTACACAAGCTTTAAGGTTATTACTCTTCTCAAAGGAGCAAGATGTACATTAACATTTTTGGGGCAGATTCCTATCATGATGTTCTGGAATCCCAGGCCAGAACGTACGGACTAAAGTTTCAGTCTAATTTACCATATCTTCAACACATATGGACAATACAAATGACAAACTATTTCCCTCTTTCACTGATTCCTGTCTAATATGGTGTGCTTTAGCTGATGGAGGCCAGAGTGCATACAAACACAACTAGTGCAAGAATTCAACAAAAATATATACAATGCATATACATTATGTTCAGCATTAAGTTGGAGTGTTTAACCTCTCCTTAACAGAATATCACTGATTTCCTGTTTTTACCCTCAGTTCTGTTCTTAAGGAGTTCTTGGAATGCGCTACCCTTGGCAAATAACATCATAACTCTTCTGCATGAATGGATGTAGCCAGACCGCTACAGGGTGCTTCAGTTTGATTGAAGCTCAGCAGGAAGGTCAACTTACTTGGATGTAAGGTGGGCACATGCTGTCCCAATCTGTCGTCTTTGAGCATGTGCAGTAGCGTCGTTTTGCCAGCATTGTCCAGTCCAAGAAATACTAACTTGCCAGATTTCTTGTACAGTCCTGAAACACAGGAGGAAAAAAATGTAGTTGACAGAAACAGCACTTAACAGTACAATGCGATATGATACCATGGCCCTCCATACACAGATTCTGTATATTATTTCTGGAAGAGTGACATGAATTCAGCTGGAAAACCCCTCTCTGTGAACAGTCTGCTTTGAAATCAGAGACTTTCATTGTTGATTCTACTCTTCCCACAAAGAGGCCTTGGATAAGTCTCAAGGCTTAAACTCTCATCAGTCAACCGAGTTCAGGAGCAGAGCATCTCCTTTGACTCATCGCTATCAAGTGAAAAACACAGACGTTCCCTCTTCAAATAAAACCGAACTGAACTTGCATGGTAAAGTCAAGAGAGTCAAAAATCGGAAAACACGCTCAATACAAGTGCTCCCTACTATGGATGTGCCCTTCCTTTGGGACACAAAAACACCAGGAGTGTGTGCCACTCTGCCCTCAGTCAGGGTCACTGCTCATGTGGTAATTTCTTCCTGACACCGGGGGGGGGAGTGAGACAGACTGCTGAGGCAGCCAAAGTTAGCCTATGGGGACAGGGGCCATACTTCATTCTACACAAAAAAATGCAGTTCAACACTCCCAAGGCAGAAATTTCACTGCTGCTGCCACCCACTAGATGGCACAAGCAAACACTTTTGTTGCCTTATCAGTACAAACTAATCAATTTCCTAATGACAGATAAGAAGCATACTCTTCGCTTATGGATATTCAGTTATTGACAGCACACATGCTTGCATAATAGTATGGCGACGAAACAGTATGATGCCTAAAGGTATGGCAATGGCATATACAGGCAAGTATGTACTTTCACTGACAACCAGACTGGTGGTGTCAAAGACCAGGATATGTACTACTCCTAAAGTAAATAACCTAGATAAATGTGAGAATTCAAATATTTATACAAAACAGAGTTTGACATACCCCTCAGATAAATACAATTTTGAAATATGTCCAAGAGCTACTTACCTAAAAACTGCAATACACTACTGAAACCACTGTAGATCCAATCAAATATGAAGGACATATCCGGATGTTGTCAATCCTGAAAGACAGCAAGAGAAAATACAATATTAAGAATGATCTAGGCTCATGTGAATCAAGTTTGGTGAGGTTTTATCAGGCACAGAAACCAACGGATGGGGTAACAGGCACACTGAAAGGGTTAAGTGAAGGAAAAAAAAATTTAGAAAGCATAGGTGCTGCACCCACTTAGACACACTTGGAAAACCACCCCGCCTCGAGGTATTATGACAGAAAAACTTGGCATATTTTGCAGTCTTACAGCAGTGTGTCATCCAGTGAAACTAGTACTCCCTGTCCCCTTTTTTTGAAAAAGCAAAAACAATGGAGGAAAAAAAAAAAAACGGTAATCTCTCTCCTGAATCATTATCTAAAGCAAATTTCATCTCTGACTCAGCTCTAAGGACCTGACAATATGACACTTATTTAACAATGTTCGGCCTTTAGCTTTAGGACTGCAAAAATGTACTGAAATGCTTCCATGTCACATAAAAACTAAGTATATATTAGTTTCATAACTCTGGCAAGTTTATAGGCCAGGTTATGTTACGGGCTAACTGAGATATGGACCATTTTTCTAACCAGCGCAATACACTTTGTCCTTTGCTTGAAGCTTAGGCCTACTCTCTTTTCTGTTTCATTCGTAATACTAAGAGCACACTGAGTTAATGAAAACAAAGAACCCAAGAATAAAAAATACCTCAACAATAGCTTAGCTTTGTGACTCAAAGTCAAAGTAAAAAACTGCTTTTTGGGCAGAGTGAGAAGAGGCCATAGTTGAAAAAGTATCGCTTACGTTTCTCCTGTGAAAACACGCCAGTTTGGACAGACGATAACAAGCCACCATGCCCTGGACTTTAAAATCCCTGCAATCTGTGACCAATGCCTGTGGCCTGATCTTTGTGATTCTAACGAGAAATACCTCGCTATCTTTAAGGTTTGGCTGTAAATGATAAAGAAACTGTCACTTAATCGTAATCCTCAAGTAGTGTTACTTTGTACTGGCTGAACTCACTTGACACAGTGTATGAAGTCGAGACCAACGTCCATCCACCTGGTGCCCACTTAAATTGGGGTTTCTGATTACACCAGCCATTTTGGCAATAGGCCTACATTTCTATAAACAGTTCAAAATAATGCAGCTAATCAAAACATTGCAACAGGAAACACTAACAAGAAGGCATCAAAAGTACAAAATAAATGGAAACTAAGTCTGGTCAGTAAAATCTTTTATCCTGCTGCTACTCAGAACATTTAAGAGTCTGATGAAATAGGCTACAGTCCCAGCAGTATAATCTCGGCTAGTTTATTCTTGCAAAATTTAAGCCTATTTTATTTTCATTCAGAATGAGAAACTCCGCAATACATAGACATGCTTGACAAACTCCTGTCTGAATTCAATCAACACCAGCATTTTAAAAAAGAAATAAGGTTTTTTGCAACTCAAAAGTACGAAACCAGCTTAATGAGTATCCTCAGTGGGAACATGTTTTGGCATTTAAAAAGAACTCTAAATGAGTGACCGGCCTAAGTATCAATTTAACTGACAGCTCTGCTGCTACCACAGTCTTCTGCACAGATCAATGGGGTAACAGAATGTGCCATCTTAACCTGTGGCTCTAGTTATACAACATGCACAGAAGCCCTGGGTAAGGTATAGTGGAGGCAAAGGTCAAGAACATGCAAATACCACAGAAAATCCACGTCAGCAGCTTTCTCTCTCTCCCTCTCTCACTAACTCACCCGCCCGCTCACTCAGTCTGACGGTACTCCAGACACACTACTAACAGGAAGATCCAGGAGTGACGTGACCGTGTGTCAGGTTGCGTGGATTTAAACAGCACATAACAATTCTACATGTACCCTTGTGTGGATTAACGTGACAGTCTTCCGAGCCAGATTTTCAGAAATCTTCAGAATTTTAAACCCCATAACAGAATGAAACTCGCAGGATTCCATTCTATCCAGAAACCGTGGTGGTGATCGTTTACTGTATGCTGTCCAGCCCTGTAATGTACAGCCCTACCCTCTTTTATGATGACTGAAACGACCAGCCTCAGAATAAATATCTCAATTTCCAAACACACATCATAATTGAAAGGAATCAGTGTCATTTAGGCAAAATACTCTCAGCTGTAGCTTTTATTGAAAGTTATAAATCAAACAAAGAGTCAGTGTATATGCAAAGTAAAAAAACTCCCATGGACAACAGTGAACACACACTGGTCATAAAATTAGCTGGGCAGAAAGGGCGTTAAGTCTAAAGTGGATATTGTGTCCACACATGAGTGAAGTGACACCAGGATGATCCTCCTCCAAAAATACACCAGTCCCTAGCTCTTCTCATATTTCTTTATGCTTACTTCAGCCTGTTGCTATGACATCATAATTGAGTAACACGGAATATTTACGCACACGACATGCATGAAGAAGAAGCCAAATGAGCAGCTGAATAAATGTAAATCATCTACAAGGTTTTAAGATCACTGAACAGGATCACGCCTGTTACTTTGGGCCGTGACCTAATCTGTTGCCGCTTGCCGTGGTAACATATTCAACCCGGAGCTGTGTTCAGACTGATGAAAGCCACACGGTGATCACACACCAACTGTCAAAGAACTCTAATAAAACATTAGTGATACAGATCAAAAGTAACACAAACTAAATTGCAAGATAACCAAGGAATCAAACTGCAGAACAAAGGTCAACTGGAGCAATACCTAATGTGCAAATGCGCAGATACTTCTCAGTTAAAACTGCATTGCAATTAGTCAAACCAAGACAACTCCAACAGTATGAGGTAAAGAATTCCAAATTCAAAAGACATTAATCTCTGAAGAATGGGAATTCTGCTGTGACGGGGGAAAACACACAGGGTTTCAACTGTCACTCATAGCAAATTGAAGACTTCATTTTACTGAATCAGAATGCGCCATTCACGTATTAGAACACGTTCATATAGACGTTCAGAAGTAACTATGAAAACAAATGAATTTTCAATCTCGTTGTCAATGTGAATCAGAGGCCTTGTTTTCATTCATGCCATACACTATGCCAGCGTGTTCTGGCGATCTCCAGTGTGCTATATAAGCCGATACTAGCTGAACAGACAAGCAGCGAACCCACAAAAACGTGATGAAATGAAAGCTGCTATCAGCACATCCAGTCACCCAAGTACGTGAGGCAAAGCGTTTCCACGCAACACAGGGCAACGGATGTCGAAATGTCAGGCTGGCACATCTCCACGCATAATCAGCACCAAGTACACCTCACACGTAACACTAGAGCCGGTGTGTCCCTCCTATGAACAAGGTACAACTGGACCGCAACCCGGCATGTCACCCAACAGGTTTCGTACAGTATCGGAATCGTGTGTTGAGTTGTAAACTAGGTAGCCGGTCGGTCAGCTATATCCAATCATTTTGAACATAACAACTAATTAGCCCGCTAACATTAGAAATTAAGTTGCTGAACATTCCTGGTTAGCTATCCGCTTGTGAAAGGATAGCAAGTGGCCCGCTTTGCTTGCTAGACAATTCGGTGGCTAGCGGAGTTCTACACATTGTGTACTAGTTCTTTGTGTAGCGGGCAAGCTAGCTTGCTAGAAATTTCACATAACCACACAATTCAACACCCTAATAACGTTACCAGACGAGCTAAAGCGGTTTAGCTAGCTACCAAAAAACACAAGGTAGTCATGAGGTGTACACACGATAACCAAAACAACACCAGCGAGCTAGTAATTTGGTATAAAATTATGTTAGAACTACTTTTAGGCTCCCATTACGATAAAGAACGTTCAACCGAAATGGCAAATATTTCACAAGATTTCACATTTGACTGAGGCTTCCCATTTATGCTTAAGCTATGTGGCTAGCTACCCACTGGTTAGCCTGAAAGCGAGTAAGGAAGCTAACTAACGTTAGCTAGCTAGCCCTAACCGTTTAGCTAAAAAACGAATAGACATCAGTCCCTTCAAATACTCACCTGTAATCTGTGTGCTGAAGAATTGCTCTTAAAACGAAGAAAATAGGCCTCCTTCCCGCTGTAAGCCCGTATTTCACCTTTCCTCTCTGGCTTCGTGTTTTGTTAAAGAGCCACGACACACATCAATGGCCGACTGACTGCTCCCTGATCCTGACAGTACTTCTTCCTGCATGTGTTTCATAATAATCTTTCCGGAGTGGAAACAAAAGACATTGGTTAACCAGACGTTCATGCATGCAGACACAAAGCAGGGACAGATTCTCGGCTGTGATGGTTTTATTGAACGCAAACTAAACGGTGCACATAACGTCTTACTGAAAAAAAAAATTTGTTACAACTAACCTATCAACAAATATGTATATTTATGACTGTCCCTCTAAAAGTAAATCAGAATCTATTTTCACCCATTACTATTTATTTTGTTACCAAGCTAATTTCATCATGGCAAGCAATTACATGATTTTCATTATTAATCGAGAAGATACAAGCGTTCAAGGTTATTTTGACATACTCCTCAAAGAAAAGGCCGACACGTCTTCCATTTCATCTTGTTTCTCGTACACCTGAAAAGCGTCTTACACAGGAAATGCCACGTGTACCAACTGCGCATGTGTGAGGAAGGCTCTACCTCTATCTACGTTGATCCAGGGTGATCCCTACTTCCTGTGCGAGCAGAGGAGGATTTTTACGATTACTTTTTACCAGGGCCTGTACCCCAGAAATACTGGGAACAGCCCCAACCATGGTTCTGTGTTAGCCAGATTATTAACACCGACCTCGTAGTCAGAGGCCCGATCGGTCAATCAACAGATCTGCTTCCACTAGTTAGCTAGCTAGGTTTAAAGGCGTACTATTCGCCAACGCAACACCTCTAGCTAAATTTGATCTGGTATCAATTTCAACATGTCAAATTCTGGGTACAACTCTCAGAATGGGGCAGGAGGACAGCCGTATACAAATGGTGAGTAGTCTAATAAAAATGTTGTCGTTGTTGTTTCTTAGTTGTTTATCTCGTTGTTATTGTCCCCACAAGGAACTTTGGGTTTAGTTAAAAAGTTTAACTGTAGGTACCTTAAGAGGTAGTTCGCAAGATAGCTAGCCCGCTAACTTGGCGCTTGAGCTAGCAAGCGGTGCTGGATAGCTAGTTTAATTCCTTCGTCTGGATGCGGTAAAGACGCAGTGTACGCGCCGTAAACTCAAGACAGTGTAGCTATTTAAGAAATTAAAGGAAGTCACATGAGATTAGTTCGTTGTAGTGCTATGGTAGTGTGTTCAATGTTGAGTAACTTTGTGGCCAGCTAACTGAGGTTAGCTTCAATACAGTAGCTAGCTAGCTAATTGAAATTGTACAAGTTTCATGATGTCATCCGTAGCACAATGCCGTATGTAGCTTGTTCACTAGGAGTAGAATACCGTATCACTATCAGAGGCACGCTGTGAAATGGCTGAATTATTTGCTAGCAGACTAAATACATACAACTTAATTTTATAACGACAAAAGCACAAATTAGTAAGTTAATTGCTTTTAGCTCTCCAACACCAAACTGGAAATAATGCTTATTGATATTGTCTTACAGTGACCATGGCCAGCAATGTAGTGCACGTTAAGTCAAATAAGAACTTGCTAGGCAGGTACTGGTGGTGCGTTAAAATGCGTTATTTTTCATAATGTACATTGGTTAAACATTGCCGTCACACTTTATTCAAGACCTGTTAGTTGAGAAGATAGTGGAAGGAGCCCCCCACCACACACACACACACACACACACACACACACACACACACACACACACACACACACACAGACCCTCCACCCCACACACATTTGAAGTGATTACCTTGTGATCTTGCTCGCTGTATTTGGCGACTGTGACCAAGGCCTTAACAGTTGCTCTTCTTTGTTTGGGTTTTGTTAAGCATGATCATGTGATAACGAAAGGTCATTAATTAGTCTGTGAAGCTTATTGAAAGGGGTCTGTTGCTCTGCTCGACAGTGAAATCTGCAGATGAATACTACTTTCTAGCACAAGTGCGTTGTTGATTTGCTTAAGTAATTCCGATGCTAAGGAACTCTGGAATTTTTTTAGTCGCGGAGCTGAGTGTACATGTGGCATGTGTGAGTGTGCCAACTGAAGAAATGTAGATGAATTTAAGAGGTTATTTGTCCCGTATGACTTTACTGGGTTATCTGGGTTAGCAGGGTTTTGTATATTTTTACGGAGATTTTAATAAATATTTTAAAACGCAGCATACTGTAGATGAGAATTTTAATAAAGGTTCGCTACAGGCAAACATACCCAAACTGAAACATACCCACCCGGAACTGTATTTTTATATGTAAAAAAAACCTTTTGTCTGTGTGGTGAAATTTCACACAGATGCTTTCTTCTATGTATTTAGGCCTTATTTTCATATAATCCCCAGTAGTCAGCCTCCAGTACTTAATCAGTGTCGCCCCAAAGGCTGGATCAACAGTGGCAACAGTAACATTAACTTTGCTATACTTTGTGTGCTTCAGCAACAGGTGTAGCTGTGGTTGTAGTTGTGGCAGTTGGATGACAAATGATTAAGCGCATCTGAGCTTACCCGTGTCTTGATTTCTTTTGTAGTCTTATCTAGCTGCAGTTACCTCTGCGCCCACATTGATCTTTGAACTGTGAATGTAGCCAATCTGATCCAGTTTGTGCTCGTATCAATCTAAAACTCATTGTTAGTCGACTTTTAAGTGTGAATGGTGGTTGCTGTTCTTTTCAAGACCACCCTGTGTATTAAGATTTACTCAGTCACAAACAAATCCTTAACTTGCAGTAAGATAATAATAGTAATAATACTAATAACAATATAGTAAGGCCTAACCAGTGCACCCAGTTTTTCATCTGTCCAAATCACTAGCTGTAAAATAATATTGTCTTAAATTATTCTGGCACTTTGTTTCTGTGTGTAAGAATTAGTAATGTAAGGCTGACCTGTCAAAAATGCATTTTAGACAACTTGTGCTACTTTCAGTTCCTCTGTCTATTTGGTGAGTCAGATTACTTAAAAAAAAGTGTAGGTCTCCTCTGCACAGATCACGTGAATGTATTAAAGCTCATACTTTGCTGTATGTTTTGTTAATTGTGTGAGTGTTTTAAACCTTGTATGGCACTGTATTCACTGGGCTTACTGTAATGACTGGCTGTTGTCTGAATGGGGCTGTGCGCCCTGACCGGGGTTGACAAGCAAGGCCGTTAATTCAGGAGATTCCCCCCCCGTGCCGGAAATGCAGGGATTACGCTCCATCTGAGCCATTGAAAGGTTTTGTCTTTTAATCCCAGCACTTCACCTGCACCTTTCACCCACTAAGTCTCTTTATTTGTGGTAATAGTAAAAACCAGTCTTGTGGTCAGACCTGTAGCTTCATTAAGAGGTACTGTAATGTAAAATAAAGTAAAGATCAGCAAAGTATACCAGTTATTTTGCCTTGGAAAATTTCCTGCCATTTCACAGCAGCCAGGAGGTTATATGTAAAATATTTTCCTGGGCAGTTCCGAAGCAGGGCTCCTTGCATGAAGGAGGCCCTCTACTATGCCTGCAGTGTTCATTTGGTCATTATTTCCAGGAGAGCCTCTCTCCACAGCCACGGGCCCTGGGAGGCTCTGCAAATCCAGGGGAAGGGGTTATATCAAGAGCTGTGTCTGATCTGATTGCTGTACCGTTTCTTACATCATTTGACTTGTTCAGAAGGCTTTGTAGTCCTCATCTTCCCCAGTGCTGCTGCTGTTACTTCTGCAGCTCTGCCAGATAGAGGGCATCCACCCGGCTCTGCTTACAGATATGCATATGAGCGTAGGCGTGGTAGTGTCAGCATTTTGTATGGAGTTTGTCAACGTAAAAAATTATAATAACAAAAAAAGAGGGAACCGTTTTCAAAACGTAATGTCACCCGCGTTTGTTTGGGGTGGCGGCTGTGATTTGAGTTCAAACAACCTGCCCGCCCTGTAAAGTAGGCTTCACTGTATGCTGTGCTTTCCCTGTGTTCCATCTCCCAGGCCCCTCCCAGAACCCCCTGTTGCTGCAGCCTGCCGGTCCTGGCTACAACATGGCCGGCCAGACTCCTTATTCAAACCAGCTTCCGGCCAAGGCCCCGCTGTACAACTCTGGGCCCTACCAGATCGTCCCCCCGGTCAGCTCATATCAGATCCCCGGTCAGCCGCCGTTAAGCCGGCCGCTGATGGGCCCGCCGCAGTCCATGACGCCGCCCCCGCCCGCCGCCCACGGCCCCCGGATGCCGCCCCCGGTGCCCGGACAGAACTCCCCCTCTCCGCTGGTGTCCGCCGAGAGCTTCTACCCGGGTTCCCAGAACCCCCCGCAGTCCACCTGGCAGTATGGCGCGCCTCCGCCCATGGGCACGGCGCCCCTCGTCCCCGTGGGGAATCACGTGACCTCAGTACCCAGCTCCGCACCAAACCAGCCTTCGACATCAGGATACAGCGTGGCTCCGCCCCCTGCCTTCCACAACGCTGCCTCGTTCTCCCCCGGACCGCCGGCACCACCCGCCTCCATCAATAGTTACACCCACGCAGGTAGGAGATGGGCTCACTGTCCACAGCTATAGAGCTCTTGTTTATTTTTGGTGCATACTTCTAATTTTAACTTGTTGCTCACCGCACAGGAATGGTGTCATTTTTACAAACCAAAAACACTTATTGAAACAATCGTTTGAAATCAAGGGCTGCTCTGCGATGACTAACGATTACCTTTGGCTTCAAGATGGTAGATTTCTCAATGGCCTTGGAAATACAGTAACTGTAAAAAGAGATGGCAGGAAAGATCACTCCAGGAACATAATCAAGCTGGCTGATGTTGGAAGTGAACATTGCCCTCTGCTCACACATTAGAGACCAGCTCAGCAGCACTTATCTTTCTGGCCGGGATTCATGTGTAGTTATAAGCTTAGCAGAGCATGGAGGCATTGGTTCAACCAAGAATGTCAGATCACTTCTGAAATCCTTGGCTAATCTGAACCACCAATCAAACTCGATCTTTTGATCCTTTACGGAAGCATGAAAAAGGGCTTTCAGACCTGAAGGACTGAGCCACAGATGTTCTATTATAACTAGATATTCAGCTTCAGTGTCCCTTCCATCCTGCATCTCGGCATTGTCTGCCAGATGGTGAACGTTGACAGTTGTGTTCACCCGTCTCTGTGAGAGATTATGGAACTCGTATGTAAATTCATACTGCATATTTAATTTTTTCTCCTTCTTAACACAAAATAGATTCCGAGAATTACTGCATGTACGTGGAAACCGACAATTGTACCACTACATGCAAAGCAAGCTCATAGAGGTTTCAGTTCAGGATTTGCTGACACATAATAAGAAAAGAGGTGAACTGTTTGCCCCTATTTACATAGGGTAAAGGAAGGAAACATCAGGGACCATAGTAAACCTAACCATTTACCTTCAGGTGGCGCTGTAAGATAGTGTGCCATCTGTCTGGCAATGCCTTTTAGGAGGGTGTGGTGCATTCCTTATTATGGAGATGTATATTTATACACACACACACACACACACACACACACACATATATATATAATGATTATATTTTAATATAGTAGTAAAAGTAATTTACATGTATCTATTTATACATGGTCCATGTATGAAGAGTGTGTGACCGAAGCTTGTTCATGTTTACTCCTATAAGAAAGGATGACTCAGTCAAGATTGTTTTATTTTTCATGCTCATCTCACTCACTCATACCAGAAATAACATGACATCCGAGACTCGGCTGTGAATGTCGCTGTGGTCTGTGTGCCTAAACCGACGGTGCAGTTCGATTGTCGGGTGTCACTGAAACCTTCTCAAGGTAGTTTCAGGACGTCACAGAACTGTCACTATCATATCTGCTGCTGTCAACAGACACGCTGGCCTTCAGGTTGTCGAAGAAAATGGGAAGTTGTTTAACAATTGATTTTGTTGAATACTTTTAACATCAAGGACTCCTTTATTATCGCATATTTTTTTTCCCTTGAAGAGCTGCTATCTTTCCACTGCCAGATACTGCTCCTCTGTTTCTGCTCTGAACTGCGCGGCCTGCATTTTGCCCGGAGCCACCACCGTTTCACAACAAAGCCGGCGCTATTGCACAACCGTGCTCAGAAATGCAAACCAGCCTAGTGCGCCCTTTCAGCCAAAGGCTGTACAAGTTATTCAGATCCGGTTCCGATTTAGCTGCCGCTACAGCGATCCGACGGCTAACCGCTTTTAAGGTTGCGTTCGCACCCGGTGCCTGTCGGACACCCGGGTGAGCGGCCGGTACCATGCTGTGAGACTCTGAATGCGTGTATTGTAGGTCTTCGCTCCGGTGGCTCAGCGTGAGGGCTGGAGAGTGAGAGCGACCGCAGAGCCCTGACTCATCCCGCTGCTCCTCCTCTCAGTGATGTGAACTGATCCTGGGTCAGCCGTGTCCGCTGTCATCGGATCATATTTGATTTTTACACCCTTGGCTGCAGCAGAGCTGCCTGGCTGCATATGTGTGTGCCGAGGCAGAGTGAGGTTGGCCTTCACGAAGAGCTTCAGACTATTCAGAGCAAAAGCTGATGTTGTGCAAAGAATCGCTTGGATTGAGTGTTTACTTTTGGGCGTTTGATGAGACGGTAGTGGTGGCATAAGATAAATAACTTCTCAATTCAAAACGACTCACAAAGTAGCTCAGTTAAAAACTGCTGAATGCCGCTTTTGGAGTGTAAGTTTTTTACTGCCACAGCAAGATGAAACCTGCCTGCATTGATTTGAACTCTGAATATGAACTAAGCTGGATTTCTGGATATGCGGTAATCACACGATCCAGCAAGGCAGGAACCCTCAAACTGTAGGCGGTGTGTATAACGTAACAGTAGAGTTGAACGGATTTGTCATTACTGGAAAGCAATAATGTCTCATCCTGTCTTAAATTCAAATGTTGGTTGAATTGTGTCAAGTATAAGCATGCGGTTGAAGGATTGACAGGCTTTTTACTGGAATGTAGAACCGGTTGAAAAGAGGTGTTGAAAGAGGCTGCCGTTATACTGGGTGAGAGGAGATGATCATGGTATCGTCCGTGTCATTTGACAGCCCCTCTCCCGCCCTCTGGAAGTCCCGTACCACCTCACCCATATCAGCCTGGCAGAGCACCTTATGCACCCCCACCCACAGCCGGGCCCCCTCCAGCCATGAGACCCACACCGCCCCCTCCTGGTCCTCCTGCCAGTGCCACCCCACCTCCCCATCTCCCCAAACACGAAGGTAAGCATCCACCGCCTGAATTTAAAGAGATGTCTTGGACTGGCTGTACAGTTTGGATGTGTTTGGTTATAATTCTTTATTGTTGCATATCCATCCAATACTGACACATGGCACTATATTTGATTTGTAAAGAATGAAATTGGGAGACATTTACACTGAACACGCGGAAGAGTGAAGGGATCGGAGCATATTTCCAGGGCATCTTTCAATTTCAGAGCATCTTTTCAGTGTTTCCCATCTGTTTAAATAGTATGGCTTTCTTACTTCACCCTGTGGATTTCCCTCTCTCTCGCTCTTTTCATGCCAGCCGGTCTTTGTGGAAATGTTGCTAATAGCTTGGTTCCGGATGACTGTCCCTTGTCATCCCCTTCTGATGACGAGGACAAGGAGTGTGATATTGAGCACTCAGGTGTGACATCATCACTCAGTCCAGCATTGTGTCCGTGTTCGTGCTGATAATTACTTCAGTGACCCCCCTCACCTCCATCTTCTCCCCGCCCATTTCACGATTTCCTTTTGGATTTGACAGTTTGGCCTGAGCTGAAAGTGAAATCCAGTGTTCAGTAGGCCTTTCAGGCAAATTCAGATGAGACATCCCGCATACCTCAGTCTTTATGGTGTCGTGCTTTGTGACTCCTTCATGCTAGCCTTTCAATGTCACTGAACACACATGTTCTTCTTGTATCTCCACAGTCAGGTGTGATTATTCAGGTGTTCAGCATAATAGTAGTTGTTGTACAGTACCAGTCAAAAGTTTGGACAGGTTTACTCATAGAAGGGTTTTTCTTTAGTTTTAGTATTTTCCATGTTTTAGAAGGAAAGACATCAAAAACTATGAAATAAAACAAGTGAAATTATGCAGTGACCATAAAAGTGTGAAACAAAACTATCCTACATTTTAGATTATTTAAAAAAAATTGGAAAGAAATTCATACATAGGCATCAACTTCACTATTTATGTTTGTACAGGAAACACATTTCAAGCATTTAAGCATAAGCCTTCAGATCAAAATGTCTGCGAATGCATGTTTCCCATTATCTTAATCAGGTGTGTCCAAGCATTTGATTGGTACTGTAAATGCATACACTTTTTCTGCAAGTTCTAGTGACATCTTGTGTTCCTATTCCACAGCAGCGGCAGGGCACCCACCCGTCCCAGGTGATGGCCCGCACGCCCCTAATGCCTTCGACCATTTGGAGACAGGTGCAAAAAATATGGGTAAGAGATATGCATCATAGTCAAAAACACGTGTCCTTTACATAGACTAACGCGGTAGTGTTTTGGACCATATTCTTAATAGCACCTGTGGCAACTGATCAGTGTGATACTTTGGGTTTAATTGTGCTGAACTCTCAAATTCCAGCCGGCCCGCCCCCGCCTCAGCCTGGCACGATTGGCAGGCAGCTGGGCCACTCGTACCCCACGCTCCCACCGGGCTACCAGAACACGGGCCCTCCCCCGAACGCTTCCCCCGCGGCACCACTGAAGCAGCCTTACAGCCCAGCGGCACAGCCATATCAGCAGGTACAGACACCACTCTCCCAGCCACATCCAGAGATTCGCTCACCTAGCCCTGTTAGCATACTGCCCCCAAAATGAGAGCAATACATAAGGATAATATCTCAACATCTTCTGTTGTGAAAGTCAGTGCAAAAGTCTTTATTGTCCATTATATAGTGCATAAAAAGAAAAGTTTTTCCTTGGCTGATCTCATATTTTATCTTAATATATGACAAATTCATGACAGATTACATGAATCAATAAATAGCAAGCAGTGAACGAACAACAAAGAATCACAGCAATTACATTTACAACCCCTTGTTAAAACACTTCCAAATGATGCAACAGCAGCAGCTTGTGTCATCTTGTTTAACTGACCGTTGAGGTCTTGGTGAATGACCCTGTAGTAATTTCAAGCCTCGTAGGCATTCTGCAGTGGGTAACAGCTGTGGCCTGCCCTTCATGCAGTGTCGCGTTTGCATCCCTTGTTTGGCCCGGCCCAGCTAAGACCACCTCTTCACGCCATGCCGTGCCGTGTTGTGTTGTGTTTGCAGCCCTCGGCTGGCCCGGCTCAGCTGAGTCCCTCCATGGCGGGGCTCAGTCTGCAGTCCCAGACCCCAGAGGCCCTGAGAGTGGTCAACCTCCTGCAGGAGCGAAACCTCCTTCCCCCGGCGCCCATCCCCGCCCCCACCCCCTGCCTGCCTCAGGACCTGCAGAAGCTCAACTGTAGCCCAGAGTGAGTGCATCTCCTCCGCCGCTGCTCACAGAAGTGGTTTTATTGATTTCAGAAACCCTCAAGATGCCCGTATCAAAAGCTTGTAGTCCTTCTTCTGGCCCTCTTCTTGAAGGCCACTCTTTCTGGTAGTATGGAATTAGTTGTCCAGTTACTCTTCAAACAAGGTCTAGCACATTAGTGGAGTTTTATAAATTATAGCTGCAAGTAACACTGCAAGCAGTTTTCACAGTGCAGGCCTATGCAGTATGTTACAGTGTGTATATGTACAAAAACAGCATGTGTTTATCACATAGTATTACAGCTGATTCTGGCTGTACCTATTCTTGTTGCTTATGTGGTATATATTAAATGCATAATGCCATAACAGCATTGTACACCACTCTGGATAAGTAGACAGTGTATGTGCAGACGCTTGTTTCAATGGATGAGGTATTATAGCTGTCTCCTTTTCTGTCTTTTCCCCACAGGGTCTTCCGCAGTACGCTGACCAACATCCCTCAGACGCAGTCTCTGTTGAACAAAGCTAAACTCCCCCTGGGCTTACTGCTGCATCCCTTCAAAGATCTCTCGGTAAGGCTGATCGCTCTTCCTCCCAGTGTCTGCAGGACCTCCCGGCTCACCACATACAAACTGTGGATGAAACTGTGACTAACAGCTGCGGTTTATACAGTGTCCTTGCAGTGTGGATGCCTGGCTTGCACAGTATGCTCCTGTGCACTATATACAAAACACCATTAGTACAGAAACGAAATGCAGTGATTAAAATCTGAAGAGTTGTTTTCTTTTTTTCATAAGCACAACCAGAATTTTGTGGTTAAAGAAGAATGTATTTATTTGTCTTTGCAGCAGCTGCCGGTGGTCACCTCAAGCACCATCGTCCGGTGTCGCTCGTGCAGAACCTATATTAACCCTTTCGTCTCCTTTCTGGACCAGAGGAGATGGAAGTGCAACCTGTGCTACAGGGTCAATGATGGTGCGTGACTGCATTCTGGGGTCAAATTGGGCATTTGTGTCTGTGAAATGTCCATTTGTCAGAAGGCTTTTGGGATTTTCTAGATGTGTTACTCCGTTCAGTTTAGGCAAAGTGATTTCCTTCCCTGCAAATAAAGTGCAAGTAGAAACATGCAAGGATATTAAGACAAGTTGCACGGTGGCATCTAGTGGACTGTTTTTCCATTGGCTCTCATTTTCCAACAGAAGTGTTCTGCTCTGTGTTTCTGTGCAGTTCCCGAGGAGTTCATGTACAACCCCGTCAGCAGATCCTACGGAGAGCCACATAAACGGCCTGAGGTGCAGAATCCCACCATCGAGTTTATCGCCCCTTCGGAATACATGGTAATCCACCTTTAACAAGAGACCACATCTGCTACCGCTGTGCATAAAATCATTAATCACTATCTGGTGTTAAAGTAAGATTTGATGAGGTTAATAAAGTTGTCATTTGCTGTTGATAATATTAATTAATAGATTATTTTGGATTATTTCATTGGCTTGAATAGATAATAGATTTTTGACTCAAGGTGATAGATTGAGTGATAATAAATTCTTCGGTGGGCAGTATGACTTCATTTGTACTTAGCATGTTATATTATCTAAAAGTCAGGTCCACTTATCTTAAGTGACTGTACTGTGCCCTCTCTTCTGGATGAACCTCTAGATACAGTGAAATAAGGTGCACTAAAGGCATGGTCTTATTCAGCTGTTTGGATTACAAAATTTAACATCAAATGTTCAATGCATGTAGTAGCATTTGGCTGAAACGCTGACTGGTGCTTGACTTTTGTGTGCGAAGTGTAAGAATTGGTCCGGATGCGCTCAAATGATTTGCTTTGCTGCCTAGCTCGAGACAGTCTGCGTGTCTAATGTCAAGTGTCTGTTCCTCAGCTGAGACCCCCTCAGCCCGCTGTGTACCTCTTTGTACTCGACGTGTCCCACAACGCCGTGGAAACGGGATACTTGGATGTTGTCTGTCAGTCGCTCCTGGACAACCTAAATTCGTGAGTACACCTCTCTCGCGGAGCGGAACGTAAAACCCGGCTGTGCTGAGCACATCAGTGTTGCTTTATTGTGCCATCTGCTATTGTGTGGTATATTGTTTTAGCAATACGTGAACAGCACTCATTATGTTCAGGGAGAAAGCACAATACGAATGTAGCTGTATCCATGGAATATTTCTGAGAGTGTGACAGTGGTAATTCCTGTGTGGTGTGACGTTTCCATAATTCATTTCGCACACGCCGCGCCTCAGTTGGAGACATTCTGTTGCCGTTTTTCAATGGTGATCACCATTTCAAATGCTGCTGCCGCTGCTTAGCAACACCATTTTTGATGCAGGGACTGTCATTTTAGATGACAGTGTGAATACTGAAATAAGATACTCTGTCCTACACAAATGATTGCAAGTTGGGAGGCAGACACGTTTGCATCCGATCATATATTAGAGCAGAAATTGAGTGCATGGTTTTCTGTTTTCCAGACTTCCAGGAGACACCAGGACAAAGATTGGCTTCATCACGTTTGACAGCACAATCCACTTCTACAACCTCCAGGAAGGCTTGTCTCAACCACAAATGCTTATTGTCTCAGACATTGAAGGTGAGAAGAAGACAAAGTAACTGCTCTCTAGAAAGTTTTGCCTGACTTGCATACAATGTACGCCCCTCATTTTGTACTCGTATTTGACAGTTTTTGACTTTTTGAATGGCGACTGGACATGTTATGAACATTTGAAGCCTGAAGTAAACAATAAATGTGCTGCCAGAATGAGATCACTTGGGTGGGACTGGCTGTGATCGAAAATCAGCCCTTTTCACCACCCAAGGCAACCAAATTGTTTATTTCTGTGCATTTTATTCTCTCTTGCTAGTAAGAAGCATTTTTAAAGTGTAATCGTCAGGAATAATGCTTTGCTAGGCAGAAAATGAAACTTGTGAATTCATGCATACATATGAAAGGAGCAAATAACAGTTGAGCTTCTTAAACTGAAGGTGCGGTAGATAGTTTGTCAGTGTTTTTTCTGCACTCTCTTCATGCCAACATTCTCTCTCTTTCTAACTTGCAGATATTTTTCTCCCAACACCTGACAGCCTTTTAGTAAACCTCAATGAGTGCAAGGAGGTATGAGAATGTTGTTACAAAAAGAGTTTTTTTCCCCTTTGTCCAAGTATTTCTGAAATTATCCACTTACTTTGAAAGATTGGAGAGAAGGTTCTGATTCATCAGACATATAGAAATATGTAAATACTTGAGGAGCATTTTGTGTGACCATCAGAAAAGATTATGATTTATTGCAGTGTCAGATCTAGAAAAATCTGTTCTCAGCTTTGTTGTATTAAGTGAAAAGAGCTTCCTTTACACTTGCAAAGTACATGTAATCATTGTTGATGCTACAGGTGTTTGTCTGCCTCAAAAGTATTTATGAGATTCATGACAAAACAGCTTTACCTGCACTCAGGTTTTAGCACAGCATGTTTCATTCCTGAGGGCTTTGTCAGGCAGCAGGTTTGTGTTATGGGCATAGCATGAAAGCATCTGTTTAAGAAGAGCTGTTGTTTGTGAGCAGCTGGTGCAGGATCTGCTGAAGGGTTTGCCCCAGATGTTCACCAAGACAATGGAGACCCACTCTGCGCTGGGCCCGGCACTTCAGGCTGCGTTCAAACTGCTGTCGCCCACCGGCGGACGAGCGTCCGTCTTCCAGACCCAGCTGCCCACGCTGGGAGTGGGGGCCCTAAAATCCAGAGAGGACCCCAACCAGAGGGCGTCTGCAAAGGTACACACTACACTACATTACATTACATTACAGTTGCTTAGCAGACAATACACAAAAAGAGTGTCCCACTAAGGAGTTGGCAACCTTTGGGTTACAAACCCTCATCCTTACCATTATACCACACTGCTGCCCACACTGTACACACAAGACAAGGGTGATTACAACAGTGTCCTGTTCTCTCATTTTGTGTAGACAATTCATTGTGGGTTTTCACTAAATTCCATTTTTTTCTAAAGAGACGGGGCATCATGTGACCAGGTCACCTGACAGTGGTGTGTGTTCCATTTTTCCATGTTCTTGTCCCCAGGATATTCAGCACCTCTCCCCTGCCACTGATTTCTACAAGAAGCTGGCGCTTGACTGTTCCGGCCAGCAGGTGGCTGTGGATTTGTTCCTGCTGAGCGGACAGTACTGTGATTTGGCCTCCCTAGGTGAGCGTTGTCCTCTTGTGCGCAGCGGTCTTAAGATCGAGATCTGTGAGACGTGAAGTTCTTCAGAGGACAGGATGAAGCTCTCTGATTAATGGACTCATCAATGCCCCCCTTTCCTCTGCGGCTCCCTCCCAGGTTGCATATCCAGGTTCTCTGCAGGTAGCATCTACTACTACCCCTCCTACCACCACCAGCACAACCTGGCTCAGGTAGAACGCTTCCAGAAGGATCTGAAGAGATATCTCACCCGCAAGATTGGCTTTGAGGCTGTCATGAGGATACGCTGCACTAAAGGTGTGTTATGGGAGGGTAACCCTCCTCCTCATTGGCTTCCTTTCCCGCTTGCAAATCAGTATTAGTGTCAGTGCTTTAGTGACTGGTACTCTGACTTTAAGTCTTTGCAGTTCATTTGCTGAAACTCAAACCTGTGTGTGTGTGTGTGCGTGTGCATGTGTGTAAGAAGCTGGCCGACTCTTCACACACAAAAAACAACCAGAAGGAGCAAAAGTTACACAAAGAAAATTTGATTTTAAAAATTCACAAACAAAAGAACCAGCGTTGACCACACAGCTTCACTGCTGTAAAAAACTGGGCCTTAATAAGTATTTAAAATGCCTTCAGTTAGACAGGTGTGGTTTATTAACCAATGGCTGTTCTTACACAGACAATGAAATAATCATAATTAAAGAATTTACTGGTTAAGATGTAACTGGTTGATATGGTTCAATTATTGAGAAGCAGCAACTGGAGGACAAAGATCCTAGACACACATGTAAACACAATTAAAACTGTTGTGTGGACAGGTGAAGGCTCTCCTTCACTCTGTGTGCGTGCGTGCGTGCGTGCGTGTCTAAAGCTGGAGTTGATATTGCACTAAGTATAGACTGAGCTAGAGATAAAAGGCCAACAAGGCAACTGGCCTTACCTGAGAAAACTCTCCCCTCAGGTTTGTCCATACACACCTTCCACGGGAACTTCTTTGTCCGCTCCACCGACCTGCTGTCGCTGCCCAACGTGAACCCGGATGCGGGCTTTGCTGTGCAGATGTCTATCGAGGAGAACCTGGTGGACATGCAGGTGGTCTCCTTCCAGGCGGCCCTTCTCTACACGTCCAGCAAAGGTAAGGGCTGCAGTGAGGCTTCATGAAGTACTTGGGTTGCTACCCTCTCGATGGTGTAAAAACTCCCGTAGTAATCCAGTTCCGTCAAAGGGAAAGGGAAGCTGTACCCCTGTGAAGAAGTCAAATGTCCCAGTTTGTGCTTTCCCACAGTGCAGTTCAGCTTATTCTTGAGGAAATAGTTGGTCATATCATGAGGGTGTCTTCATGCAGTGACTACATTTCCCAGCTGACATTTTTGCATGCCTGTGGGAATCTCAGCCATGGTCTTGACTCGTTTTTTTTTTTTTTTTTAAACAGGAGAGAGGCGGATCAGAGTCCACACCATGTGTCTGCCTGTCGTCAACTCTCTGTCTGACATCTTTGCTGGGGCCGATGTCCAGGCCATCACCGGACTGCTGGCCAGCATGGGTAAGAACTGCAGCACTCATCATATATCATGATATGAAAATCCCACTAAGACTGCTAGGCTGTCAGAGTGAACGAGAGGCTGTCAGGGAACCTGTGGCGGTTATACTGTTTGAACAGCACAGAATCAGCTCAAGAGTCAACAGTTTGTTCTGGCAGAAGGACAGGAATAGCTTAAGCTTGTGCAAGAAAGCAGTTTTCAAGTTGGTCTGGTATCCTGGCAACCCTTTTATTAATGGAAAACTGCTACACCGGTTTGCAATGATCTGGGGTCTGTTTAAGGAGTCTGATACAGACAAACAGCAGGCAAGGTAATAAAGAAAAGAAATGAACTTGCTTTTTAATAAAACCACATATTTGTGGAGAATAATCAATTAATATGGTCACATTAATACAGATATGATCTTGTTTGCTTCATTTTTCTCCTGAATAAAATATAATCACAACAGATGTACAATGCAATTTTAAGCATTAAGCTCATCAAAGACTGCTGTTGAGTTTCAACTTACTTTGTGATTGTTCCTGCAAAACATATCAACAGGTAAACACGCACTTAAAATAAAATTTCTTTATTATTATTAAGCCTTAACAACATATGAACCCTTGATGCATTTGGTTTAAAACAAACTTGAACAAAACTGGTGACACACACACACACACACACACACACACACACACACACACACACACACACACAAGTCAGGCAAGTGACCGATGAACTTCTGAACGTTGGATGAAACAAAATGCATGCTGCTGTGGATGAATACTAAGGTCCCAGACAGGGCCAAAAGCGGAGTCCAAAAAATTGCCTGTACAGTAAGACAGCATAAATCCATGGCAGTCTATTTGCCTTTACAGGCATGCAGTTGGAGAATTCAGACCTTACAGGAGCGACCTGAAACATCGTGAGGGAGAAATGTAGAACTGATGGGTGCTGGTGTTTCTCCTGACTCTCCGGTGGTTTTGTTCCTCCTCCAGCGGTGGATCGCTCTGTGACGGCCAGTCTGAGTGACGCCAGGGACGCCATGACCAACGCAGCCATCGACTCGCTGTCTGTGTACCGCTCATCCGTGCTCACCATCCAGCAGCCTGGCCTCCTCGCCCCTGCCTGTCTCCGCCTCTTCCCCCTCTACATCCTGGCCCTCCTTAAACAGGTACAGCCCCCTCCCCCTCTACATCCTGGCCCCCCTTAAACAGGTACAGCCCCCTCCCCTCTACATCCCGGCCCCCCTTAAACAGGTACAGCCCCCTCTCCCTCCACATCCTGGCGCTCCTTAAACAGGTACAAACTCCTCCCCCTCTACACACTGGGCTGTCTTAAACAGATATAGCAACTCCTCTACCAACATCCATGCCCTCCTTATACAAGTACACCCCCTCCCTTTCTGCATGTGCTCATTGCCTTGAAATGACAATGACTTACGCTTGAATTAGGTTAGAAGGAAAATGTGGTGAAATGAGCAAACTTTGTGTATTACGTTTGTGGCCCTCTCCAGTGCTTTCGGTTGTTGAGGGTTTCATCTCTGACATGAAGCTGAAGGACTGAAGCCGTCTTTCTCTTGCAGAGAGCCTTCCGCACGGGTACAAGCACGCGCCTGGACGACCGCGTCTTCGCCATGTACCAGCTCAAATACCAGCCGCTGTCTTACCTCATGCTCATGATCCACCCGTCGCTGTACAGGGTGGACGACCTTACGGACGAGGTGAGGAGCGGGGGTAGCAAGGAGACTCGATTCTCACATGCTGTCTCCATACTGCGACAGCCCCGTGGACTAAGCCTTCTCTTTTCTCTGTGTGCCACAGGGAGCCCTGAACATCAATGAGCGCACCCTCCCCCAGCCCAGAATCCTGCAGCTGTCGGTGGAGAGACTGAGCCGGGAAGGAGCCTTCCTCATGGACGCTGGATTGGTCAGTATGCTCTGTGCCTGCTCTCCCGCCCCATACACACACAAGCGCACTCACGACACCCTGAATGGATCGTGGCCGAAGGACCGGGGGTGAAAGGTGTCTGTCGTTCTTCCAGGTCATGTTCCTCTGGATCGGACGGAACTGCAATCCCAACTTCCTGACGCAGGTGCTGGGGGTGCCGAGCTATGCTGCCGTACCTCAGAACATGGTAAGTCAGATCTGTACTGTGTCCCCTGAGGCTGGTCTTTATACACAGGTCTGTGCTGAGTAACACCGTGTGTGTGTGTCTGTCTCCCCCGCAGCACCAGCTTCCTGAATTAGAAACAGCGGAGTCGGTCAGAACCAGAGCCTTCATCGGCTGGCTGAGAGAACAGAGGCCCTTCTTCCCCGTCCTGCATGTCATCAGGTAGGCAGTGGCTGATGACCCGAGGGACCTAAACTTTATGGGTTTGAATCATTATTATTTTCAAACCATGATTAACATGGCTTTGCAGTGGCTGTGATTGTAAATGGGAGGTGTGTGTTTTCTAAATTTCATACATGTAAAAAAAACTGTTCAAACTGTATTTGTTGCAAATCATCACAAAGCTGTAGTGTATCTGAAATCAAATTTGTGTTTGAAAATACTATGTTGCATTTTGCGTTTTGCATTTGTAAAAAAGTTTTAGAAATTAAGTAGTCACCTTTGATCTGACACAACATGTCCATAGGAATAATTATGTTATATACTGGGAGCAGAAAGAGTTTTATAGAGGATAAATATCATAAAAATGGAAATATTAAAATAAGGTTGAGACCTCACATGGTCAGAGAGACTAACAGATGCTCAAATGTGATACCTCTCTTTTCAGGGATGAGAGCCAGCTCAAAGCCAGCTTTATGCAAAACATGATTGAGGATCGGACTGAGTCTGCCCTGTCTTATTACGAGTTCTTGCTCCATTTGCAACAGCAAATCAGCAAGTAAGTCAGCCTACAGGAGGGCTGGAGATTACCGATGAACAGAATTGTATCCGTGTTGGTTAATGACGGACGGCCTGCCGGGTCCGTCACTCTCACGGCATCTGCAGTAAACGGCTCACCTTTAGTTTTCCCACTCTCGCCTCTCCTGAAGAATCCCCCTCTGTGGACTTCATTCAGTCTTTTTATGTTAAGGGGAAAATGACTGGGACGAGTGGTAGTACATTGCTGGCCAGGGTCTTTTCGGTAATGAACAACATTCTGAAACCAATTTAAAAACTATCTGAAGAGGTAAGAAAGTCAGTGTTTTATCCTCCTTAGAATGCTGCTGATTATAAGAGCTTTCCAGATAATGGCAATTGATGTGAAGCCATTTTGTTTCAAGAAGCACATTTATGTTTGATAAGAAAGTAATATATGTATCATACTTTATACTTTCTGGGGTAATATTATTTGCATTTGAGGATATTATTGGTGACTTTGTCATTGAGAACAGAATCAAACCCACAATATCAGTAAAGCCTTCTACAGGTTTAAAATTCATAATCTACTCAAGAACAATATCCCTACTTATTTCTAGACTGTTGGATAGAAGTGTGCTTTTTTTCCATCTGCATCGAACAAATATATAGGCTTTTCAGAGCGAAGGCAGAAGAGTAGGAGTTCAAAGGTGATCTTACCTCTTTGCAATTAGCTGCCTTGACTGTGTCCAATAAATAGTGTAAATTCATGCTATTATTTCTTAGTTCCATGCTGTTCTTTAAGGTCTGTTTCTCTGCATTTGGAAATTTGGAACACCTTTGAAGTTGTCTGTCTTTTTTTTTTTTTTTTTTTTTTTGGTTGCTTGTTTTTTAATTTATCAGAAAATCCCTGTTTTGGATTTAATTCTTTAATGACCTTGTATGGGAACTCACTTTTTACTATTAAACATTTGTGTTTAAATACAGACACTATATATATGAAATATTTTAATATAATAGGATAAGGGTAAATTCTTTAACACAGACATGATTAAGCCATTGTGATCTCAAATTGTGCTTTATTGAAAATTGTATATTAAAAGACCTACACTATAATGGTAATGGATTGTTGATTTCAGTAGACATTACTGTGAATTGCTAAAAATAAAGTGGATGGGACTTTTAAACCTAGTGGTTGACTTATGTTGCAAAAGGAAGAACTTTGAAAGGTTACAGCTATTCAGTGTTTGTTAAAGGTTTAATGTCCAGTCTGCTAAAAGACTGTGTCTGCTAAAAGTGTGTCTTTCATGATTGAGTCAAACAATGTGTCTTTATTCATAGCCATCCCTCTCTTTTGTGAGATATTTGTAAGTGTGGTCACAATTAATTTTTACCATTCTATACAGGGATACGATTTCAATATTTGTGAAACAGCTGGATATCTGTGGAAAACCACTAGCGTAAGCATTGAGGAAAGGCAGTTGAAATCTAAGTGCAAGATTTTTATTTTTCATTTGAGCTCAGTGTCTGTCGAAGGTCTCCTTTTGATCAACATTTGTATATTCCTGAATTACCTTACACCATAATTAAAATGAAGGAGTAACATATGAATGTACATATGAATGCTGGAAGTGTTAAAAACTATTTTCAGTGATGTTTCCTTTTGGAAAGTTACCAGTTTTAATTGACTTAATCAAGAAGTGTCCACTTTTCTGTTCAACTTTAGGGAATTGTTGAAAAATAATAATAATAATAAAAAAACAAAAACAAAAATGGCTATCATTCTAAATTTCATTCATTTCCCTCATCCCCCCAAAAATCAGTTAAAAATTGGGACCATTATTCCAGAAATTTCACATTGTTTGCTGCGTGTCTCCCATAAGGTGTCAGTGAAAATTTTTTGTGATGTTTGTTTTCAGTTGTTTTCCATTGTGAGTGCTTATTCAGATGTCTACATGATAGTGAACAAATCACACTTTACAATTTCAGTTAAGATTTGTACATTGTGAACACAAAATAACTTTGTAAAGTAGTGTACATTCATGTAACTATTAAAAACTAGATCTGCAAAAAGTGTGTAGCCCTTTAATTGTATAATGGCAGTTAAAACTGGAGGAACGTAAGTAAACTAAGAAAAAAGCACGACATAAAGTGACATTTTGTACAGAAAATTGGACAATAAAAAGAAATCCCAAAATGAAAGACATGATTTTTTGTGTGTTACACATATTGCATACCAAATACAAGTTTATCTCGTTTGAATTGTTTTAAGCCATGCGCTTAGCCTATTTTACTTTATGGATACCATTTGGACATGTATACTTTTCATTTCGGATCGATGTTAGATGAGTATTTTGAAGCACAAAAACGTACAGCAGCTGGGAACAATCTGACTGTCGAATATTCTCAATCGGGAGACTGCGTAGTATCATTTTATTAAGTTATATTATTTATTACATGCACTTACTCAATGAGGATGGAACTTGGCTCTCAGTGTTGAAATTAGATTTAACATGTAAGCCGTGTCTACTACCGGAAGCTCCTGAATATTGGCCGCTGCGGGATCGGGCCATCGTAAGAATGAGATCATCAAAGTGCGTCAGCAAGAAAATGCCGTGGTATTGCCACTGGCTGGCCTTCAGCGATTGAACGCAGTCCGGTAACCAGTGTTGAGGCTTTAGTTGCAACTGGGATTGGGAGTGCACTGTGCTTTGATCGTGCGGAATAGGGTTGTCCGAGAATCTCTGTAATAATGGAGTCTGTTGAGGAAACCACTGAGAAGTGCCCGGAAGAAAAGAGCACTTTATCTGCTTCGAGAAGAAGAGCAGAAATCCGGAGACGAAAATTGCTGATGAATTCTGAAGACAGAATGAACAGGATCGTTGGGTATGGCAAAAGCGATGGAGAAACCAATGGTGAGAAAGACGCACACTACCAGGTCGCAACAAAAATCATTATAACGAGCCTGCTAGTTGCTGATCATAAACATGAATAATTCAGCGGCTTATTGTCTCATCAGATTGTTATAACAATGCTGGGTTTGGCTGGATAGGCACCCATGACAGGGAATGACAACCAAATATAGCTAGCTAGTGCGGTTAGTTAAGGGACATTTCAAACATTTCATTACGGGTATTATTGCAATATTATTATTACAAAACATTTACAATTCGGCCCTTGAACGAAATGCTGCGATGCGTTCTCGTGTAGCTAAAGTGCTAATATCCTAATTAATAATATCCTAAGGTTGATGTAAGAGACTCCCGCTCGTGCTAATGTTGCTGATATATTGACACAGCCGCACATATATTCACTTTACAAAGCGTCTTACCCAGGTGTCCCAGATGGCAGAAACATGAGGCTGTGCGGATTCATTACCACACTTGTAAGATTTATGTCCTGTAATGGGTCATCAAAGTGGGTGGAAGTCCATAAATCCCTCAACCTGTACTCGCTAGCCGAAAAACAGCCATACTGTGCATTGATTTTTATTTAATTTTGGATTTAAAAAATGCACAGCTGAATGACATAACCAAGATATGCCAATTGCTGGACAGATTCCTTGCTAGGGTGCTGCTGTTGTACCCTTGGGAAAGGTATTTAATCCACCACAGTAAATATCCAGCTGTGTAGATAGATAAAATTGTAACCTACTCTATGTAAGTTGTTCTGGATAAGAGTGTCTGCTATATGACAGTAATATAATGTAATGCTATTGTGCCAGTCAGATCCCTTGATGTTAGTTATAAACCTTCAGATGCCCTGAGTCAGTTTTATTTTAACACTAAGTCTAACCTAAGCTAGCTCACACAGATTTTTTTCCCTCCCTCTCCATGGGAAGTTGACAGACACGGAATGAAGCCCCGCTTCCACCTGGATCTGGACAGAACCGAGCCTTGGTCTACATCGGTTTCATCCACCAGACTCTCCCCATACGCCGCCGCGGTGGCGAGCGGCAACCACCACAGCGAGGTTCTGGAGAGGAGCGGGTCGCCCTTGTTGGACAGCGGCGACATACTCAGCGGCGACGCCGAGGAAGAGGTGACAGGGGCGCTCAGACAGAGGTCCCAGGGGGACATGCCGCCAGACGGAGTCCCCCGATCCCCGCGCAGGGGGCTGCAGAAGTACCTGTCCCGCTTCGATGATGCCGTGAGGCTGCGGAGCCAGGTGGCCGGCGTGAGGACGCCCCAGGACGGCGGCTCAGATCCAGAGGAGCTTGACTCCTTCCGGCTCTTCAGGGTGGTTGGGAGTGTCATTCTCGCTATTGCTGTCAGGGTGTTCATCTGCAAGTACTTGGTGAGTAAGGGAGACGCTCAGCATTCGTTTAGCTTCCAGACAATCCATTTCCAAAAATATCTTGCACGGTTGTGCCTGAAAGCACTTGGAAATTCTATCAGGCACCAATAAGAAGACTGAGAGACCTGTCAGTGTTTTAATTGTCCATTTTCTCATTTTCAGTCCATATTTGCACCATTTCTTACCCTCCAGCTGGCCTACATGGGGTTATACAAATATTTCCCAAAGGTGAGTCAATACAGTATTGATTAATTCCTTAATTGTTAATAATTAATTTTTATACCAGACATACCTATTAATGTCAAAGCTTATTACATAAATGCAGTTAAAATAACTGTGATATTGCATCATTTCAGAAATAAAGTACAAAAGAATTAACAATAAACAGTACGTGCTTCATATACTAACTCATGGAAGCAATTCACATGGTACATATTATACCAAACAGGTCACTCAGATCCAAGAGCAAAAACAAGAGTAGAATGTAGACTGGGTAAGGTCAATAGGCGAAAGCAGTGTCAGTAGGTACTACAAGAGGAGCATTGATGTTCAGGGTCATCAGGCAGTGTGTATGTGTGTGTTGGTTCACATCGGGCTGCATGTGCTCTGCTCCGCCCAGACTGAAAAGAAGATGAAAACCACCGTGCTGACCGCAGCCCTCCTGCTGTCCGGGATCCCAGCCGAAGTCATCAACCGCTCCATGGACACTTACAGCAAGATGGGCGACGTCTTCACCGACCTCTGCGTCTACTTCTTCACGTTCATCCTGTGTCACGAGATCCTCCTCCTCTTCGGCTCTGAAATCCCCTGAAGGGCAGGGATAATATGGCCGCCGCTTCCTGGCTGTTTCCTCTAATCTGGCTGATGCAGTAGGCCTCGACTTCTCCTCCCTCCCCCGCCCTGCTCAGGCTGTCTGCCCCTCCATATCTGCGGGAGGCTGCCTTCTTTTTAACCTACGCCGAATTCCGAAAGGTGTCTGGAACAGATGGCCAGCCATAGGGTGCTGAGCACATGTCCACTGTGGGGATCCAAAAACATCAGATTTTGAAGGAGAGGTTTAAATTTCTCCTGGCAGGTAACCGGCGCTGGGAGATTGACAAGGACGATGTTTGCGTTTCAGTTTTGGGTGTAACTAAGCCCGCTGCAGCTGCTAAACATTCCGTTATTTTTGCTGCTTTGTTACACGATGCTAAGAAAATTAGCTCAGATATTGATGAATTGCATTTTTCATGTTAAAAATGTTAATATGCACTGGAGGCAAACTATTTATTTGGTTGTCAGTTTTTTTTGTAGATTTTGTTTTGTTTTTGTTTTGTTTTCCTTACATATGTAGTTCTCACTACATTTACTGTACTTTACAGTACAATTACTTTAAATGCCCTGAAAGTGTAACATAAGTTGACACCTGTGACTAAAAGGCATCCTGCACGAAAACAGAATGCAGTTCTACATTAAACCCATGTAATCATTTCATGAATTGCTTACCTGAACTGGTGGAATCCTTCGATAAATCGGTATTGTAGCAGTCCTACTACAGTATTATGGTGAATATTTTGTTGTCACTTTATCCATGTGGGACCTACATCTTTGTAATCTTGTAGTGGTATATGTGTTTGATAGATTGTGTTAGAGCTAATGCCATTTCTGTGTGCTAGCTATTCATGACTGTCATTCCCCTGGTGTCATAGCATGTTATGTGTTTAATATGAAATAACTCCACATTAAATTATCGAACCTCTGTATGAAAATATTCCATTGTAAATAACGTTTGCTCTTTCTTTCCTCTTATTTATTTGTATTTATAACATTTGCTGCTTAATTTTGAAATGATATGAAAATGCTGATGTGTTTTATTGGAACACAGATTGGTCAGTATTACTTTTATTATCTACCTACCTGTGTTCAAAACGAAACAGACGTTAACCAGATTTTTTGTCAGCTGAATGGTATTTACTTGCTCCTGGCGTGATGTAACTGAATAATTGAAATGAGTAGCTGAATGAATTGGAAAAAAAAACACGGGTTGTTTTTAATTAAACAGTTATCAACCAGAGAGTAATGCATGGACAGTACATTTTTGAGAACTGTTGTCACGGAGTTACAGTGAGATCTGTCGTTAATGTAGAAAAGGATAATCATAATGATTGTTTTGTTGTAATTCCATAAATCTTCAAATCCCTAGAAAATTAGCTCGCGCTGCTTGTTCAGGTAGAACCGAAATTCTCCGACCACTAGAGGCGCTGTAACGTCACAGTGACAAAGTTTAGTTTACAGTGGTCGCGGACTTATTACGTTGCGTGTAGGATTGTGGGACCGCGTAGTGGAATAACGAAGAAAAAACTACCTACTGCATTATAAAGATGGGCCGGGAATCGAGGTAAAATAATGTTACGTTTTGAGTATTAAAAACGCGTCTGTCGCTAACTGAAATAATCTTAGCTGTGTGTATTATCTATCGAGCTGGCTACCATTTTGCTAGGCCCAAAGTAAAGGGACAGATACGTGATAACGTTTGCCACATTAACATGCTGACTGTTTGCTAGCTTGCTACATGTGCTAAAGCAACTCCAACTTCGATAACTCTGACTGTAATATAGCAACACAGGTAGCTGGTTATCTCGCTAACTGTGAATTTCCACCTCGCCGTCGATCTTGGGATTTGCCGTTTTGTATTGTTGTCTAGCTAACTGTGTGCATCCCAGTGCGACATGATGGATAGCGTTAGCTACTGACTGTTAATAACTGCAGAGGCTATCTTAGCTAGGTTAGCCCGGAAAAATAGCCACGGGAGTCGCATTATTTTTCCCGCACTCTTGTGTAAGATAGGTAGTTATTGGTAACGCTGGGAAATTAATGCTGGCGTGGGTTGGTCTGTAAGACTGTAGTTTAGTTATCTAGCTGACCTGTTACGTTAACATCACGGTACTCCTTTCGCTGGTCGGCATTTCCTACCCAGTCTGTAAATATGGAGGGTTGTTTATTTTACGCGCCAGTAAGTAGGTTAGTTAACATGAGGCTAAGAAGTGTCCCGTCGTTGTAATTAACTGGTTAACAGTAGTTACCAAGATTGGACTAGCTGTTCTTATCTTTAGCTAAAATTATTTAGCTAACTGGCTGCGTCGTTTTGGGCTGATATACAAGTATACAAGTGCACTTGAAATTGAAGTACGGAGTTGTCTGAAATAAAGTAACGTAGTTGCAATATTGTGTGTGGGAAAATTATAATATAAAATCCCACAATGATTGTCGTCTAGGAGTTGGGCAGCAAACTTTTCTCATTTTAAGGTCCTTGTACAAGAATGCACATAGTTCGTAACACGTGTGTCCGTTTATTTAGCGTCGAAAGGACCCTCCAGTGTCCAGGACCTACCGCTTAGGGACAAATACAAGGCTACATTATGGTGAAATGTGGGGTTCCAGTTGCGTTAACTTCAACCGCCAGCCACTCTCGAGTAGGTTTCGGTGTAGGTCCAAAGTTCACACTAAGCATTTTTGTAGCAAGAAGGTTGTTGATATTTTGTATTACAATGATAAGGGGTGTAGAAAGCCTCTTAAAGTGTTGATTTGTATGGAAATAATAAAGCATCACTATCAGTCACTGTTACTGGTTATTCTGTGTCCTTGATCCTGTTGTGCCTCTAACATGCATTTGCTGCATTTTATCGTGTTTGCCTTTGGCAAATAAATCATAATACGAAACGATCATGAGAGTCTGTGATTTACTGTTAGGTTCATTTACAAAAGCATACTTTACTGCCATTATTGCTGTCTGATCCTGATTAAATGTAAGTCGTACATTGTGTTGCTTGGTTTCGATTATGTGGGAATTATTGCGTTGGTATTTGTCCATCGTTAAAATGGATAACGGAGTGTGCAAAATTCCACTTTCTCAGACACTACCGAAAACGGTCGGCTTCAAGGGGTCGGTCCGGGAGCCGATCGAAGAGCCGCTCTCCAGAGAAGCGCTCCAAGCGAGATGACAGGGCTGGTTCCCGCAACCGAGACAGAGACCGCAGCCGGAGAGAGCGGTCGCGGAGCAGAGATCGCCGCCGCTCACGGTCCAGAGACAGGAAACGACCAAGGTGAGAACGTCAAGGAAGCAGTTTAAAGTTGTCGACAGTCTATCTCCGTAACAGCACGTCGACTGCAGTTGTCTCCGTACTTTATGCTGGAAGTTAAGGGAATAGTTGTGTGTTTCAGGCGCTCGAGGAGCCGGGAGAGAAGGCGATCCCGCAGTCGTGAACGCAGAAGGAGTCATAGCAGAAACAGAGGGCACAGGTCACGGTCAGCCAGCCCCAGCAAGAGCAGAAAAAACGATGCTAGGTGAGATGTCGCTGCTAGAAATGACTTGCAAATTATTTACGCAAACATTTCAACGTAATTCATTTTTAATTGTATTGATCAACCTCTATGAAGTAACGCACTTTGCTGATATATGTAAACATATCGATGCTAATGCTGGTATTTAGTGTACAAGTGACTTAATGAAGTTACATTCCACTATATCAAAATTATACTGGGCACACAGTCACTCACTCTTCTTGAATCGGTTTTGTTTCATTGTTGTGGTGGCTGCTTTTAACAGGTCAAAAAGTAAGGAAAAGTCTGACAATGCAGACCAATCTACAGAGAAGAAAAAAATAAAGGAAGAAAAAGAGGAAGAAAAAGTTGAAGATGTAAGTTCACTAAAGGCTTGCTTTCCCTTGACAGAATGATGCGGAGAATTTTTAAATTGCTGTTAACTGAGCCTTTATTGGAGATGCTTCAACATCGGTCTGCTCCTTTCTTTTTGCAGCAAGACTTTGATCAGAACAAGCTGGAAGAGGAGATGAGGAAAAGGAAGGAGCGAGTGGAGAAATGGAGGGAGGAGCAGAGGAAGAAGGCCATGGAGAACATTGGGGAGCTGAAGAAAGAGTTGGAGGAGATGAAACAGGGCAAGAAATGGAGTCTGGAGGACGACGATGGTGAGGAGAATGCTCAGCTCTAAACCTTGGTTTGCAAAGACATTAGATTAGGTGTCAGAAAGGGTTGATGAACACACAATACTTTTTTTATGAAATGTGTGTATTAGTTTTCCCATTACAAAGTAACAAACAGATCCAAGAACAAACAAGCAACACGTATAAGAAGAAAAAAGAAAAAAAACCAAAAAACCAAAAAAAAAACGCATACTAAGGCACATCTTGACATCTCATCAGAACTTCCAATATACATAAAAAATATATCTGAACACACAATACTAAATCAGTCCTGGAAACCAGAAGGGTAGCTCTTTGTGATGGAACCGAGCGAAAATTCCCATCTGTGAGTGGGTATGGCCAAAAATTCAGAGGCAGAGGCAGAGTTACGGTACCAAAATAATTTAATAAGGCTTGCAAAGACCAAGCATACAAAAGTCCCTGTGCAGAAGTGATTCAATATAGACAAAAAAAAGTTCAAAAACAAAATGTAAATTCTCTCCCAAAAATCTGCTAAGCCTCTAACAGCAGAGGACAATACACAGCAAAGCTACAGTACTATGCACAGAGTCACCATACACACGCTATCTGACAAAAGACTCAAGACAAGACAGGTATACATATACTCAGGTGACCAGCACCATTCACAAACATAGGTAAGCGCATAACAATCAACTAACATGTACATCACAAGACAGACTCTGAGACAAAAACATAATATTCCTAATTATGCAAAACAGCAGATTTAAGCAAAGCAATCAAAATAATACATTTCCTAGGCATGTGAAAAGATACAAAACACGGAAACAGCTTGATCAAGGCCATCTCCGCCATCCCCACTGCCACTACTGGAATGTACCTGGCCAATTCCGGCCGGAACCAAATAAACATTCCTTTATTCCCCGGCGGCACCCTTTTGCTGCCGGACTGACTCACACCAGCCACAGAAGCACAACGAAAACTTCCTGCAAACTGCCGGTAACATTTTATGCTACATAAACATTACTTTAGACACAAGCTTGCGTGCCAACTCAAGTACAAAATAAATGTTTAAAGCATAACAAAATAATCTTTTACATCTTTATTTCAGAAGCGCATATTAGTGTTTATGTGCTAGTCCGTATGCACTCTCTCATGTGCGCGTGTCCGCCTAAAAGTCCGCGTTTGGGTCTGCGCGTGCAAAATGGATATGTGCAGTCACAGCTCGACCGTCACACTCTTGAGGGCATTTCATGATAGAATGGGTCTTATTTTCATCCCTACATTGGGTTTTAATCATGGTTGTTAAGAGAGGTCATTATTCAGACAGGAAATGAAATCGCATGAGACTGAGAGACTAAGTTAGACTCTTATTTAAAGATACATGTGAAACCACCACCGTTCTGGGCCTTGATGATTTTAGATCCTTGCTGTAGAACATGCGTATCATTTGAAGGTTAATTCATACATGCACACATAGAGAAACATGAGAGGGGCATTATTTGAGTTATTTGAGTTTTTTCCTTTTTAGATGATGATGAAGAGGCCCCAGCTCCTGTGGAGGCAGAGGAAGAGGAAGAGAAGGCGAAGGCAGCAGTGGAGGCCACACCCATGGAGGAGGAGGCTGGTGAGGAGCTGGACCCCCTGGATGCTTACATGGAGGAGGTGAAAGAGGAGGTGAAGAAGTTTAACATGGGCACCATGAAAGGAGGGAATGACAAGGTAAGCTGTGTTCACCATGGCTGTTCCAGTTAACTTTTGTTTTTTATTTGCACTATACAACATATCATAAGCAATTACAAACTTATAAAACTGAATGTCATGGTTTTGGTGGATGGACATTTTCACATTTTAAACAATGTTTCCTGTTTTGATTATCTCAAATAGAAGGGAGGAATGAAGGTGACCAAGGTTGTGACTGTTGTCACCACAAAGAAGGCCTCGCACACCACCAAAAAGAAGGGAGAGTTGATGGAGAACGACCAGGATGCAATGGAGGTAAAGTGCTGAATTTTTCATTGGATCACTTTTTCTACCAACTGTGATGTTTATCTGGGGTGATATTTTTTGCACTCTGCTATGCTGTTTGAGAGGAAGCCAACAATCAGTCAAACAAGGAATTTAGCAAGGATCTGTGTGCATTGATGTTTGTTCAGAGAAAAGTACATGTTCAGATCTCAGTTACTTGGATCTATGATGCTGTATGAGAAATGTCTGGCCGTTTCGCTGTTTATTACATTGTAGTCCACCATCTGTGGAGTGAAAAGACAAACATGTGGCTGATTTTTGACATGTCCGTACAGTATTCCTCTGAGGAGGAGGAAGTTGATCTGCAGACAGCGCTGACTGGCTATCAGACCAAGCAGAGGAAGGTGTTGGAGCCCGTGGATCACCAGAAGATCGAGTATGAGCCCTACCGCAAGAACTTCTATGTGGAGGTGCCAGAACTGGCCAAGATGACACCGGAAGGTACATCACACAGTTGAGCAGTCAAGCTAACTGAGGTTTTACGTTGTATGTCATGGAATGCAAACTCTCCTTACTGAATGATATTTTCTGTCCGCCTGAAGAGGTGAACGTCTATAGGCTGGAATTGGAAGGAATCACAGTGAAGGGAAAGGGCTGTCCCAAACCCATCAAGACCTGGGTGCAGTGTGGAATCTCCATGAAGATTTTGTGTGCCCTTAAAAAGTAAGCATTCGTCATCAAGACGTTTAAAATTGGAAATGCATAGCAGTTTTTTGACATCCCAGCTCATACCTGAAGCAGGTTAATCTACTTTATGGATGCCAGTGTTGGTGCATTACACTGATTTTAGTGAACCCAAGAATGGCTCAAACTGCAATGCATTGGGAGTGCTTTTTCCATCAGCAGAAACTTCTATGCACGGACTTCTATGTTGAAGTCTTCCATTTAACCAATGAACTGTCTTCACGGTGTAACATTTACTGTGTTTGGCAGCCACATGATGTACCACCTCCCACCTGTTGTTAATTTTGTCCAGTGATTTTCTGTGTTTTTTTCCCTCCTCTGACAGACACAGCTACGAAAAGCCCACACCCATCCAGGCCCAGGCCATTCCCGCCATCATGTCTGGACGGGACCTGATTGGGATCGCCAAAACGGGCAGCGGGAAGACCATCGCCTTCCTCCTGCCCATGTTCCGCCACATCCTGGACCAGAGACCTCTGGAGGAAGGGGAGGGGCCCATCGGTAAGGGCATCCTCCTGGTGGTGTTAAATCTCCTCTTAGATCAGTCTCTTTGAATGTTAAAGTATTTTTTTCATTGGAAAACTACAGATTCAAAACCTTAAGGGTCATCAGTGACTCTGTACCTTTTCAGAGAGTCAAGGGCTCAAACCCTGAGTGGAGCACAGCTCTGGTTGTCTTGAGCTGATAAGGAGCAGCAAATTAAATTTTAGATTTTGGTGGAGTCTCCCTTTATAACACTGACTATTTAATGTGGATGAAGATGCCTGGTTAGGACAACAGACTAATAAATACTAACAGTATGACCTATAATCTGTCACAGCCGTGATCATGACTCCCACCAGAGAGCTGGCTCTGCAGATCACCAAGGAGTGCAAGAAGTTCTCCAAACCCCTGGGACTGCGGGTCGTGTGCGTTTATGGAGGCACTGGCATCAGTGAGCAGGTATTCTCAACCACTGGTTCACTACCAGTTTAAACTGTGTGGCTTGCCAATGCATGATACAGAGAACTTGGGGGGGGGTGAAAACTGTTGGAAAAATGGAAGTTGTAACGCAAATTTACCTGTATGTTCTTTCTTCCTGGCTGCGGGCAGATTGCTGAGCTGAAGAGAGGCGCTGAGATCATTGTCTGCACACCGGGGCGAATGATTGACATGTTAGGTGCCAACAGTGGTGAGTGATCTACATTCGGCTTTCCCTCATCTTTTTGCTTGTAGAGGAATATTATAAGTTTGTGGCTTCTGGTGGTCTTGTTGTTAAAGCTGCAGTATCTGTTTTTTTTAATGAAAATTGATTTTGTTGCACCTATTTATTTAATACTCCACTCCTCACAATCAGTGGAGAATTTTTAGCCGTACAATAAGCCCTTTGTAAATTATTGCTGGTATGCTGTGGAAATCATTGCAAAGGAAAAGGAAATTAGAATTGCATCCGTTGAGTGTTTTTTTTTTCTTTAAGATCGCAAGAGAAGATTAAGTATTTCCTGGATCGATATGTTGCGTGTTTGAGTCTATGGTTGAGTAAATCCTCTTTGAGTCTGGTGTAAAACCTGAGAGATACGAATAAAATGTGACCAGAGCGGTAACCATTTCCTGCATTTTTTAGCAACATAAATTTCAAGACTTAATGGACCCAGAACATAACCTTCTTGCATTTGTAAGTTGTCCGCGCATTGTTGGCAGCTCTGATTCATGGATAGTGTTCTCATTAGATTACACATACGTGTTTGTGCTTATCCAATAACTTGAATGTCCAGATTTAAACATGGTAAATTATTATTATCAGAACTTGCTGGTGGTGGTTTTAAATACGCGAGTCACATAACACTTCCAGTTCCCAGCCCATTATTGCCTAAATTTATTTTTTGATCACTTGATTATTGCATTAATACAGTCTTTATACTTTAAATACTTTTTTGGTGTCAGGAACAGTAGTTCCTGTAGTAGGAACCAGTAGTTCTCCTGTATTTAACACTGAAATCAAATGTTAACCTGATTAAAATATTAATTGTAATGATAAATGGTCTTTCAAATGCATATCTTAAAATGACACAAATTATGCAAGTGGGAACTGTTACATTTTTATTTAGATGATATAAATTGTAAGTGGTTTTTGGTAGTGCATACAAGAGGCACAGCTGAATTAGCTGATGTGAGCATAGTGTCAGTTTCCTCATTTTAAAAGCTCAGTGTGTGATTAAAATAAGTAGTGTAATTTTAGTGAAAACCCTGTAACAGAAATCCACTGTCATTACTGTGACAAGAGAGGTCATTACGGTGTAGTAACTAAGAAAAATGAGCTGAACTTTGGTTTCCCTGAAATTCGTATTCATATTTTTATATAGATGTTATTTTTAATCACCTTCAGAGACTTGACTTGAAATATGAATTTCTCTATGAAGTTGTATGGGCTTCTGCCTGCATTTGCCACATCCTTGGTGGTAGTGTTCAAGACAGCAGTATTATGTCAAAAATAATCTCCACAATACAGGTTTTTGCCTCAGCACGGGCCAAATTTGTGTTTGGTGGTGATTTAGAAACATCAAACTCATTAAGAAATGGACATCAATAAATGGCTACTGCAGCTTGAAAGAGATTAGATAAAACTGTCATGCATTGCATGGAATGTTGCTGTTTGTGAGTCGAGTCAGTACCACTTACTAAACTGTTGACATTATTTGACCACCTTGGGAAACATATCCTCAAGACTTTTGAAGTGTTCCTGAAGATAAATCAGCCAAAGGTAGGTGGAGAGATACTAAACCTCAGGCCTTTTTGGCTTTGCTTAAAGGTATAGGTCACCTTTATCGCTCCCTGTATAGGTTTACAATTTTGCGCATGTATTTTATACATTAAACTAACCAGTGAAGCCACATGAGGCGTAGGACATTATATCCCAAATTATGTGTTGTCGTTTAGGGATCACATTTAGAAATGCCTAAGTCATTGTGGAGGATGTGTGTATGTTTCTGTGTGAATAGGTGGTTACCATTTAATTCCAACAGAGATATAGGAAAAGATCACAGTAACACCCATATGAGTAATACTTTGCTGTTAAATTCTAGTACACTATGTATCTTTATATCTGTGAGTACTTCCCTTGATGTATCTATCTGATGAGAGCAAAGCGCTTATTTTTTCTTCCACACATGCGAGGTAATCTCTAATATGTTTTTTTGTAGGTGAAAAGGCGGTCAGATAGTGCTTCATGTGGCCCCATCTCACTCTTTTATTTGTATGATGTGGCTGTTTTCTGACTTTTACAGGTTCCCCCGTGCCCCTGAGATGGTACGCAAGACGAGAAAAAAAACTATTTGGCCACTTAAGATAGCTTTATTGGGAAATAATTACAATGTTTTTTTATAAGTGGTGTGCTCTGAAAAGTAGATAGCCCAGTAGAAATGGCTAATTGATGTGCACTGAAGCCGTATGTGAAAGATGGGTTTGCCCTGCACTCGAGTGAATAGCTGTCTCCGTGTGTCTGTCCTTGAGTGTAGGTCGAGTGACCAATCTCCGCCGAGTCACGTACGTGGTAGTAGATGAAGCGGACAGAATGTTCGACATGGGGTTCGAACCACAGGTGGGTGTCCTCAGCCTTTTGGCCTCTCTTGCTCTTAACATCTTTAGGAAAAGTGATTCTAAAATGAGCTGAACTTGAATTGATTTATCCTGCGTTACCCCCTGAGCACAGCTTTTTGCACGCAGACTTTAAAATAGTAGTTGTACTCTAAGTAGCAAATGATGGGTTTTTTCTGGTTATTATTGTGAAGCACCTTAAAACTTTAAAAACCACAGGGTAGGTTTGTCAATGCTTGGCATTTTGGTCAGCAGTGTAGCATAGTGGTTAAGGAGCAGAACTTGCGACCAAAAGGTTGCTGGTTCGATTCCCCACTGGGGCACTGCTGCTGTACCCTTGGGCAAGCTACTTAACCCCCAATAGCCTCAGTAAAATATCCAGCTGTATAAATGGATAACATTGTAAGTTGCTCTGGACAAGAGCGTCTGCTAAATGCCAATAACGTAATAATGTAATGGTCCCTCCTTGTGACAGTGTGAGGTCTTTTATTGTCCTGGTTGGGCATCTGTTAAAATAATATTTCCCTGGGTGCGTGTCCTTCAGGTGATGCGCATTGTGGACAACATCCGGCCCGACCGGCAGACCGTCATGTTCTCCGCCACCTTCCCTCGAGCCATGGAGGCCCTGGCGCGGAGGATCCTGTCCAAGCCCATCGAGGTGCAAGTGGGAGGCAGGAGTGTGGTGTGCTCTGACGTGGAGCAGCACGTGGTAAAGTGCCCCATATATACTCTCTTCTGATACTGGCACTTTCAACTGCACTCCTAAACATACAGTTTGGTGCCAGGTATTTCTGGTGGATGTCCAATAAAATAAACTCTTAGTAATAGATGGCCATCTGTCCCAGAGCTATGTTGTGTAAGCCTGTTAGTTATGCACTGGCACTGTTGGTGCCACCAGGAAGGACCAAATTTGTGGTTAGTACTTTATTGGAACAACTCAGCAATGATGTGAACAAAGCTGCTCTGCTGCTGAATAAAGCAGCGTAATGATGTGAGGTTGTTCTTGGGTTCGTCCAGATTGTTATCGAAGAGGAGAACAAGTTCCTGAAGCTGCTGGAAATCCTGGGCCATTACCAGGAGAAGGGCTCGGTCATCATCTTTGTGGACAAACAGGAGCATGCGGACGGGCTGCTGAAAGACCTGATGAAGGCCTCGTACCCCTGCATGTCCCTGCATGGAGGTAAAGGGTCACAGATTTCACTCACCTCCATCTTCCTCTGCTGCGCTCCATTTCTATCTCTCAAAGAGAAGGCATGTGTTTGCTGTGAGGCAGCAGTGTAGCATAGTGGTAAGGAACAGGGCTTGTAACTGAAAGGTTGCTGGTTTGGTTCCCCACTAGAGCACTGCTCTTATACCCTTGGGCAAATTACTCGGGCAACCAACAATTGCCACAGTAACTATCCAGCTGTATGAATGGATGTTCTGTAAAAAAAACTGTAACCTACATAAGTTGCTCTGGATAAGAGTGTCTCTGAGCTGTAGTACTGTGTGTGCTGTAATCTTCTATGCATTCTGTGGAAGCGGTCAGGAAAAAGGAGGCATATCTTAACAAGAGCTGTTCTCACAGGAATCGACCAGTACGACAGGGACAGCATCATCAACGACTTCAAGAACGGGACCTGCCGGCTGATGGTGGCCACCTCTGTGGCAGCCCGAGGCCTGGACGTCAAGCAGCTCATCCTGGTGGTCAACTACAGCTGCCCTAACCACTATGAAGACTACGTCCACAGAGCCGGACGTACTGGGAGGGCTGGGAACAAAGTGAGTCGGGAGATGTTTCTCAAACTGCATGTGCTGCTTTGGTCCTCAGAGCTCCTGTTTCTGACTTTCCTCATGTTTATCTTTAAGCTGTTGAAGAGACTGACCCAGAACTCTCTTGAATCTGCTTTCTTACCAAAAAATAAGAACCTGAGCTGTGACAGCCATTTCTGTGCTTGTTAAGTTGCATGTGTGCTGTGTGTGTGTTTCATCCCAGGGGTACGCATACACATTTATCACAGAAGAACAGGCGCGGTACGCTGGGGACATCATAAAGGCCCTGGAGCTCGCAGGGTCCCCTGTACCCACAGACCTGGAGCAGCTGTGGCTGAACTTCAAAGATCAGCAGAAAGCGGTAACGAGAGATTGTCTCAATACTTTTACATTCCATTACATTATTGTCATTTAACAGACACTCTTTCTGGGTTAAGTAACTTGCCCAAGGGTACAGCGGCAGTGCCCCAGCAGGGAATTAAACCAGCAACCTTTTGATTCCAGACCCAGTCCTTAGCACTATGCTGAACTGCTGCCCTTTTACTCCTGATTCAAACACTAATGATATGTAAAATAACCACTTAAGATATTTTGGTACCAGATTTTCTTTTGGTATGTTATATTCATATATTAAAGAGTGACTAGCCTTTCAAGCGCTAGTAACATGCAACAACCCAAGGAAATGACCAAACATAGACATCAGCCTTGTGAGGGTCTCGTGAGTATGTTTTTAAATGTTCGGTCTCCTTTTCATAACTTACTTGTGTTAGGGTTCCAGTTATAAATGCATGTTAATATTAAATGCATGCCAATCCATGGCATGTTATTTAGTTATTAAAGTGAAATTTCATACAGTTAATTATATTTTACTAGATTGCCATTAGTGTTCATTCTAGGCAACAGCAGGGTTAATGTTATCTCTGTTCTGTTGGTTTTCAAGTCTAACAAGATCCAGCCTGCTGGGAACCGATCCTGTCTCTCTTTTTTTGGCAAGGTTTGTGTTGTTCCGCGGAACCCGTAAACAAGCCAGTCAGTGCAGTGCACCTTTTGATATTTTTCCAGGAGGGCAAAAGCATCAAAAGCAGCAGCGGGTTCTCCGGGAAGGGTTTCAAGTTCGACGAAACGGAGCACGCCCTGGCCAACGAGAGGAAGAAGCTGCAGAAGGCCGCTCTGGGCCTGCAGGATTCGGACGATGAGGACACAGCCTTGGACGTGAGTCCCTCCCACCACCACCTCTTAAGAGGCTTGTCTGAAGTCCAGGGCAACTTTTGACAGAAAATAGCAAATGCCAGTCTTGAAGGCTTTTGAGGCAGTTGGACAGGTCTCAGGCTTTTCTTCCTTTTGCAGCAGCACGTTAACCAATTTCATTAGGAAGCGAGCACTAGCCCCCCTGCGTTCCCTGAGGTACACGAAGCGTGCTTTAATGTGGCTGGCCTCTCTTTTTTTTCCCCTTGCAGATCGATGAGCAGATCGAGAGCATGTTCAATTCCAAGAAGCGGGTGAAGGACCTGTCGGCCCCTGGGGGAGGGGGCGGGGGGGCGGCAGCGGGCGCCGCGGGAACCGCTGCAGCAGCTGGAGGGCTGGCTAGCCTCGCGATGCCCTCTGCTGGTAACATCCAGAAGCTGGAGATCGCCAAGAGGCTGGCTCTCAAGATCAACGCCCAGAAGAACCTGGGCGCTGAGGCTCAGGTCAGTCCCAGTGATGCTGCATAAAGTTAGCCTGCTCAGAACACGGATGCATAGCATATATTACCTCTCAGTCTGGGAAGGGTGACCCTGTTTTGGTTTTCCCCGCTACATCATAAGTAAAATACACACAGTTCAGCCTTGGGGCATTTCTTTCCTTTGATAGGATGACCTTTCTGAGCCACAGCTGTAATAAAAAAACAAAAAATGAAAACTTAATTGGCCCTTTTTTCCTTTACCCACAGTTGCCCAGAGGCGCATATATGAATGAGGATGGTAACCAGTCAGAGTTCACCTATAATGTAAACAGAGTTCAGCAGGGCAAATGTGAAGAGCTCACCCCTTCCCAGACTGAGTCTTCCTTACACCTGGCAGGGCAGGCTATACTTGACGTACACTCAACTGGGCAGGCTAACAGATGCACTTGGAAGTCTTGTCCCAGGGGTACAATGTGTGCAAATAGATTTGTAGCAGGTATCAAAGCACCCGTTCCCATCTTTCACTGACCCTCTCCATTCTGTCCGCAACAGGATGTGATGCAACAAGCCACCAACGCCATCCTCAGGGGCGGCACCATCATGGCGCCATCTGTCTCCGCCAAGACCATTGCCGAGCAGCTGGCAGAGAAGATCAACGCCAAGCTCAACTACATCCCGGTGGAGAAGATGGAGGAGGAGAGGCAGAACGCGGAGCAGTCGGAAACCATCAAGAGATATGAGGAAGAGCTGGAGATCAATGACTTCCCCCAGGTCAGATTGCATGCCTGGCCCAGTGCCCATTCATTGGGGATTGTGCTTCAGCTCTTTTATTGAAGCTGGCTGTCTGTAAAGCCCACTAGCAGACATTAAGTCAGAAGAAGGTCTATGGTAAATTTATAGTAATAAATTGTCATGTTATTTGTTCCTCACTTGTATTTTTGAAAGGGAGGAGGAAACAGGGGCTTTTTTGTTTTGATTATTCTTGATTAGGTCCGAATTGCATGACTCTTTGCTCAGAACATTTCTTAAATTGGTTATTGTCTCTTAAGATGACAGAATGTGACAATTGCGAGCCAGACTTATGGCCATAACCACTGTCTGCAGACAGGAAGTTGAAATGTGTGATGCTCTGTTTCTTGTAAAGACGGCCAGGTGGAAGGTCACTTCCAAGGAAGCCCTACAGAGGATCGGTGAATACTCTGAGGCGGCCATTACCATCCGAGGAACGTACTTCCCCCCTGGCAAAGAGCCCAAAGAGGGAGAGCGCAAGATCTACCTGGCCATCGAGAGTGAGTCCTGCAACAACCACCTTGGCCCTAATCAAGGTTACAGTTAACTGAACAGTCTCCAGTGGGAAGTTTCTGGTGAAATGACGTTTTTTTTTTTTTTTTAAGGTGCGAATGAACTGGCTGTCCAGAAGGCAAAAGCTGAAATCACCAGGCTCATCAAAGAGGAGCTTATCCGATTGGTAAGTGCAGCTGTTTTTTTTTTTTTTTTTTTAACCTCCGCTTCATACAGCTGTGTGGTTCATTTGAAAACGATGAGGGTATGTACCTTTCCTCTGACGGCATTTGCCTCCTGGGGCACCATGAGACTTGTAGTATGGAAAAACGTTATGGTAGGTGTGCTTAGAGGAGGACTGTATTCGCATTATTGTTACTTTATTATGCTGGGACAAGCCTAATGTGTAATTGGCGACCAAAAAATTTGAATGAAAAAGGGGGAAAAAGTCAACAAAATAAGTATTCCTATGGTCTCAAATTACAGCACTGTAAGGATAACTGGAGTAAAACAAGCCTTAGCTTGATCATATGCGGTTATAACTACTGAATATTAATGCATTAGAGTACAGCTGCAGTGACTCAAGTTTTTTTCCTTGATGTTTAAAATTAACCTGCATTTAATTTAATTTCAGCAAAACTCATACCAGCCAACCAGCAAAGGAAGATACAAGGTCCTGTAGAAGCATGGGAGCTGAACCAGGAGACATCAGACAATTCTCTTCATCACGTCCTAAAATTGATTTTTCGAGTATGTTTTAGTATGTTTTTAAACATGTTAGACATAAAAAACGTTTCCAGGTGCAGTCTTTTAGCTGGACTTCCTTTTTTCTTTTAGTGTGATCTGAAGATGTCCACTCGGTCATCCTGTCAGCTTCTCTTGCTGTGTGTATTAAGATTGGAGGAGTCAATGTCAGATTAGGATATATCACTCACATTACAAATTTCAATGACCTGTTGAGGGTCATTGTTAATCAGCTGTCATTGAAATCATAATGCAAGTTGAAGTGTCACAAGTACAACACATTTTTTTCTGTATCCCTGTTTTAAATGGCAAATAAAAGGATTACAACTATAAATAATGCATTTAGAACTCAAATTTCAAACTTCCTGTTTTCTTGTAGTTGGTTTCCCTATTTCTTCCTCTATATCCCTTTTAAATTTTATGTAGTTCATACACATTCCATTGTATTTTCCAAGCTTCTCACCAGGTTTCTAACTGCACAGTCTCTGAGGAAATCTGGCTAATCTTTTCATAAGATTTAATTTCTACAAAGCCACTATACCCTTGGGTGAGGAGGCTGCTCATCCAGGTTGTGTAACAACATTAGCAACCTGTTTACTTTTGTTTTTTCCCCCAGTATAATTAAATTTGAACCCATTTTCTTTGTGTAAACAACCATCTGGATGATGTAATATGTTTTTATTTTTGTTTCCAGTAATTAAAAAAGTACAAATGTGTAGGTAACATACTAGACTGCTCTTTGGATTTTGAACAGTCAAGTAAATTTTCACATTTGGACAGATCCATGAATGTTGTATATAAAGTGGTTCTTAATGAATGCATGTGTGGTTCTTTGTAGAGTATGCTATATTTATGGTAGCTCTTACAAGTTCATGGTTGGAAGTATACCAGCATTAATTAAATTCCATTGCAGGATGGCTCAGTGCAAGTTCATGGGCTTTTGGTTTGCAATTTGAAGAAGATCATTTTGCCTTCTATGTTTGTTTTTTTAATGCACTTGAAAAGTAAACCAATCCATGCATTGAGAACTCATTGAAAAGCTTAAAGAGTTAGTGACAGGGTTAGTATGTTTGTAAAAATGCTTTAAAGCCTATGGGTGAAGTCGGGGAGTGGAGTTTCTAATCCATGATTAAATAATTTACAATACTAGACACCACCATCTGAAAATTCTACTGAACAGATCTGACTCAGAAATAATGTATGCTGATTTTAGGAAGCAATAAGCGATGTAGGCTTTATATTGATCTCTCAAAAATAATATGGCAATAAATTTGTTGGGAATAGCCAGGGTCAATGTTCTCCTTTTCGTCTTAAATTTTGTGAGGAGAAATCATCTACTATGACGTAATCGCGCACGTATTATAAGCAAGGAGAGTAAGGGGGTCCGGTCCATGAAGGCTACTCTGGCAACATAAAACATGTTAAATCGTTTTAAGTTCTAAACTGTGCGTGTTGAAGCAGCTGTTTAAATATGATGAAAATTTCAGTGATTATTTTCTCTTGTGTTGCAGCAACCCCCTCCTTTTTTTTCAAAGACTGCGCATGCGCAGTTTTTTCTCGCCCGTCTTATTAATTTTTAATGGAAATGGCTGCCTTTCTCAACCAAACCTCTCTGCAACAGGAAATTATATCTCGAAAATAACCAACGTTTTCGGATATTCTTGCAGTCGAGAGAGACATACAACTGACTTGTAGTAGTTGATCGCTTGCGATCTACTGCAAAATGAATCTACTTTAGGATTTAAAGGATGGAAGATCTGTCGTTTTTATATTTAACCCTTTGCATTCCATGATCTGCAAACAATCGAGGTACAGTAATTTGTTGTTTTTTTTAAAATTACCTAATGGTGCATGGTCCAGTAGAGCCAAAACAGCAGTTTGTAGACAATCTTCGTGTTTTGTCGATGCGAATTACTTAAGAGGATGCATCATTTTTTTCTTTATCGGGAAAACAAAGAACCCTTTTGTTCGTTTACAGTAACGTTATGATTGTCTATCACAGTAGATGAAAATGGTATAGGATATTCTAGTCAGGATTAATAGTACGATTCAGTTTTGACCACTGAAATGTAAAGACAAGGCGCAGTAGGCCGAATATGCATTTTATTCGAGATCAAAGAAAAACCTCCGGGGACAACAGTGCCCACTATGTAACTAGCTTGCGAGCTAGCACTCCTGCACACGGTGTGTGTGCATTTAAAATTAGGCTACTGCCATATGCTGTAGGTAGCTATGCTGATTGTTTTAACCGATGGCAATGGTGACAATGTGTGTACCTGGACACGATTTCATCATAAACGTGCACCTCGCTTAGCTTCCAGGCATCTGCAACGAAAAATTAGCTCGTTAGCTAGCTGCCATGTCAATCATAAGCAGAGGGGAGCCAGGCCGATTGTTTTACCCTACTAATTTAAGAGATTCTATAACAGTCCTTCAGGAAACTACTTCACGTTTTACGTAGGTGTGCTTTTCTGTGGTTCATTTGCATGTATTTTGTGGAGGCTCTGTTGATGTATTCATGAAGAAGTCTGTGTAGTTCAAAATTTATAATCAGGAATACGTTACCTTGGTGGTAGTTACATAAAACTGTGTCATATGAGTTCTAAATATGTAGTACAGCTGCAAACTGGACTTTCTTGTAACTGTCAAGTAGCTGTAACTGGTACTTGTTGCAAAATGTGTCTTGAACCTTTTTTGTAATCTTTCATGACATTTCTTGGCCAAAATCACATGACAGTCAGGATACTTACAGAGATGTATTGTTTGTTTTATCTTTATATATAATTAATTAAAATGATCTGGCCTACAACTACTAAGGGAAGGGACATTGACTGCATTGCATTCATTTTGTTACATGTAAATGGTTTATTCATATGATAATAAAATAATTCTGTTTCAAGTTTGTGTTTCAAATCAGTGTTAAGCTCATCATAATATGATTTATTACCATTTAGCTGACAGATTTTATTTTGATAATGTCTTAAGTGCATGAGGCCTGCATTTTTGTAGACTTTTATAGCCTCCCCAGGGTTTTACAAGTTTGAGTTTTACTCACCTTGAGAGTTTACCATTTTATTATTTCAGTGTTTTTCAGTGTTCAGATCAGCCCTGAGAAGTACTTGTATTTAAGAGCATGGAGTTCAGCAGCAGTGAGATACCTGGCAATGTGACATTCCTTACACTACATTCTCTTCCCCCAGCAGAAGATGATGCGCCAGGTTGCCAGCAACACTAACGACTACTGCATGAGCGGCAGGCCGTCGTGCCTAGCTGAAGACGGTCGACACCCCACCAGTCACTTTGACCTATGCACCTCACAGTCGAACAAATTCTACCCGCCTCCTCCCCCTCCCCCCTTGCAAATGCCCCTGCCTCCACTTCCACCCCCGCCACAGAACCCCCTGAAGCCCATGTCCTGCCAAAGGCAAGACGTCCGAAACGAACCCCTTCCCCAAGCGGGCGGGGTCAAAAACAATGAGAAGCCTGAGGACTCCAAGAAAAAGAAAGGCACAGGAAGATCCGGCAGAAGAGGAAGGCCTTCCGGGACCACTAAGTCCGCAGGCTACAGAACCAGCACTGGGCGGCCACTAGGCACCACCAAGGCGGCGGGTTTCAAAACGAGTCCAGGAAGGCCTCTGGGCACGACCAAGGCTGCAGGCTACAAGGTCAGTCCAGGCCGGCCCCCCGGGAGCATCAAGACCCTCTCTCGCCTCACCAAACTGGGCTATGGTACATGCAGCGGTGCAGCCTTCCCCTACACCATGATGCACAAGAGAGGTTTGTGCGAATCCACTGGCAAAGAGAAGGAAACTAATGAGTAAAGTTCTGCTTTCCTATTTATCACATTGCTTGTGAGGAGTAAAGATTTGAGTGCATGTCCTAAGTGCTGTCAGTTAGAGAGTGTGTTGTAATATTTCCAAAACTCTTGTGAGGACGTAGCGATGTTAAAAAAAAATAATTTTACCTTTTGATTGGCATGTACATCTACTTTGTGTCTGCCTCAATCAGATCTGTTTTCCATATGAATATATATAAAATATATATTGTGTGTGAAACAAAAATTGAAATGCTATGGTCATAGTTTCACATTAGAAAGTAGTTTTTTTCTTTTGCCACAGGACTTCCAATGAAAAAAGGAAAAAAAACCTGTTATTCGAGTATCTAACACCAGTTTCCCTCATTTGTTGTGTCTTGTCTGAAATACCTGTCAGTTGCATGCTGTCATTTACAATTGAACAAATATAATCACCTAATTGAAAAGCTTTTTATCTTTAAAATCTATATTTTACTATTTTGATATCTTCAAAGCTGTTTAAAGCGAAATGAGTCACTATCCCTTAGCTATAGAAGTGCATTTTTTCCAGTGCATTCTTTTTGAAAGACACTGACTCATGTTATTTGTCACAAGTATGTAGCAATTGTGATAAATATAGTCAGCACATGTAGACATGGGACAACGGATGGGGAATATTTTATATAGAACAGTGTCCCCAAGGGTGCAATGTATTGACAGGACATGATTGTCCTCTTACACTCCAGGAGTAAAAGGTTTGCCAAACTGTAAAGCTATAAAGCTTTAGTGAGTCAGAGGATGGGTAGAGGATTGTGACTGTGACCGCTACAGCAACTTTGGTGTCCCTCCATTGGTAGTTGTTTGTCTTAAATTAATTGTGCAAGAATTTGGGATCATGGATTTAATTGAATTTAATCTAGAATCTTCAAATGAAAATGAGTTTTTTGGTAATTACCTTGGGTCTCTTTACCCTTGTAAGACTTATATTACAACAAATAAATCGTTTTTTTGTCCTTATTGTATGAATAAAATGGAGATTGGTATTCATTTTGTTTGAGGACATAATATGTGCTAGACAAGAGTGAAAGAATGTTGGAGGATGCATACCATTCAAAGGCCATGCTGACATCCACAGATCTAAATGGTGCTATATGTTTCAGAATGTATTGATATAGGCTTGTTGTTCAGGAGAGTGTAATGTGTACAGTTATTTCAAGATTTCCTTGAAAGGATTATTAATCCTGCCCATCGTATTGTATTACAGACCAAACCACGCTGATAACATTAAATCGGAGTTACTGTGTAGCCTGTTTATTTTGTTTATGTGTTTGATACAGGTTAATGGTATTTAATGGATCTTACTGTCTTTGGTCTTGTACACCAAATATGGCTTGCCATTATCTGTTGTAATAAGGGAAAATTCTATTCCTCATTTCACCATAAAATATTCAGACTTTCAGGCATTGCAATGCCAAAAATATGGCTGTTTATGTTGTGAGCTGAATTTAAATGACAGACAATCAGCCAGTTAAATGCTTTTACAAAATGGTGTTTACCAGATAGAGATTTCACCATTGTGCTAATGGGTATATGTTACAGCTGATGAAAACATAAAATATGTTCACATTTTAACATATTAATGTAGCATCTTATGTACAGCTTTCATTATGACTAATGATAGTCCAGTTGAAATAATACTCATGGATTTTGCTACTTTAACAAGAATTGATCACCAGTACTTTAAGAGAACATGTGTTTAACTCATGTAAAAGCATATATATCACTGAATAGATTATATTTGTGTGTGTGCTGGTATGAATGGTAGCACTGTAGTCTGATGTTGATTTACCCTCCCTTCATGTTTTGTGAAATACATCTAAAAATTTTCTGTCTGTACTGAGTGACAATAAATTCAAGGTTGTAGGGCAACAGTCTAACAATTACAAAACATTTACAGTTAAAAGTGGGCATCGTATAGGTTTTGTTATTGACATTATAAATTCACTGATGTGTTACAGTCCTGTGGCAGCCATTTTGAGTGCAATATTAAATGTGATGTGTGTTTCATGTTCTGTTCATTCCATTATTAGTATTGATAGTCCTATTATTTGAAAGTTTGTACACCACTCTGGGCATTTTCCTTAAAGAACTCCAAAAATGTTTTTGTGTTTTGTCCCTGTAAAAGGTTAATAGTATTGGGGATTTTTTAAAAAATGGAAAACATACAAAGAGTTCCAAATGTTTATTGAAAAATGAACCAACCTCAGTGAGCGTCGATATCCTGCAACCATTCTGCATACTTTTTTTCTTTTTGCCCGTAACCAAAGAATCTGTAATCTGCCTCTTAACTTTCAAAAATTCTGTGTGAATTTACGTTTGTGCATGGTAGCTTGGCTCCTTCAATAAAATCAAAGCAGCTGAATAAAAGTCAAAATGAATCTTCTCATTTTAAATGGTAGATTTTTCTGCAACTCGCACAGGAAAAAAGAGCACTTATTTACCTCTACTATTTTTACTATAATCAAGAAAATTAATATCTTCTCTTTATTATGTTTTTTAATAAAGATTGCATACGTTATGTGTATTCTAAAGTGTGTATGTATGCTGTATGTAGATTTTAGATGTTGTCTGGTCATCTGGAGCTTTTCCAAATAACCGAAACTATTGGTAATTCTATAAATGCCTAAGAAAAACAACACGACATTCAGTAGAGCGTTGACCACTGCTTTTTCTTTACTTTGTATATTGCAGTGCTATTTTACTGCCTTTTGTAGTGCCTATATGTAGCAATGTTTCATATTTGATACGTTTATAAATTCATACTCATAATATTGCTATGACCACCTGCTATTATGAAGAGGGGCTTTGTCATTTGCTTGACATTGTGGGTACAATATTCAGTTTATATGTATTTAGTTCAATTGTATTTTACTTTGATAACATAAGGTATTTTAAGATGGACCCTTTACTTTAGATGTCTTGTGAAAAGGAACCCTATTGTTCAAATTATATGACCATTTGTGCTTGGTTTCTGTCACACAGTTATCACTTGTTTATCAAATGTGTACTGATATATTGCTTGCTAGAACACTGTTGTTAGAAATATGTTTGTGAACCTAATGTTTTCATCTAAGTAGGGCAGAAATTGTATAAAGTATTCTGTATCAAAACAAACTAACACATACACATACCTGGGACTAAATAACAAGCAGCATTCCAAAGTGGACATTCCTGCATCGCTGACTTCATTCAGTTCAATGACGAATGTAGGCCGTTGACAGCCTTTCTGTGGTAGTACTCTGAGATACAAAGCTGATAATGTGTGGGTGTATTGACAGGGTATATTGTCCGTGTCTTCAATACATGTAGAAAACGTAAAAGAACTGATAGCTGGGTGTGCAGCCTTCAGGGCAGATATTTACAGGGAAATATCGTGAATAGCTGTCAAAAAAGAGCAATGTATGTGAACTGATAGACATATTGTGTTTGTGTTTTGCTCATAAATATGTTGAAGTTGTATAAATGAGAGAACTCCATCACATGCTGAACTTTGTTTTCAAGGGCTTGTCTTTTTTCTCTCTTTTTACAGTTCTACACAGTTCTACTAGCAGAAACCTTCATGGACTTCAGTTACACTTTCCCAGTAAATCATTTATTGAAGATGTTTTTCTCCTCAACAGACACATCCATTTTGACCAAATTATTTACTTGGAAATGAAGCCCAATAATCAACATATTGTAACCAGAATAGAAAAAGTATGTATTTTATTTTCTTGTTTTGCTTCTCCTGCATGATTGTTGAGTGTGGAGACAAGTTGTGTAATAAACCTTAAATTGATATTCTGAGTACTGTTTGCTTTTTAAAAATGACTTAATGGATTAACCCCCTCATTTCATAGCAATGTGATCAATACATTTACATTTTAACAAAATTTTTACCACAAAAAAACATACACTACCTATACAGTACACATACATACATATGTACACACACACACACACACACAAGGAAAAAGCTACTAAGATCAATATTGAAATTTCTCTGGTAGTGTTGCTTTACAAAACATTAAATTACAGTACCTGGATAGCTTCCTATTCCATATTCTGAAGTAATACTCTAACTTTGGACCCTTAACCACTACACCTGAAAAATAGGGAATCACATTTATACAGTCCTTGTGTAGCACTCTGTAAAACTTGCCCTACTTCACAGACAGTTGCACATTCCTTGGAAACTTCAATCTGAAATGACAAGGATGAACCTGTGTGCAGCCCTTTCACACATGAACTGAATTAGTCCTTGTGCATACCAACGGAGTGCCTGATGTCCATTCCAGCATTGTAGAAGGAATGTCTTCTAAAAATGAATTTAGAATTAATGATGTGTAAGTGAATGTTTTTTAATGAATACACGTTGAAGATATTACTGCAAATAGCAATCATATAATACAGTGAGTGTACATTGTGCTCGGTTCATACACTGAATGCAGTAAGGTGTTTTGGAGAGAAATTTGAAATTGAAAGCTTGATTGGGGGACAAACCATGACAAATGGAAACTTAATTGTACCAAGGCCTCTGAAAAGATGCTGCTTGCAGGTTCTGGAACAGTTGGCAATCATCACTCCAGACAGAATCTTAAGTTAGAAAACAAATTGCTGTATTAAAGCCTCAATAATTACACTAAATCACTTGTGTACCTTTAGCATGTGTTCAGTTAAAATTCAGTAGTAATTTGACAGTAATTTGAAAGAGTGTGTGCTAACAGATTTGTAGTGTCATAAATCAACCCACGGAAATGTATCATGATGGAACCCTGGCAACAGTTAAAATACGGCAACATAGCTGTGGATGAAACACAGACCACATATGGAAAGCAGACTTTTAAACCATAATAAAGACTAAAGAGGCTTTTAATTACACCATTGTCATTTAGCCAATGCTCACATCCAGAGCAACTCACATTGGTTACAGTTTTTACATTTTATATAGGTGAATATTTATTGAGACAACTGTGGGTTAAATACCTTGCCCAAGGGCACAGCAGCAGTGCCCCAACAGGGAATTGCACCAGCAACCGTTTGGTTAAGAGCTCTGCCCCTTACCACAATACCACACTGAGATGGTCTTCTCTCACGTGATGTCTCACATGATGTCACATGAGTCTTTTCAGGGTTACGGGCAGAATTTCAGTGTACTATGTTTGGAAATCATCTTGGGGATGAGTAGGTTGCCAACTGCCGGTGACCATAACGCTGCGAATGTACCCAACGTCAGTAATCCAAGTGGCTACAAGGGAACGACTGTGGCTTTGAATCTTGAACATATGGCTGATGTACTGAATACCAAGAAATGGGACAACTTAAGCATGTGTAGGAGATTCTATTTGATGGATTCTGTTTTCACTGTATTTTTTTCCGGCTCACCAACATGCTCATTGCACTAGGGTATCTGCCGGTTTATGCCCTTTCTGCCCTAAACAACTCTTCCTGCATCAGAATAATCCAAATACACATTAAATAGCTGGAGTCTGGATCTGTGGTGGGCAATGTGTTTTTTGATCTGAGGAGCTGCGATGCGGCTCCACTGACTTCCGGGTGCCTCAGCTGTTGACACCAGCCGCAGAACAAAAATGACCCAGAGGGAAACGATCCCCGCAAAATCTACGCAACATCTGCGAAGCGTGACGCGCAAAGAACACGACCAATAACACGAGCGCTGCACTTATTTGCACCACGTGACCACCAGAACTCTGTTTAAAACCTTTCTTCGCAGATTTTTATAAATGGTTATGATATAGCATCTGATATGTTTTCTCTTTAAAATGTGGTTTCTCAAAAACAGTAATGGTTCCTACCTAAATTATTATTTTTTTCCCTCGAAACCGGTCACAACATAACCAAACCGAGAGTGGAAGATCAGACTGAACGGGACAACCTTTGCCCTGGAAATAGATCATTTCAATAGTTCACCGGTTCAGCCTCAATACGAACAGCAGTAATGTTGTCGCTAGCGTGTTAATATTGATATAGCCTAGCTAGATACATGCCTACATTAAGTGACAGCGTATTTAACTAGCTACTGCTAGCTGGCTGTAGAATATTACAAATTGTTTGTAAAGGTTAATTCGTGCTGTTATGGGGTGGACATCAAATACACTGGAATTTGTATGCACTTTGTGTTTTACATTATATGTGATTGAACTGGGACAGGTTTCATCCACAGGTAAGTCACGTTAGCTACCTAGATTGTTAGTTGCTAGTTGCTCCAGCTTAGCTGTGTTTATGCTAGTTAGCCAAATGGCTAAGTACCTAGCTTGCTAAAGTGGAGTTACTTATCAAATGATCTTAGTTGACGTTGAAAGCCGCTAGCCTCTGGACAATCTAGTCAGAAAATACAGCGCCATTGTTAGCTGGTTTGCTAACTGACGTTTAATAGAACTGTCGAAAACGCTCAGTATGGCCAGTTAGCGATCAAGCTAGCCAGCTTGTTAGCCAGCTATTTGTTATAGTGTCCAGCGTGAATATGTCTAATTAGATGTCAGCAGTAATGTCGAGCTGAAATACAAGGTATGATCTCAGTAGCCAGCTAGCAAGAAAGTACGTCTAGTAAATATTTTTAGGGCGCGCTTAACCTGTTCCCAAAGGTAGCCAACTAGATATGCACTCTGTCGAATGCTACTGTGACCAGTCTCTGCGACAAACGCTTTTTTTCCTATCAGAGAAAGATGAGATGTCTGAAGCCAAGTTTTCTGAAGAACCCTACACAAGTTCCGTAATGGAAAACAGCCCCGAGTTTGTGGGAATAATAGATGGTCTGGAGTCGCAGACGAAGAGGCAGTTCAAGACGGCGGAAATCGCAGACGCGGTGATGGGAACAAACGTGCCCTCAGATCCAGCCAGCATGGAGTCCCTTATTCCAAAAAATGCGAAGGATTTCCAGGCTGACTTTTCTGCACTCTGCGAGGAAGATGGAAAATGCGCTGCAGCTCCTACTCCGTTGACTGGCGAAGAGACCCCTAATGCGAAAACCACAGAGGAGACTGAGCCAGTCACTTTGGGGATGGTACATGTGGACACCATGACAGCTGACGAACAGAATTCCACCGAAGCTACAAAGACCTACAAAGTCAGTTGTGACAAAAGGAACATCACAGGGATGGATAACTTTACAGTGACAATCCTAAATGCTTCACAGGTACCTCATTGCATCTCAGACATTTTTAATGCCACCTGATAGTGACAAATTCTGTGTATGCATGTAAAATGACTGAGAGCAAAGCCTGGGGTTGTAACTCTTTCAATGCAGTTTTTCTTTCCCTGCAGGATTTGATGGAGTTCCTGAATGCCAACAGTACAGAGTGCTCCTTAGTTTTATTCTACACTACCTGGTGCCAGTTCTCAGCTTCTCTTGCACCACACTTCAATGCCCTACCAAGGGTCTTTCCTAGTATGCACTTCCTTGCTCTGGATGCATCCCAGCATAGCAGGTAGGCCATGTGAATATGACAAGTGTCTCAAAATGCACCAGCCAGTGATGAAAAGGGAAACTTCTTTGTCATTGCGTCTGTAAAATGAATTCAATTTCCGCTTGTCTATCTCTCCTTTTCAGTCTTTCCACAAGGTTTGGAACTGTAGCTGTTCCAAACATCCTTCTCTTTCAAGGAGTAAAGCCAATGGCCCGGTTCAACCAGACTGACAGGACATTGGAAACACTGACATCATTCATCACAAACCAGACTGGTGTGTATAATCTTTACATCAGGGATGTTGCTACTTTAAAACTACTTTATTTGTGATTGCTGTTCAAATGTTGATGCTCATTAAAGCTATTGTGTTTTCATTTATTTTTTTATCAGACAACCTTGTAAAATTGGCAAATTGTCCTGTTTGTAGGTTTTGAAGCTGTCTTGGGTCAGAATGTGACAGAGGAGGATCGCTTAGGCCCCCTTCCCAGTGTCCCTGTGAAAAGCATTGACTGGCTGCTTGTGTTCTCAGTCTTATTTATATCTGGCTTTACCATTTATGCCATACTGCGGACTGACAGTATACGCTGGCTAATACCCGGACAGGAGCACGACCACCAAGACTAACAGGACATTTCTTGTTCTTCACCAAGGCTGCAAATGGTCAGTGTTCGGTATGTAACATGGAAGTAATCGGAAGATAAATACAAAGGTAAAATGCAATGTTAAACTGGATGAATAAATTCAGGCTGGGTTCTGAAGTAATTCTTTTTTAATTTTTTCTGATTTTGTGATTTTCTGATTTTGCATTTTATTGAAATTTGTTGCAAGTAACTTGAACTGTTTAAAAAAAGCTGTTAGTGATGAAATGCACTCATTCCATTTGGAAGTAAGATATCACTTAAATGTGAATACCTTCTGTACAAGGTAAATTAAATTAGTAGAATTTATGTTCCTCAAGAGAGACATTTCTAAAACAGTTGAGGAAAGGAAAAGTGTTGAGCGGATGTTTTGGTACCAGAGTCTCTGAGAATAAAGCGAGCGATTTTTCTCATGTGAATTTTTGGACAGGATTATGTTTTTTTTTTTTTGTCTAAAAAGCCTACCCATGCATTTTTATTGTACATAGAAAGGAAGGAAACTGGAAAGATTCTTCAGCTTACCACACAGAGATTGTACCGATGACTTCGATTTACTGGTGATGTATTAGAATGTCAAGAAATAAATGCCAGTTATTCATGGACATTGAACATTGAGAAAAATGGGTTACGTTACATGTGCCCAGCTGGATGGAGGTTCTTCCACAGTAAATGCCTTAATGCAATCATGGAGCCTGCCTGGTACTTAAATTCTGTTGTGGCCTGAGACCTGGGTTCTAAATTTTATATAACCTATTACCTGGCTTTTGTGTTCAGTTCATAAATATGTCACAAATGTACTAGGTAAAACATTTTAAAAACAGAAAATAGGCATAAGTGCAAACTGAACAGGTAATATGATTTTGAATTTTGTTTTTGATATTTTTGATTTGATTTTGATTTTTGGTGAACATAAAATAAACTATTATTAAAACGGTTATTTCTAACTTGAATTTAAAGATTACCATTTACTCTTCGCTGTCAGTTTAGTCACTAATTAAGTTTTAAAAAATACAATTTATATGTTATCTGTCAATCATTTTGTAAGTGTAGAGTGTAAAGATGACCTTAAAGTGCGAGCAATACTGTAAAAATGACTATTTAAAGCTATTGAAGCTATGTTCCTTTTCTAGCGAAGAAACTGCTTTTGTACTGCTATCCAGGCGTTCCTATGAAATGGCAAGAATATTTTATTAGAACGTGTATGTTCAATTCAACCCTAAATTTAACACTAAATTCTGAAAGCCTTAAACCTGGAGGACGGTGAACCTGTTTACTGAAGGACACGCAGAATAAAAAATGGAGACACAATGAACTGAATAGTGTTCCTGTATTTCGCTTTAGGTAGGTTTTGGGCCCTCGTGACATTTCGTAACATCTGATTTTTAAAAAAATTTATTTGCAAAGTGTAATTATTTTTGTCGTGGTTAGTAGAAGATTCAAATTGACTAGTATTTGGTACCACCTTATGGAATATATCCGTGACATTTCTGGTCTTCTTTAATAGCTTTTCATTATGTCTTAGCCTAAAGTAACCTATGCGTCATTGCATCATCTGATTGGTGATGAGATTGCTTTTGATCTTTTTTCCCCATTGTTTATTACCATTCGCACGAACACCATATTCGCGCTAGTGATTGCAAAGATGTATACTCATACAAACGGCACCCTCTTTCTGGCATGTCTACATCAGCCAAAGTTATTTTCCAGAATATCACGCACGGTACCAGATTAATAAATGTTAAATAGGCTATTAACACTTCAATGAGGTGTGGAGTATGGAATTATTTCATTTTGTCGTTATTAATTGCTCACCGTACTGTATATTTAACTTATAATAAAGAAAACCTAAGCTATGTTGCTAGACAGAATCTAAATAAAGTTTATCTCGAATTTATTTCTGAAGGGTACTTTCCGTTTGAGAAATAAAAAATTACTGAACAAGTGAGTGGGCATTATTCAACGGCGGCGACCTCTAGTGGTACTAATGCAGTGTAATCGCAGCCAAAAGTATGAATATATTTTGTATATTAAAAGAAATATATTTCAATAAATGTAACACGTAAATCCATACCTTGTATGTACACTTCTAACTTCTAAAACAGTTGCAATGGACGATATCTGGCACTAGAATCTTTTATGTAAAATGGCGAGTTTACAACTTTGGTATATTTACTTCGTCCAATAGGGGGTGCAACGAGACAAGAAGTTTCACTTACGTTTCGGCCCAATTTCACGTTGACCCTATAATAACTCTGCATGGATGGAGAGTCGTGTATCTCCGGCCTGAGTTAATTTAGCTAAATTGCCCCAATTAAATTAGATCACAGGCGAATGGTTTGTGTGTTTTTGTTAGTTTAATTGTTGTGTTTTCAATAAAATGCACCCTTTTTGCGCAGGAAGCACAGCTTTTGCGGGCTGTAACTTGAAACACTGCAAGACCACTTCCTCAACTCTGTTTCTCCTTTTAATGAGCAGGGGAGCACTCTGCTGCCGACAGTGAAACGATGATGTTCATTACTGTTTTGTGCCAATATGAAGCTCAACGCTGTGTGTCAGCAGCTGTGGGTGGGTCCCGGACATTATTGGCAAAAGAACAGGTTCCGAGGGCAGTGGACTCGGCTTTGGGGAAGGACATCTCCCGTGCGCAGTGGAACTTTAGCAAATTGTTCCAGTGGAAATGCAGCCATGTAAATGGGTATGGAACTCGAGGACAGGATATACAGTAACAGCATGCAAACTTAAAATGCATTGTGTCTCCTCTGCAAATTCCTATGCCTCATATTCTCTCTGCCTAATTACAGCAGAGACTGGCCAGCCCACCAAGTGCTAATGGCTTTGGGAGAGATGGGGATGGAGAATCTCGACAGCCTTAGTCATATAGCTGGCCTCCGGAACTGTCTATCAGGCATGACATCTTCAGAAAGCATATACCCTGCTGCCTGAAGCATACAAGACATCACACAACTCTCAAGATATCAATACTCTTCTGTAGTTATTTGACAGATTTGAATGATATATATTTTTATTGATATTAATGCAGTTTTCACCATAACATTTGTAATGCAGTCATAAAAGACTCAATGGAGCAGACTGAATATTTGCAGATGAATGGCGCTAATTTTATTTGGTTGTCCTGAAAGTCTGCCAATGCTGCAGATTCACAGTAGCTTTTGTGTATTACGCTGAACACCAGACCTTGTTTTCTCATTTTTTTCCGTTTGGCTTTACCATCTTTAAAACAGTACAGACAGGCAGCGCTTGAAAATAATCAACAAACTCTGCACTCAACATTAAACGCAGTGACACTTTGGATTTACAAGCCTTTGGAAACTTTCTTCCACCCCCTAGCTGGCTATTTTCGGAGCAACTTGAGTTTCATCAAAGATGTTTAAATTTACAGGTAACACCTGTGGTGTCCTCAGCCTACACACAGCTTACTTTTTCCCCAGCAGGAGCAGCAGCCTTGGTTGCTGTTACACATTTATAAGTTTCTCGTGATTGGGTTTGTCAAACTCCTCAGAGAGCTGTGTGATTTATCCAGCTTCACAGGGAGTATGGAGACCCTTCGAGTGTTTATCTCCGACTCCACATTATGGACTTAATGTATAGGCCAGCCTTCGCGCAGCACTTAGCAGCTGCGGGGTTGTGATTTATTTTGCAGAGGTCAGGGGATACGCAGCGGGCTCTGTTACTGTCGGAAAGCCGCAGATTCGTGGAAAAGGCATCTTTCCCTGCGCGGCTCGGCCCGGTCTCTGTGCTGATTGGTTGCAGGTGTAGTCTGGGCCAGTATTTGACCCCTATGAGTGCACCGTAGGTGGAGCATGTACTTTGCCTTCAGTTCAATGACATGATTGGTAGAATTATGGTGTATCTAAATATGTAAGGGGAACATATACTTGTACAGCACCATTTTGTACATACATTTTTTTCCTTGTACATCCTGAGGAATGTATGGTGCATGTAAGTGGATAAGGTATAATTTGTAGAGACAGTGAAGTATAAGACTTTTTCCTTTGGATTTGAACATCTCATTAAATACTGGTGCATTGTGTGCAATAAATGAATATTGTGAGAAGGAAAGTTCAAGACTCACTTTACCTAATTTGTATGAACTTCAATATAGGACAAATAATGGCACATAGTTCCTAAGCTTCCATTTTATCAATGTCAGCATTTTCTAATTTTAGTGCCACAGGAAATGTATTTAGATGGCAAGAGTATAGCATCAATACATACCATAAATCAAGATGAAAATTAATCCATCATAACTATAGACTGGGCTCGAGGTAGAAAACCTGAAAACCTGAAACTATGTTATGACTGGCCCGTGTTTTACCATTTGTAATTTGTATTTTTCTTCCAGATTTACAGATGTAAACGGCAAAATCTCAAGGCCACTTAGCGGACATCCACTAATCCAGTGGTTAGTTGTTTTAGCCCCTAACATACTCTGTTTTACACTTCCACGTGTTTGAAGTCGAGCGTTGGGCTCTGACCTCCTCCATCAGCTGCACTGGCAGTAAAACTCTCCTCTTACCCGCCCCTGTCAAATCAGATTAAGATGAGAGGGACCAGAGGTGCGTTTGGCAGCAACTGGGGTTTCGATCAGAATGATTTCTTTCACAAACAAATCAAATTGGTTAAAATGTTTCGTCTGCTTCAGAAACCACTAACAATCCCATCATTCCTCGCAGCTTGATATTTGTTTGTGTCTCACAACGATGGGGACGAGCTCACGTTGTTCCAATTTGACATGTTGGCTATTTTTCCCCCCTCTCTGTATTTTCGCATGCTTTTGTTTTTTCCTCTGGTGGCTGTTTTGTAGGGATTTTTTCAAGAGGGGGGATTGAGATGAGGAGTGACAAGCTGGATGATTTCCATTCTCTGCTTATCTCCAAAGTGATGGACCCGAAGAAACTAGATCCCTCCGAGTTTCTAATGAGAATCACAAATCCCCTTCCACTAGAAGGTACGGCCCCTACCAGTCCTCCTGGGGGTTAACATTTCTATCTACTGCTGTCTGAGAATAAGACAAGCTCCAGGTAAATGAGACTGAATTCCACACAGAGAAGCCAAGTATAGAATAAGCAAAAATATACTAATTTTTGTATTTCTTTTTTTTTTGATGAGAACAAATTTAACTGAGTTAGTGGGACTCTTCCTCTGTTACGGCAACCACACTTAGCGGTAATTTATCTGCAACCGATGAAGTATACATCCTAATTTTACATAGACTGTGAAGCAAATCTAAATTATTTTCCTTGACAAGAACAGACATTTCTAATCAGTTTTGAACATTTAAATCCTTGTTCTGGAGCAACATTTGCTGATTCCATTCCAAAGGCCCTTTTGTGGAAATGTCTGCATATTATGTTTCTGAGCTCAGATGTGAATTATGTGAATTTCTAGAATTGAAGAAAGACCTTGGGTTTCTGAAATTGTAACCTCTTGAATTTATGTATGTCTGTAATTATTTGTTATCTTCTTTTTATAGGAGAGGTGGAATGGGGGAATACATTGTGTGAGGGTGGAAATTGGTGGTGACAAAAAAAAATATTAGAAACTGTCCCAGCTGATGAGTCCATCTGAGTTTCATTATGTAAAATTAAATGTGTGACATATTCAAATGTCATCTGAATGAGATTCATCTGAGCCACCAAAAGCGAGTTAAATCTGGTCTGAATTCTATTCGGTTCCATCATAACATTTCAGTCAAAGCACTGCATGTATTTTTTCCTCCTGTAATTTACATTTGTTAAAGTATGACAGGATGCTTATAATTGAATCTTAGGCATTTTAAAGCCTGACAACATTGCAATCATACTACAGTGTTTATTTTATTCCAGTAGAGGTTCAAAGTTCACTCCTTTATTTGAATTGTTTTTGCACGTTAGTAGGGAGAGCCAGAAGGAAAGGGTTAAATCAAGTGTCTAGACGTTCGAGTGAAAGTGGGGGCCTTGTGATTTGGCCTTCTGCAACTGAAGTCTTTGATATGACCATTAGGAGTTCAACCCTAAGGGATATCTTCAGGCCTTTGCAAAATCCCCCCCAAGCACACTTTTTCAAGCTGATCTCTTTTTATTTTGTGAAATCCCTCTCTCCCGAGCCTCCTCTTCTCGTTACTGGTCTTGCTCTGCTAGTGTTAAATAAATTGTTGCACAGCCCAGGCAGAGCCTCTCGTGAGACACCGGCCTGCTCTGCCCGTTTATCAGAATCGCCAGCAGTCAATGGGCACGGTGGCGTCAAATCCTCCATCCTGAAAATCGCACTTTCGCTGGGAGCCGTTAGCACCCCTCATTGATCTCATCTCTTTTCAGAAAACTTCGATGAGTCTGTAAGGAGTGGCCCAGAAAATGGGATGGTTCAGTAATATCGCTAACAGTTGTGGTAAAACAGGATTAGAAGACTTTACTGTCTGTTGGTGAGTCAATGGCTAATTAAGAGTGCCTGAGCCCACACGTCCATCTTAGTCAGTGGAATTCAATGAGTGATCACGTTCTGTAGCTGTCACGCAGTTCATATATCGGGGAAAGATTTTTTTCTCTTTTTTTTGCGGCAACTAAATGAATACAGACCCTGATGGGAAATTTTGTTGGAATGATTGAAACACGGAACAAGACTGAATTGAGGTTGTCTTAATTTCCTCTACTTCTTTTATTCCCCTGAGGTATGGACTTCCACGCCTTCATATTGGTTCGGATGGACGCTATAGCTGATTATCGTGAGGGAGGGGAGCGGCGGACGAATCTGCACGCACTTAGTCCTGGCAGCGAGACCATCGTCTCTAAGCTCCATCCCTCGCGGTGGAAAACCGATCTGTAAATAATAGGCACATGTGTTTGAAACTAGGGACGTATTTCAGTTTCACCGCAACGAGGGAATGCCACTCTGATGTCAAACGTCTCATCCAGTGTTTTATGACAATCCTATGGTAATAACCAAAAATTCCCTTAAAGAGGTTTGCAGGGGGAAAAACGCGTGTTTGGCCCCCATCAGGTGTTTCTGATTATTTGAGATGCGCGTCTGCGTAATGTTACATCAAATTGATCGCCTCTGACGGGACGCGAGTTATTGTGGCCGAGGGAGTATGTTCCATACAATACAGAATAAACAAAGACCCAAAAAGAGACATCCTTGACCTTCATCAACTGTTTCTTGGTTGAAGATGAAGGTTTCTTCTTCTTAATTGTTGCGATGGGGGTTGACGGCCTGTGTGACATCTTGCTGTTTGAAAACATTACGCATTTTCTGTTTGCTTCCCTCTGCTCTGAAAAGGCGCTTTTCCCGCAGAAGGCGGGAATCCAATCACAAACTCTTTTCAAACTTTTTTTAAAGAGGTTGCGCCAATTCACTATATGAATCTCACGGAAATGTTTCTTTTTAGAGTAAGTCAGCCATTGCCCACGAAGAAAAGCCCCAGACGTCAGTAACCGTTGCAAGTATGTGAATGATTTACTCAACAAGCAGGTTTGTACATAAAAATCCATTCTTCATTAACTCACTACAGCGTGTTTGCCTGTAAGTCTGGGAGGTATACTTTTTCCAAATATACTGGAGGGAAAGTGTTTTGACAACAATTTACATTGCCAGCTATTTAATAATTGCTATAATTCTTAATGAAAGTTGAGAAAAAGCAGACCCCGAACTTAAATTGGTGGCAGGGTCAAGTTGCAGGAATATAGCAATTACTTAAATTGATCAGGAGATGGTTTCCTTGATAACCAATTAGATCAAGTCACTGATCGTGTTACATCATATGGAAAAAAAGACTATAAATTGGTTACAACATACTAAAGGCTAAACATAATTTCCTCTTCGAGCAATTCTGTTAGATAATGACAGAAGGTGGACGGAGCTACAGATATGGTTGCAAAGATGGCTTATAAACAATGGTGTTTCAGTTGATTTAATTAGCCGAGGAAGTATTTAGAGGCTTAATTGAGATTGCAGTGGGAAATTGCTCTGAAATAGCTAGTCTTGATTTTTCACAGTGGGTGCGGTGCACAAAGGATTTCACCATTCTTTGTAGATAATTAGAATAACCATAATCACTCCCTGGATGGTCGCTGATTGGAGCGTACACATGCCACCAGATATACAAAAAGTGGGGGTTCTTTCAAAGACACGCGGCCTCCGCCGAACACTGTGAAATTGTGCAGTTTTGAAAGGAGTAGGCGTCCTTAAGCCAGCGCATTTGCGGAGGCTTAATTACGCTCCCCCTCCCGTCCCCTCGTCGGGCTCCGAGAATGTCTCGTTCCAAAAGCTTATATGACCATTTTAGACGGTAACGCCGACGAAAGCTGGGTGGTGAGATGATTTCTTTTACAATACATAGGCGTTTAGTTTCATGTCTCCCGTGGCTTTGCAAAAAAAAAAAAAAAAAAAAAAACAGGCGATGAGCCACCACTCGGAATAGTCCAGTGTTTATAACAAGGTAATAACTCATCCCTTGGCCATCGCTCTTCATCTGTTTTAATATATCACTGAAAATGTGTGAGGTGTGTGCGTTTTTTTTTTTTGAAATGCTAAATATTAATTCAAATTCTGATATGAATATTGGAGGAGTCATTCATACAGACTATAATGTGACAGTGTTTTAGAGTGTGTTAAGTTTATCCGTTTCAAGCCATCTGCACTATATAACCAGATCTTGCTCACACAGCAAAATCGTGGAAAAAGCAAACAGTGAAAGCTTAATCTCAAGAGTTTCATGTGAAAAATTTACAATGCAAGATCCTCTCTCTCTTTTTTCAGAAATGAGCAGCAGTAGAAATGACAGAAAAAGGAGCTCTGAATATCTTGCTGGAATCCATGTTTAGCCACTGAGTTACTGTGTGGCAGCGTAACTGTACTGGAAGGAATGCTCCCATTAATCCCCTCTTTATTAAAGTGGCTGTGGGATGGTGCAGGTTTCTGGGCTCCCTCTTTCATTTCTTTCCACTCTATTCCTGAAGGGGCCACCACACGCCTTAGACCTGAATCCAGCTTCACTCATGCATTGACAGGTGTTGTTTGTTACTGAAATAAGGTTTCCTTGTCCCCTCTTTTTCAAATCCAGATAACAGTCACTGCACAATGCCTTATTCTTGTATAGTATCATTTTTTTGGGTCATAACCTCAGCCCTGTTAGTTTCACTGTTTCTCTGAGTATTTACCTTGACCCCTTGTGTCCCCTACGACCCCTTCAAGGCACCCCTAAGGGTACTTGCGTCCCTGGTTGAAAACCTCTGCTGTGGAGGAAAAAAAGGAGAAAGAAAGTCAAAATAAAATTACCATGTATTTTACCTGTTTGTGTTGCTTTCCTTCTCTGAATTGTAACAGTAATATTAGTAGTTATGTCACAAGTTGTGATCATCATACTCAATAGAATACATTACCTTGTTCTTGTTGTTCTTTAGATGTATTTTTACTCAAATGTACACTGAGGACACATAAATCTTTGCTGTATTGGTAAGTGTTTAAATACTTACGTTATTTACATGCCATCAAATAATTGGAAGTATGCCTTTCATATTTTAATATATTATAGGGGATTGTTGTTTATGTGAATATTTAGAACAAAGATGATGCAGAATGACAAAGTGTGAGGTTAGAGGTACTCTCTTCTACTCACGCACACAGTTTTGTGGGTGTCTGAACACCCACAGAAGCATCTGCAACCACTTGTCATTGTCCCTGCAGAATTTCAATACTGCCCATACACAGTAAACCTTTGCTTTATGGCTTAAAAGATTTGATTATGGAAACACTGTTTTTTTATTATCATTGTGCATTATTTTACAAAGGTTGCAGTGTGTTTTGCTAACTACGTCAGCCTGTACTCTCCAGCTGTGCAATATTTTTATTTAAATTGTCATCTATTATGAAAATCAGGGAAATTATATCAGTGGATACTTCATTTTAAAAAATCAGGCCATTCTTGGATGCTTACTTTAATGGCAATGTACTATTAGCAATCTGTTTTTAGTTTTTCTGTCAGTTTTGTTTTTAACAATACTTATAGTTGTAGTCTTGATTTTAAGTAAAAAGTATGTAAAACAGTATGGGAATTGTGTTGCCTTTTAAAAAGTATTTTACCCATATGTTCATTGCAAAGACCCTTGAGTGGCGTTTCATGGGAAAGTTGCCAAAAGATCCCTATGCATTAAATATAGTATCTTAGTTTGTTTGCCTTTTAAATATTATTTTTATAATTGAAAAAACATGCATCTGTTGTGCATTATGTAAAAATTACCATTACAATACCCTGCAAATTTACACTAATGCCCAAACATGGAATGTCACATTGGCTGTTAAATGACCCTCATGTACTGAAGACATTTGTATACCAGCTGTGATGAACAGTATCAAGACAAATATTTAATGATCTGCAGGCATGGGAACAAGAGAACGCATTACAGGGCCCTGTTTGTGATTGAGATTGAAAAAGACCTTTATCAAAACTCAAAATGTATCAAAAGGCCACTGCTGTAATAACAGCGAAGGCAGTTCACAATGTCCTGAGTTCTTGTCATAAATACAATATTGTTCAGTTGGACTTATCTCATAGATAAGGCGCACTTGACCCAACGGGCAACTACAGGGCTTCGTAATTAAAATGGACAACTATTTTCAGCTGTGAGCAGGGCTGTTCTTTCCACTAAGGGCAGAGCAAATAGAGCCGTCAGGTTTGTAGTGCTATGGTGATCTTTAGGCACCTCACCCATTCACTGCGTGAGACCTGGGCCTCTGTAGAGGGAATCAATCACATGACAATTACTACAAATGCAGGCTGACACGGAGCGTGTAATTTGCAGTCATTTTGACCTGAAAAATGTCGGAAACACTTCATTACTTCATACCTTTTCTCATTTCCCACTGGGAGCAATGCATAGATAGAGCGAAATGTTCAGCTCATTATTCACATGGTGCTAGGAAGGTTTTCTGATCGGGATCTAGTGAGGATCATGTGGATAAGAATAAACGATAAGAATTATTCATATATATTTTTGTAAGTGCTATAATCATGATGTATGAGGTTTTTAAATGTTTCTGTCTCACATACTCACATATACACATACACACGCTTACAATCTCACACATACACCTTATCCACAAAAAAATAAATAGGCTTGCAACATTGTCAGTAAATAAGGGTATTTCAGCTACTTTATTCTGATTTGAGACCAGAATTAACAGAGGGACCTGCTGTTTTTTGTCTTTTTTAAGCTTTCTGCAGCGTGTGGGAGGCCAGAGCAATGGTTATATGCTTAAGATTCTCTAGCTGAATTATAAAACTCTTGTGGGAAGAACATATGAATTCTTTGTGGGTAGGTATGCATGCCTTCCCAAGAGATGTTCATTCAAATGCAAATTATATTACTAGTGTAGACAGACTATGACCTGGAATTCAAACCTTGGAATTTTTGGTATGAGTGGATCCAGAGCCTTTTAATTAATTAATTTGGATAATTGATCACTTTGGTAGTAACTACAGTGTGATTTTGGGTTTGATAATCTTTTTATCTAACCACAGTCCCCACAGCTCTGTGTTGGTACATGCATATTTACCATAAAAATACAGAATTATCCTTAAATAATACTGTTTCCCCAAGAAAATGGTGATCACAACACTCACAAAAACCTTGCTGTAAATGAAAGAAAAACATTGAGCTATGCTGACTTCCTGCAAGCTTTCGCTGAATGTTGTTTTCAACCCACAATAAAGCCAATGCTATCAATTATGGTACCACGAGGTTCCATGTTGTAGCGGTTATCACATCTGCTTTATATGCAGAAGGCCCCAGGTCTCGGCCCCTGTGGAACCAACTCTTTGCATTTGGTTTAAGTTATTCTAAAACAACTTCAATGATGAAAGTTCCCTATGGGACACCCTCAGCCGTTCAGTCATGTTTTTGTATGTGTAACAGTTTGATGTAGTGGTAAGGAGCTGGTCTTGTAATCCAAAAGGTTGCTCGTTTGAGGCGGGGCATTGCTGTTGTATCCTTGAGCAAGGTACTTAGCCTGAATCGCTTCAGTAAAAACCTAGCTACACAAATGGATAACATGTAAAAGAAATGTCAAAAGCTAAGTTATGTAAGTTGCTCTGGATGAGAGTGTTTGCAAAGCAAATATAATGTCTTACAATCATAAATAGCAAAATATTCTATTCCCCTAGGTCCCCAGACTTTACTGCCAGCCCCCTTCCCTACGTCAGAGGCAGAGGTAAGCACAAAACAGCTTAGTGCTCCAAACAACATAGGAAATTTCTTTAAAATGTCTTTAAAAGTGAACCTTGCTCAGCAGACAAATAATAACTACTCTGCCTATGCAGCACTCCTGTACTAGGGATGCAGAGTGCAGCCTCAAGCCTCTACCTTCTTACATTTATTTTACCTTCTCACAGGATTATTGCTTTGTTATGTAAATGATCATATTAATCACCTGTTCATTGTTTACCTACATTACAGTAAATGTATTTTTTGTCTAAGGAACAAATCCAGACTTACAAAATTACTCCAACTTACATACCCCAGAAACCGGAATACAGAGGAATACCCACCTTGATCCATCGGCTTTTTATACATTCTTCACAGCCAATCACATTCCTGACAACCATAGAGAGCGTTAGCATCATGCTCAAAATTTTTTGATCTAGTGCTTTTTTGTTACCTTTAAGGTTTCTTTGCCGACTGAAGAGTAATAAATATGTTTTAAATTACTGGGGTTGGTTGTCCCATTGTCCCATGTGACAGTAACCCAAAATAAATTTGACTATTTTCCACAGGAAGATTTTTTTTAGATGTATGTTTTTTAAGAAGTATGATTCTGTTACAGCTTTTAATATTCCACTGAAAGATAATGAATAACTGCTGCTATGAAGCAAAACCAACATTTCAAAATCTGGCACTGGAATGAGATGATGTAAATAACAAGATGTTCATTTTTTGCATTTTCAAATTGTTTTTTTCAAAGTGTCATGTTTATCAAGGTGGAGACAGTCAGCAAAGCCTCTCCACATGAGGATCTTTCCATACATTCCAGACATGCAGGTAAGGACAGCACATGAGACACCTGTATTTGCAAACTTTCATCCCGTTGCATATGCCTTTGCATATTTGTAGCCTTTGTGTTTATTTCAAAAACATTAAAAAATGATGCCTTTGAGAAGCTGTTGTACTATGTGGCTGTGGCTGAAAGCAAAGTTGGATATTGGCCCTGAATGCTTTGTATGAACATCTGTTGAACTGTCACAAATGACCTTTCACTTTTTTTTCATGGCAGATCTAAAGTAAACATTTGAGCAAATGAGATGTATTTGCATATTCTGTTACTGTAACAAATATTACGGGAGAGGTATTGAAAATTAATTTGATGACTCTAAAACTGCTTTTTCATTATTCCAGTGTTACATTGCAATTAATCATGCTTCCATGACTGCATGAGATTGCACAGAGGTCCTTAATAACTTGTCACATTCACACGGGTTGAGGTGTTGACTTAAACAGATACCCTGCAGTTGCACTGCTACTGAGTCTGCCGATGGAGAAATGAAGTAGACACATGACATAAGTCCAAGCTGAGCACAGGCAGACTGCATTATCACGTGGTCAGGGAAACTTCATATGTCGAATTATTGACGCTAATTACCTAACACAAATCCCACGATTTCCTCAGTTTAGTGGATCTAATCTTATTTCAGGTTAACTTATTATATTTGAACTGCACTTGAATGCTAATTGACTATAATTGCGTTGCTGCCAACTCAGAATGATGAAGGCCAACAGTAACATAATTATTGTTACTCCTTCAGTTTCCATGCTTTCTTGGTTTTCTATTTAGCTGCATGTGGCCAGTGTGAATGAATCTTAGGGATTCACATGCGCTTTTGCAGGCCCCTTTTGCAGTCAAACCTTTTGCAGAGAGACAGTTTACCTTCAATTCTCTATCCTTTTCAATCCTCCTCTTGTAGCTCTTTGTGACGTCATAGTGATGTCATAATTCTCTCTGTGCATCTTGTTGTAAGCCATGTTATTATTACATCACCTTTCTTCATAGTAAGCATCCTTATCCAGGGCACCTCATGTAACTTTTTACATTTTATCCATTTAAAAATTTTGAATTGGTCATGTACCTCGCTCAACAGCGTACAACAGCAGTGAGGTCTGAGCTGCAACCCTTAGCTTTCATGCCTGGTTCCCTTGCAAACTAGCATGTGAGATGTCTCACTTTTTCTTCTGTTGAAATTTTAAGTCTTTGAGATGTCCATATTATAGGATCAAGAAATATGTAACAAATGATTATAATAACCCTGATCTAAATCCTCATCATTATAATCATAATCATCATAATCATTATCATCATCATAATCATCATCATGACTGGGATTAATAGAATGGTTTAGTGTAAAGACATGCATGTGCTGTGCTGGGCCATTTGTTTCTCTGAGCTCTGGCTGGTAGCTGGGCAGGCCAGTAGCAAAACTACAGATCTGGGAATAGCCCCAGTTGCATCTTTACCATTGTCATCCAGGCAAGTTCTTCAACATGCGCTCTGGAGTCATAATTTTAAAAAGTCATGCACACCTCTAATGATGGTTTTTAATGACACCTGGGATATAAATGTGTTGAATTTAAAGCCTCACTCCTCCCAGCGAATCTGCCACACATGGTCCTCAGGGTGCGTCAGATGCAATGTCCAGATGCTTGCTCTGGATCCAGATGTGGTCCTTTAGTTAATTGGACACAGCTGATGCCCCAAAGTGGCTGCTGGCCAGACTTGTCCATTCATTGATTCACGCCGTAGAACCATAGCCTCACATTTCACTGCATTGGCAACACGTCCGGGAGACCCAAAGAAGGGGATAATTTTACATAGTCCTTCTTCTTTTTATTTAGATTTCTTAATTTTAAAAAGCAGATTACTTGAAACATGACTGTCTGTACTGTGACTAAAGAATTGGAAAGGGAGAGAGGGGCAGGCCTGCTTGATTTCCTGTTGGAAGATATGTATTGTTATTACAGATTAATCTGTCTATTTTTAGAGGTGCTGTTTCCCTCATTAACCCAGTGTTAGCAGAGGTGCTACAAGCCATTTGATCTCTGTGAACAATGGTAACAAGGTCACAGAAAGTAAAATCCATCTCTTGCCCCATGTCTAATACCTTTGCCTGTTGCTAATCGAAATGGAGCTGCCCGTTGAGAAGCACACTATCAAATAGGCACACCTTTAAAAAGCTGTATGTTGCTTGTTGAAATGGACACACCCTTATCCCCCCTTGCTTCACACTCTACCCACTTAGTGTAATTTTTTTTAATGTATGTGGTTTATATGTGTAGTTAAATTAAACATTACAATACAACTTAAAATAGCTTTTTATAACATTTTGGACTGCCTACCAGAGATGTGTGGCTTTTAAAGTTTTGAGATGTGACCAAGGAAACTGTTCTCACATCAGGGGGCATTGCATTTAGGTCTATCTGTTTGTCGCTTTGCCAAACTTCACTCCCTGATGTACACTGCTGCACATACTGGACCAGTAGGTGGCAGCAAATGTGAACGTTCTTGTTTGGACAAGAGGGATACTTAGTGCCTCAAGACAAAGTTGTACCAATGTAGCTATGAAGCTTCCCTGTCCAGTAAGTCCAAAAAGTGAATGTAGTGAGGAGGCAGCATGAAGCCTCCTTTACACAGATGTAGCACCCCATCCTAACAACAGAATAAATAACTGAGGAGATCTGACAGAGCAAAGTTGCATTCAAAATTTGGGGTCCTGGACTACAGTCAAATCAAACACCATCTTGTCCTCTTGTATGTAATGATTCAAAGCAATCATGAAGCCTGTTAATGTCAATACAAGATAAAATAATGCATTAAATGTGCTATTCAAAACTGTGATCTTTGAGTACATTGAAGCCTACAGTGTGGACAGGCATTCTTACGTGTTATTATTGGTCAATAGCTCAGTCTTTGCTCACTGAAGATTATCTACAAATTTTCTCAAGATTTTCTCAAAGATGGTGAGGTGTGCAAGAAGATATACTGCTAAATTGAACGTGTGGTGCATGGAGGACCTATGGATCAGCAAGGCCACCCTGCACTCGACCACCCTGCACGTTCAGGACAAGACTACAAACATGGAGGTACATCTGGAGTGGGGAATCATTCAGGGCACATTCCACTGACACTCATATAGAGGGTTAATCATTCTCCTTTACTGACACTTCAGTGTTTGGTAAGTGGAGTGGAATGCTCTCTATTTACTACAAATGGAGGCTACAGTTTATGTGCATACACACTCACACATCTATAAACTTTATACATGTTGACAGGTGATATTAGAAAGCTCCTGAAATATTATCAGTAACATTGATGCTAGCTTCTTAAATGTTTTTTTTTATTATTGCTTCCTGTAACTCGACTGATTTCGCTGATTCGTCTTATGCATTCTGTAGGATATTTGCACAGCTTGAGTTTTACAGAGTAATCAAGGGTACAGCAGCATTGTTCCGCCTCTTATTCAAACCCACCACCCACAGGTACAGAGTTCACCACTCCTGTCCCTGTGTTAACACACTAGCTCTACATTTTCCAACATCTACAAGGCAACCACAATATAATAGTGCTCACTATTATCCATTATTAATACTCATTATTCATTCTATTTCTGTCTTGTCTCTTGTTAATAATGGTGTTTGTGTGTGAAAGTTTTAGTATTTGAAAAGGACGAGTAAACAGAAATGAGTCATTTCTCTAAAAATGTGATAATCAGCACAAAGATGATCTTTGGAAATAGTTTGTGCGTGTGTGTGTGTGTGTGTGTGTTTGTGTGAAAAATTGGAATGCGTTTTGAATAATGTCTTTTATAGACAACATTGAAAATGCTACCACTCTAAATCTTGATAAAGAGCCTCAATCTCATGTCTGACATAAAACCTGAGGTTTTACTTTAAAAAAAAGAAAGGATGGCTAAATTGTGTTTTTATAGGCAATCTACTCTGTGGGTTGCAATTGTGCTTTCAGCTGCAATTACAGTGATGGTGTGATGGGAGGACAGATCCAAACAGGCATTTATGATAGCTTTCATATCCCCTTGTCTTCTTTCCAGTCATCTGCAAACAGAAGTGTATGCTTTTTTATTTAGTCATACACTATATGTATACTGTTGAATGGCTGTGGCTGTTTTTTAGACTTTTCCATTCCACCTCAAATACCTGCTGTGTATGGAGTGCCAACAACCAAGATAATGCCAATTTTAAAATAATGAAATGTTCTGCTTTAATCTGATTTGAAAAATTTATATTTATGTTGCAGCAGCTTTAGTCTAAAGCATTGGAGGCAATGAGTGAGAACTTGGGAGGACTTAGCCAAAGAGGGGCAGCACACAGATGGATCATAGGCTGAGAGAATAGTGAGAAAAGAAGCCAGAATACGTTAAAGAATGCTGTACATATAAAAATTAATGCGTTTCCTATTTCCAATAATTTTCAATCACCTGGATTTTTGTCTGGAAAGAAACTCCGCAGTTACTGACATAACTGCAGGGTTCGTGTTTAGTCAGGCAGGTTTGTGCCAGAGAGGTTGATACAGTGCTGCAAAGCTTGGACTGAGCAGCATACAACATACAATTTTTAGAACTCTTCAAGAGTAGCACTTGCATATATTTGAACTGAATGGTTTTGGAGATATGAAGATTTAAATAGGGTATCAAGTACATTTGGAGAAATACTTGGAAACAGTCCCTACAAATGTTAAGGTTTACTTAAAGATTTAAGCCTTGAGTTAAGCCTCACTGCTAACATTTTAATGCTGATTAGTTATGACATTTCTGCACATTTTCAAATATATATTTTTGTGCTGTTCAGACGTACAGGAAATGACACATAGATAACATTCTGTCTGGATTTAATGACAATGAAATTAATTTGGTTCAGTCATCTGTAGAATTGTTCATGGACAGTATACAATTGAAGGTGCTTGAAATATTGAATGATATAGGCCTAACATGTACTGTAGCTCCTGTACATTTTATGGTAACAAAATTATGGATAAAATTTTCCATTAAAGAAGATCCAGTAGTAAGTATCATAGTATAACTCTGTCACTGTGCCTCTCTCAGGAGTTTATATGGTATTTGCTTTATGTCTATGGCACATAGTTGATGCTGTAAAAATTTTAAAATGTTTTGTTATTAATATTATATATTATTTTAAATAAATGTAGATGTGACGTTAACACAGAACATACACTGTGATTTCAAGCTTAGTCTTCCACAAAGAAAAGGAGCCGTAAAAGTGAGTTAGATCTCAGATAATCTGTAACTCCTGCTAACTGCAGGTAGAGTTTTGACCATTTCTCTTACTTCATCATTTACAAGTGCTTTTAGAGATGTGTTATTATACTGTGGTCAGAAACACAGGGCCAAATTCTGATTCTGAGGTGCTGAGTGAAGCATACCAACATTTCCTTGAGCACATGACAAGTGTGTAAGTCTATGGCAGTGGTGCTCAGAAAGCATAGAAAAAAACCCTCTTCAAACTAACCCGGTTCCTCAGACTTGTGTGTTCTGTCTGTTATCAGATATGATGACTTCGTCCATGTTTTTGCAGACTAACCACTAGCTGATTTGAATTGTACTTTTTAACTCTTCAGTGCTCACATTGTTAAGAGATTATGAAAGATTTCACTAATAGAGACTTGTTTTATGGTTTGCCAATCTTACTCTTTGTTCCTGTATTTTATATTTTGAACTACATTAGTGTCAATGCAAGTGCAGTAAATTTCTATGGATAATGATAGCTGTCAAATTCAGTACATAAATGATCAAAATAAAGATTGCAGCTGTGCATAATATGCCAATATCTTTTGCTTTACTAGTGTATTATCAGGTTTAAAGGTCACACAAAGTAGACAAAAGACATCAGCTGCAGGAGACAATTGTGCTAATATTACGCTATTGTGTCAATAACTCAGATATGGGAAAGCCTGAGCAGTATTGTTAGGAGATACCACATTGATTGTGCAGTTAATGGTGTCTGAGAGAGTGTGGCACAGACTAAAAGGTCAAGAGTGAACTCTCTGTTAAAGGTTGTGTCTTACACCTCATCCATTTACATGATTACTACAAGCATGTTATAACTGAAGTAGGTTTTGTATGACTGTATTGTATCTCTGAATACACTTGAAATGGAAAAACTTCGATGGCAGCACTTCCTGAATAACGATAGCAAACCTGTGCCAATTCCTTGACTTTAAAATGCTCAAATCTGAGGAAGAATTTTGTAATTATGTGTGTTTATTTGGTCGTTGCTGTACTGAAGGATAACGGGATGTTTGCCAAATTAGACGGCAGGCGTTTGGGGAAATTTGGTTTGTACGCATATCTCGTGCGTGGCTTCGTGTAGATCATCCCATTTTCACTGCAAAAAGATTAACCGAAAAGAAAGCGCAACACAAATGACTCATCTCGAAGTTAAACCCCGATTTTTTTCTTCAAACGGACGTATCACCATAGAAGCTATTATGGTTGTCGAAATTCGCCTTATAGCCATTAGGTTACATAATTTTAACGAACGTGACATTTCAATGAATGATGGGTGGTGACTCCAAGTCTGTTCAGCCACTGCACCTCTAATCCGTGGTTCAGACTGTAAACTGAATGAAGCCCAAAGTGTGCCCCTAATGTAGTGGAGCTGTATAATGATTTCAACCACGGCAATCATATACATCTTCATACAAGTTGTTTCTGAATATAAGTCAGACAAATATGCATTTATATTGTACATATTTATATTTAAATGATCGTTTTACATTCGATGTTTTACAAGCACGTCTACATGCTAACGAGTCACCAGTTGTATGAAAAATCATTAAAGTTTCACAGCTGTGCGAATCTGTATGAATGGTTTCTGTGGAAATATTGTATTTTTTAATTGTACGGTGCTATTGTTTTCTAAAAAAAGAAAATATATAATCATTTTATTGTTCTATATAACTTTAATTCGGTTGCTTCTATCTATTAAATAGACGCTAGCCTCTAGCTACTGTTCTAAGTGTGGTAGACTCAGGGCCTAATTTTGCATAACAAGTTGCAACGTATGCCTTAAAAATTTGGACAACAAGAAAATACCTTGAGTAGCTTTACACAGCATTCTCCAGTTGTGGCCATTTACTTTACCAGCCCGGTGCCAACATGCAATTTTCTCTACTTGTCAAAAAATTTGTAATGTTTTAATCGAAAGACTTCTCCGAAACAGTAACGATAAACAACACTTTTACGCTTAAGAGAATGGCCTCGATTCGGTTTTCGTGGTAAAGATTAAAATGAATAACACATACAACACTTGACCTCGACCAAAACAGAAAACGGTATAATATAATACTAATTAATCGACATGAGTAACCATTATTGATCTAAAGTTACTTAATTTAGTTTTAAGCAATGGACCCCGTGCGGAGGGACATCTACGACGTTTGGACATACTGTCATTACATCCCTTGGCTCCTCCGTATTGATTGGCGTTTGAAGGTCAATAGTTTCGAGTCTGCATTTGCTGTGGATTTCTCTTTTAAGACAACTCGTTTACATTGAGTGATCTTCGTTTCGTCCTGTTGAACTGTTGCATACAGAAAGACTTCAACTTCAGTGCTACTTTCTTTCACCAACCACCGAACTCATGAAGTGTGATAATGAAAAGTAACAGTATCTAATTTAATAGCACAAAGTTCAGGACAAACCTCAATGTGTTTAGATTACGCAGAGATCACAGCCTCATTGGAGACAGGACACAACAATCCAATTTCTTACAGTAATTAGGAAATTTACTAAGGTTTTTTTTTAATCGTATTCAGACATTTTGTCGTCTGAGCGGTTCCATTACAATTTGCTAAAACGGGGCATATGGGAAATTGAATCTCCAGTGGCACGCAATAATCAAAAATAAAGAGGTTTTCATTTCGTCATAGCTACCTTTAAAGCGAAAATCTGTGTAATATATTTCAAGGTAGAACTTGTCCATTACTTGTTGATAACACTGCTCTTAGTATGGTAATGGAATATTCAATTGAACCACGAAATTTTGACCAGCAGTAACTGTTATATCCACTGCTAAAATGGGAACATAGCATACGTTATTGGTAAATGGTATTTATCGTATTTTAAAATCAAAGATAAACAATCAGAATCAAATTAACTTTGTCGTTAGCTCTCAGACTGTGATGTCATTAAATTAATTCAGTCTCTATACAAGTAATTTGGTTAGCCCTAATTTGGTTATTACTAGCCTATACAAAAATTGAAATGTCTATTCAAGGTAACCATTTACGTGCCATATTTTTCCGCGTGACTTTGTATTAAAAAATACATATCTGACATAAAGCGTCATCTGCTGTAGTTTATTTAAACAAATTAACATAAACACATGCAGATATTTTCCAATCACCTTTTGTATACAGTATAATTGACTTGCTTGGTTCGTTTCTTTTAGATTAATATCATTTTTACAAAACACGTTGCACTCATGAAGCATGCGGTTTTCTACAAAGAACAAACAAACAAACACAAACAATCAAAACAAAATACTCCAGGTCAAGCATATTAAAGGACAGTTGTTCTAATACAAGACCGTCGCCTCTGACCTTGCCTTTTCTGCGCGTTATACGGTAAAAACACATAGGAGCAGTATAAAAGTTTACATACAACTATCAGAAATCTTCTTTTACCGTTGTTTTGAATCCCAATAAGTTTTAGGTCAGTTTTATGAATTTCCCGATCCAACAACAAAAGTTACTTTCAAATAGTCTTAGCAAGCAAGAGGAAAATGCACAATTGTTCCTTTGTCGGTTTCGTATGTACAATGTTGCAATGATTCAAATGTCTTCATCACTGCGAAATCCAAAAAAAACATGGATACTTAAATTGCTGTGCAAGTTCATAAGTAAACACATACAACCCGCATAATCCATTTGAAAATGATTGCAACTAATCCAGTTTTGCTTAGTTGTTGTTGTTGTTTGCGTCATTCGTAGGTCCATAGGTCCACGAGTAACCGAATCTGGTTTAGTTCGTCAACTGTTGTACTGGCAAGCGTTTAGGCTCGAACCGGGACTTTGCAACCCACTGTATCCAAACGTAGGGTGCTGCTTTGATTTCAGTCTGAGCGTCGCCAGGCTTGAGTTACAAGTGTCTCTGTACACACTGTAAGGGCCGCCAGGGGGTCCGTACGGGCAGGTGGGCGAAGACATGGCGGAATTGATAGAGGAGCTGCTTATGCCGTTTAGATTGCTGATGTTGTTCAAACCCGAAGCTGGCATGCCAGGTACGGCGCTATGTCCCATGCCGGACGCCATACTCATCGAAGAGATGGAGTTCGGGGCCGAGAACATAGACTGGGAAGTGAGCGGACTCATTGAGTTGAAGAAAGTGAAGTTCTTGGTGGACAGCGGGGCCGGAGCCAGTCCTTTGTTTGTCCAGTTGTTGTAAGTGTAGGCGGGGTACATATCATCGTACGGCTGCATCAGACCGCTGAACTGGGGCAGGTAGCTGTTCTTACACAAGTCCATCTGTTGATTGCGCTCACGCTTCCTCCATTTGGCCCTGCGATTTTTAAACCACACCTATACAATAAGGAAAGGAGCAATGATGCATCAGAAACAACTTTAACAACAATACTACTACTACTACTACTACTAATAATAATAATAATAATAATGCCTTGAATTGGGATTGTAGCCTATATTTTATTTCGATAACCGCAGAACTATAGGCGACGTCATGGAAACAGCAAAATAAATGACAAAAATAAATACAATAACACAAACACAATTTGATTATTAAAAAAAAAGCTGCATTGTATTACATTTAAAAAATGTTGCGACTCTAACGTGATCTGCATCTGAAATTGTATTTTCATGAAACAGGTTAGGCCTACTGTGTGAATAACTGTACAACAAATAAACAAGTGAAACTTTGTCTTTCAAGGTCATTTAAAGTAAATAAAAGGCACGGATTTTCTAACGACAAGGGCGTACACCCTCTAACACCACACATGTAAAATATAGTCTATATTTAGATGCACCTCGTTATCATCTTGTGTACACAGGTGTCTCCCTCGACTTAAAGGCAAGTTTACCGTCGCCATTTTGAGAAAATGGTAAACTTACGATTATGATCCTGCTTTCCGTTGTGCATATTGACCAAAGTAAAATTACAGAAGCAAATCCCACAGAACAAGAAAATGCAGTAATGGCTATATCAAGACAGTCTGCATCATCATGTTTTCTCTCGAACAGAAGAGTCTAGAAAGTGAGCTCTCGCTGAATAAGTTCATGTACGTTAGATGGTTATTGATATGACTACATGTGTTGCATCTTGTTAAAATGCATCTTTTCATACATTCGATTTTGGAATTGTTATCGTTGCATTGAAATTTGCTTCCAGTAAGCATATTTTCCTAAGCATATTTTCCAATGGCCAAGATATAAACTTACTGGACCACAAACGTTAATATTATTTAATACTGCTCCAAAATAGAAACAGAGGTCTTTTAAGATTTGTAAGAAACATTACTAAAGATGTCTGTAAATTAACATCAAACCAGAGGAAGACACCTATCAAATCATTTATTTGAACGGGTCTTTTCTTAATACGGCAGTCGGTCTTTCGGACCAAATCCACATATACAAAATTAGTTTAAATGCTCTGAAATTCTAAACTAGCACTTAGAATCAATTACCTAAGAATAAAATATACCACAATGGAAACAAATGTGAAAAACATGTACGAAAACAGTAGAGTGCATAAAGGTGAACATGTATATCATATTGCATTAAAATATAGCCTACAGATTGAAGGCGGTCCACTTCTTAAGATACAATCACTTACGCATACCTATCACGGGAAGTGATATAATGAAAATAAAAATAATAGCAAGTAATTGATACAATAATAATAGGTGATGAACTAAAGATGGTTTTCCTTTAAGCCCAGTTTTCTTCTTCCTGATCTTCTTCCTCCTCTTTCCGGGTATAAAGGTAATATTTTATTCAGCGAACTACCTTCTGCTTAGGCTGTTATGGCTGCATTGGTACCCGCAACCCTAAAATTTTTTACATTTCAGAAAATTCCTCCTTCATCCTCCTCCATCCAGCGTATGTGCTTGATACCCCCCTTCTCCGAAAGCAAATGGTGAGTTCAGCATCCGCTAAAGACAGAAGGCTAAACTAAATCTCCCTGGTTTTAAAAACCCATTAATATTGTTAGTGGCGGGTAATTGAACTTATTCGAACTGAATTACACAGTGGGTTAAAAACAAATGAATTGTATGCACCAAAAGGGAATTTAGATATTCCCACCCACCAAAGTTTACCGCAGCCTTTACTAAAGAAATGCTAAAATGAGGCAGCTTGACAAGATTTTTGTGGAACGAGCCTGTAACTCGAGGACACGAAATTTATCAGGTGAATTAGAGTATTACTTGTGTTTTGGTACAAGCTCTGTGGAAAATAATTGATTGTTTTCAGTTATCACGATTAAATCCTGCAGTCTAAACTTCAAGACATTTTCAAGCCCCGTCAGTAAAGTTTGAAACAGTATTTTGTGTTTTCGTCGTTGAATGTATACTGATTGCCGTCGTGTTACACTCTATACAACGTTTTCCTGAGTCTCGGTCCTCTCACGGTCGACTTACCCTGACCCTGGCCTCCGTGAGGTTGGTCCATACGGCGATCTCCTCTCTCGTGCTCATGTCCGGGTAGCGGTTACGCTGGAAGGTGGCCTCCAGCTCCTGCAGCTGCTGGCTGGTGAAGTGAGTGCGCTGTCGCCTCTGCTTTTTCTTTTTCGGGTCGTCAGCGTTTCCATCGTCACTTCGGTGCTCCACGCTCCTTTCTTTTTCTGAAGAACAACCGATAGGTTATACACGTTATCTTCCCACAGCCAAGCTTGATATCACATAGTCGAAATGTAGTATCGGGTAAAGAAACAGCTTCAAAATGGAAACATTCCGACCAAGGTAAGAGTTGATCGTGTACAAGTCCAAATTACCAAATCCAACTTTTTCTCACAGAATAAAACAGATTTCAGAGATGATTCAATGATTAAATATTCACCCACCGTAATGTTTTGTTAATGTAGTTTTAAGTAACTAAAATACTGACCATATCATGTCAACGACGATTCATGACTGAGATTTTTAAAGTAAGTCTAAAAGCGGTCATTGTGAAATGCGTTATGAATGATATTCATTTAGTAACAAAGACAATCTACAACTGTACCAAGTACTCAAGACTCTTAGAGACATCACGTGCTACAGACTAGTTAAATATCAACATATATAGGCCTCGGGTCCAGTATTGGTTTACCATTGATTTTTTGAAGATCAGTTCGACTTTTTAATCTCACAAGTTCTACAGTGCATACCTTACGCTAAGTATCTAGCCTCTTCAGTAATTTGCAAACACAAACGCTTAACACTCAGTGTGGTGAAAAATACAAACATAGGCCTATATAAGGTTTTAATCAGAACCTGAAAAGACAAATTTAAAAACACAACAGGTTGCAACCGCAGAAGGCCGCACAAATTTATCCTATTTATTTTTTTCTGGGTAAACTGCATCATTTTTCACTTTTGAAAACGTTTTAATCGACTACTGCAATTCGCAATACAATTGCGCCTATGGTAAATAAGCAACATATACCCTGTGGAAAAATTTAAAAGTACAATATCCTTCACATTTCTAGTCAGTAAAACCGCCGGAGAAAGAAATAAAAATGTAAACAGGACAGGCTTATTGCTTCAATGTCTCCATGTACAATACGTATCAGGGAGAATCGGAAATGGGACAGCATACGAAGAAAATGTTTTTAATATCCAGGTTGAAATTTTTTATTAATTTAATTAAATCTGCATGCTCATTTTAGAATAGAATATATCTTAGAATATATCTTTATTGTCCTGGTGGACAATAAAGATATATTCTATTCTATTCTTCTATTCTATTTATATGTCATGGAAGGAAACATTGTAAATTGTAAAGTACTTCAGAGCGCGTATAAATGCTGGAGCATTCAGTGGAAATTAACTTTACACTTCATTAGAAAGTACAAAACTATAAACGCTTATAAGCATGGGAGTGTGCCTTTTGTACGACTGAATAATGTGACTCCACGACGATTTGGAAATTTGAATGGTACATGCGCATGCTACGACTTTGCAGTCAGAAATGTCAGCCTTATTTACAGTAGCTCAAACTCACCCTTGGATAACTTTTCTTAACAAACCGCAATACGCAATACTTACATGCTTGTGATAGTAAATTACTATTTTCAGACGCTAAATGTAAGCTGTGTTTTTGTAATAAAAGTGGCAAACATTGCATTCTGGTTATCACTTAGATTATTCAGTACGACTGCTGTAGCTGCAGGGGAAATCAATCAGATTTGATGGAGGCCTTTCTTCGTGACTGTTCTCTCGGCTCTCTCACTCATGCAGGCTATCGGTGCATACAGTTTTCGTTTTAAAACAGGGCTGCACTCATAACAGAACAGCTGAAGCGTGTTACCGGAATAGGTGGCATCAATAACAGCACTGAAAGAAAATGAGGTAATACAGTATTATTACAGTGATTGTTGTACCTGCTATTTCAGTATCTGATGATTCGCTGCTTGAATTTTCTAATGTTTCTCGCGTGCCGCTCGAAGTTCTCGGCAAGTGAAAGGTAGAAGCCATGTCGCGCGGCGGCGGGGGTCTCGCCGCCTCCGGAATTCTGTCCAAATTCATTCCACCTTGAAAAGAATGATGCTGGATTAAAGTAGTCAACCCTGCATATGCGAGCTTTAACGTGTTTTTTGAAATATTCCTTTTCTGTCAAAACAGTCGTGAGAAAAATTTGCCTTAGAAACCAGGATTTTTTTGCTGTCAGATTTCCACAAGAATTTTCCTTAGTATAGCAGCATTGCTCTTTCGTGCAGCAATGATAAGGCGTACGCTTTCGGTTTCTCCAGAGGAAAATGTGCTCAACATGATCGAATGGAAAAGCCAGTGTTAGAACCATGGGTAGATCCACCCATCCTCCGCATTAAGCCTCCCTGATCTCCGAAGGAGTCCCACCCACAAAGTACGATCGGCCTAATCTGTCTGCAGGCAAAGTACTTTCAGGATTTGTCTCAGGGGAACGCATGAGGCAACTCCGCTTTCTGTTGCATTGGAAACTTCGGCGGAAAATGGGCCCTTTATACGGGCATGTTTGAAAAAGGCCTACCCGAAGTGCATTGGGCAGCTGGGTGTGCTTGTATACACACGCACACAATGTATATGTCGGATGTTAACTGAGCTGAATAAACACTTCCAATAGGCCTGCCCTGTTGGGTTTCAGTGTTAAAACATTCGTGTAAAATACAGCAATCCATACCAGAATGGATATACAGGAAAATGCACGGCTGACAAATGAGCAGAATGCAATATTTTCATTAAATATGTCTCCAGCAGTCACTTAAAGTGAACATGTCTGCACAGTTATATACTGTAACTACCATAATCTTAATGAGGCGTAATAGACAGGTACTGTGCATGTGCAAGAGCCCAACAGCCTGTGTGCTCACGCAAATATGTAAGCGACGTGTGTGTGTGTGTGTGTGTGTAACTGAGAAAGACAGAGAGAGAGAGAGAGAGAGAGAGAGAGTATCCACAGGTCACATTAAAACAACTCTGTAGAATCGGTCTACTCTACATCAAAGGTCTAATTACTGACGTATAGCCAAACAATTTTACAGAGCTATTTCCGGTTTCATTATTTCAATCTGCAATGCCTGAAGTTAATATTTAGCCAAATACTTACTTGAGATAAACATAATTTGATTATTGTGCCCTTTATGTTATCTTTCCTGCTTTTCGTAAAATGTTACATTCTAACCATCTACGTTTTTGAAATTGCATGTATAAAAATATAGTCACAACAGAATATTTTCCGTAATTAATAATATTCTATATATTTCTTGGAAAAACATTTTATGCCACCGGTATGTTAATATACTGAATATATAAGGCTTATGTAGATGGTACAACCATGTCTGCAGAAACCTAACTCTGTTTAAAAACTCAATATTGTTCATTTTGTTTCAATAGCTATTTAATACACGAGGACTTTCTTACTTGTATGATAAACTCACCTATAAATTAAACAGAGGCTAATTTCAATACCGACACCAATCACTAGTACGGTTAAAAAAACCTTAATGTAAAATATTATTTAAAAAAATAATGCGAGATTAAATTGAGAGACTTCAGAAATTGTTTATGATGTTTTATGATACATTAACTGTTTAGTTTTCATTTACATCTCCTTAGGCCTATGTAATTGTAAATGAAAGTTACTTGGCGTGTCTTTCATTTATAATTTACCAAAAGTGTTGTATTACAATGTAGTCCTAATTATTACAATTTATTACATTTTTAAGAATGACATTTTAATTATTTGTGCTTTTTGCATAAACTGATTATTTTCAATGTAAGACTTAACAAAGGTATAAGACTCGTTATTCTTGACTAATGTTCAACTTGTCAAAAAAATGTATTTTCCGCCCCGCACTTAAACCTATGAGTGCTCTGTGTCACTGTGAGTTGTTTGGGTAGAAGCCTATACTTGAATGAATACTGCAGGGTTACACTTAGTTTTATTACAGTGTAATTATACCGCTGCGCTGTACTTGTTTCATCTCGTAGCATTGAAAAAATCACGGATAAATAAAAATACAGTTCCCTGTTGCATATGATGCTATATTCAAGATTATGTACTAGTCAATATTAATTATCATTGTAGTAATTATTAATCAAATGGAAAACATTCCGGCTCTTAAAGCCAGCAAAAGGGCTAGTTGTGATATACAAACAAATGTTGTCCTCAGTATTTTCTTTCTTCAAGTATTTGCGCGTGTTTTAACTCAAGCTTTTTTTGCTATCACATTCCCACATTAGGATTGCCTGTAAAGTAGCGTCGCCTACTGGCGGGAAATTACTTCGCTGATGCAAAATAAGTAACACCACCCGTTGCAAGTTTGTAGTTTTGGTAGCAAACCTCCAACCCCTTCCGTTAAGCTTTTATCCAAAAATCAATTACAACATACCCGCCCAGTCCGTATTAAAGAAGGCCAGACGCGGCGCATTAAGTCTTAAGTACAATTTAACCATATTTATGCATTTTTATTAGTTTGTAAAAGAGTTTGTCAAATGTCTGGCGCTGTAAAAACCTTAAGGAAACCTGAACTGTGTCAGGTAATATATTAATTATGCTGCTAAAGATAATATTCTATTAACGTCTTTCATCTGCAGGAGTTTTACAACTATGTTCTTTCATTTTAGATGACGTGGCAATAATAGTCTTTGCAGGACTTTTAAGGAAGAACCTAAAAACCCCTTTTGAATTCCAAAACTCCTTCAGTGTATCCAGTAAAAGGATGATATACATGCTTTCAGATGACAAAATGAAATAGAGAGTAACTGGAAAGGAATAGAGCATGATAGTATACACGATCAAAATAATATTGATTATTTTCGCGTGAGTCACAGTTGGATTGGCAGCTACAAATCGGGGCATTGTGGGATATTATGTATTTTCACAACTCAGGCTGGCTGTAATGCTTATGAATAATTAATTCATGAAGGCAACTTGGCATGAGTTGGTCCTGCCTTTCCGTTGTCACATCGTGAGTTATGTCACAGGCGCCAGTCTCGCTCTTTGGGCCACTAATGACATTTAACATTTGACATGGGACCTTGTCAAACCGGTATAAGCCTCGCTTTAGGCCCATTGAACAAAGCAGTCGTGCAATCTCTCAACAATCTTTTTTCATTCATTTGTTCCCCTTCCATGCCAAGGTAATATAATATTATTCAAATAACTATATCACTTTTGTTCAAAGCCCATTTCGCCAATACCGTTTCTTTGGGTCGCAAAGGCTGTGTTTGCACGGACTGGGTTTAAGAAAAGTTATTTCATAGGCAATTTATCTGATGTTACTCTTCTTAAAATTGGACGTCACATCATCTAATAATAATAATTTGTCAATGTTAAGCTGTTCGTTTGCCTGTGATGAACCAAACATATGCTATGTGACGTTTCCAGAAATTAAATGTCAGTATTACAGTGTTCATTTTAATTGAACATTAACCATTTTATGAACGACCTGTTACTCCTGAGTTAATGATATTCTGAACAGGTTTTCGTGGTTCACACATCAGGTAACCTTGAGACAGGTACACAGTTGCAAACTTTATTATTTCCAGCCTAAAATTGCATGTAAGAGTTTTAAGTAGTTACCATAATTTGATACAGTTCTGATTTAAAAACTAAGCACCAGAACGTGTTAACTCGTGCCAGAAGTGTAGCTTCTGAAGTGCTTTTCAGCCATCAGAACCTCCACCTTAGAACTGGGTGATCTATGGTGACTGAAAATAGGCGCGAAAAAAATGTATGAAAATCTCTAACTCATTTAAAGCCGAATTGTCACAATTGTCGGAGTATTTTAAAACGGAAAGATAAACGGTCATGTAAATCACGTAAAACAATATTTGCTTTTAACCCATTACTCAATTGTATGCATGGCTTTTTGCATTGTGGTTAGATAGAAGAGATCCCCTTCAAGGATTTTCTCAGCGATTCTGGAAAAAAAGATCGTTCTTGAATCAATTTGTGTAATTCTTTCCTCCCCTGCTTCTTCTTGGTCTTCGTGGTTAAAGGCTATGGCTATAAACATATTACCTTGTAGGCTTTGCAGTTTGATGTCTACCACAAACTGATCACCCTTTTTGTAAGTTATTGGAAAATGTTTTTCTTGACTACGACTATTTTTTTATCGCTGTGTTCATTTCAAAATACTTTTAAGGCCCATAAAACCAGTAGATGGATTTTGTAGCAAGCATGTTCATTGGGAGAGATAATACCTTATATTCAGGCAGTGTGATATATTTTTCGAGGAAAAAAATCCATATTTCTGCAGTCAAAACGCCTTAAGCGCTCTGATGTAAACATGCAGCGACAGCAAATCTTTACTATGTAAAGAAATGCCAAAAGATCATTATCATTATCATTTAAAAGACGTAATGTTATATCGGGCAGTAAACATGTAAACTGTTGTTTCATAAAAAGGTACCTAAACTACTGCTAGGATTTGTTCCCAAAAATACACATTTATGATTCACTTATGGTGGTTACTGGCACTCCCTTCAAAAGGAACAGCAAAAACCGTTTTTGCATGGGCTTTTTTTGCATGGGTTTGTTAAATTCGCAAGCCGCAAATTGTCGGCGGCTTCGATTCGAAGCTATCTCGTTGTTTTCACACGAGGAGGTAATAGCTTGAGCTTCAGCAAAACGAAAAAAGGCGTAACAAAATAACTTCGGACGCCTCGAGTGCATTTTAGATGCTAACGTTAATGAAGTATCATGAGTGGTGCGGTCACACTTCCCTGTGGTCAGGCTTACTGCTGCTGTTTCTGACGCAGAGCTCTCGCAGGTGGTAACCAGGGAGATCCTCGCCAGCTTGATGAACTCTCTTGACAATTGTTTGAATTACATGACAAGGAGTGAGGATATGCACGTGCACTTAAGACCTGGACCTTATTGCAGTGCCACCCTCTCTGTTCTTTGAATCTGGCCTGTGTTTCAGTTCTGGAAATGAAAGCCTGATCATTGCGCGAAGAAACGATTGCCACATAACTGTCCAGCTGGTGATGTCATAACTAGGGTTTCTATGTACATGCTACTTTGTAAGGCTAAGGTATTTTTCGTAAACTGTATGTTAGAAATCACCGGATTAGAAAACCGGTACATCGACCGGGTGTCGTATGTAGAACAGATTGATGTGGCAGAATTTGCACAATAATGCTTTACGCAGCAGTTAAATTGGATTCTGTTCTGAGAAGTACCTTCCTACTCGACAGAAGTAGGCCTACAACATAACTATTCAAGTTCCATTACAAATAGATTAAGGTTTTCTTTCAGTATTCCTTTAAAAAGAGCTGAATCCGGATAACCCGGAGCAAGATCATATGTTATCTGTCGTTCCGCAGAGATTCCTCACAAACCCAAGGACTACACATGCATTAAATATGCATTCTATCTCTGAATTACCATGCACCTACGTATACCAAAAAAAAAATCGACATTTGAGCGATATGACATTTAAATAAGCACATTTAGTGCGTCTAAACATTTTTAAATAACTACAATACATAAAAAACCTATGGAACTTATTTGTCAGCCTGGACCTCCCTCCGAGACAGATCACGTCCTATCTTCCCGCACATATATGGATGATGGTACTTGCCCCGACAGATCGTCTCATACAACTGATCTCAACCGTTTTTAACTGCCTAAAGTGGCGTCATACATATTACTGTGGCTGCATATATCCCAAAATTCTTGACCGCAGCCTTTATAAATATGAAATATGGTTCACCCTGATGTGGAGACAGCATTTTAAACACATGAAATTAGTTTTTGTGTTTAAGACTCAGGTCGATATAATATTGCTGTGATTTGAGATTTTAAAATATTTAAGTGCGTTATCTAAAGCATACAGCCTGCAGACATAAGCATTTAACTCTCACCTCGCGATGTATTAAATGCCTAGGTTGAAACGAGTGTACCAATAACCTTGTCATTCAAAACCGAGAATAATTATAATGACGTTTTACTAAAATGTGCGTTTGATACAGACATATATTGACGATAATATATTTTTAAAATGCATTTCCTAATGCCAATATCCCGCGGCAATGTTCGCACCTTCTGCTATACCCATTTGCATTATATTGATCAGATAAACTATGTGTTTTGCATTGTAATAGTTAACTCTCCAATCAAATAAATAATCATGCCATAATCACTCTTCTTATTATTTATAGAAACAATATGAAATGGACTGTTATTGTCTGATATTGACTGTAGATGTTTGGTCTCTTGATTTGACGGCAAATTAAGGGCAGTAGCTCTGGCGCACGGTTTCAATAGAGAAGACACGCATAGAGTGAAATTAATTGCGCAGACATATATTTTTCTCATTTACATCCAAACAGTGTCGATATTGACAATGCTCCAGGAATCTTTTTACCCCGCTTCACAGAACTCCTGGTAATTACTAACAGTTCATTTACAAAAGCGCAGAAATATAGTGTGCGATACATGTTGGGTCTTGGTTAAACTGGTAGAAATAGTCTTGGTAAAATAGGTAAATAAATAAAAGCCATACAGCTGAATTTTTTTTCAGCTGTATAAAAGTACGACTGAAACGGTACATGACATAAAATAGGCCTGAACAATTTAAAATGAGCAACAATACTGAAGCATGCGGCAGTACCTGGATCCCCACAGGAGATTACATTCTTAGACAAATTAAGTTCCATTCCAAATGCCTGCAAAACAAAACAACATCAACAAATGTTAGCAAAGCGGTTTTTCCAAAATGTCAAAACCGCGAGGTTTAGGCCTAAGGAAGATAAATGTCACAAAGATTGCAATTTTATCATCGTTATTAAAAACCACTGTGCAGTCATAATAACAATGAAAAGAAAATGTGTCTTCTGATAATCGCTACATAACCAAACAAAAACTTCAAAGATGTTAGCCTACGATACAAATGGAATGTTATAGTAATAATTTTTGTCCGGCATTACATTAAGACCAAAAAGGGCAAAATGATAAAAACCTTGACCATTTCAGAAAAATTAAGCACAATCACATTTACTTATTTTCTATGACCACTTTACTCAACTCTAACTCTGTTAGCTTTAGTTTTAAGACAGTGCAAATCAATCTTTTCGAGTAGGGTAAAAGTTTATCGTTATCGTAATATATTCACATAACCTCTCTTATCTTTAGGAATCCCTTTGCTTGTTTTATGTCCACAATAAATCGTGGCTGAACGCCTTGGCTCCTTGTTTCACACACACACACACACACACACACACACACACACACACACACACACACACACACACACACACACACAACACACACACACACACACACACACACAGACAACCATACAAAAGAGATTTTATGAATCGGCCTCTTCAGCGTCTCACACTTGACTTTTGACATCAAATACGTTATTTAGTGCCCCTCAAAGATATACAAACTAAAATGTATATTGCCATTCACATTTTCGTTTATATTCTCTATAAGATCAACTTTAAACAACGATAAATATCTAAATTCTCCATTCATAGCGGCACTTAAACCACATTCCTCATAACTGCTTTGTTGGTAACATTTAAAAATGTTTACAATAATAATCCCTCACATTTGCAGTGGTAAAACATCAGACGAACGCGTGTTTATACACTCAGAAACGTGCGTACTCCTCATAAGAGCCTCTTTACTTAATGGTTTTGGTCCCATTAGATCTCATTTACTGTTGTCATTACCCTTATCATAACCTGCCTCAACGAATGCACCCAACATTAACCTGATAGGAATGAAGATGGGCATTACTAGATATAATGTATGACAGATAGCCAATCATTTTGCTTATTAATTTCAAAACAGACCATTCCATTCATATAAATGGATTTAAGCCTGGCTTACGAGCTAATAATAAACTAATGTTACGAAAAAGCTTTGCTACATGCGATCGAACATAATTATTTTACAGGAGTCAGTGCCGTTCCTTTACCACTATCGAAATCTCGTTCTCTGCTCGTTTATGTGTCGCGTTGACTATTCTGCAAATGCTGATGAATTTAATTTAAGCAAACACGTCAAAGATGGATCTTTGCATTGGCAGTACAGTTTTAAAAGTACTGTCCTGTAACAACAAAAGTCGTGCCCCGCGAAGTGTTGACTATCCAGTCTACAAGACAAGGCAGGGAAGCCGCGCTGTCACCATTTCTATTTTGTTTGTTAAATAAAGCTGTGATTTGCTCTAAAGCCCTGTCTTGATCTTGACCTTACATGCATGCATTGTAACATGTCGATTATATGCGATTTAAACTCTAACTGATAAAACACACCTTTCGAACCTTATACACACACACAAACAGGCTGAGCGACCCTCGCTATATGTGAAATATTGTATCAAAGGGTTTTCTCCACTAGCCTTTTTGCAGAAAAAGGCACTCACCAGTTCGTTCCCAGCACAGACAAAGGATTTGAGAATATTATGTTTTCCCCATGCAAGTGTTAAATAGATCCACTGATGCGCAGGTATACGTCGGTATATGCCGTGTCGAACTATGAGCTGTGATGAATTCTCAGTGTCGCTCGGGGTTTTCTTCAGGAGGCTTCTCTCGCGTTCTGATGACGTCACTTTGGCAAAGTCCCTTGCCATTCTCATAGTGGATGAGAATATATTAAGGGTTGATGTTCCAAGCTACTGGCCGTTTGAGGGTTGTAGAAAAAATCTAAGCAAATACGCTTAATATTTAATATTTTTATGCATACTAATTTAGAAAGCCACCATTCTTACGGGACGTTAGAAATCTTAATATATTATGCAAATCCCGAATCTATTTGGTGGGCTACTTTAAGATACATGATTCATAAAGCAATGTGAGGAAGATATTTAATTAGATGCTTATATAAATTAAAATGATTTAAAAAAAAATCTATGATCTCATTGATATTTCTCATAATTAACTTGTTTTACAAGAGACAGTGGATTCTAAATGCTCCTACATTTCAGTTTTTAAACGATTTTTTTTTTTTTTTTTTTTTTTTGCGGCGACTAGCCTATATTTTCAAGTATCCAAAGACACAGTTTTCGCTATATAACTGTTTTTAGACATAGGATAAATAATATATCTGGAAATATTTTAAAGCTCATGATCCAAATAATTCAATGTTTGTGGAATATTAATTTTAATATTTGATCTGGCGATATTAATGGGCAACGCTAACAACTCAACAAATTATTGTTTTCATTTATTGTTTTTGAATAAAGGCCTTTGTTTGTGCTTATTGAACAAGCATGTGCACAGAATGATAAAGAATTAGAATTAATAACGTAGAATTAATAACCATTATTAAACGTACCTGCTATGTTTTTGGTGATCATCGGAGGCGTTTAATTTCGAAATAAAATACTAGTTGCCAAATGTTTAATTCCTACAATCGATCTCAAAACGTAATATCTGCCTTGTTCAAAATTATAATGGAGTCACTTTATTTGGCAAGATTTAATGACTTCATTTTCCCTCTTTTTGAACGACATACTGAATTCGCAAAAATGTGTAAGGCATAATGCAAACAATTTATACTTTATGCTTCCTAGAAAGGTGTTGATTTGGGTCTGAAAAGGTGAAAGCGAGTCTTTTTAAGTCAACTAATTGTCTTGATTTTGAATTTTCAAAGTTTTTTGCAAGAAGACCTTCTGCACTCCAAATATCAGAAGAGATTATCAGACACAGTTATTATTATTTTTCATTTGCAATTGCAATTTAATGCAATTGAAATTAATTTATGTTTAGAAGAAAATTACTTTATGTGGAAAGGAACAACGCCCGCAACATTTTATTAATTGATTTGATTGCCGCCGAACCGTATCCCGAAAACTAAACACTCATCCCTCGATTTTTACCCTTGACCGTAACAAACTGTTTTCCAGTGTAAGAAAAAATACACGATTTGTTTAAGGGTAAAGAGAGGAAATCCATATGCTGGTAGAGCAGAACTTAAAATAAAAATAATAAAATTTATGTTACGCGTATTGATACGCAAACCTTCTTTACATTGATTTAGGCTATATGTCAAATATATTCAATAAATAATAATAATTCAATAGAAACGGTGAACAATGATGGGATCCGAACGTTTTCTCAATTTATTATTTTCACATTACAAAAATAACGAAATGTATTTAATATTCTTTTAGCAACATAACTCGCGGTGTTCCTTCAGTTCATTACAATTCATAAACAGTGAAGAGTTATGCTACGAAATTAGAACGATTAGTTAAAAAATAATAGGCTACTTTAGATGTGGAAAAAAACGAGAAAGTTTGGAATCCGTTAAAATAAAACTGCAGTTTACAAATGTGATAGCTTCGTAGTCCATACCATTTTCTGTCAAAGATCTTTTGCCTCAGTAGGCTATTTGTTTACAGACGTTTTACAGATCATAACTTCTTTATTGAGTCAGATGTTTAACCATAAGTAATAAAAAGGAAATCTAAGCATGCTTAAATTATGGCAAGTTAAACGTGTCAGATTATTTTTGTCTTAACAGTAGATTTGCACCTACCGTTTCTTGAAGTAAATGATATTCAGTTTCGTCATCAAGTTAAGATATGGAATTTAGATCATATTCTTAGCATCATTACAGCTTGAGGCTCCCTGTTATTTTGACATGTAAAGGCCCATAAATTTTTACCTGCAAATTAAATCGACAAAGCAACTTGGCGGGGTTTAAATACAAATTGGAACTAAACTTACTCATCAATTAATTGTCGGTCAGCGACTGTCTATTGTTTTATGCACGCAAACGGGTTGGTTAAATCAGCGGTGTTTTCAAAAACATTAGTCCGCGGTGTCTCAAAAGCCCCCACATCATCACTTGAGCCCACCTGGATCAAGCGAAGTCTTATACATGTAGAAGTAAGGGAAGCTGACTTTAACCGAATATTGACAATTATTAGTAACTTTACGCTTCATTCAGAATCAGACGTTTATTTTGTTTATTTTAAAATGCCGTTTGCTTATACTTGAGATGCATGGATATGATTTATTTAAAAATATAAAACCATGCTACACGGCGGGTTTTATTTGCGTCATCCGAGGAGCCCTCTTTTGCCATTTATCACAAAACACCGTCAAAACCGACTTAATGTCTCTTTATTGTATATCGATAATGCAGCTTTATCCCATTATAAGCTTGTTGAAACTGTTATGACAATAAAAGAAGTAAGTTCAGTGGAAACAAACATAAAATTGTCAGAGTCGGTATTATAACTTGTCGATCATTTTATTTTTCGTTGACCGTAAGACAGTTTAATTCCGAATTTGACTCATCGGTCAGGTTTGTCATACAGCAGGCAATAAAACTAAATCAATCCAAAATCTGACATTATCGTGCGCGAGACAGCCATGTGTATAATTTCAACTGTGAAGTGATGACAGTAATAAATTAAATAGTATGACAAAGTAATAGTTGTAGCAAAATAAATTCCAAACCTATTGGTTCCCGGGGCTGCTTCCTCGCGCACCTGAGATGGGTTACGTTTATAATCAGTGTTTATATGCGTCAAGATGCGCTAACGACCGTGTACTTGCAACAGTTATGTCTGAAGCCACAGACATGACATCTATGAACACAGTGGAAACAAACAAACAAACAAACAAAACCTCCCACTGGAATTATCGTGCTGAAGTTTCCGTTCTGAAGTTTCCATGTAAATAAAAAAGCACATTGAACAGTTTTGTGCATTCTGTTAGTTATTATTATTATCCAATAGGAACAAATGACATAGGTGTGCTAGCTCTGAACCCCTTTTCTGTCTTTGGTTGCTTAGCTTTCCCCTAGCCTAGGACACTGTGTGGTGTGTAAAATGGAGCTTTCAGGACAACAGGTTGCTAGCTGAGGTAGTGTGTGAGAAATGGCGGACAGTGTATAGAACTTGTGCCTCTGCTCCTTTCGGGCTTGGCCAAGTGCTCCTCTCTGGAAAGACATCTGATGGGATTAGGTAAAGAGCTCTTGGGCCGAAAACATATCTCCCGGGAGTTCAATAGAGCACTCCTTTCCCATGGTTCCTCTGGGGAGGCAAATTTAATTTCCCTAAAGCGCCTCGCTCATCTATGCGCTCTTTGTAGGTGAGGCCGAGGCATTGCAGTGCATTAGGTTATTTTAACCGGAGGGATGCAGAAACATTCACCCTTTCCATGGTTTATGCCCTGTTCTCAGCAGAGCTTTGAGGTCTCACACTGAACCGGGGCCTTGAGTTTATCAGCGCACAAGTGCTTAACTCAAACACTCCACAACATCACCTGTGCAGATTATCTTCCCAAGCTCCTCGGTATAATGGTTGTGGCATTGGCTATTTACATTTGAAATTTGACAGTCTTGTCAAGATAAGGGATTTGAAGCCTCCTTGTGCAATGTGAAAAAGTCCCAGCTATGTAAAGTCCTGTCATGATGATTTGGGTTCGAGTGTTAGGCATATTGCTCGCATTGCACTGAGAGGGGAAACTCAGGGATCTTTTTTTTTTGTTGTCCTTCTTCTACTTCTGATTATACCATTTCTGTATTTTTATTAATTCTTCAAACTTGAGCGAAATAGGAAGACTGCAAAATGACAGATAACCATTTCCAAATGTATACATAAAAATCGACCCATATTGGAAAGCCAATTCATATGATGATCAACTGGTTCTGTTCACTTGAGACATTATAGCTGCTGTTATTTTCCCCTTCCCAATACATGTATACACAAGCAATTCTGACCCATGGGCGCATATGAATGAAGCTGCTGGCAACCAATCCTCTCAGCATAATCGGCTTTCCTGGGAGATATAAGATAAATACATTTCAAAATGATTACTCCCATGACGCAGAGCCATAATTATGGAGTAAAATCCTATAATTATACAATGACTGGGATGTTAACTACTACCCTAGAGGTGTAGCAGTGTCATTGTCTGCCCTCTCTTGTAAATAGGTGGAGGGAATTACCACTCTAGGAGAGCTAGCCATGACTGTCCTGGCTGTACATTAATATGTGATGGTTAGTCACTGAGTAAAATAGACTGTCCTGGACAGATGGGCAGCACGAACCCCAGTGCAGACAGTTGCTGGATCCATCCATGTATGTCAATGGCAGTGTGTGCGTTTGGGTGTGTGTGTGTGTGTGTGTGTGTGTGTGTGTGTGTGTGTGAGCCTGTGGTGTTCGTGTTTCCACTGGAGTGAGCCAACCCTGCTGCAAACAATAGTTATTGTTTAAAAAAAAAACAGCAGCTGCATAAAAATGGTGAACTCCCAGAGAGAATGATGCATCAGGGGATTGAAACGCTGCTGGTAAATAAACATCGCGGACTTTCCGCTGTCAGGTGGTCTACCTGCTGAGTGAGGAGGGGTGCATTCTGGGATTGCTCTGATTCTGTCCAATCAATGTGCTTGGTTGATAAAACACCTGGAAGGTGAAACAGTCACACAGGTATTTCCATTTAGCTGAAGTTCTTGGCTTGACTTCAACACCCCTTTGACATGCCTTCATTCCTAGTTGGGTTGGTGCTTCCTTCAAGAAGAACTGTTCAAATAAACCAAACTACTATACTGAAGAAAAATAGTCCAACAGAGTACTGATTTTGAAATGTACTACTCTGTCTTTTTTGATCCTTAATCTTTTAAAAGCTGTGGGTTGTTCTGTTGATGGTTTCATATGTCGTCTGTGTGCTGTGTGAATCAACCATGTCCTCATTTCCTATTCACTCTGAAATTAATAAGGATTGTATTATACCTGGCCTTGAGCTTATTAGTATAAACAACATGGATCCTGGCATCATCTGCAGAGAGGGTTTTTCTTCCGGCTGTTTTTCTAAGCCTCTCATGCTACCTTTGCTATGCTCTGATTGAGGTCTGAGTTCTAGAACAGTCCGATCATTCTGCCCAGGTGTACCTGAATTTCCGCTCTTCCCACCTGCTGGTCCACAAGGTCAGGCGATTGGTCTGGTAATAATAATAATAATAATGCACTAAAACTATGTGTTAAGAATGTGTTAGTACTTCTGATGCAGGATAGGGATTTAATTACGACTCAGTCACTCGGTAGTTTCAGCCTGGTGGTTCATGCTAAAAGTAGTTTCACAACAAGAGTTTTACTTTTTTTTGACTGATGGCTGAAGCACACTCTTGATAGATTGTTTTATTTACCCGTTCCACAACATCTGGTTTCTAGCTTCCCCGATCGGTGTTCACTGCACCGGGCTTGGCTGTGGCTTCTCTGACTTAGAGATTTATGGCAGGGGCTTATAGCACTGGGCTGTGTTTGGGATAGCATTTGCCAGCCCTGTCCTTCTCAGATCTTCACTTTCCTCTGCTTCAACAAAAGAACGGTCCTTCTCTCAGTCCGTCTACCTGTCTGTCTTCCTTGCCCTCTCTCTCTCTCTCTCTCTCTCTCTCTGTCTCTCTCTTTTCCTCCTTTCTGTATTATGTGATGCTGGACCAAGGATGGTGCATGACAGTGAAACTAAATTGCTTAAGTGCTGCATAGGACACCACCGGCCCTGGCCCATGATGCACTGCAGTGTTTGATGGAAAATACAACGGCAATAGATACTGCGCACATTCGGCTTGCAGGTGTGGTTGCCCCTTTGATTGGAGAGGGCAGTATTAGGCTCAGGCAATATCAAAGAGGTGCACGAAAGAATTTGAGAGTTCAAGCTGTTTTGAACATCCTGGCAGCAGCTCTGGCGAGGAGGCCTGGGAAAACAACCTGTGGGAGTCCAGCCCGCGCTGCAAGCGACTCTGACGCGTTTTTTGTTTGCCGTGACATGAAGATTTATCATGTAAACATTACAGTTTCAAAAATACATATTGAAACAATTTTCAACAAACATTGAGACAAAAGGGGGGAACGCAGGGCCCTGTCACAGGAGCCTGTGTTTCAGAGCAGGAAGGTACGGCATTGGGGGGGGGGTGACGGGGTGGGGGTGTTCGTCGGTGCATTAGTAGTCTCGCTCCAGGAACCCTGAAAAGCAGTCCGGCTGGAGCCGCATTGTGCCCGGCCACACAAGAGCGGGGGCTGTCAGAAACGAAACAAAAAAAGAAGTCGAAATGATTAAAAAGCTGCCAACACTCAGCTTGGCGAAACGGCAGAGCGCAGGTAAAGAAAAAAAAAAAGAGAGCAAACAACAAAAAAAAGGGAGTGGAAAAATTCTAATGAGAGAGGAAGGTAAATACCTGCAGAGAGAGAGAGAGATGGCGGATAAAGAAATCTGTGCAGGGGAATTGCTCGTTTATTATGCCCCTATAAAAGCAGGGACAAATACACCGGGGCCTTTGACGTTGAAGGAATCCATCTGGCGGGTCGAGTGACACTGACCTCGCTAGTGGCCGTTGCTAAGGAAGCACATTTGAAGGCTGTTTGGTAATCTCCCTTAAATCAGTCTAATAGGCCATTGCAGAAGGAAAACAGTGATTAAGCATGACTAACTCATTTGGGTTTAATTTGCAAGTGTGTCACCCCACTCTTCATGGGGCTCCTAACACGAGAGTGCCGTTAGAGGCTGCAGCCAAACTCCTACATGAAAACTTCCATTTTCGTATATATATATGGAAAGCTCTTCAAGTTTGTGACCTCACGACTTATAATCATAAACATGTTACGAACCTGATGCAAGGGGGAAAAAAACGTATCCGTCTGCAGTAACATACGGTAACTTTACTGCAGAAATGTAGATTAGGCTGTGCCTCTGACATGATCTTGGCTTTTTCACAAGATTTTGTGAAATATTTTCTCATGATTTACCTCAGTGGATTTATTTACAGAAAAAAATATGAATGTAGCCACACAATATATTTGCTCAGTGAATTATGTTCCGTTAGTCTAACATCAGTACATCCACCATGTATTTCGTTTTTTTTTTTCTCCCACAAAACAGTGTCGATCTTTGTTTCCAGTATGGACTATCATGATTGGTGGAATCAATGGTAATTTATAGCAGAGGTCTGAATGCATGCAATCTGTGGGCTTTTTTTTGAAAAAGAGACATAGGTGTAGCTCACATTCCTGCCCTGTCAACCAAAGTTATTCAGGAAAAGGAATTGGTCGGAAGACAATTTATTGCCCGACCCAGAAATTCCACAAGCTCCAGAGCTGGGAATGGGAGAGGAGAAGCCAAAGCAATGAACAACCATGGCATTTTTATCTTGATTGTTAGATAAAACAGTATCTGCTCCCATAAACCTGTTCATAGAGTCTTTAGCAAGGAGCACTTTGCCGCCACTTTTGTTCCTTTTGCTTTCTGGCTTCTGATAAAAATCACCCAAACACGGAGTAATTAAGAGAACCAATAAAAGGGAGCAGAAACACGGTGCCTGGGAACGACCTGGCCTCTGCCTGCTTCGGGGTGCCCAGGCGGGAGCCCAGAAGGCCAGGTCCTGGCCGGGGGAGGAGGAGGAGGAGGGGAGAGCCTCTGGAACTCTGGTTAGCCTCACTGCAGAGGGCTGGAGAGGTTTCCCACCACAACACACGCAAGGGGAGGCAGCTCCCTGCCGTATGAGACTGGCGTGACTCACCCCTGTCTGCGGTCACAGGCTCTGATATCACCCGCCTACATCTTAGCATTCTGTTTTGAAAATGTTTTGTTTACACCTTTGTGAAAAAGAAGGAGCGGGCAGCTATTGTTAGTCTACGACAGACATGGTGCTTCTGTGCTGGTTTTTTTTTTTTTTTAATAGAGCTGGCGGCTTGGCCCTATCCTTAAGGCAGCGGTACTTAAGAGAACGATGACTGGCATGTGGAAAGGCTGTCAATCAGGCCGACGGACTGTCAGGGAAGGATACTCTGTTAATGACACAGCCCCAGGCCACGGGGACATTCTGGGGCTCTCAATCCGAGCACAATGTCTTATTTACCTGTTTGGTTGTGGTCTGTCTCGGCCCTCCGTGGAGACAATAGAGTGCCTGCTTTGCCTCTGCTGTCTGAGGGACCACCAGTGTTGCAAGTGCGTGTGTGTGTGTGCGTGTGTGTGGGTTCCGGCATGCGTGAGCGCGTCTGTTGTTGGGTGTGTCCGTGCGCGTACACTAACCCCGGTGACTAATGACTCATCAGGAGCTCCACGTGAGGACAATGCAGGCAGCAGATGAGTGGAGGGCAGCAGTAATTTGAGCGCGCTCATTCACCCGGAGTGTGTTATCATGGCCGACCCCTGCATCCCTTTAGAAACCTCCTACCAGCAATATTGTGCCTCATGCAAAGTTTATGCAGATAGATGTGAGCTGGTGCCGGCGCGGCTTCTGTATCAAAAGGAAAGAAAATAAGGAACTGAACCTTTCCACGAGTAGCTATGTAATGAGAGATATATGTTGCAGATATTCCCCTTGCTGCTCTGTGCTTTTATACACCATAAATGCCTCTGAGGTACTCCAGTGAGATTTTATCTACCTCTTCAGCTGTGTTTTAGAGAAAGTAAATCTCATCTGAAAAAAAATGAATTCGACCTGTGAAAGTTGAATATACAGTTGTTAAATACAGTTGAAATGGAGGGAGTACAAAGTAAATATTATTTGAAAATTTAAATCCCTTGTTGAATCTTGTTGAAAGACAGGAGGCAGAAAGTAAGTATTATTTGAAAATGTACCCTGGGAAAATTTTTCTGTTTTAGTATTAATAGGAGTGTATTTAAATACCTAAGTGATATATGAATGAAGCAAACATGTATTTACCAAAAATGACCCTTTTCTCCAAGTTAGATATCTACCTTTTATCTATAAGTAATACTTATTTTTGTTGCCAATGTTTTATGTACAAGAAGAGTATTTTCCACAATATATCAACAGATGAAGACTAGTTATTACTGATGCTTGTTACAATTCCCTCCTTATGACTAGCTACATCAATAATTTGTGATTACACTTTGAAACATTTATAAGACAGATTTTTAGCATATTTGAATTGTTCACACAGAATGACCAAGGTGGTTCAATCAAGAGCACAGCGCTCAGTTTTAAAAATATGAAGTAAATTAGAAATTAAAAATGCATTTATTTCGACATTGAAGAATTTTACCTACACAATGGGCTAAAATGTTTAGTGTTTGGAACTGTTATACTATCACATATAATACATAATATATTTTATTATACTGTAAGGCCATCTTACCCTGATAACCAGTTCATGTGTAATTTGAGCACAATCAAAAGGAGAGTTGATCGAAAGAGTAGCTCTACTGGTCTGCATGTTGCATTCCAGCCTCTCCTCATTAACGTTAGACTTGAAGCTGTGGGGTGGAAGAGACAAAACTATGTCGACATTTTTTTTGTTGGGCTGGGAAAAATGCCAGGGAAGGATATGGGAGGTAAATGTCTATAATTAATGGAGGTCGGTGAGGCTCAGGTGGTGTTGCTTAGGTGGTAAGCATGAGTTAGTAGTTGACTGATAGCATCCGAAGAGGACGAGATGAATGAATTAATTGAAATGAGGAGGCTGATAACATTGAAAACATAAAAATGTCGTGCCATAATGGAAGCCATACTAAGTTGCATGTTATTGCCTAAAAGCTCACCAGTGCCTTTGATTGTGCTTTCATTATGGAGGCTTGGAGGTACCTTTGGGGGTGGAGTCAGCTTGAGTCATTTGTTCTCCACAAATGGAATTTTGATTAACATATAGTTGTATAGAAATAAACAACAAATCTTTCAATTATAGCTGGCAGAATTTGACCAATCTGACATTGCAATTATGCTTAAATAAGACAATACTTTGTATGATGTGTTGCAGGAGGAATTTTGTATCTATAGTCGGCATGCACGAATGAATAATAAAAATAATAAATAACATGCATTAATATTTAATTTGTTTATAATGCAATCTGTATTTTAGACAAATATTAGTACATTTTTTCACTTTTTTGGAGCCTATGTTTAAAGACACTTTCAACTATTGGGACAAACATGTATATATACATTAAGCAGCACGTGTCCTTAAAATCATGTTTGGAAATGTAAATAAACTTTAAATAATTAAATATTTACATTCATGTTCTCATAATTTTTTATTCAGATTGCAACTATTGTTGTCACATGCACACGCTAATGATGCTACTGCTGTAGCTGAATCCATGCATACTCAAGTGCTCTAGTGTTTTAAGAGGACTATACTGAGGGACAGGAGATGACCTCAGTGCTTTGCTCTGAAGTGCTTTGCGCCCCCCCACACACACACACACACACACACACACACACACACACACACACACACACACACACTCTCTCTGAAATGAGGCCATGTGGCATATTTGGTCTTTACTACGTAAAGGTAGCAGCTGTGGTTCGCCTAAATTGTTTAGTTCATGTTGAACTCCTGGCATCGCTAAAATCACTGGGCAATATTTCAGGCCAAAGTGGCCGTTCCTGAGGCTGACAGGCTTTGATCAGCGCTGTGCAGGGTGTCTCTCTCTGCATGAAAATCCAGGACTGATTACAAAAGGTCAGATCTGGGGATTAGAGTGCTCTGTAGTTTCCCTCCCCTCATAGTGCTGTGAGCCTCCCACTTTTTTTTCTTCCCCTGTGAAGAATTGTCGAAATGTAAAAATGACTCAGAGTAGCACTACTGTTGTGGGGTTGCTGTATTAATTTTTTGTAATATTAATATTCCTGTAGCTATGCTGCTAGCATTATTTGACAATCTTATCCCCTCGCGTGTGTATGTGTGAGTTTGGACATTAATGGATGTTTGATTTAACCGAAATAAAATATTACCACAACTATAAATATATGAACAGAAACAGAACGTTCAAACTGCCCAACATGTGTTTGAGTTTTTGCCTAATCAGCTCGTGAAGTTTATTTTTGATTAGACTCTGTGGCCAAATGATCTCAGTGTGGATATGCACATGCGTAGCTTCCAGTCTTAGTGGTTGAATCAGTTGATGTTGTAATATTGGAACATAGTGTAAATATTTGAAATTTTAAGTGAGGGGACACAGCATCCCAAATGTCAGCTGCTGGGAAGTCTTACAGATGTGAGGGGTTTGTGGTGGGCCTTGTTACAGCTGTACAGGGTTGGACGGTGGTTTGGGTCCGCCGGTCAGGTCCAGGAACCATGTGGTGAGCCGCGGCCTGGAGACCAGAGGTTAGATAAACACAGCTGGTGTTTCCCCACCGGTCGACGGGGAGCGGGCCTCTTCGGCAACACCGTCCGAACAGGGAGGAATTCCACCTCGCCGGCCAGATACATCACGTCTCCAGAATGTTTTCAATAAATCACCCTCTCTTCGTTTTTCGCTGTTCACTGTGCTCCTCACTTACTTCCTCCCTGTGTTTCCGTCTGTCTGTCTGTCTGTCTGTCTGTCTGTCTTAGGGCTGGGACTGAGCAGGACTCAGGACACTGATTCAGGACTCCTGGTTGTGAGGGCTGTGATCTCACCTTAGTAATCTCAAATGGAAGGCCATGTGTTCAAGCAGGTTAATTAATGACCCAGTAAAAGTAGGCTAGGTGTTCCTCGCAGACACAACAGGGTGTTTTGGCCGGTGTCCCGGCAGGCACTTCAGTCTGAGAACCCTTGGCACTGCCCGAGCCCAGGTCAGCAGGCGAGGAGTGAGTCACCGGGGGACTGTGACATCAGTGCAGAGGGGGGTGGATTGTGTAATTTGAACCGGACACTCCTGAAGGGAGACCAGATCCTGGGCTTTGTGGAGGAGAATCTATTTATCCCCCTGGAATAGCCAGCAGAGGCCAGGACTTCTCCCCGCTTCCTTTTATAGTTCATCATACGGCTTCCCAAATCTCAATAGCGGGGAGGCTTGTCCTAAACTCACAGAGAGGTCGTCCTCGATGTTTAACAGTGTCAGTCAGTGCCTTTGAGTATAAGGCTCCCCTGCTGCCTCCCTTGTGCGTGCGCTGCGGGCCGAGTCATCTTCTGGTCACAAAACCACATCCCAAACGTGCGTGAACGGTATGACAGGACTAGACGCTCTCCTTCCCCTCTGTCTCCGTCAGTCTCCAAAGCCGCAGCTCCGTCCTCCAGCTCTATAGGTAGTAATAAGATGCGTCGCACCGTTCTCGAAAAGTTGTGCAGCCTCTCGTAAAGTGCGAGGTTTCAGGTTTTTCTGATTTGAGTCTCGTATTGCAGGCCCGGCTGCTTTTTTTTTTTTTTTTTTTTGGCAGATGCAGTGAGGGAGTGCTGGAGTAATTGCATTGTCGTATGCAGATCTCAGCATTGTTCAGAAACACAAGCAGAATAATTCATGCCTTCCCCTGCCGCCTCCGCTGATTGCTCCAGCTACCTGTTTAATATGAAAACCTGCTTGCTGGTAAGGTACGTCCGTATCGCATGCAAAGGAGTTGTTTCCTTTGACGAGACAAAACAGCTGCCAAGGAGGAGATGGCTTCATTATTGTCTTCATGTTACAGATGGATGGCACTGCTGACAGATAGGAAGAATAAATTGCCGGTGATATTAAAAAGAAACAAGCTTACGTTACAGGTTTTCTCAGTCGTAAGGTGTATTTTTAGTCAGCTGCATGGAGTAGCATGCATACCGAATGGCACATATTTTTTTTTTGCGTGTGGAATTTGATATGTTAAGTGAATTCTCTCAGGCGCAGTGCTCCTGTATTTGGGATTTGTATTATAATTGGAATACCATTTGTTGGCCAAATTGCCTCACGTGAATTGACCAAATGTGGGCAGACTATTTATGTAATAAATTTGACCTTTTATTTAATCGCCTTACCTCTCAGGAAACAAGGTGTATCACCCTGTATTGTCTCTGACCTCCCAAGCCCCTGCTATTAACCTAGGGCCACTATGATGGACATTTGATTTCCGGGTGTGTCTGAGAAGTTGATGGTCCAACAAGCTTAATTCCTGCTGTAAAAACACTGTGGCTATTTAGTGCCATTTAGGGGAAATCTTATAATTGCATCATGCATTATTCTCTTTGTTGACAAAATGGAGCTGCCTTTGTTTTTATAGTGGAAGCAAATGGTAACATTTTCAGCACCTGAAAACAATTACAGTCACTAAAGCGAGGAAACTCACATCCACACTCTGAAACTACACACCTAAACCATCGCACCTTTCTGCTGTCTGAGGTTATGAGTGGTGACGTGGAGAAACCAGCAAGAGCATTGGTCTCTGTAAAAACAGACCTGCGCAACCAAACACGCACACATACGCTCTAACGCTCTCTTCTCTCTCTCAAATGCATATGTACTCACACACACACACACACATACACACACACACACACACACACACACACAAACCCTCTGGATTTCAGGCAGTCACCAATCACTGCAAACATACAGCCTGATTAAATATGTATTTTCCTTTATCATATCATGGGTCAGAGCTGTTTTTTTGTGAGAGTCTGGCTCTCTGGACAAGTGTTAGACAGGAAAGCAGACCTTCGCGGCCTTTAGCCAAGCGCTTCTTCGTGTGAGTTACGGTCACCTACACGGAGAAGCTGTTAAAATAGTCCAGGCAGGGCCCAGAAGTATATAAAGCCCAATTTCCATAAGCCAGCCCTTAAATTAGACATTTGGTGCTGCATTAAGTAAAACCTGAAGGTGAAGGGGCAGACTGGAGCCAAGAAATTCAAAAAGATATACTGTGACATCAAAGATGTTCTTTACACCCCACAAAAACCCACAATTTATAAAAATGCAAGGATCTTGGCAGTATTGGATGGCGCACGTAATCTTTTTTTTTCTTCCCTCCTCTCTTTTTTTTTTTTTTTAAACCTTTGGCTCCATTAATATCTTGGCTCCAGCTTGTACATATTAGATGAATGGCTCTGAAAGGACTCCATAGGTTACAAGATTAATGGTCAGTGTCTCAAACTGACTCTGGCATTTATGAGTTATGAGTTTATTCCTGAAAAGAATTCGAAAGTTAATTTATCATGAAATCCAATCACCGCAAAAGAGGAGGCACGGGCAGAGAGAACCCACTCAATCGGCCGCAGACCCAAGGTAGATTTTCACTCCTGTGTAGGATCTAAGCGGGGCTTTGCTTTGTATTGGAAAACCCAATTGCAAGAAACCCTGAGTTGAGAACATAATATAAGTAACGCGACATGTGTCAAAATTCATGTGCCAACACACGGTTTCTGCTGCGATTAGTTTGGTTGGAAAGAGTAACAGAAAAATTACAATATTTGGACGTTCTCTCATGGAAATTCACCAGTATATGTGGAAAAAAGTGCTCCATAGATGGTAGCTTGTTAAATACATGGAGAAAAATTTTCTCATAATTTTAAATCATCTGTACAGCTTGGTTTAAAAATATTGATTATATACTGTGGACAATCTTGATCCCCCTGGGTTTATTTTCAAAAACACTAGTTCCTCAGAGATTAGACAAACATGGCATTGGGTTGGAGTAAATTTTAGTTTAAAGCTACAGCTAAAGAAACTCCCTTACTCAGTTTAAAGCAATGTTAACTTTGCTCTCCAAAAAAACAAGGTTAAACACTAAATACACAAGGCCCTGCCTTGTGTGTTTAATGATCAACTTATTGCCAGATATCTCATAGGCTGTGTTTCAACGCTCACCTCTTACTTGGAAATAGAAAATGATTTTCAGCAATAAAAAGGAAGTTTGTCTATAATATAGGTGTGTCTCACACAGTTACTTCAAACTGTATCGTCTTTTCTGACCAATCACATACCCAGGTTTTCATTCAGTGCAGAAATGCACTCTGTAAAAATTATGTACATAACAGAGTCATTAGGAGCTTGTCCAAATTTAATGTGGAATTAAACTATGGTAATGACTGTATGCATTTCTTTTTGATTTCATTAACAAACAAGTAGTATGTTTTGCTAAATGAATTAATCTTAAACTAACATTGTCTTATTTTCTTTGGATAGTCTGGCACAGGTGTCTGGAACTGGGCTGTTAAAACCATTTTATTTACTGAAATAGTCCACATATAGCGTATATTGACTATTGTGACCATAATGCATTAATGCTTACAGAAAATCTGCATTTAAATATATTCATACATTTATTTCCCTGTGTATTTTCTCAAATGACTTTTTTTCTGATTTTCTTTTTTTTTAATGTTTGAAGTTTCCTCCTTAGCATTTTGTAATATAAGCTTTAAGAATGCAACTTAGTTATATAGCTTATTTTCTAATGAGAAAATTATATGTCATTACTGAGAAAGAATTCTATCTGGTGTCAGTACATTCCTTCCCAAAGAAAATGTAATGCACATGAAATTTTCACATGAAATATGTTCCATAATAAAAACATAACTTATATTCTGTGAGGTCAGTCTAAAGAATCCAAAAACTCACACAGTGCTATCGCCAAATACCTCCTCACAATTCCCTTTAAAGTATGAGAAATAACATGGAATTACATATTAGCGTGGAGTCAGGCAGATGTTACTAGTATTGTCATATTAATATCATGGGCTTTTCTTTGGCTGGCTGTATATGTCGAGTGACATGTGACAATTAAAAGCAGACAAGACCCTGAATAAATGAAGAGACTCATACAGATGCAGGTATAAAATGCACTTCAGGCTAGTATGTAGTGATAAAATTAATATGCCTCCATAGTCCCAACAGTTTTCTCAGCACAGAGAATTGATATACGTTGTTCAATGCTCAAAGATTAATGCTCACATAACACAGGGTACCAGTTGTTTCTGATGTGGTTAGTTTTCAGTTGCTTTTTTTAAACTTTTTTTTTTTCAACTATTTTTGAACCGCGCCTGTATGATGAAAATCACAAGTTACTTTCTTGAAGTAATTCCTGCTGGTTTCCCATAGAAGGCATTCAGGAGCATTGTGGCAAAGAAGGTTAATTTATCAGAAGTTAATTTTACATACTAAGCAAGTAACTTCCTACAAGTAAATGTAGAAATGTAGTTAACGTAGCATCTGCAGTATCACTGTAGTATTTAGCATTATCTGATATATCATGCAGCCATGGTCCTGAGATTCTGGACATCTATGGCTTGAAGTGCTTGAGAAACAATTTTAAATTTCAACCATAGTGTAAGAGGTTTTTGTTGGATACTTTTTGTCAGGCAGATCTTGGGAATGGAGCAAATGACTATTTTAACGTGGCATGTATTTATAAACAATGGAACTACTTTTCAAACAAATTCTGTCCTGGGATGCTGCACACATCTTTATTGCAAGTGATACGTGTCTGTAATGTCTCTTCTGTAGACACTGTGTTGGTGTACATTGCTGTACACTGTATCTGACACTACACTTGAAGTTCCTTAGTGGAGCTTTCAACATCTTTTTCTTCCAAAGACAGAGACACTCAGACCCGTAGATTTATTTGTTGATCCATTTGTTCAAACAAACTCTTGAATATGATCACGTCAATAACAGTGACTGAAAACTTGCCCAAACTTGTGCATGAATATTTTGAACATGTATAGATTTAAATCTTAGTTTATCATTGTACTTAATATAAATGGCACCTCTAAAAGTATATATACAAATTAGCTATGCAACAAAATAAAACCACCCCTTTCTTTATGCGTATTTGTTTTTAGAAGAATAAACTGTGCGGCTTTTTGACATTGATCAAGTGTTTCGGCATCAGATTGATTAATTGGTTAGTCATGACTGACTGTGACATGCTTTGTTACATAAGAACTACACCAACTCATTACTCAGCCAGCTGATTGGGCACTGGCCATGAGGGGATTTAACCTGTTGAAAGTTAAGCCTGCTTTAATGTCAGCACCTTTCTCCCGGAGATATGTTGGAGGCTAGATTATGACAGCGGACTGTCGCTGTCCGTCTGGGGAGTTCCACAGACAGCAATCACCGCGTCCGAAATACCAGGTTGCAACAACTCGCACATCAGCAGTTCAGCCATGAAGAGGCAGCTACATGGTTATTGTGTGCGTGTCAGACAAACACACAGGTGCCCACTGCTCATCAAGGTAACGGGGTGAGATGATGTTAGCAGCACCTCCAGTGGATTCATCAGCAACAGAGCCATGTTCCTCCCCAGTGATGAATCAATGTTTTGTGTGAACCAGTGACATCTAATGGATATCAATGAATGTGGCACAGACACGCAGAATTATACGCCAAAGCCCCTTTCAGACATTACCCAGGGGAGTTGTATGTGAGAACACAAATGTCCGAATCAGTTGGACCGGACATTAAACGGACTTTACCCTGCCAGCTCCCGAGTACAAAGTCCTTGTAATGTCTGAGTCCATGTGTGAATAGAGCAGGTCATTGTCCGGAGAATTCACAGTGAGCGAGTGGGCGTGTTGATGACGTTTCTATCATGCAACTGGCGTAAAACTGGAAGAATACAAACATACTCTTTTCTGCTTGCCTGTATATTGCTTTCCACTCTTTGGTTGATATTGCGGATACGTCCAAATACATGTAGCATTGATATCAACGCAAAAACAGTCATCATTACGGATGAGTCGGTAGCCTCATCCGCCATCTTCGATGTGCTGTAAATAAAACACTGCGAATTCTGCAGCATATTTTTTGCGTCGTGTACGCTCGCTGCACGCTCTACCCAGGCGCCACCCCTCGCCTAAACCAAACGGAATATTTCCAGTAGGTGAGAACGTGTCTGACACGGACAGTCTCATGTTGTGTGCTACATGTGTGAAAGGGCAACTCCGGACATTGTCCGGAGTTCATATGAGAAAACAGCTTAATTGTTGTGTACAGTGGACCAATACGTAGGAGGTACCAAAAGGTGATGGTCTGGGCAGGGGAGTTGACGGGATGCAGAACTCTACTTGGAGTGATTGATGGTAATGGAGCTTCATCAGTGAGGTCTAGTTTTGCTGTGATCTGATGCAGTGGAACTGGGAGTGTGAGCACGGATCATTGAGGTGGAGCAGGATGTTGAGGTGTTATGACCTGTGGTCCTCCAGCTTCAGGCCCATCGTTGATTGACCGTGTCTGACTGTGACATCTTGGCAAGCTAGAAACACTGGCTGTGAACACCCCAGCCGAAGAGTGCCAGCGTGCTGACTTTGTCAACTGTTCTCTCGAAAAGCCGGGCATAGTTGTTCCTTTCTATTTCATCCATTATTTCATTATTACCCCCAGCCTAGTCTCCTCTCTGGTTAGTCAGGAGATGCAATGCTTACACAACTATTAACATTACAGTCAGTCATGAGTGATCAATATATTAAACTGAGTTCAAAAACATTAATATCCGGTCTTTACAATATGGTGTCGTAAACACACGCGAATAAACAGAGTGATGCATTACTTTTAATACTCATATGTTCATTATATTTATCTTTACAAAAAAGTACAAAAAAATGTATATATCTCCAATTACGTAAAAACATAATTTAAAAAAGACAGTGTAAGAAATAGAATTCTGATATATTTTGACTCACAAAATATTTGAATTAGTATTTCATGGTGTTTTCAATTTTGTAAAAGAGTATGGCTGCATGACACTAGCTGGCAGGAATTCTCTGCCAACCTACCATTTAGATCAGTCTTACATAATGAACCTTGGGTCTTTTTTAATAGATTTGTCTCTGTGTGTTACCCTGATTGAGGGTCTTATTTGTCACCACGGGCCCATACAAACAAAGCGTGTTGAATTATTCACCTTATTTAGAAAGGCGACGGGGTCGTTTTCCTCGGCCTCAGCAGAGCTTATGGGCTGGGATGGGGAGAGCGCATGGGACTTACCAAAGGACTCAGCGAAGTCACTCTGCCCTGTCAGACCCTCATCCCGGCACCTAAGTGGCCTTCATTTAGATTGTTAGGACATTGTTCTGTGTGCGTTTGAGTGAGGCGGCAGGAGCCGCGGAATGGGAAGGAGTTGGCCAGGGTAAGTGGGGATTGAATGGATTCGGCTAAGTCTGGCATAATCCTCATTCAGGCAGAAATTGTGCAACTGGCTGGTGTTGTTTTTTTCTCCCCTTTTTTTCCTCTCCCTCTCTAACTTTGCCACTATTAAAGAGAGGTGCATATATAGGTATATATGGTGATAAAATATCTCAAGTATAACAACACATTGGGAAAACAGCCAATTTGCTCCCGTAGTGTTAGGAGATCTGTGCATTTGTCAGCCTGTGGCTGTGCCCTTCGACAATCCCCTAAACCTGGCAGGAATGATAACCAGCCATTTGAGTCTCTGTTGATCTGTATCTCCAAACTGACAAATCCTCCGCATTATAGTCACTCTGCCTGCAGTTTAAAGAGGCCCTTGGTATACTCTGCCTCCGAAGCGTACGGTGCATAGACTGACAGGATGGCACACGAGCATGCGCTAGAGCAAAATTACACTGTACAATAACCGAAGCCATGGCATGTATAAAGAGAGGGAAAATGAGGTTTTAAATTTGAAAATGTTTGTATATTTCAAAAGCAATCCCCTTTGGTGAATTGCTTCTAAAATTAAGCAGCCGAAGGAAATAAAGACGTCTGTTTCTAATACTGCCACCGCTACTACTAAAATGGCTCAGCTAACAGAATTCAGGTAGAATGAAAGTCTGTTGAAAAAAGGGGTTGCATTATATTTCCAATGAGCAAAACCCAAATCAGAGCTCAGATTTCCTGTAATAAGAGGTTATGGCCTGCACTTGACCATACTCTGTAACAGTATAGTATAGCTATGTCTTGCATGGTTGTACCTGAAAATGTACTTACTGATCTGAACGGGTTCTATTCGACCGCCTGTAGACGTGCTGATCATTTCCCTTGTTATTAAACCCTGTTCTGTATGTGTGTATATTAAATGGATTTGAGTGTATTCTGAAGGCTGGCGATGAGGTCATGCCCGTGTGGGCACTGGCGGGGTATGAACACCCGCTCCTGCCATTGCATCGTGCGCAGGCAGGACTGCGATTCCTCTCGGTTGTGTCTTTACCTTCATAAAAGACAATAGACACAGGAGACGAAGGCAGCCGTGGGTGCCAGCGAGAGATTACGCGGCGGTGGAAATTTCACAGAGTTTGTCTAATCCTGCCCCTGCTCTGTCTTCATGGCAAGGCCTTTGATTTGCCTGACTGACAGCAGCGGCCCTTTTGACAAGACGCCACTCTTGCCACCCAAAGCGGGGCGCCCATCTCGGCACATTAATGCGTTCAAGGCGTGGGCGACTTACAGTAGAAGTGCTGGATTTACCAAAGCTATATTTCCCACACATCAAAGCTCTGGGGGGTGTGGGGGGGAGACAGAAGAATAACAAACAACAGGGCACGGGGGAGACAGAAAAGCAACAGCGAGATGGATTGCTCCGGAGACGGAGAAGCTGAGAAAGAGAAGCGGGAGCGCATGAAATAGAGCTGAGGATCATGGGAACGAACAAGGTGTGTCACGCCCTGCCTCTGCCATTTTTTTTTTCTGCTGCTGTTTTCAAAAGGAGGGAAAGGCTTTCTTTCAGCAGAGGGCTAAGAAGATGAGACACACCCTGTTTTAATTATACTTGCCAGGACCTTAGCCCCGGTGCTTTTTTTAGACCACAGTGGAGTGTATATGAACACAGTATAGACTGCTCATCTGTCTGAGGGGCACAGATGAACTCAGAAATGCATTTACAGTAAAATGAAACAAATTCAGGAGCACAGAAATACAATATGAAGGAGAAGCTACCAGAGGCTCAAGACCAGCTGAGTGAAATCTTAACAGAGTCCAGTCGTCCTGGAAACGGTAATATGACGTAATGGTAATGACAGGATTCTGAACAGGTGCTTACTTATACCACACACAAACACACATACACACATCGCGCACAAGCAGTAAAGGCACATCATCCCCAATATTATGAAAAAAAGAAAGAAACGGTTCTGTAAGTATTTGCATTGGCATAATACCTAATGTCAGACGTGCATGATACAAGCCACACTCCACATCATTTGAGCAACCCCTGTCGAGTGCAGGGAGGTCAGGTAGATTAAGCTGTTTTGCATAATGTGAAATTCATACTAATGTCAAACAAGCTATGTCAACTTTGCCTGTTCCAGTTGTCTCTAGGAACATACATGAACAGGTATGGTAGCTTCTTTTTGCAACAGTCATTCGATGCTATCACAACTTCCTCTATAGTTTAGTTTAGCGCAAGTTCACAGCATGCAAAACAGAGGTGTGGCTGACTCTTGGGAAAACATAACCAAGGTCTCTGTCGTGTTTTAACACCTGTCTTCAGTTGTGCCCGGTATTCGTCACATTCTCCAAACGTCAAAAAGGGGTTTGAAAGCTGAAGAACAGACGAGTCTGTCTGTATGTGCATTTCAGGGCTGACAGCCTTAACCCACATTACAAGACTGAAAAACAATGACATATTCCCACGGCTGTCATAAGAACAAGGTCGTCCGTGATCCCATCATCGGAGCAGTTCTTAGTCAGGAGTGCATTTTCCCATCACTACTCCCCCTCCGAGCAAATCTAAAATGCTGTCATCAGAGCTGAAAAGAAACCTGTAAAATGTCCACCCTGAAACTCCTTTATTTCCACTCTGAAACATTTATTTGTCATTTTACACCCTCATTGTGTTCATATTGGGAAAAGTGGGTGTCAACGTAACAATGTGGTGAATGTTTCATGAATGTATATCCCTCCTCCCGTGGTTCGCCATGGTAAAGCTACACGGTTTGCAGGATGTAATGAGGGTCAGCGATAGCCGGGCCTTCGGAGACCCGCGAAAGTGTTGGCACGTGGATCCACACACATGTGGGCGTGTGTGTAAGCGTACCCTTACGCCCCTGTCGTTTCCTGAAATACGACAAGGGGCCTGATTAGCCCCGGTTTGCACGTGACGCGCAAGCACACCCCTGTCAAACAAAATCAGTCAAAGGCGCCTTCATTTTCCCTGTATAAATATTGTGGCACGTTTATTGACTCCGCTGAGGACACATGGTCAAGATAGGATGGAAACGCTAACTAAAACACATTCTCAGGCTGGCGAAAATGACCCACCTTTTCTTGTGTAAACTTCTCCTTCGGGCTCTCTTTCATCCAGCTGTCGGCAACACGCCTTAATTACTTAATTTGAAAAAGCTGAACCTGAGGAGGTGCTCTACGTCTGCAGCTTTTTAAGGCACGATATGTCAGTAATTGGAACTGTAGTCCCGTGTCAAGCAAGCCATTGTGGATGGCAGCAAAACCCAGCTAGCTAGCTGGCTATAGCTGCACTTCACTTCATTGTTCTGTTATTCTTATGTTACCAAATGTACATTTACATTTATTCATTTGGCAGACGTTTTTTTATACAAAGCAGAGTGAGACAGAGTACAACACAAGCGAAAGCCATACACGGAGTCACAATAGCAGAAGTGCTGCAAGACCAATGTAGCTCTCTAATGTAGCAAGTGAGAATTATTAATTGAAATTATTCTACCAAAGCGTAACTTATTTTGATCTATACAGAATGCATTCATGTAACAACTGCATTAATATAACAGAGTTGAATGACATGGATACCTGACCTGCAATGGGTCTGATAAATGTTTATACTTAGAGGAAATGGACTCTGTTTTTTTTGACCAATGAGCTCATGATCTGTTCTCCCCATCCCCAACACCTCTGTTTCATCCGGGTGTTGTCATGGCGTGAGGTAACATCATTTCGTCTGCTATCCCTAAGGGGGTCACCTGTCTATCATCATCGCGGCAGCTGCATGCTTTGTCCGCACATGAGTGCAGACTCACCTGGCTCAGACATTTATCTGAGTGGGATTGTGTAGTGAATAGGCAGACTCTTTTTTTTTCCTGTTTTTAAAGTGGGTGGGAGATTTCTGGAGGGGGTTTGCAGGGTGGGGTGGATAGATGGTGGTGGTGGTGGTGGGGGGGGGGGTGGTCTTGAAATGCAACAAAACAAAAGCTCTCTGCCCCCGGGGGTCTGAGGAATCCCAGACTAGTAAAACCTGAATGTCTGAGTGTGGCCAGTGCCCTGTCACTCACACGGCCAGTCACCTGCACTTTGTCATGGAGGAAGATTAGCGATGTCTCCTTCCCTTTCAGATGGCGGGCTGACTGTCGGCAGCGTCCCGTATGAACTTGGACTCCGGGCTCTCGCACGCCGCATCTCCCCCGGCCGCCCCGGGTTCACCTTTCAGGCCTGGTGGGACTGGAACACTTTTGTTGCTCATTTTGATCCAGCTGATCCAAAAAAAAAGTCCTATGCAGGGCTTAACCAGGTCAAGACTGTTATTTTTTGGAGAAAAAAGGGAAAAGTCATTTTGGAGATGCATGACTCATCATATTAAATGTTTCCCTTTGGTCCCCGTCGGTTGTGCCAGCGGCTATGCCGGTGACATTGCAAAATATTGAAATACGGCAAAGCCTGCCGTGGCAGTGAGATTCTGGGTCCTGGAATAGATAGAAAATCCCTGACCTTGATGAAACATTGATGAGACAAAGATATGCTTTTATTGAGCTGGTCCTCGAGTTCGAGGTATTTGTGGAGTACAGGAATGAGGAAGGATGAAAGATGATAAAAAAGACAAGGCATTCATCAGACTGATAGTACAGGCTGTTAGGGAAAACCGCATTTAAATATCCCCAGGACATACTGATTCATGTGCTACAAGTGAGAAGATCTTTGTGAGCTCCATGCAGGTGAAGCCTCCTTCCCACTGCTCCATACCTATATGGAAACATCTCAGAGGAGTTAGCGCCCAGTCCTCCAACCTACAGCTAGCTACGTTAACTGCTTATCAAGAGTCCAACGGAAGAACTCTTTTTCGCTCAGCACTGTATACCTGTTAATGGATGTATTTTCCTTGTGGCTGTTTGCACTGCGTCTGTATTTGGTCATTTGTGGTTGGCTTAACGAAATCATAATCGAAGACTCTGCGGTTAAACAGTCTCTGTGGCCTGGTTGCACCGGCCCAGTCTTACCGACACTTGTAGCTTATCAATTTCAAAACACGTGCAGGGCTCTGAATTCCTCAGGGGCCTTGCTGGAGAACGTGTTTATATAGTGAGCAGTTTGTGTGTTTCTGCAGCCTATTCAAGGTGCTGAACTACTTTCAACTACCAGAATAGAAAACAGATTTTTTTTTCTTACTACACACAATTCTAAACATTTTGAAATACAGGTGAGGCATTGATAGAATTCTGACAAGTTCAAAAGTTCATTTCTCAAAAAGCCCAGAAAATTACTATTATCAGGGTAAAAATGGTTTACATTAAGTAAATGTAAAAGTCAGACTCTTGAAACCAATGATTTAGTGCATTTAAAAAGTGAATACTACAAAGTTGCTGTTGCCATCATTAATACTGCACTGGTCATTACAGTCATCACTGGTATGAATCTCTCCTGTGGTAGAACAGGGCCAACGATACGGAGGACTTTGTGGGGTTGTTGACTCTGGCTATCTGCACACCCGTGTTGCGCGAATAACCTTTTTTGGTTTATTAAAACAAAAGACAAAAAAAAAGCACTTGACCATACTGTTATATCAAATTGCATTTGTTACCTACACCATCTCTGGTCTCCTCTGCAGGGATTTGAGATACATATACATGAGTCCTCCCTGCCAATTTACAGATGGGGGTGAGGACACAGGGGGATGGTGAGCCAGGCCTCTCTAATAGACCGGTTTTTTAACAAGCTCCCGCTGTTGGCTTTATTCTGATGTCACACCAGGTTTCTGCATAATGCCTCTGACTCAACTGCTCTTCCCTGGCCCCTGCAGACAGAGGCTCATTCCGACAGTGCTATTTTCAAAATGGCTCCTCTACCTCTACCTCATTTGCGAACACAGAGTGGTGGAAACGTGTTTTTTTTTTTTTTTAGACCTCCCTTTGTTAGTTGCTGCCAATCATTGTCAGCAGCTGTCTTGTCTGCTTGAGAAAATGTTCCTGTTTTTTTTTTTTTGACAATGCGTTCAACAAGATTGTACCTTCGGAAGTTGGAAGATTTTATCCGACTGCTTTCTCTCTCTCTGAAGATTTCAAGTCCAGACAGTCAGGAGAGTTCACTAAGGTGCGGCTCTTTTAGTGCAGGGGGGCTTGACGGAGGAGGACGGGGTCAAACGGTTTCCTTGTGTCACGGAGATTATTAGATTTGCTCCTGCAGACACTCGCGCGCAGACAAAAAGGAAAAAGGGACAGAGAACGCACCCCAGAGCACTTCCTGCACTAAAGAAGACTCTTCGCCTTCTGTCACTCTCCCTCCTGACCAGCCTCTTTCCCTCCGCACATCGTTTACAGACATCATCAGCAGGGATCAGGCTTCGTTAGCATGGTGGTGCTTTTGCTTCCCAGTAGAACCAGCACTAATAAACAGTACTAACAGCTTTACGGTGTACCATTCGCAAGCATTTTCTCCCAGCCCACATACACTCCCCTGAGTCTCTCCTCAGCCTCCCTAACTGTCACTAAGTTTGCCAAACTGGTGCATGGAAGTGCCAGACAGCCTTCCCACTTGTGGAGCATAAATCCAGGGCGGTTTTTGTGCCTCATCCCCAGTGGTGCAAGTGGACTGCATTGCATAGTGTTTGCCTTCCCCTTTAACTTAAACTTAAACTTCAGCGCTAGAAAACTTGCTGACAATGTTAAAATGGAAGGGGGGCCAAAGCTGTAATTAGGCATGGGTGTGAAAGCAGAGTGGGCTAGTCGTTGCAACCCCCCCCCCCCCCGCCCCAAATTCTGCATCTGCTGCTAATGTGCGCCTTTCACGTAGCTGATGCATGAGCAGGTGACCGTGTTCTGGAAGAAGGAATTTTCCGTTGCCTGTCAATTATGAAGCATTAATATTTAATGTTCAGCCTTCCTATTCAAATGCAACGTTACATTGTTAACGGCAGTATACCATGAAAGCAAAAGATGGTTAAAGAATGCATTCTAATGCAAATGGAAACGTTTCGCAAAACATGTCTTTCCGTTTCCACCCACACCTTCGGAGCACGGAGTCAGGTGTGAGTCTGGGGGTCAGACTGAGCTCACTCGGTATGGGCTCGGTTGACTTTGCCTCACTCCGTGCTCAGGCACACAGGTTCAACAAGGCCCCACATTTACAAGCATTTTGATGCAAAGTGAAACATCTACCCTGGGAAATTACGCTTCTTCCTGGGCATACATATCCATGAACACGCCACATGTATGTTGTATGTCTGGGGAGTAATTGGACGCACAGGTTCTCTTGTTTCTTTGGTCCCCCGGGAAGCAGTTAATCTACATATATACCTCCAGCGCACAAAAGGAAAATGAAATCGCCAGCCTGAAGGGACAGGATACAGACAAGGCCGGAGGGCTGATGAACGCTTTAGGTTTAGGAAATTTTTCTGGCAGCTTCCATTCACCTCGCTACACACTCGTCAAATATGTTTGAACTTTTCCTGCATTATACATCGAAGTACCGCCACAAGAAGGTCACCATTTGGATCCGTTTTAGGACACACCGCATAGAACAGAGACATGTATCTGACTGACTTCCCTTCATAATAGCCAGGGCAGCCATTCGAAGTCATTAGGAGCAGTGGGTAGGTGATGGCAGAAGGCGATTAAAAAGTTCCACACAATCTGAGTCCAAATCAGGTATTTCCCAGCTGACTGTGGTGTACATCAAATGTAGCAAGCCTGTGTGAGTCATATGAAAGCGCTATATACGTTATGCACGTGTGCCTCATCTGTAGATACCAGGCCTAGCCACAGCATATTTGCATGAGACATGACATGGCCTGTAGGGACCGCAGAAAGGCAAGCCTTTCCCAACGGCATGCCATTCTTGGATTTAAACAAGGACCTAAGTAAAACAAAGTCTATCATCCAGAACTTCAAACACTTATTCATGAGAACCAGGCGAAAGGTAAATTAGACCAATAGACGGTTACTGGACCAAAAGATAGCTTCTCCTTGACCTTTTTCTTTTTAAATTGTCAGGTGAGGGCACCTCTAAGTGTGCCCTACCTGTAATTTTCAAAAAATGACCAGTCAGGTATGTTGTTGATTCACAAACGGCAACGAAAACAGTAAAAAGCCAGAGACGTCGCTGCACGGTGCCGACGCTCAACTAACTGCCAGGAGGGGAAACAAAAAAATAAATAAATAAACTCAAGAAAGACTTCATTTGTTGAACAAACAGACATGCTCTTGCAGAGCTTCCACCCAGCATTGATGTGGTCTCTGCAGCTGCAGGCACATCCCAAGGAACCTGGTGGGAATATGGGAGCCGGGAAGGGGGGAAGGGGGACCTCACGGGCACGTAAACTTCTATCTGCACCTCGCTTATCACGTCAATCCGCGGCACCGTTCCTAACGCCGAACACAGCCCCGCTGCGGCACGGAGCGCGTCCAATGGGAACGCAGCACGAGATTCGGTAGCAGGACCTCCCAAGATCGCGTTCCAGTAAACGACCCTGCCTCATTCTCTCGCTAAAACAACAACCAATCAGCAGAGTAAAAAGAACAAGAAAAATAATAACAAAAAAAAAAAGAATGAAGAATTGGACCTCCGGAGACAAAAGGGGAAGATCAGCGTGGCGAGCGCAGTCCTACACGTGGCGTAACTCTGGAGTGGGGAAGATTATAAACAGCAATCTCCTGTTTGTTTTAAACGAGGCTGACCCCCGGTGATTTCAGCCACATGTGAGGAAACGCAAAAGTGCTGTTTATTTTTCCCCGTCAAAATGTTAAGCTCAGCACCTGCGCAAACGCGTAACATCAAAGGTCACAATGAGAGGTGCGAAAACACATCTGCTGCGATAACCATAGCGCACTGACCCCTGCAGTTGGAAGTTTCGCGAATATGACAGTATTTTCAAAGTGTTCATTATTCCGCCAAATCAAGACAGATGGATGACAACTGCACATAAATCATAACTACTGACACTGACTAAATTGTTTGCTTTGTTTTTTGTTTCAGAAAGGCCAATATGAAACGGGTCAAAACAAGTCAAATCATTTAGCATTTTCTATGGCAGTTAGCAGTGGTGAAAACAGAACAAAACACAACTGCTCAAATGAGTAGCTATGAAAGGCACAATCAATGCCTTTACAATCTCACTTCAGTTGACCATTGATGTTACGCCACAGTGAACAAACATCCACTTGTTTATGTCAGTGTTGTTCCTGTAGCTGTGTAAAGTACAGCCTGACAAGGTGTATTTACCCAATTATATTTGTTATGTATAGCACTCTATTCACCTGTTATTACAAGGAAAAAAACAGCCATCCAGACATTGGAGCATCATAATAATTGACTTCTTTCTGTATCTTCTTACAGTATTGATTCAAAATAGATCAAACACAGAAATGAATTTTTAGTAAATAACTATTGCACAACTAATATAATGTTGCACAGCTTTATTAATAATATATATGTATATATCTATAACTAGTGCCTGCTGTTATCACTGGTCATGCTCATACATATCTCAAGAACTGAATTCTTAATTCTCAAATTAAAAAATTGGCTAAATTTGTAGGCCTGTTTGGTACGTTGCTCTAAGATAGATGAAGAAACACATGAAAAAATAAACAACGAGGCGCCACCTGATGTTGTCCAATTTGGCTGAGCTCCTTCAGCAACAACAACAAACCACTGAAGTGCTCGACGACAGCATTAACCTGATGGATGTCTTTTTTTGAGAGCTGCACCTTCAGCCCCGAACAACAAAAATGACATCTCCCCGATGCTACAGCTGTCACTCGGCTCGTTCTGCAGCGCTAACAAAGTGTGATGGATGCGACGGCGTGCAAGCCAATTCAAGCAGATTGATGTGGATGACTTATGCTTTTGACTTATGCTGATAAATGATTTTCCTTCTGAGGGAACAACAGGAGCCACGGTGACTGTACTCTGAGAGAAATGTGTGTGGGATCTCTTTTGAAAATTGGCTGCGTCTGTTGGGTGGGTTAGCTCTTATTATTTATTCATTGCAATCCTAAACGACTCTGTGATGTTGAGTCTAAATGAGGTGTGGCTACTGTTGCTTTAGAGGCACTCCGACAGGTACTGCGGCATACACGCATGCTTTTGGGTGGCCTTTTTCTTGACAAACAAATGCATAATCTCCCTGGTCAACAAACCATTAATCTTCATCATTTTAGTGTATAACCTTGTTGCTTTAATGACAGAGACAATGTGTTAATGTCATTGCCAAGCCTCAAGATGTGTCTGTGCGCTTTTGTTTTTGAGATCTGACTCAACATTCATTTGCTTTGAGTCAAATGGCAGCACTTCCCAGAAAATGCACCTATGCGATTGTTTGGTGATATGTATGGAATACTCAGAATACCATTTTCTGTTATTTACTTTGTCTATTTTAAGTATTAGCTGTTGTTGTGGACATATGTACAAAAACTCCCAACCCAGTGCATGAAAGCGTTTGGCCCAGGATTATCTTCAAATTCAAAACTTACTTTAGTTTGCAGTTCCCCTGTGTTGAATCTGATGTAGAAGGAAAGAAGAAGAAAAAACAACACAGAAAAAATATGTTTAAATGTGTCTAATCCTGAGATCTCTGATAAAATAACTGACCTGCCTCTGGTGACTGTCTGGGAAGGGGAGGTAATGACATATGATTTGGATGCAGCAATACAAATCCACTTGCCAGACAGAGTCCATCTTTTTTGTCTGTGGGTATCTGTGTCTTACAGTAGTGCAGAAAAATATATAAACTGTACAGGGGCTGAAGTGTGGGAGAGGATTACGTGGGAGGTCCTGGGAATGGAGATGAGCTGAGAAATATTAGCCAGAGCACCCTAGTGCCGTATCAGCGTTTGAAGATGTAAATTACGATCGTGAAGCTGGTAAAACTGGTGGAGAGCGGGGCTGAGATACACAACTATAAGATGCACACTATACTGGGATGGCAGTGTAGCATAGTGGTAAGGAGCAGCACTTGTAGCTTGTTGTTGGTGCAATTTCCCACTGGGGCGCCTCTGCTGTAGCCTTGAGTTAAGGCACTTAACCCAGAATTGCCTCCAGCTGTATAAATGGATAAAACTGTTAAAAATTGTGAACAAAGTAAGTCACTCTGCTAAGTTTCACGCTGCTAAACGTCCGTGATATAATGGAATGTAACAAAGCAGAGGAAAGCAGTGTACAATTTCAGGTGAAATCCATGATGAATAAAAATATGACTATGTATTTTAAATTCTCTGAATGTCTTCAGTGTTGCAGTGAGGGGGTTACCTCCCTCATATGCAGTCAATGTGCAGCATTTACCTTGGTGATCTGTGACAGTCAGTGCTCTCACTGCATCTTCTGAGTGGAAGTGGAGGGTTTCTCATCAGAAAATTGGAGAGTGACAAGATTTTGGTCAGAAAATCAGAGTAACGCATCTACACTTTGTGGAAAGTGCCGTAGGATCTTTACTAACCCCCATGAGTAATGAACTCATTGTTCCACCTTATCAAATAACAGCACCTCCAACAGCACAGTGTCCCCATCAGTGTATGATGGTGTGCAGCCTTGCATTGTAATGGAGGATAATTGGTCGTTCATGGGATACGTGGTGCTTATGGGAAGTCTCACGCCTGGTGTGTCACACCAGGTTTCTGAACTGCCATCTTCCCCTCAATCCAGCGCGTCTCTCTGCCTTTTCACTTTGTAGTCGCTGTGTGTAATAACAGTTTGTTTAGGACTGATGAAAGTGGTGGGGTGGGGTTGGGGTGGAGTGTCGTTTCCTGCTGCTTTTGGGTAGTGTGGGGACCGGGACCTCCCCATGTGTGGGAGCTGTCTGGCGCTGTCTCCGTCTGCTTTTGTGCCGGACCTGTCCCTGCTTGCAGCCCCAGGATATTCAGCAACATTAATGTGATTCAGAAAGCGCTGTTGGTACCACACAAAAGGCAAAACAAACATGAAAAGAGAGCCTCTTGTACAAAATGAGTGCTTTTGGAGGCGCAGGAAATTCACACTGGAGGTAATGATGCATCCAGCGCCTGATTAGAAGACGGCAACATCACGTGCGCAGCTGGACACAGAAGACACTTCTTGGGCCCACTGTCACTGCGGGGTAGGGAAAACATACGGTGCCCGTCAACTGATGACAGCGGAGAATTCCAGCAGGTGCCAGAAATCGGGCTTGCTTCTTGCAGTTTTTCGTCCAGGGTCTAATTTTCCAGTCCAGATTTTTTTTTCCCGTGAGGCTTTACTCTGTTATTATTACTGGTATATAATGGCATTTGGTACTCATGGGCCGTATGATTTTGATACTGAGAAAGAGGACACAAGGAATTGTGCAGGGTGAAGTGTGCCGAACAAGGTGTTATGAGTATTATTATACATTACACCTTGCTTGCTTTGGCCTTCAGGTAAAGATACAGAAAGTTAAAGCTGAAGGAAATTCACAGCAACAGATACATTCGAGCCATAGCTAGAGCAGCTGTTGAACTATTCTTTCTGCATCAAAGCATTGGACTGTCTTGAAAGGCCCAACAGTTTACCCAGCCCCCACCTCACATTTACACGCTCACTCATACACACACACACACACACACACGCACACACACACTCCCAGAAATATCCTTATTTACACATTAGCATTTGCTAACACAGATTGCACTGATTGGAATTGATACAGTTAGATTAGTTGGACGTATGTGTGTATGTGTATGTGTCTGTATCTGTAACTGTGAGTGTGTGTAATAATAATAACAGGAGTGCATTAGCATTCCTTCCACTCCAAATACAAGATAGTATTTTTCCAACCCATTTTAACCAAATGCTAACACTCTCATTCTCCAGTATAAACAAAGACATGACAAAAAGCAAGTAGAGACCAATTCAACAAAATGAGAGAAATCCTGACAATTAACTTTTTTTTTTTTTTGGGGGTGTATTTTGAGTAGGTTCTTCTAGTGTGTAATCATTTTCTTAATCCTGTCAGCTCAAAGGGAAATAGAACACAAGAAAGAGGGTACTGATGACATCAGAGTTTCTAAAGGAAACGGTGATCCCAAATATGAGAATAAGGTTCTTTAAGCCACACCTTGAAGATTGGGGTTGGCTGTTGAGCAAAAAAAAAAAAAAGAAAGCAAAAAAAAAACATCTTGACGACTTTATTGTTTCAGTGAGGGGCTCAGAGAAACAGCTCTGCTGAAGTTGCTAGGTAACGTGGGTGTCTGGTGTTGTGGGAGGAGAGGCTGGAGGGAGACAGGTTAATCCCTTCTGCGCAGCCAATTTCTGCCTCCCCCAGAGTCTCGCCTCTTCACACGGTAGCTGCCTGCTGCACTGGAAAAGCGCAAAAGGGCCCTAATTGACAACACTCCACACAGCTCCTCAAAAATGAGCTAGTCAAGCTTTTTTTTTACCTTCTCCAGAAAAGACTTTCTCCGAAAAAAAAAAAAGACTATAGGGGCTGTGAGAGTTCAGAAGATCATTTTTCTGCTCCTGTCCAGGGGACATTAAGAAACAGGCCTAAACTGAGCAACTCATTCACATTATTTAAACAGTAGTTAAAGTGGCTGAAGTAGCAGACCCACAGCCTGCATTCATATACACTTTAACTTATTGTACAGTAGCTGTTCATATTTATTTTCATATACCTCATTCATTCCTTCTGCATTCCATGTATGTGTCCTGCACTACTGTTGTTATTTGTTGTTTGTTGTATCACTACTGTTGTTTTGTATTTGTTGTTGTCACCTTGACTTTGTACGAAAGCACTACGAGAGACACTGGAGCTGGAGTCAAATTCCTTGTATGTGTAAAAGCATACTTGGCTGATAAAGTCTGATTCTGATAATTTGTTTTACATGTGTGTGTTTTTTGGTACTGATATGCTTAGCTGTACATTTTCTCAGATTAACACAGGCAGAAACAGAAGGAATCCCATTTTCTTAAAATAACTGCATTGTTAAATGTGAATAGGGACGGCCCAGCTTTGGAATCCCAAGCAAGCCAGCAGCCACTTCATCAGCAGACACAGCCCTCTTGTTGACATGGAGGACAGACACAACATTTGCTATTGTCAGTCAATCAATCGCCCAAGGTCTTCCAACCTTTCAGTGAATAAAAAGCAACTACAAGGTTTTGCTTAGATTAATACCGTGTCATAAACATATCACTAATAAATGGGCCATATTTCTGTCAAGATTAATTCTGGAGGGATTTATGGTACGGTTGCACAAGTTGTATCTGTTCCAGTCAGTAAGCAGGGCCTGTCTAGAATAGGCCTTTAAGCGAATCCCTGCTGGAACGTGACCAGCAGACACAATCACGGTAATCCATCACTGATAGTGTGTGGTCACTTACATGGAATTGATATGATGTAACTAATGATTTCGACTCATAACCAGCTTTGTTTGCGAGAGGAGAGCCACATTATGAGTGGCACAGAGAAAAGGAGAGATTAAATAAAAACCTGGTTCAAGCTTGCTGCCTGTCTGTTTTTCAGTCGAATGCAACCTCTCAAGCGCCCCCCTCGCCCCCACCCCCACCCCATCCCCATTATGCTGTGTTTGATTATCTTTATATTCGCATTTTCTGGCTGCTCACATGCGTGCCAAAGCACACAGAGGCATGTCTTCACAGGGCTCTCCGCAGGGAGGCCTCCCGTGCGCGGTGTGTGCCGGCAAGCCCTCGGCGTGGAGGACCTCCTAGGGAGCGCGGCTGGGCGGCTACAACGATGGCCACAGGCCCCCCAATTAGGCTCAGCTCAAGGGCTGCTGCCTCATCTCTGGAGGGCTTTGCCTTTGGGATTCTCCAGAAAGGCCTGGCTGCTTAAGCCAGAGTGGGGAAAAAAAGACAATCTGTGTATAACCCTCTGTTCCCCCCCCCCCAAGTCTCTCTGTTCGTGTCTCAGAAATCACAGCAACCAACACCCCCACCCCCCCCCCCCTGCCCCCAGGACCCCCCACCCAACCCTCATTCCCTCCTTTGTGCTTAATTACTCAGAGTGCTCCTCCGACTTTGTGTGCTAGCACCGGGTCAGGTTTGCCTGCTGACAGGTCACCCTCCCAGCCATGTTTGCACTGTGTATTTACTAGGTGGATTTATGTACCGAAATAAACAAACAGAGCCCCCGTCACTCAGGTGTGCGTTCAGAAACAGGGATGAATAGCTCTAGAGCTGCAGTGTGTATGCTCTGTTTCAGTTCAGGGCCTTCCCTTTCTTTGGCGTGCAAGCTGTGAGGGATAAGACGCCCTGGCTGGGTTCTGTGTTGGTTTAGCTATAAAGGGCTGTCTTGCCAGGACTGCACAAGTGCAGTTCCTGCAGTGCAATAGCTTTTCAGTTCTGAACTCTGTTTCAAACGAAAATGAAAAAGGGACACCTCCTCCAAAGCATTAGATTTATTTGCCTCAAGACCGAATTCATGGGCTTCCCGTTTTACTGTTGTGTAAACACAACATGGAGGTTTTGTACTTGGAGACCAAAACATTGCACTCTCTCCTGTAATTTAGACTTTTCAGAAGTTAAATGTTTTTTTTTTCTCTCCCCCTTCCTTTCCAAAAGCAAAGCCTGCAATTCAGCCTCGTGGGAGTATTCTCTGGCGTTATTACCAGTTGCAGAGTGGGATATGCAAAGCCAAACACTCACCACACATGCCTCATAAAAGCTGTGACTGTTAATGTCGGTGTGGGCAGGATTCGTTTGACGATCTCAATACACTGAAACCAAGCCCAAACAAGGCCGCATTCACCAGTTTGCCAAACAGCTTCGGTCCCTGAGCCCTCAGGTTCAATCACTGAACCAGCATCTCAACCTCCTGTTAGTTGCAAAAGAGCAGTAACACGCTGGCTTACTCATTTCTTTTTTGGCAACAGGGATAAGGAAACAAATGAAAAAAAAGCATGCAATGATAGTGCTAAATGTCTTTGAGGTAATGCGCAAATTCATTGGAATGCAGCACCGTCCAATCAGAGGAGAGAGAATCGAGTCACGGGGGGTGGAGCCGGTGGAGAGTAATAATGACAGACAAGCAGCCAATTAGGAGTGGGCCAGTCGCCCTCCTCCTCCTCCTCCTCCTCCTCCTCTTTTCAAAATGTCTGTGTAACACTGATCCAGCAGCAACAAATCCTCCATTGATTTTTTTTCACTTTACTTGTTGATTATATAAACATAATTGCTGTTAGAAACGATAAGCGTGGTTGGATATTTGGTGACTCTGATGCCTTTCCCCTAGCTGTGCTGATTTCTGACTGATGGGCCTTGATTTGTGACTGAAATGGCGGCAGGACGCGGAGACGCAAAGTGGGAGAGGGGAGGGTGAATGGTGTTGCCTGCCACAGTGGCAGGGAGCAGTGCACAGTACAGGCTCCAAGCCAGGAAGGGCACACAGATCCCTCCTGATTCACTCCTGCGGGTGTAAACAGTCAACATGTGGCCTTAAAGGATTACAGAAAATTTACCAATTTATCTCACAATTTCCTGATGCGCAAAAGTTCCAGTGAAATATGACTACATCCATACTATAAAATTGACAAAAAATGTTATGAAAATGGAAAAGTAATGTGACTATCATATAAGGACTGAAAGAAGTGGTGGAAACGGATAAAGTGTATACCACGCTTTTGAATTACACTGTGTATTGGGGTTGTGTGTGTAAAAGAGGGACGAGCATTAGGCTCTCAGTGAACAGCTCAGAGCTATCTGCTGCAATGTACTGTTATGAACAAATCATTCAGGAGAAGTTATATGGTTTATTAAATTACTGAGCTTCCCACCTGACTGGAGGAAACATCCACTGCTTGATCAAAGACAGCAGCAAAGAACGGGATCTGCACAGACCCACTCATTTTTATATCATACGGACGTGTCAATCTAATCATCTGTGCCTGCCATAAACTCATCCGAGTGTTATTAAGATTGATGAAACTGCCAAACGCCTGCCCCGAACGCATGTCCACAAACAAGCAGAAAATCTCTGACAGGAGTTATCCTTTGTAATGTGATTAAAAACGATTTCTTACAAAAACAAAAGGCCTGCTTTTAATCACCGAAGTGAAATTTTTAATGACGCATAAGCTGGTGGGAAGCAGCTGCCTCACCAGAAACGTTTCTCTCTGACACGCAGAGCTATGCTCCTTTTTTTTTTCCCTCTTCACTGTTTTCACGGGCTGAGAGTTCATTATGAGCCGCCCATTAAACCAAATCTGGAATAATGAATTAGAAATTCACGATAATCCAGAGGCCTTTTCAAGGGGCAGATTCAGCGTTTTTTTCACACTGAAGAGTGAGACTGCTATAGCACGTACCTCCCTTAATTGTTGCTCTAAAACAACTTCATTAACACCCTCAGATTACACTTAATTCATCCCACACTTCATTTAGCGATTAGCCCATCACATTTGAGAAGCAGCGAAGTTCCTGTTAGCATGAAGCGATTTAAGAACAATTGGCACCTTTTTTATGCCAGAGTGTTTTGTCACATCCTCAAGCAGGCTATGTGGAACAACAGATTAGCCCTTATTTAACTAGGGTTTACCCAGGTTTTACTTTTAAAATGTTAGCATTAGGTAATTCCGAGGCCACTGCAGTCTTGGTGAAGGGGAGCACATGCTCGCTTTATTCTGACTCAGATCAGTAAATCAGGTATGATTATTCTTCCAGTTGAATCAACTGAGTTGATCAATCAATTTATTATTATAAGTGCTTGAACAATTAAACATGTAATTAACTTTACATAACCTTAACCAAATGAGATAGCTGTGCTCAATGTGGGAAGAATATTTATAAAAATATACTTAAAATGTGTACTTAAAAAATTGTCTGTTTACACAAACACACCAGCATTCATTACACAGAGAGCCTTTAGCAGATAATTGCAAAGAAATCTTCAGATCAGTTATCAATTAAGAAGCTCAATCAACTGTAATTAATTGTGTTTGAATGAAAGCCTGTATACACGGTTCTCCCCTGAGGCCAGGATTAGTTAACATTTGCTGGGCTACGCAATCTTCAGAGACCCAATATTCCAGTCATTAAGGTAACATAGAGAGTATTTTAAAATGTAAAAAGTATTAAAGAGTAAGAAAGATGTATTAAAATAATGAAAAGTGGACAACCCCATTTTCAGACATAGGTTACAAAGCCTCTCCCTCCAGCTTTTGGCTCTCCTTGCAGTGAATTGAAATACAACAATGAGGTGTGAACCATACAGGGGAGGAGAGAGGTGTACAAGATCTTGTTTTCTAATTAAAGCAATTATGTAAGTACCTGCACAACAATGGTCCTAAAACACATACAACCATCAAATTAGCCTGAGAGGTAATTCCGGCCCACCTCTTTTTCGTCAGCATGGTGTTGCTGAAGGCGGGGGGGGTTCTTATCCACCCCTCCTGATTAGGGAGCCACTTAGCAGTTTGTGGTATCTCGGGGAAACAATGGTTAATCAGTGGATTAGGTTTAATTGGCAGTATTAAGTGTTAGGCCCGGGGTTTTAGGGAGGCCCGTTTGGAGCTGTAATTCTAGCCCGCCATTGTACTGGACTCACCGGGCACTGCTGGGCCCTGCAGCGGTGCAGTCTCCCATCTGCTTCCAGTCTTCCATGGCTCTGTGCTGAGGCGGCAGCTAGCACAGGCCTGCCGGAGACAGCCACGGGACTCGGAGAGAGGCCGATTCATTAAAAAAAAAAAAACCCTTTCTTATTTTCTTCCTCTTTAAAACCCCAGGTTAGCACAGGTACTGATTTAAAGTATGCTAGTGAAAATAATACTTGCTGGGAATATTCAGCGAGAGTAATCTTCTGTTTGTGTTCCTCGGCCGTTGTTGGGGAACAAGTTAACATTTTTACGACTTGAAATTACTTTTCATTTTTCTGTAATGAGAGTTCCATTGTTCATTGTTTACCTTTAATCGTTTATTTTTTTATCTGCAATATGAAACTGTTTTCCCCAAAATATGCACAATAATGATCTTAACTTCAAACGTGTAAAAATTTTAGAAGTGATGATTCTGATGAGATTAGATGCCGTGAGTGCAGAGTAAGTTGATCTTAGTCCTTGCCTATCAGTTACAATTTCTCTTTTTTTGTAAGTATTTAAGTATCTCTTAAAGTTGTAGGACTTTTCTCTTAATGTTATATCACTTTTCTCGTTTCTTCCCTCGTCTTCTTTTCAGAGGTCTTAAGAAGCCGGAGGTTTTGTGGAGCACAGAAGGCTTTCAGCCCTAAGAGGCTCAAATGAACAACAATACAGCCGGGTCATGACTATCATCTCCTAAAGGGGGATTGCATATTGTCCCCAAATCACAGGCACCTGGATTTCAAAGGAGAAGTTGCTCTTTCTCAAGGCAATTCACAGCCTAGGTCATTAATCCATGTACAGTCAATGACAAAAAATACATATGCAATTATAAAACACCAGATTATCATTTAGTGTAGTAATGTAATAATGTAATATGTAATAAAATGTAATTATGGTAATGTAATAAAATGTAATAAAACACATTTCACAAGTTAGCCATGGATACTATGCTACACTACTATAGTAAAATATAGACTAATCTAAGAAAAAAAACCTTTTTACATTTTAACAAAATGGTCCCCTCTGATATTACAGTACAGTACAGTATTACAGTGACAGTACAGGATTACCATTGAAATGGAAACAAAAACAGTTACTTCTTTTTTGGAAATCGACATTTTATATCTAACAGAAGTGCTCTTTAGAAAATAAAAATTCAGTTCATGCAATACATTCATACAATATATACTGTATTCCCATTTAAAATAATTCCTTATCTCTAAGATAGCCAAAGTGACAAACATAAATATGTGGTTTCACATTATCATGCTTCTGTTTTCTACGGTCTTGAAGCTGATGGCCTGTTCCTCTGTTCCTCAGATCAGTCTATTGCGCTGAAAATTCTCTTGGAAAGGAGAGGCAGGAGTTTTTTTGTGCATATCTTTATGGTCATCTTTATCATGGCCAATTTAACTCAGAATACCAGGATACACATAACAGCTCTGCTTAAATCACTCTTTTGCCGTCAGAATAAAAACAAAACACCCCCTTTAAGAAAACGGTGTTTTAACTGATTGTGTGGAAGATATGATTGTGTGGAACGAATACAGTGAGGGCTTGATCAAATTGTTCCTGTAGTTCTACACCCGCCACCCCCATATTTTAACAGTGATATTTACACTTATTATTCAATAGAATTTCAATGAAATATGCATTTATACATTTATGCTGATGCACAAATGCAGTAAAAATACAATCATCAGTATATTCAAACTCAACATCCCAAGGGGTTGACTATTTTTCCCCCTTTTCTATACACATAAGGAGAGTTTCACATTATTTTGTCATTTTTATGAAGGCCATGCTATATATGCTTCTGAGTTTTTTTATGTTGACTATGGATACACACACACACACACACACACACACACACACACATTCATGTTAAAACAAAAAAATAATTCAGGCAAACAAAAGGACATAAATATCATTAATCCATCCAGATACAAAGTTTACAAATTTACCTATGTACTGTATTGTGGGAGTGAAACTTCCTCTGTCCAAAAAGTTTGTTTTACCGTTGGGGTTTGTGAATTCATGTGCTAATTTATACAAAATAAATCACAACTTACCATTTTCCATTGCTCACTGCAGTCTTCTGCCAACAACGGATACTGCAATGTAAATAGAAGCTTTGATCTAAAATGATCCTGTACTCCACGCATACCTCACAGCTTAATAAAAATTTGGGTCAAAGACTTTTTGCACCATTTTACCCTGTTAAACTCCTGCGATACTCAACTTTAAATTTAATGCAGTGGTAAGGGAACCTAATAAAATGTAAACTGTTAAAACTAACAAATAGTCAGATTAAATAAAAAATATAAAATTTTCCAGGGTATGTCAAAATGTAAAATAAATCATCTGTGTTTTGGAAGGCTTGTCACATCAGAAAAAGATGAAGAAAAAAATAATTAATAATCATCAGAAAAAGATGATTATTAATTATCCCCCCAGGATCCCTCAGTATACAACTTGCACAACCAATAAAATGAAGTTTGTTCCATCAAACCATAAAACAGAGAGAAAACCCTTTGTTTCCACAAATGAATGGAGTAGCTGTGGATTTATCCACTGCTGTGAAATGGTCAGGAATGAATCAACACACATAATGTAGGTGTACACTGCTGTGTGCATCTTAGTCATCTAAAGTAAGCAGTATTTTTAGCGGTGGAGGCCCAGATCTCTTTCTCGTTCACTCTGTCTGACAAGCTGACATACCAAACGCAGGTTACTCTTCGTCTTGCCAAAGACACGTCCAGACCTCCCTTTCATTGTTATTTTTGCTTTATTTGCCCCTCTGTGGCTGTTTCTTCAGTAAGAATGTACAGTAAAATTTCAGACAGGCCACTCTGTTTCTTTTAAAGTGCTAAAGCCCTCACCTCCTCAATATGCCAAAAGGTCTGTTTTTGATAGAATAACAAAGGTCAGTGCGGAGTCTCTGCTAAAACATTTCTGTTTCCAGATTTACAGCCAAGAGCTAACAATAAACCTAACTCCTGTAACTCCCCTTGAAATAACTAAGATTTTTATCGAGGTTCAAACTGCTGTCTCACCTCTAAGGGAATTGACTGTTTTCATGTAACTAGTAGCATTCTTTATGATATGATAATCATCACAACTGCTTAATTATTATGGAAAGGTTTCTGTAGAATTAAAAAAACATATTGTATCATAATGGGTTTCTTTATGTGACTATTACAAAACAGACATCATTATGAATCTGGGGAAAGATTATCATGCAAGTTTAATGACCTTTTGATGTCCATTGATTGAACATGTACACAATAGCAAAACAATTAATTAATCAGCCAACTCCCACTGAAAGCCAACTCCCAATAAAAGCATTGTACATACATTCCTGGAATTATATTTTCCCTGGACAAAGAAGGCTTGAATATAAACATTAAAGGCATAATGAATAAAAAGTCTAATCTTTGTCTTTGTCTGAAGAGACCCTTGAAAGCTTATCGGTAGTTGACTTTACCCTGTCCTCAAAAGCATCTGAACTCAATAGAGCTCATTTCGTTTTTTTTTTTCCCCCCTCACACTTTTCATTATGGCATGAACACTCTTCGTAAGTGCTTTTCATAACACGACAAGAGCTCTTCATATTGGGTATCATCCTTAACATGGCCCTTATGTGGAGAGGAGAGGGGGCGCTGGCTCTGAAGGCACCCGGTTTGCAGTCTCACGGAATGGGAGACGGAGACAGAGAACCTTTCTCCCTGTGTCCCCCCTTTCATGTCGTTATCAGCACTGCCTTCAAGTCCAATCTCAGCTGTTTCCAGACGGATTACCCCGGCAGATGTGAGACTACGAGTTTTGTATGAAATCAGCTGGGTAAATACGAGGCCTTTTTCACATTGACCCAACGGCTGGGTAAATTGTGTTTCCAAATACACATGTTGAACTGGCGTCCCCCGGGCCCCAGAATGCTGCCTTTCTTTTTTTTTAATATTCCAGGCCCCGGCACTTTCTCAACCCTGCCGGCCATTCCGTGATAATGATAAGACCCTAAATCCCTGTGTAGATTTGACCTTTGTCCTCACTATTTTTAAACTGTCTTCTGCATTAAAAGTTCTGATCCGTCAGGTTCAGGGGATTAGGTGTATGTTTGGGCTGAAGTGACTGGAGGAGGGGAAATGTTGCGTTTGGCAATGTTCACACCACCAGTAGCTGCCGGCAAATCCATTCCATCTTCGAGACATATTATTATATATGTATACATGTATATGTGTGTATGTATGTAGATGTGTGTGTGTGTGTGTGTGTGTGTGTGTGTGTGCGCATGTGCATGTGCATGAATTTTTACACTTGAGGAATGCGCTGTTGTAAGGGCTACAATGTCATGCAAAAAGAGAGAGAGAGCTCTGTAGTCCCCCTCACTGATGAAAAGGCTTGATGAATAATTATTGGCGGCTTACATGATTGTTTCATTGTGAAATCTTCTCCCACAACCCAAAGCCCTGGACGTCACAGTGATCAAGAGAGCCCGTCCCCTGAAATGACAGAAATGAAGGAGGGAAATCGCAGCGTTTTGGCTGTGCAGACAGCGCGGCAAGAGACGCCGTCTCCTGCGCCGAGCTCCAAATGCAGCAGTGCCTTTAAATAGAAACTATGATTAAATGTGAATTGCAATACTAAAAATTGTATACATGAACATACATCTCAGGCATTATCTTACACTGGACTGTGACATACAAGAAGAAATGTAGATTAAAAGGAAAAGTGAGCATCGGCAGAGTGGAACGACAAAAACAACATCGCTCACTCATCTTCTATTGCCGTCCTGAGAGCCAAAGGACAGATGGCAAAAAGGCGATTTTATTCCGAAATGTGCTATTGATCATCAGCATGTGCTCATATGTTAATGTCTTAATGATTACATATCTGTGAGGAATACCAGAGAGAATCTAACACAACTATTTTGGTGTAAATACAGTATAATGTTTTATATACATAATTAAACATTGGTAATACACAAACACAAAATCTAGCAGGCAATATAGATGTTTCATTATACTGAAAACAAACTTCATAAATGAAACATTAGAGGCCATGTTTTATTACTGTGCATATCATACCTTCACAGTAGGTTTATGCATTGTAGTACAAAGGAAGATAACAATGATGTGGTATGTTAGCAGTTTATTCGAAAGCACTCTGAGTCAGTTCCCATTATGAGAGAATAATGAGACATTAAACGAACAGACAAAGGACTACTACGGTGCTTCAATCCACATTGACTGTAGTATGATTCACTGTATGTGCATCAGGCAAGTAGTCGAACTGTTTGCAGAGGGAAAAAAGCAAGCAAGCAATCTACTGCCACCTGTTGGTCTTTGCTTAAACACTAGACTGTTTATTTGAAGGAGAACATGCTTAAATTGAGATACGCAGCAATTCTGGAATAAGCTTTAATAACACCCTGTCAGAACTGGTGGCATCGAAACAGAACACTTCATGATGAATGCCTCTGTTGTTGCATTTTCAGCTCAAAGTGTTCTTAGTGAAAAGCTGTTTCTTATCAACTGGAGCAGAATCTGCAAATGTTGACAAATAAAAGCTTTTCAACTAAATGATCAAAACTAAATGGCCTGGTCATATATTAAGGATTCTGTGGACACACACTAAATTATCTCACCTGCTGTGTGTGTGTGTTTGTGTGTGTTTGTATTTAATGCAATTATTAATAGGGAATAGAGAAGAAAGAAAGCAACTTTATTGTGTGATGTTGGACCGCATTTGAAAACTGTTGAATTAGAAATATTGAATTAGCACCATTAGAAATATTGAACTGGCTACAGTGGTTGGCCTGATAATGTGAGAGACTTATATGAAATCCCTCTCTTTCTCTCTCGCTCACTCTCTCTCTCTCTCTCTCACACACACACACACACACACACACACACACACACACACACACACACAGTCACAGGAGCCTTGCTTTAAAGAAAGAAAAAGCTGAGACCAGATATTTGATTTACACCCCAGAGGTCAAAGAGAATGCATTAGGGCCTTTTGGAAAAGAAGCTCTGCCAACTCACAAGAGTTATAAAGTGCCCCAATAGATGCTGACACATCACCATTCATAACAATCAAGGGAAGAATTAGAAGTTCTGTGGCTGACCTTTACTTACATCATAATATATTACCCTGCCCCTCCTCTTCATTTTAGCCTGACCCAGAAAATGTTTTTTTTTGTTTTCCTAGCCATCCATTTAATCAGTTTATTAATTTTCCATTCTTCACTAAAGCTAAAAAATGAAGTGACTGGTGTTAGATACCTAACTTGTAACTTGAATGTCTTTTAAAGAGAAATATACAGACCACACATGCCGGGATAAATCTTGGATCATAAAAAGAAACACAGCATCGCTCTGCATTTGCTTTTATATTGCATTTATATTGCAGCTCTTCTGGAGTGATGGCCCTTGAAGCTGGATTGTTTTAATCTTTGCAGATTTCTTTTTTTATCATTTATAGATTGTGCTGCATATCTTTCATCCAACATATGAGCACAGTCAAGGAATGTATCGAGGGGGACGTCACTGTGCTTTACGTTAGAATTTTAAGTGGCACCGGTTACTGAGGGGAACAGACTATACCGGACGTGCAAACACCATCTCTCTGGTGATCCGTGTGATACTCAATAACTATTCCTATGACTGTTTACACGAGTTTTACAGCCGGGGTCTGACAGCCGCAGAAACAGGACAAGTGCCGCCCGCATGGTCTGGACAAGGTCTGGATAATGTCAGGGAACACATCAAAGTGCAGCATCCCTTTTTACAAGCCATATTAGGCCCTACATCAAAGCCTGCATGCACTTCAAACCAGCATTTAGCCGAACCTATCTCTCTCACAGGCTCTGATTAAATACTTAAACATTGGCACAGCAGTGAATACAAACCTTGAATCTGGGGCTCAAATGAAAAGTGCAAGAATAACTTAAAACCAGATCGTAAAAGGAAATACATTCGACTGACTTTAGTTAAACTTTCCCTGATACAGTAATGTTATGTGAATTTTTATTGCTGTAATTAAATCATTAACATAATGTATTAGCGTAGTAGCTTTTCCTCATATTTGTAGAGAATGAAAAGGTCATAAAAATGTTTGTTTTTTTTTTTCATTTTTTGTGGAGAACCCATTCTGATGAAATCAAATTCACCTGCACGCTTGCAATTGGACAAGTAGTTTTGCGGCAGCATGTTTTGTGGTTGAACTGTGCTTCTCCTGTGATAAATACACGATTTACCAACAATGAGAGCAATGTACTCACAATACACAGCTGCCTATACATCAAGACATTTGGCCTGTATCCATGGTTACACCCACACTAAACATACCTGACTTGTTCAAGAACAAAGTATCATGATACATCTGTTTAGCAATAATTACATCCGTCCTTCAGCAATTAATATAAACTCCTAATCCCTTGGATTTTTTTTTCTGCTTGTATTTGTTTTATTCAGAGTGTCTGTGCTACAACGTTCAATGCCTTGTTTAATTAAAACTTTAGATTAAAAAAACTCTCTGGCATCCTCTTTAATTCTCAGTGAGTCTGACTGCACAAATGTCACATACCAACATTCACTTCCACTGGCATTCAAATGCCAGCAGTTGAGGCAAACACTATTTGCCCTTCTTGTGTAGCAGTAAGGAATATTTTTGAATTTTTGACCAGAATTAAGGTTCCAAATGAAAGTACATTGACAGACATGTCTATTTGTGATCTTTCAGACTTTGTCATAAACTATGTTGATTTGTAATAATGTCAGAATTTCACAGAAAGTGTGTTTTGAAATGATTTTTATAGACATTCAAAGACGGGAATGGGGCAGAGATTAAGATACATATTATTAATATGTGATTTAAAAACACTGTAATGTTAGAATGATACTTCTTCTTTTAAATATAATTGCCATCCATCATTTTTTTTTCCAAAGGATTTTATTATAGGCATATTTAAAAGTGTTTTCAAACATGGCCCTTTGCTGCTGGTTCAGTTCTGTAAAACTTCGACAGAACTGTTTTTTTCACAAACTTTACAATAAAAAGGACAATTAAGTGATATACCAGAGATAATGAAACATATGTCAACTCCAGAGGTACTTGGGTAGGGCACTGTTGAAAGTAAGGGTATTTTTCAGGTCAGAGAAGAGGCTGGGTAGCATATTAGTCTCCATCTACATTTAAAGAATAAGAAAGACCCAACTGCCATTTTACCTGGAACCAACTTCCTTTGTGCTTTCCTTCCCCATGCACATTTTCACACAGAATCAAGCAGATACAGGCCTCTTTCAGAGCAGCTGCCTTGTTTGTCCTTTGTTTAGACTTGACTTTTATTATGTATTTAAGGAACTCCCTCTCTGGAAGTTGACTTTGCACAATCGGGCTGCCTGTCTTAACACAACAGATCCCAATTCATCAACCTGCTCCTCTGTTTGAGAGACAGCCTTTTTTTCTGCACCCTGACCTCCTGCACTGACACAGTCACGCAGGTTATCTGTGGCAAATGAGCTGAAAGAACCACGTCATTGCAGCGGGATTCTGGGTGTTTGTGTCATGTTAACCCCAAGTATTTAATGTTCGCAGTACTTTTTTCCCATTTCCTGAAGTAATACTTAGTACTCGTAGCATTACTGCTCAATGAGGATCCCATCTTTTTTCAGGGGCCCTCACCCCCAACCGTCCTGCAGAAACTTCATGAGCCAGCCTGAGCGAGAAGGTGGCGTGCAGGGATTTTGGAGGACTGCAAATCTTGACCTCACCTTTGTTGGTTTCGACACAAGACATTTCCATTTGTGACTCATCACTGGAATGCAAATATTTGTTTGTCGGATCCTCCCAGGGTTTCTTTGATCGGGTGTGGAGGGCCAGCTCATCTCTGGGACATTATGAAAGGGCTATTACCTCAGTTATACAGTCATGCTCACGTTTTTTTTTTTTTTTTTTCCCCTATTTACAGATTCTCTAGTCATGTGTGGGTTTTGTTGCCAAGGAGATTAAAGGCACTGAGAATGTAGAGCCCAGAAAGCAGAAGTTTCCTTCCATTAAACAGGACCTGCGCTGCCTTTCCTCACAGTTGGCAGTGCAGTCATGGGGTCCTTGCTACTCACCAAATCCCAACCTGGGCCTGCAGAACACCTGCACGCACAACAACATCATCATAGGATAAGTATTTAAGACACTATTTAAGACAGATTGCCAAACATTTTATTCTGGTCTTGACTGAGGAAACAAACATCTTCACGCTTTGTGTCCCATTCCTTTAATATTCTAACTCAACATGATCTCAATCATTGATTGAATAGACATACCTGGTTTGAAGGTCATACTCGGTCAGATTTTGAGAGGCTACCTCTGTTTGTGGTGCTTAGAGCTTATTACCCATAAAATCCGACAGCAAACAGGTGGGGCTCAAATAAGTCATTAACTCAAAAAACTCATTTCAAGCTGTTGGAAGTGAACATGGATAATAACTGCCTAATTGCTGTTAGAAATGGTTATTACTGGTGTGCCTTGACTGTGTTATCTCTAAGTAGGCATTATCTGTATGCCTCTCGCACACGGATGGTCTTAGCTAATCTTCTGTTGACCAAAAGGCTTCCTAGTACATTACAGGTCATAGCTCTAGACTGAGGGCAAACAAATTCCTAACTAATGAGGGTGGTCTTTGTCACTCGTGCCTACAACCTTGTTCCTTCCTACCAGTTTAGATCAGTCTGATATGGGTGGGAGGTCAAAGGGCAATATATGTTTCCTGACATTCACTATGGTTTTCTCTCCACTAAGGAATTCTGTAGCCAACGAGAGTTGAAAACATGGAACAGTATGAAGTGCAGCTCAACCCCAGATTTTTAACAAAGTTTCCTGCACAATTTAAAACTGAATCTAAAACTCAATCTAAAACGGGTCTAAAACTGAATTTTTCACATTTCTGCCATCAAGACTTCTGGGCTTTCGTCATCCCAGTTGAAGAATTGAGTTTGATGTCTATCTATTTGTTTATTTTTTAAAATGGTAACTAAGAGAACAGGTGTCTTGTTTCACATTAACAGATTGGATGGGGTGGGTTAAGCTACGACTGCTTGCCTTCATTCTCTCATTCTCAGCCCTCTTTGGCACACTGTAATGGAAGTTAAGGGCTTAATAAAAGTCAGTGTTAACAAGGGGATCAGACAAGGAAAACATCTCCTCCCTGTTTAAAACTGCAGTGACAATTGGGTATGCTTAAGCATGCTCTTGTTCCCTCCTCTAATGCATTTGTCTTAAGTATTCATGGTGAAAAATCCTTTAGCCACATAACCACAGAAACAGAAAGCCGGTGGAGTCGGACAGCCCAGGGATGGCTGTTTCGTTCTGATACTCAGGCTTCTAGGGAGAGTGCATCTGACGCCTCATGTCACTGCTTTTTAACACCTGCGGAATTTTTTCCCCTTTCAGTTTTCAGCAGCTCCCATTATCGATGTCAACAGCTGTAATCCAGAATGGGGGACGCAGAACCCGCATGATTACTGAACTTCATCGTGTTCAACCCGCATACGCCTGATCCAAGTTTGAGTGAATTAGCGTTTTCGAACCTGGAGATGAACTGTTGAGTTATATTGGCAGCTCGGCAGTAGCTAACGCACCCTGATCAGGCCCGACGGCAAGGGCCGCAGGTGCAGCACGTTTCAGAGTGGCATGCACCCGGTGGAGTGACCGCACCTTTACGCCCGATGATCCGCCCACGCTGTCGATCAAGACAAAGATCGCTGCAGGAGTGTTTGAGATGTCGAGCAGTTGCCATGGCATTGGAGACAGACAAACAGAGCGAATGCCAGCGCTCTCTGAATGAGAGCAGGGCCAGAGTAGTGGTATGGAGGAGCACAATGGCACCTTCTCCCAGCTGGAGGTAGGTCAAGGGCTGAATGGAGATACTTGTCAAATGTTCCATAATATCCGTCAAGTCAATATCTGTTGGGTAAAAACTCCCCCAGAGTTTTATCCATTTAATGATAATGAAAAACAATACATATACATACAACAAAACAATACATACCAATACATGTTTTTCAGAGGTTGACTTTTATGGAAATTCACCTCACTTGCCCTTCTAATCAATGCACGTGTCAGTTCTAATCAATGAGTTATTATCAAGTGCAGTGTGTGGGCCTCCAGGCTCAACCTGTTGCAATGACAAGGCTGATCATTTACTACAATCAACACCGGCCTGCGCTCAGAGAAGAGCCATTTGTCACTTGCCGGGGCAGGTCAGTTGTGTCACACCTGATGTTTGCTGTGGTAATGCCACTGCAAACTCTCGGGGGGTTGAGACAAAGCCCTTGGCTTCCACAAACAAGATACAGTTCTCTCGCCCTCAATGCGCCTTTGTGACTTGAATCTCATCGCACATATACGTGAAGCAATGCTGGACAAGCCACTTTGCGTATTGTGCCGCTCATAGCACAGCGGCTAGTCCCCGGATCATGTGTTGTTCATAAAAAGTTAATAAGCGCTCAGATGAAGACATCTGCAGACGGAATCCTCAGATTCTTCCCTCCCCAGCGTGTGATTGCCACAGTGTAATCAAATGGGGGGGGGGTTACCACAGTGTGTCTTCGGAGCCCCCTTCTTTGCTTTGGTTCCTGTTTTTTTTTTTTTTTTTTTTGGGGGCAGAGATGAACCAAACAAAGCTTATAAATACTATCATTGAGAGAATCCACCTTAACAAGGTAATTCTATATGCTGCATGGGCGCACGAATTTGGACCAGCTGGGGCCCTCTAATCCGCAACCTTAGCGGGATTTAGCCAGGCCATGTCGAGTTTGATTGAGCGTTAATTGCAAACAGTGCAATTTCCAGCGAGATGGGACAGTGTGTGATTATGAGCCTGATTTGGTGGAGGACCCTGCAGATTTCTCTCTGTGTGAGGGATCTCTGGTTACGGCGTGCACATATGCGATCATTCTCGGGTTATTATTGCTGTTGCGCAAAACGCGATCGCCGCTTGGTGCTAGCGGTGTGTTCCAAGTTCCGTTTTGCGTAAGCGGTGAAACATTCCGGTGAATGAGACACAGGGTCTCTCGTGATTGGCAGATTAGGTGGCCAATCAATCAAGAAGTGTATTGATCAATCAATTTATCAATCCATGAATCAATCAATCAATCAGTTACTCAATCCGAATTAATGGCCCTACTGAATTAAAGGCTGTAAATTCTAATACAGATTTCCAGAAGGTCCAAAAATATATTAACACAGTTCTTACAGAAATCAGAAACAAGCAGACGAATCAATCAATCAACCAACCAATCAATCAATCAATCAATCAATCAAGCAAGCAATCAACCAACCAATCTTTCACACTGAGCTGTCTAACTCTGTCGTTGCCAAAAATTTCCACTGAGCAGCAGCGACCTTTGCTTCACACACACAGGGGAGTGAATGTATTTTGCTTATCAGCTTTTTAAAGCAAAGTGCGTGTTTCACACAGGGCTCTTGACCTCGTCCACCTGCAGGCTTTGAGGTGAGTGCTTGCTGGCACTTGACACCCCTGGGTGAGCGCTTGCTGATGTGGAGCCGACAGAGGAAGTGCTGTATGTGCCCCTCTGAGGCCTCTCTCTCTCTCTCTCTCGCTTCCTGATAGTGATTTACAGCCATGTACAGTAGTTTTAGAGGTGGGAGGCGAGAAGGAGAGGGGCCTTATCTTCATCGGCCCTTCATTCGGATGTGACCCCGGCCCAGTCTTTATTCCTCACAATACGACAGGCCCGCCCGTGCTGTAAAAGCTGAGGGGAAGTGCACGTATGCCCGAGAAAGGAAGAGGGAGGTAATATTTATGGGGTTATTGCTTTGACCCCCCTGCTGGTGTAATTCGCTCACATGGACAGGCATGGCGAATACCCATAATCCTGTTCATGACGCAAAAGGAATAACAACCCCATCCCCCCCCCAATGCTATTAGCAGAGGCACTTCCTCAGAGAATGGAGTCTGTCTTACTCCAGGGGTCAGAAGTGGAGGTACTGGCTTTTATCCCTCTATGTATGTTTTTGTCTGTGGCGCACAGTTCAGCAGACGAGGACCGGACTGTGTCCTCACAGGCCGTGACGACATCAGTCAACGAGAAAAACTCCCTGCATTCAGGGAGGCAGAGTCCACAGGGAGATTCTTGTCTGTGTCTGTTTATAATTAAGCGAAAAAAGTAATAAATAAACACGGCCCACAAATTGTATTTACATCCAGGCAGACCAGAGCCACAGGCTGACATTACGATCCCATGATTTATACAAGCGGATCTGAGGGACTGATTTATTATTTTGTTTGCTGTGGTGTGGTAAGGGCTGTGTTTGCTTGTACCGTCTTCGATCTGCGACTCATTCAGGCACAGAGGAGCCACATGGCAAGACTAATTGGGGAGTATGACTGATTGAAGCTGTGCAGCACTGTATGGACGGGGCAAGACGAAGCGGGGGCCCAGGTAACCCATGGATACCAATAACTGTGTTTGTGAGTGTGTTTGTGTGTGTGAGAGAGAGTGTGAGTCCTAGTTGAGGCATGTTCATATGTAAATAGCAAAATCAAGAATGCTGCCTGAAGAAGACAGAGGTCAAAAGGTGTTGTGTGCACCTGTGTGCGGGTACCAGCCAAGCCAGCATGTTCTGTTTGTTCTGATTTTTTTTTTGAGTGCTTTATAGGCAAATGTTGGCTTTCCGCCATATTTAAAGTCAATAACTGCACATTCTTTGCAATTTCAGAGGTCTGCTCCTTTATACTTTTGATATTTACTTTGTCTTTTGAGCACCTGTCTTTCTTTCTCCCACTTCCCTGTATATTCTGACATGGTCCCATCTGTAAATAGGTCCTTGTTCTCAGAGCAGAGTAAACCTTAACAGTACCCATGAGTCATGCCGTACAACAGTGCAATAAATGATTTATCAGGCTTGTAATAAAAATATGATGTTTTAACCAAAATCACATTGGGATGAACGTTTCAGGTTCCTAGCCAACATGAACAAAGGGTACAGAGTCATCCACACTTCCGTCACACTCAACTGTGAAAATAATACAATATATTTATAGCTTTTTAACTGTACACACACACAAATGTATATGTATGTATGTTGTGCTTTCATTACACTGTGTTGCCTGATGACAGAGAAATGTTTTATATAGACACTTCAAGGGAGCCAAAATGGTTCTGTATCATGTGTGATTTTATGAAATGTCCTGTATTCACAATATGTCTCTCCCCAACAAAATCCACAGTGCAGCAAAAACAAATATTCTGGAGAGTGTGACCTGAGCAGGTTCTCTGGTAAAGGAGGCCCTGAGTTACGGTCATCACAAGCACCTTCTCTGACAGAGCTGAAAAATTGGAGATGAGCACGTTTGTGGCCCGGATCTCCCTGTGTTCATGTCAGCATCGGTTTCATAGTCAAGGCCCATTAACACGCATGCAGGACGTTTCGGATCGCGCCAAACCCCGCGAAGGCGAAAAGGCCTGTGTCGCGCGGTGTGTTTCTGAAGGTGGGATAATCTATGCTAAACTCGACATCCATTGTCTAATCAATCTACCTAAGCCTCACACTCACTGAGAAGTGAGCATCTCGGGTTTCAGATTGATTTGACTGGATATTGCGAGGATTATGGGCAGTAGCCAGTCAGTCTAGACACGGTTTCTGTTACATTAAATACAGACAAAGAGGGGGCTGACGTCGCCGGAGAGGGGGACAGCGGCTGGGGGAGGGGACCCGGCTGGTGTCTCCCCGGATTGTCCATTCAGACAAGGGTTCAAGCGCAGTCCACGAGCTCCTGTAGCCTGAATGATCCGCTGTAACTCTAAACTCCATGTCAAAAACCCCCTGACAATCATGGCAAGAGCTGTACTCCGGGTCTGACAGGTAAATATTTCCTGCTAGAGTAACAAGTGCACAGACTTGTAGGTGTAATTATAATAATTATGTATTGATCAAATGACCAGTGCACAAGGGGAGATTAAAACTGTAGGGTGACGACATCGTCACTGTAAAGGTCTGCTCCTCAGTTGGTTTAAGGCGTAACTCAAATCACTCAGGTGAATGCACCTCAAATCAGATTCCCTCTAATAGTAATCTGAGGTGATACTTGAGCTAGCTGGTTTGTGCACGAAGACAGGCTGAATAGGTGACCAATAAAAACACTAAGGTCTTTGGATCAGTATTAAGATACACAGGCTCTACATTAATCTCTGTCACTAGGCTCTTTTTAGACACACCCTGTGTGTCCTTTAGATATCATTTGTATAGAGCAATGTCTTCACACATTTGCTGTCTTCATGCTAAAATGATCTTGTAATTGAAGAGCGGGAATTTCTGAAGGTGTGCATATGAACACTATAGCATTACAAAGGTATCGTGATTACCAAAGATATTCCCAGTATGAGACCCAAGATATACTCATTGAAGAGGTATTAAATTTGTTTATCTGTTTCTGACCTATAAATATCTGAATCCTGTAATAAACATCTCAATAATTAAATATGAAAGTTCCATCTGCATCATATGTTACAGAATATTTAAGTCAATACCAGACCATTAATTGTAAAAAGGGCAGAGACACTGAAGGACCATTTGCTCATTTGGGGTCAGTGAAGAAAGTAGTGTAGGATCCCCCTTCAGGACTGCATATTTTGACTATTTTTGGGCCATTGCATCTCAGAAAACCATTTTGCACGTCTACTAAGGACTGAGTGTTTTCTGTCCAATAGACGTCACTTCTGTATGGTAAATGAATGCATGTACATAAAATAAGTCCTCAGAGCATGAAACAACCATATTTGTGGGTCTTACTCTCCAGAGCACTTCCATTATCCTTGATTAACCCTGTGTGTGTGTGTGTGTTTTTTTTCCACAAAGTAAGAATGTCAGTCGTACAGGAGAATGCAGAGGGCTCTTCAAGCATCCATCAGCCGTTTGACAAGCCGGATTCTCCCTAAGCTCCTAATTGCCAGCTGTTGTTCACACGGACTTTGAACCGCGCGGCTATAAGTGACATCTGTGGCCGCCGTCTGAGCTGTTCGCAGACTCCGGTGGCCGGGGGAGAGCCCTGGTCCTTTGTTGGGACGAGCCGCTCCCCCGAATTCCTCCGTTAGCCCTCTTCAGTCCCTGCACCCCTTTGATTGCCCCCTCTCCCCCACCCTCCTCCCCGGCCCCCATCTGGACCACCAGCTTGGCCGCACCTGTCCACCTCCCTCCGCAGACGGCCCAGACGTCATCCGTCTTTTCGGCCGCGGCAGCTCACCCCGCTTCCCGCGCAATAATACGTGCCTGTAGAAGGGACACTGCTGCACACACATCTGTGATAGCTGATGTCCCGCTGGATATATGGCGTACCTGTGCAGAGGATTCAGCGCGCCGGCCCTTCAAAAGCAACGCTGATGAGACGTGCGTGTGATGAATGTAAAGCCTTGAGACAGGCACTGAAAAGGGAACCGCACAGACATTCGGCCTTACGGACTCGCCAGCTGGCTGTGGCAGGCCTGAGGAATGATCACAGATGAAGGGATATGAGGACTGTGCAATCGTCCCTGCATTGCATGCATGCATTAGATGCAGTACGTAATGAATTCTTAGGTATGCCTGCATCATAGTTAAATGACTGATTGGCTCAACATTTTACTGCAGTTTCTGTTATACTGAAATGATTTGAAATGGCTGGAAATTGCTATTTTAATTCTAAATGTGATGATCCTAGATGGTTAATGAACTCATTTCTTTTAATGAGTACATTAAAACTGAATTTATTTTAAATTGTCATCTCAATTAAATATTATTACAGTTTTTCCTGTTTAATTATTTGTTAAATGGTAGAGTTGTCTGGCTTTTATTATTTTAAAATGGATTAACATCAAAAGATAATCATAATTATGATCTCTATTCTAAATGATAAATTCTTCTTACTATTATCATATTTAGGTATTCACCGATTTAAAAATGCTAAAAACGTCCAGGATACAGTTACACCACAGCTATAACCTTACAGGAGTCCTGCTTCAGATTAATTTCACACACATTAAAGGACCCAAATCCGAGTCCCTATCGTGATTCCCAGTGCGGGCCACGTTTCAGTCCACACGGTCCCAGTGCAACAATGATCCTCCTAAATGGAGCTGTTGTTTTAAGACGGCTGGATTGAAGCAACTGTTGATTTTAGATTTACTTCATTCGAATACGTCACCGAGTCAATCTTTCAACAAATATCCTCAACATCCTTTCATACTGGCTCTGGTGCATGAGAAGGCTTCTCCGGAATAAGAGTTTGGGGAAAACGTTAACCCTTTACGGGCACCTCATCTGAATGAAATGATGTGCAAGCGCAGTTGAAACAGCATGCAGTGCTACCCTGCACCTGAATTGGAGGTCATACTCTATGCATGCAATGCTTTTCATGAAAAATATAATCATTTCAAAATAGTTTTGTTTTGAATTGTTACATGCAGTATGATATTACATGTTCATAATAAACATTATATGGAGTATGACATTGAATGCCATGTTGAAATGAATATAGTGGTGGATTATGATATGGGTAATAGTAATAATACTATTAGCAATCCTGATGTTGCTCCAGTACCTACATAGTCACCATTTTCAAAGCTTGTGTCTTCATATCATTTAGTCCACTTCCCTTTGTCGGCACCACACTTCAGTTGCATGCAAAAAAACAATGAGACCATCACAGGCCTGTCTCCATTGCCATAGGTAGAGAGGGGCCTTAAGATTTAGGAGGGTCTGGGTGTGGAGGAGGGGCGTGGTCCTCCTGACCCTCCTCACGCTGTTACCCGACTCCCGGCAGCGGTGACACGCGGAGCCCCGGAGAGAGAGGCGACGGCGGCGGGGTCGAGCCGGACCTCAGACTGCTTTGATGAGGGTGCCACGCCCTGCTTCATTGTGTGCTCCGACCTGACAGGGAGCACAATGCCCCGGATTCCCCTGACACCCACGCCTGATCCGCAGGCCTCTCGCCCCAGGATGGCCTCTGTCTGCCTGGGTGGCAGAACCGCCCCGGCTACCTGGATCACCTGTCTGCCGGAGCCGTGTCAAAGCGAAAAGCTGCCAAAACAGCAAATTACTTCTTAAGGATGGGGGAGAGTTGGGTGGGTGCACACCCAAGAAGTTTCATATAGCAAAGCCTCCCACTCGTAGAGTAAACAGCCGCTATTGATATCACGGTGAGCGCGGTTAATGAATTGCTCTCAATTGTCCGAGAAACGTCAGGATGAACTGGTCTTACTGCATCACAGGAGTGGAGCATATTTGCGGCCTGCTTGTGCGAAGGCGGTTCGGCTTGTCGGCTTTCGGGAAAAAAAAGGGGCAATGCAAACATTTCCTCACAAAGGGCTTGCATGCTTCGTTACCCTTCATCAACTTGTCAGCCACGATGACACATGTGGCATTTACATGCGCATCCACCTCCAGCTTCCACGCTTTGGTGAGGCGTACACTCCGCACCGAGCAAGCACACGCAGGTTTGGAGTTCCGCAGACTCGCTCCATCATAATTTGCGGTTAAAAGCCCGTCATGTTTGGTTACGCCGTCTCCTTTCGTTTTGCGAGGCCTTTGAGAGGCGACGGGAATCTGGGAACCTGTTTACGGTCGCATGCCTTGTCGCGGCAACGAGCACGATGAGACAGACGCCTCTGCGTTGGTGCACCTATGCATCCACCTCGTGGTTGCGAGCTTCGGGATGGCGTGTGAGCCAATGCTGTGGCGCCAATGCTGACTTGAAAAGAGTGACAGAGCATTGCCAGGGATGTGCGTCGGCCTCTGACTGACAAGAAGGGTGAGATCAGGAGTCCCAACAAATCCCCCTCTATCAGCGATGGAGGCCTCGTTGGCTCTCTTTCCCCCCTCGATGTGCAGTGAATCACCTCTGGTTTAATCATTTGCAGATATGGAGCGAGCCTCACCGGTCGGAGACTATCAGCGGACCTGACCCTTTGATCTGGCTCGCAGATTAACTCGGAGGACAAGGGCAGGTTGGAGAGGGGGGAAGCCTTGGAGCTTTTAGGCCCTCGGCCTAACCCTGAGACCCCTCACAGCCCAATAAAAGTCCACTAGTAAACAATTTACTACATGCCAGTGATACATTACTTGACCCATTGTGTCGTTTCCCATGAGGTTGGAAAAGGTGCCCGCCATTTTTATTGGGCAGAGAATTTACTATAACTTGTTTGCTCAAGCTGCAGTGACATTTGTGAGAATAAGGCATTCACTCAAGGCATTCGTCAGTGACTGAAGTAGGACACTGATACTGAACAGTGTGATATACTCATCATCTCTAACACAACCACAGACAGGTTCAGCCTATTTCTCACCACGCCTTAAGTGTGTTTATATTTTTTCTGACATTCTGATTTTATCTGGGTGCATACAACAATAAACATATGGTTGATTTATTTTTCATAATGACTGCTGATGAAAGGAATATGAAAATCTTAGTTGTTCTATATCCTCACCAGCTACGTTGGGAAATGAAAAAAAATTTTGTTTAATCTCGATAACAAAACTTGATTGACTTGCACTGACTGGGTAACACTTAGTTTTTGTTTTCAGGTTTCATTATATTCTGCCGCTGATGAATAAAAGAGCATTCGAAGCAAGTTCCGTGAAACGGATTCAGCCCTCCTGTTTGAAACGTGCTGCTTCAAACAAGCGCTCCAGTACCAAACAATGCATTACGTTTGGGCCTGGATTATTCAATTCCAAATACCCATGCTTTAGGTACGTGCCAAATCCTTTCTGGGCCAGACCTACGCTTTCAAGTAAATAACGGGGGTGAGATTCAGTTCCATCCGACCACATGGATGCATCCTATACGAGAGCCCGCGACCACCCGGCTGCGGTCATGCTTCGTACGGCGCTCGTTTGTGTCTCGCAACGCGTCTCTCGGCAGCAACCGAGAGGTAGAAAGCAGCCCGGCCGTCGCTGTGGCAGTCCAGCTAATTGGAGCGAGCGTACACCGCCGCTGTTGCCGTGGCACTCTGGGCCCACGGTGCAGGCAAGCCCCTTCTATCATTGTCCACCCTGCATTGTTATTCTTAAACACCAGGCGCGTTATAATCAAACACGCTGGCGCTGGCAACACCCCGATAGATTGACTGCGTAAGCATGTATTACAAGGGTGTTATCCCGCGGGCCCGGAGTTCGCCAGCCATTGCACTTTTCGCACGTTTTAACGGGGGGAGGATCAGGGTGCATATTCTGACGGTGTCTCCGGGAATCCTCGGGGAGCCCTGTGATCGCCGGTGTGCTCTCACCACACGGTAGCCCCCTAAAGATCAGCCAAAGGGCTGGCAATTATCTCCGTCAGCCAGTCCCCTCCTGACACCATGACTGACAGCTCGACTGACAGTTCATTATGTCTGTACCGTTCCCCCGTTTTTTTTTTTTTGGAAGTCGGCTTTAAGCTCCCCAGATGAAAAAAATAAATCAGTATGCCCCTCCACTGCAGCTGAGGCCTAGCTGGGATTGAATTTAATTTATTCTCCTAAGCCAGGGAATCAGGCCATCAAAAGGAACAAAACTATCAGGTTTCCTGTGCTAACCAGTCCACGGTGCACTGTGGCAGAGTGGGGATCGGGCTTAACCCTTTGGTAGTGCGCAGGGACATGCAGCAACACCCTGCCGTTCCCGCTTGTATTTATAAACTCACACTCTGAGACCGCGAGGCCTCCAAACATCGCCATAACAAGGTCACGGGGTTAAGTACCACCTCTCCCCTCCCTTAAACAAAATTTCATTTCACTTCACCTCACCAAGTTGGACAGCCTCTGAATAAACCTCCTGACACATGCGATTGACACCACAGATACAATATGATTCAGATAAGTCATCTCATTGAGAGCACCGTTCCAGTGTTCACCACATATGTGATTAGCAATGTCGGTTCTCTGTAAGTTCTCTAATAAAATATCTCCATCTCAAAAGTGTATCTACTGTACAAGCTACTGCGGTTAAATTACCAGTTTTGTACATCATGTTCTTATGTTGTCATAACTTCAAGATGGATAGGACTTTGAAATGCACATTAGGTGGAATGCAGTGTCAGATCATGTAATTCTATATACCTGATAAATATCCCTGCACAGAAGGACTCATACACTCTATCCACATATATAAAGTGTGTAGGATTAGCCATATTCAGCTGTTCTCAACAAACTGATCTCATGGGATACATTACCCAGCATGCATCTGAAGGATCTTGAGGGATACTGGTGGTACCATCTTTCAGCACAGATTTGTTACACTGGCTAAAAGGGCATTACATCATCAAATACAAGAAGTACATCTGCAGTATCTGTGGGCACACCAGAAAACTAAAAATAAACTAAGACATAGTACTAAAAATAACATTGAACACATGGACGTATAATAATATAGCACAGAATTCTACAGAAGTAAATATAAATTCTGTAAGATAGTAAGAAGTCTCTCAGCCATTCAAAAAAAACTAATTGTTGCTATGTGATGAAAATTTCCTCCAGTGTGTAGTATGCAGGCATTTTGCCTGAGTCCCAGAGAGCAGTAATGAGGGACAGATTACATTCTTTTCATATACACTGGCAAGATCTTTGATGGCCAGCTTTTTTACCCCCTTGATCTTCTGCAGTGTTTGTTTTACTTTATTCTGTTTTTCCTCTATATAATTTTTCGTGCAAAGAATAAAATTTCATCTGAGGGGCTCTGGGAAAGCGGACCTTTGTGGAGCGGCCCCGCGCCGGTTACAGATGCTTTGAATTTACGGAGCTTTTCCTGAGAGAAGCAGGGAAAAACCTGCCTGTATTTCCTGGGATTAGCCCTCAGATGGGCGCCCTCCGAGGAGGTCCTCCGTCCCAGCCTCCCTCTCGCGGTGGGAAAGTGACCCCAGCCCGACTCCTGATCCTCAGAGTCCACTGCCAACATAGCCCCAGGATGAGAGAGCGGCCCTGTGCCTCATTCCACTGCGAGGATCGCAGAGGCATTTTAACCGTTTCCCCACCCCTGAGCCTCACCTGTCGGCCACGGCGGATTACCCTCAGAAGGGGGTGATGAGAGAAAAGGTTGAAATACACATTGGAATTTTTTTTTGTGTAATCTATTTATGTAAGTTTCACTTAAATCTCCAACAATCAGTCCTTTAGATCTGATTCTATGTCTCCAAGCAATTTGAAGTTTTTAAAGTTATACAATTGTTTTATAGGGACTATTTATGATATAATGCTTTACAGATAACATTCACATTAAGCATAATAGTAGTCATAACTGTAGATTAATAAATTGGAAGTATAGACTGTGAAGGCCTATAAAAACCAATTTTACGGTTTGGTGATAAAATTTAAAGAAGTTACTCATACTACTACAACTTTTTCCACAGGTACATAGTGTCAAACGGGGGGCAGGAGCGGGGGGCTGGCTGGGCAGGGGCTGGGTGGATTTTAGCAGGTAAAATGTCTGAGGTTAAGACATCAGCCATTCCTTCACAGAATCATACTCTAACACAGAGTGACATCTAGTGGTGACAGTGAAAAATCACTTCAGGCAAGTCTTCAAGCTTAGGTTGGCAGGGTGATTAGAATCCACATTCTGCAAAAGGTTTTTGCCATGAGGTATCTGCAAATGGTAAAGTAATTAACAGTTTTATCTAAAATGACAAACAAAAAGACCCAAAGAAAAAAAAAGACAAAAACATGATCACATTCCAATATTTTACTAAAACATTTTACATACACTCCATCTCTAACAGTAACACACATTATGAACACAAAAGGCTGTAGCACCTATCAAAAAAAAGATACCGTAAATCAAGGGGTGCAACACATAGTAGCACAGCACAAATACAAAAATGTACCTGCCAGATCCCTTTCTGCACAAAAATCACAGTATTGCAAACACTTGGAATGCAACTCTAGCCTTCAGTAAAAAGATTTTCTAGAAATACCACGTACATGACAAATCGTTTCAGGTACCACCAGGGAAACAGTGCAACTCAAACCAGATGTCAGTGTCAACAACATTTATAGGAAATGTGTTTTTTTATACATAGCTCAAAAGATTTAGCCAGAATAAATTTTAAAAACAAGTTAATAATTTTTTTTGTAATAATGTTTTTTTTTTCCTTCTGATAACCGTATTTTTTTAAATCAGAAAATCTGAAATTAGCCTATAAATTGGGGATGGGGGGGTTGGGGGTTAAGGGGGGGCGAATGCTTAGTTGGCATCAAGCTTAGCCATTTCCTGCACGTAGATCCCTATGCTCTCACTGTCGAACAGCACAAAGTAGACCGTCTTGATTGACGAAGACATTGTAGCCACAAAGTAGCTGGAGATAGCCTTCAGGATGAGCTGTGCAGCTGTCTGCTTTGGGAAGCCATTCCTGAGAGTGGGAAAAGGCAAAACAGACAATTGAAATAATGAATCCTTTACAATATTCTCCAATGACTGCATGAACTACAATGATCACAATGATGATATCACATTACATTATTGTCATATAGCAGATGCTCTTCTCCAGAGTGGCTCACATGGGTTACGATTTTTACACGTTATCTATTTAAACAGCTGGATATTTACTGAGGCAATTCTGGGTTAGTACCTTGCCCAAAGGTACAGTGGCAGTGACCCAGCAGGGAATCAAACCAGCAACCTTTTCGTTACAAGCCACCCCGCTACACTGTCACCCCATATGACACACACAACCAGTGCCACAGAGAAGTATCAGGGCCCAGGGAATAACCGAGGAGCCATGGAGGTATAACAGGGCAGTCACCACGGTGGTCCTACCTGCCGCTGCCGATGGAGGGAAAAGCCACCGATTTGAGCTTTTTCTCATCTGCCAACGCCAAGCAGTTCTTGACCGTCTTATCCAGCAGCTCCTCGCACTTATCCGATCCCCATCCAGGGCTATGACAGTGGATGACAAACTTGGCAGGAAGTCCGAAACCGGAGGTCAGCGCAGCTGTGAAGGAAGACCGGGAAACGGGGAGCGAGACACTGTAGTGTCCGGTCATGGTCAAACACAGAACTATGGGAATGAAGGTACTGTATGCGGGCATGGATTTAACACCTCGCTACAACGGTAAAGTCCTAAGGCCCTCAGGAGCAGTGAGACAAGAAAAAACTAATTAGCATGGGGGAATTTATGGCAGAGACAAGTAACACTAAACACCATTTACGTCTGCACCCCAGAAAAAAAAAAGAAAGTGGTGATGATAACACTACTCTTTGATTGGTCAGAGTATGCTGAATTACATTTCATCTTTGTGAGCAACAGACTGCAAAGACTTCCAAAAACAGTTGCCGGCAAAGATTCAACAGGTTCAATTTCCAGGCAACTTTGAGGACAGTCAGACACAAGCGCAGACAAATATAAATAGACGTTCTAGACCACCCCAATGTTTTTAGACTTTCTAATCCATTAGCAGATATGTTTCTGGTCTGAAGGGGCCGTAAAGTAGGCTAGAGATGCAACCAAACTTGAGAGCACTGTAACATCAACAAGGCAAGTAGCTTGTGACATTCTTGAAGAGTCACTTTTTTCCATAGAGACAGTATTGCTGCTCACTATAAAAATCATGACAACTGTACAAAGTCTCAGTGTGGTAAAGAATAACTAATAAAGTCCTATAACACTATCATACACCAATACTGTACTAAACAATAATTGTTATGAATTTCATTTTCTCAGTGAAGCCTTTCCTAAAATACAACGACAGATGCAACGATGTTCTGCACCGATTCTGAAGAATTCATTCTGGAAACAGACCAATAAATCACCAGTGAGCTGACACTCACGCTTTCAGTGCCAGGAAGACCACTTCAGTTTGTATAAAAAAAAGAAAGAAAGAAGTGAACCACAGGATAAAAAGAATAACATCTTAATGGTGCAGGGATGGCGTATGAATTGGCCCAGGGTTAAGAAGCACTTCAACAGAGGGATCAAGCCTTTGGATCCCACATGAAAGGTAGGCTGGTGAGAGAAATCTGTTCTTTATAAACTTTTGGGTAATTGAGTTCTCTGGTTTTTTTTTGTCCTGTGCATAGGTTCTCTTACAAAACCAACCATGCTATTTCTCCGCCAAAAACCCTGAAACGCTATGAAGTGCGAAGCAATTCGTTCGAGCATAATTACTGCTGCAGGACTGCTTTTCTGTTTGACTTTGTTAAATTCAAAGTGGACTTAAATATCCAGATGTGGTGAAAACAATGGTTTGAACTGAATATCAGAACATTTACAGTGAAGTCATTCTGATTACTTAAAAGTACTTCAATGGGATATTTCATGAGTCACTGGTTCACCCAACTATCAATTCATAATTACTTCACATTTGTATTTCAGTAGGATCTTGACCTTGCAATGATATAATAAGAGTTAAATAATGAAAAGTCTTCAGCTGGATGTTCCAAGCAGGCATCAGGATGACTGTCTTTACATTGCTGATTTGTGAATAAATATTTACCACGCTGCAATGTTACTTTTGCTTAATTGTCCTCTGAAAATAATCCTTGGTGAGTCAGAAAACAATTTTGCTGCCCTTTAAGCTAATAACAAATACTTAAGCTTAAGGTTGTTTCATTTTCTATTGGAAAAGGGTACTGTCTGCCCCTTGGGTGCCTTCACTGCTAAATGTGACTACATTCAGAGTTCAGAGTTGCATAAAAAATGATTTAAGTACTTTCACAAATAAATAACCTTAATGAGTGGAATATCAATGCCCTGTAGCATGTCCCTGAGCTCCACTTAAGCTCCTCTAAGCTGGCTCTCCTTGGAATACTGGTTCCGCTTCCAAGCTGCAGTCAAATGCTAATCAACACGAACTCTATGCCCACTACCTGGCCCACAGGCAGCTTCTTGCTACAGCTGTATTTGGACACAACTCCCTCTCGCAGCTCTTCATTAGTGGATCATGAGTGTAAGGGCCCTTGATCGGAAGCAGAATTTGAGCATTTAATGTGCTGATGCTAGTTTTCAGAGCCCAGGATTGTCGTCTCAAGGGGAGGAGCCGAACCTCAGCTGCAGACACAGACGCCCAATCAGAGCAAAGCCCTACCTCCTGCTACCTCCAGGGGACCGTTCTTTTTGCGCAGCTCCTGCACGGCCTCGCCGAACTCCTTGCCCCCCTTCTTTTCCAGGGCACTACCTGCAAAAAGGGGGCATTTCTAGGCCATTAGAACCCGTCGGCGCAGCCAGACAGACAGCCATGACAGACGGTAAAGCAGCATCCGTGTCTGGGCCAAGCGGGACACTAAGGCAAGCTGGTTCACTCATGTTCCTCTGCACTCTCTGGGTCACATACGCTACGACTCTGTGCTTTACTGTGATCCCTCTTCAGATTTTCCCGTTTTTCAAAATCAGATAGGGCTTGTTCCACTGTTAACTCTACATTTTGTAGCGCTTACTCTCTCTCCATCTCTTCTACCTCTGTCCAAATGTAATGTGGGGCCTATGTTAAGAGTACTTGTTTCTACACTCAGTCATATTTCCCCACAAACTACATCTCCCAGAGGTCACTTCTTCATCACAGGAAGTAGTGTAGTGTGACACACAGAGAGGAGGAAAATAAGTCTCATGGAAATAAACACTTCAGCCACTGGAGGAAACCACAAAAGGATAAGGGATGCAGGCAGCTGTGTGAACCGTCACTATGGAAATGTAATTTTTGCCCTTAGTGGAACACAAAGCATTGATGCATGTTCTTCCTGCCCATCCGGAAAATATAAACTCAAGAAAACCCACCAGCTAACAATCACAAAGCCCTGTAACCTGCAGCTCAAAGCTAAAACAGCAACTTCACTCCAGGGAGTTGCAGGCTACAAAGCTTTGAGCATTTCAAAGAACATTACAGTATTACGTATATAATGTACATAATTTCTGATGTTTATGGTAGTGGATGCCTACATTATATTATTGTCATTTAGCAGCCGCTCTTATCCAGAGCGACTTACATAGGTCACAGTTTTGTACGTTTACACAGCTGGATATTTACTGAGGCAACTCTTGGGGTAAGTAACTTGCCCAAGGGTACAGCAGCAGTGCCCCAGCGGGAATCAAACCGACAAACCTTTTGGTTAGGAGCCCTGCTCCTTACCACCATGCTACACTGCCATCCTATGTGTGCTGATGAGACTGTACCGTCTCCCTGAATGAGCTGTTAAGCACAGACAGCAGGGGGGAGGGAAGAAGATGCACTGTGGGAGGCCTGGGCGGACACCAGCACACACAGAGTCGCACCCTGACGAAGGCTCCATTACCTACTTCACCACCAGTGTGGAAGGTGGAGTTGGTCGGGTGAATAACAGCGTCGCTGTCGATGGTGGCAATGTCAGCTTGCACAACTTGCAACTATAACAACAACAACAACAACAACAACAGGCAAACAACATGGAGTCAAACACAGTGGGAGAGGGGCAGCCGAGAGGGATGGGGACAACACACGGAGAGAAAGGGAGAGAGAGAGAAAGGGAGAGGAAGGGAGGGAGAGAGGGAGGGAGGGAGAAGAGGAGACAGAGGTGAGAGTGCTCCTCCTTTACACGTCACAGCACAAAAGAGAGGGCTGAAAGACACTGAAGACTGATTGGTCGACCTGATGGAAGGCCAAAACCCCTCAAGGTTTTTTTTGTACACATACGGATATCAATGGGATGCTGACAGTGGGTTGTAAACTGCTCTGCATAGATTTGACAAAATCCTTGAAATTTTGACATTGACAGACTCTTCACTTCAATGATTCCCCACCCCCTAAGCCCCATAATGCCTTGCACCTTCAGTGGTCTAGATTTTGACAAGCATCCAATCTTGATAATCTATTATTATCAAAATGATTATCAAACATCATACATGAATATCTCATTTGCATTCAATTCGATTGCTTTTTTTTCCAAGGATTTTTCAAATCTGTACAGACTAACTCAGAGCTCACCTAGATCATCTTTAAGGTCAATGTCAGCATTGGTTGGATTGATTACACCCTCCACGTCAAATCCAGCCAAGTTACTGATTTCACTGTGAATGAGGTTGAGCTGGAAAGAAAACATGCAGTGGGGGGAAAGCAGAGCGATTAGATCAATCACAGACCAGAGACACCATCCAAGCTAAATTAAAGAGCAAGTTGGTTCAGCACAGATGAACAGCATTATTAGGGATGCATCATTCACAGGATGCCTCACAGTATGTTTGTTTCACAGAATATGTGCGCTGTTGTGAGATCTCCAGGGCTACAGTGATTCTGCTGGCCTCCTTCCAGGCTTGCACGGTATTGAGAACTATTAAGGGCTTCAATTAAAAGCCATGCTTAATATCAAAAACTGACCATTTAAGGGCCATATTAAAACCTGCTGTTTTACAACAGTGGGATCAAATGCAATACGATCATCCCAACATACATTTTCATCTAAATTTAGCCTGTGGCTGTGATGCTGAATTTAATTAAAATAAGGCCTAATTTAAAAAGTTTAGAAAACACACACACTTTGTTAAAGTGATGTCTGTAACATAGAGAACATCTTTTGTTTGAAACATGTTGCTGCCAAGTTCAAGTACAATTCAGACAAACTAGGTAACTGCTGTACTTTTCAAGTTTTTGTTTTTACACTGAGTGTCATGAAATGCTTCAAAGATTAATCTGTTTGGGTTCATAAAATAATTACATATTATGTCTAGTTTTAATTACTAATTGTTTATTTTAAAACAAACTCTACTGCTCATATGTTTGAATAAGAGCATTTAACTGAAAACATGGAGATGGGGGCTTCGCCCTTCCAATGTGAACATATTTCCTGTTGGCATTGCAAACCAATATTGCCACATCCCTGTGGTTTCCCTCAAAAAGTACAATAAATCATCAAACCCCCCACTGAGGCAACTGAATTTTGTCTGATACGAATTACTTGTATAAAATACAACCCTTACAGGAGAATAGTATGGATAATTGAGGTGAGCAGCCTGTGAATACAACCAGTCATAAAACTGATGTCAATTTTATATTCCTAAATGCAAAACAACAGGGATGCAAGAAGTGTCTTATAGACCCTGTGTGAAACATGCAAATCTAGATCTGAACCTATAGATTATTATTTTAAGAAACATAATATAGTGATGACTAACAACACTGAAATGAGTGATAAACTTGATAATTATTTCTTTACTTTAAATTTGCCATGTGTGGGTTCACGTTTAAAAAAAAAAAACCGCCAAAGAATTTGTAATCCGTGTCAATGTAAATAGTTACAGTTCCAAAGGTTGGGACAGCTTTTATACAAAAGTGCCAGATTGTCTAATGGAAGGGGTAATCCAATGTAAAGCAGCATCTGAAGCCATTGACCAGAAGAGGAGCTCAATCATTGGTTGTAATGTGAGCTACACTACCTACAGACATATGGGGAGGTGTCAAAGCCTTATTGGCTGGAGTGGACTGCAATTACAATTAGAGAAACAGAGTGGTGCTTGCTTTGCGGCTAGAGGCTTGAATCACCCACTTCATCTCAATGTGTACAGCCTGCTCTGCTTATGGCCAAATAAAGACAGAGAGGGCAACACGGAATGTTAATAAGGATTGTTTTGATGGCTGGTTTCAAAATTTTTAGCATTGCCACTTCCCCCCTCAGAGATTTCATGCTACCTTATGTGAGGAAAGCTGTGAAACCTACGAGCCGAAACCAAATGCTTTTTTACCTGCAGTTTTAGCACTCTGCCTTACTGTGTTAAGAGTGGGACAAAAATGTGGTAAAATGTGGTGCAATTTCATTAGGGCTAAGAGTTCCACCTGTATGTTTCTCACACATTGTTCCGTGTTCCTCGTTCTGCGTTTTGAATCTTTCCTCCCATAAGCAGCACCAGGTGATTAAGCCTCTGCGAATCAGAGCCCTTAGCAACCGTAAACCACAATACCTCTCAATACTGTTTGTGGTTTAGCGGCTTAGAGCACGTGTGAGCAGCTTGATTTCAGGATTGTTGGTTATTGAATGTGTGTGTGTGTGTGTGTGTGTGTGTGTGTGTGTGTGTGTGTGTGTGTGTATCTGACCGGCGCACAGTATGCTGGGCCATAAGCAGAGGAAAAGCAAAAGAAATAAAGCAGGCGGCTGTCTACACAGCAGGGGGAGTGGGGGGGAGCGGGTGAGAACCTGCAAGACTCACAAGCAGCAATAACAATGGTCAGAGTCAACACGACATTCACTCCAGCATTTCTACTCCCACTCTAGCACCTACTGTACTGGAAAGTCCACCTTTTATATATGCCCAGGGCTGAAAACACAGGAAATCACTGCTGATTGGCCAAACGGTGACTTGGAAACAGATTTCTGGGTGAAAGGTGGTTCCTTCACTCTGGCCTGGCGAATCTTTGGGAAATGTTTACACGTGTGGAGAACTGAAAACTGTAATACTTTAATTGCTCCTGTCTGCGTAATTATCATTGTATACTTCACCTTCTTTTCTTTGAGATGTGGCATTTTTGGCTGAAAGTGCTTTGGTTGTATCTACAGATTATTTTCAAATAAAGTGGGCAAAACAGAAAGTGATCATTAGAGAGCATTAGCCTAATCCCCTTGAATGGAATCTGACGAAAAATTCTAATTCAAATTCTAAATTCTAAATTCTAATTCTAAATTTCATTCTCCAGGTGATCTACAACTACCCTAAGCACTTACCCAACAGCGTAATGGCACTGTTGTATTGCACAGTGCAGTACATGCAATACAGCAATGACATACTTAGGAAACCACAAATATCTTAGTAACATGTATTTGCAGAGAACTGTGTACATATGTACACTGAATTGTTTATGCGTGTCCTTATTACCCTACACCTGTGGAATTGATAACCATGCAGGTATACCTACGATACCCCTCTTTCATACCCACCCACCAATTAATATCAGCCCCCTAGCCAAAATACCCTGCTGATGCCACTACCCAGTGTGTTGTTAGGAAATCATGTGCTCCTCACTATCAAACCACATAACTTCATTCTCCTTGGTTGTGCCCGCTGGGCTGACCAAACACACTGCTGAACAGCCAGTGAGGCGGCAGTACCTTCTGCCCGAGGAAGAGGCTCTTGGTGGAGAGAACGGTGAAGCCGTCGGCCGGGGTGCCCTCCGTGGTGCTGTCCGCGCTGGCGGCTTTGCTCACCTCTCCCTGCTTCTTCTGGGCCAAAGCGACAGCGGTCAGCACCCTCATCACTGTGGTTGCACCTCCTTTAAAAAGGTCTGTTCTATCACGGATTGCCAGCTTCGCCAACTTTTATTTAACTACAGACTTTCTGCATCCAATTTGAACGGCTACAGTTTTCGCTGGGGCCAATCTGGGGCAACAAACAGACAAAAGGAGCGTCTCATGACTCTGTGGCCATGAGCCTGAGGCCTACACTGCTCCTCCATAATGCCACTCTTTCATCTTCTCTGCGCAGCTGTTAGCAGAGGCATCTCTGCCCGCAGCTGAGGGGGTGATGCCTGGATGAATCACTGTCGTAGTATAGCTGCTGAGTGCATCAGCGCAAAAGGTAAAGGAGAAATATTTTCCTGCACTAAGTGTCTCTGCATTGGCGAATCTAAAAACAGCAAAAGGACTACCATTACTGGACAGCCATTTGATGAGCACTGAAGGTTGAGTGTTTAATTTTCCTACATTTCTACACAATTTCTCTCAGACGTTCAAAGGATTGAGGACAAGCTGTCTTCCTCTAAAGCCTACCTTTGCTTTCCCACCCCCCTTCTTCCCACCGGCTTTCTTGGCGGCGGATTTCTTGGGAGACGCCTTGGATTTCTTGGCAGGAGGCGGGGTTATGACGGCCTCCAGTTTGCCCTTGGAGCCCCTCTTCTTGGCCAGGAGCTCCGGGTGGATGTTGGGTAAGACCCCTCCCGCGGCAATGGTCACGCCCTTCAGCAGCTGCGGACAGGGACAGGGATGAGCTCCAGGGTGACACTGCAGAGTGCGGGGTTGCACTGCAACGGGGGCGAACACGGTCGGCACACCTGGTTGAGCTCCTCGTCGTTGGCGATGGCCAGCAGGATGTGTCTCGGCGTGACGCGGCCCTTCTTGTTGTCCCGGGCGGCGTTGCCGGCCAGCTCCAGGATTTCAGCTAAAGTCGACAAACGAGAGCAGCTGTTGCTGTAAGGAATGTCTGCGTGTTCATGGAGCCTCAACTCTTGCCCTCTGAAGAGGACTCAACATCAGGGGACACATGTCTCAGAACCGTACTATCCAAATGAACATGGAGCGTGAAGGAGCAAAGTGCTTGTTACATCATCTTAAGTTTGCAGAAGTGAAGGACCACAACAAGCATGCATGAGGACTGGACAGGATCGTTGCAGGACAGCCATGGGGAGGGACTATGCTAAGCATGCATGACAACCAAACAGGATCGCTGTGGGACAGATGTGAGGTGGTACTATGCCAATCACGCATGGAAACTGGACAGGATCACTGTGAGACAGGCCGCGCCTGCTCTCCACTCACCAGTGAGGTACTCCAGGACGGCGGCCATGTAGACGGGCGCTCCCACGCCGATCCTGTACTTGGGGAGCCCCTTTTTGATGTAGCGCAGCATCCTTCCCACAGGGAAGATCACGCCCGCCTTGGTCGACCGGGACGTCTTGGTGGTCTTCTTTTTTCCTCCGCGGCTGGACATTGTGCTGCTGCCAGTCTGAAGATCTGCTGTCAGGGGACATCACAACATCACTCACAGGACGGCTAACAAAGCAAGCCCTGACATTTGTTGTTTGTAAACCATTATTATTAAACCAGACAGGCAATGTGCTGCTCATTCATATCTGCACACCCCAGTGCCAGCTGTAAGCATACATTAGAGAAATGCGCTCACACACTTAATGCATCAGTGGCAAAACTAAAACAAAGAGCCATCATACAGTGTGTTGTCTGAATATATAGTTTCTTTTAATTTGATTACATTGACCTTTTCATGAAAAGAAAACTGCTGCAATCCACTTGGGGATCTATGGTTACTTCTTAAATACTGTAACAATAACACATGTTGGAGCTGAACGAATGATGAAAACCGAAACAAATTACTAGTTTATGGCAGCATGTTGAATATTAAACACAGGAGTAGGAAACAAAACTTGTGGTGTTCTAGAAAAACAAAATGATCCAAGCAACAGTATATCCCTGTGTCTATTCGGTGTTAAAAAAAAAAGACACACATCACACTGCTAAGTGTGCTAGGTGATGCTAGGTTACCGATTTGTCATGCTTACTCTACTTGACATATATGAAACTTCTTTTGAGCTGAAACTTTATATAAGAGCCTATTGACATGAAAAACATGAGTACAAGCTCTACGGACATATGACTTAGGCCTAATAGACAGCAGTGCCTTAGACAGTCTGACATGATTCCTCTGACTGCAGCACTGCTGAACACTCTACAACACACTTCACCTCCTCACCGCTGGAAGTACTGGCAGGAGAGTTTGTATAGATGAGTGTTGCAAGGCCCTCTATACAAACTAGAACTTTCTGCGTCCAAAAAAACATTGCTGCCAAGAGTGTACAAACACACAGCTTTGCCAAGTTTGTCTACAATCTTCAGTCATGAACAAAGATGGCTGTCAAAGTGCTGTCAAACATCAAAAAGCAGTGAAATGTTGCAGGCACATAGGTGCCAATGTGAACTACGCTCAAAGTCTACATGCCAGTGATTCGCGCACAACTGATGGTTTCTGAGTCACACACAATTTTGTGTGATGAAGTCAACCAATAGTCTATAAATGTCCAATATATCATTTAAGCCAACATTAACATGCTAAGAAAACAAGCAAAAAAGCAAGTTATTCCATAAGGGACAAATTCAGTTTAATATTAATAAAAAAATCAAAACAACCATACACAGACACATCTCACTAAATATACAGGAAATAAATAATTTTAATAATAAATAGGTTCATAATACCGATGAGTAAAAACTATCAGTATGATCACAGTAATTCCAGAGAACACTTGTAAGGCAAAACTCACACCTGTGATCAATAAACAAGACAAAATCAATCAAAAGGAAAAAGGAAGAGAGGATTATAAAACACTACCAGCGCCTGAGTAAAAACAATGTATTTTATGTGTAGAATACCTTACTAAGGTATTGGATTTTTGATAAAACTATTCAAAGCTTCCCAGATCAGTCATGTGGTAGATTGATTTGTATGACCCCATGCTTGTTTTGTGCCGTGCTTATCCAGCTTTGATTAAATCTGTTGCTCTTCACAGATATCATTATTTATAATTCTGTTACATGTCATTACTGTTAAGGGGCTAAATACTGGAGGTTCACATGACCCTATTTTGTTGTTGTTGTGACTTTTTAACAATCTTACACAGTATTTTTTTGAACGGCCATGATGCCTTGACCTTTAGCTTAAAACTTGCTGAAAATGAAAAGGTCCACAGGGGGCAATGGGAAGAGTGCACATAGTCAATACATCATTAGGGGTCACAAAGTACAACCACTGTATTCAGTCCGATTGACATTTTTCACAGAATCTTTAAATGGAATTCAAAACGACAGTTGCAGGACAGAGTAAAGAAATTTTCCATATCTGTTTATATATATATATATATATATGTATGTGTGTGTGTGTGTGTGTGTGTGTGTGTGTGTGTATAAATATATATAATAAAAAGCTTTAAGATTTGCATTGACTTCTTCCAACATTAATAAAAATAAATTATATATAATATAATGTTATAACATAACTTTAAGTAATATGGGTTGGATTTTGTGTAACAAGGTTAAAATAACATCTTTTCATGAATGATTTTGTCTGTTGGAAACTGAACTGTGCAGTTTGCGAGCAAAGCACAGACCAATAATACTTGAATGGGTTTAAATGAGAGGTCTAGTTCTATCAGTGTGAAAAAGTTTGTCCATTAATCTTAATTATTTGTACACTACTGCGACATCTTACAAGATCTATTGGGAGCCTGCAATAACAGTTGGCACACTTTCACAATTCTTTATGGTTATCCCACAATACCTTGGATTTATCCCCAGGTTTGATCAGTTGAACGTTAAAAACATGGGTACAATGAGCGAAACAAATTTTTCCTTTTCAGTTCTAAAGCTCAAGTGACTCATATTCATTAAGTACAGGGACAATCACCACAGAATTTTCTTTAAGTTTATTGTCCTATGATCTGGTATAGATCCATATTTGAGTGTTTCATGCATACTAGGGTCAGAGTCTGCATTCAGCTCCACATTTATTTGGTCTTTATGCCAATACTCCATTATCAGTTGGTATTATTATGATTATTACTTGTAATGGCGGCATTAATTATAATTAATACTATTTCATTTATCTGCTGATAATATGATTTTTATTCAGACAGTATATAAAAATACGTTTGACAGTATAGTACTATTATGATTACTGATCAATTAATGTATTTATTTATTATTTTCTAGGTATTAATTATTATTTCAGTTTAATATGGGTATTCCTCATCTCAGCACTAGGAAATCCCAAAAAGCTCCCAAGACAGTGCAACACAAGCCTGGATGCTGTCACACCGAGCATCCTATGTAAATTATTCATTATGACACAGTACCACATTTAGCCACAGGTAACTCAATTCAAATGTCAACTGGAAAAGCAAAATTATACTCTCCATTTTTACACCGGGGAGCACGTAAGTGCACTGTATCTGATTTGCAATTACAAAATTAGGCTGCAATTCAAGTTAATTTCGCATCGATAGAGTCACTGGCAAGCGAGCCATTTCCGTGTGTTTCAAAATACCCCATGTGATAACTTAGACATTCCAGCTATTCAGACGGACGAAATAAACACATACTTCGTGCAAAAGGCCTATACACGAAAGCCAACACACGTCTTTTATCAAGGACATTAGCTTGCTAGCGCGTTAGCTGCACGGTTTTTTGTTTTAAACAGCAAGTCGCGATCACACCTAACGTCATGCAGACAGCAAGCCTTGCTATAAATACAATTCCAGCTGCAAGGCCTTCAACAGCGAGAAAAAACCGGTAACAACACGCTAAAACACGGAGCTGGCACAGCGACAGAATTTGCCTAAACGGAGCGGCTCGGATTCCGGCGCTAAACAGGTGTAAATTCATATCAAAGACCGTCAATTACTTACAGAATAGAGCACAGCAATATGTCTACTGTTTTCAGTCAGCTCCAGTGCAACACGCCTGGGCAGTGTCTCTAACTCCCACAATCCATAGCGAACCAAATTATTGAGCTGGGTACTGTATGTTTCTCTCAGTGGGAGCCCTCTGCTCAGAACTGTCTAGACCAAAAAAGTGGAATCGTTCTCCGGTTCTGTTTTCGACTGTTGCACCGTTGTTTGCGTGACGACAGATTCGTCGCTGAGAAACGTCTCACCGTCAATAAGCAGCATAATTGTTATACAACCATTATTCCTCAGGTTAGTAGAATTGAACACAAGAATGAGAATATCAACAAAGACAATAAATGCGATTATAAAAATCACCGGTACTTGATATACTTATATCTGAACCACATTTCTAAATGTTGTTAACCAGAATAGCATTAAAAAGCAGATACGCAGGTTCATGGGTTCAGTAAGTAAATTGGCATATTCTAGATAGTGCAAATCAGATCAATGGCATGAGGTCAGCAGCTGGTGACCTCAAGAATGAACTCTTATTTACCAAGTCATCCAACATTCTCGCTGACGTGGGTGTTGAGGCATGACAAAACTGCAGCAAAACCTGGAATTGATTTCTTTCTTTCTTAATAATTTCTTTCCCTTTTGCCCTGCAACTATATAAACAGACCTATGCATGGTTTGTGGTATATTTGTTTTTTAGTATTTTTATCTTAACGTACAAATCTAAAAGAAAATTTAAAAACTATTGCTATATATTTGCTTTTTTAAACTACATTGTCTGTAAGGACAAGGTAGAAATAGCAGGGTGCAGGTCATAACAGTTACATGACAGGTAAAAATCAACCCAACTAAAATACATGTTCACACAAATTCTTATGTAAATAAACTATAAACTAGTGGAACAGAAAAAGAAAAAGGCATACAGTCTACCATTAGGGCAGGTGGTTGTCATTTTCAGCAGAGCAGTGTATTGATTATGGCGTTACAACTGAAACCAGGAGGACTGCAGGTTTGGGTGCTAGGGAAAACATTACTGTTGATGCCCAGATCAAGTTACTTAACCTGAATTTCTTCAGTAAGTATCCACTACTAGAGTGACCAGAGAGCAAGTAAAATGTACGTCATGTAGGTCTCCCTTGACATGGGCATCTAACAAGCAAATAAATAAACACATTCAAACAATATATATGGGGAATATGGACAATTTGTGTTTAATTTAAGCAGTAATTTAGAGAGTACTAAGAGTAAACATTTGATAACCAGCACAGATTTCCAGTTCTCAATATTTAATTGTTCTGTCATACTGCCATATTTATGTAAGTTAATTAGAAGGCTGACATTATTGTCACTGAGTTCTATCAATATACCAGTTAAGTGTATGGTAATATGCAAATATGTATGGTAGGGTGCTCATATATTTGGACGTTCAGTCTTGGAGGTAAAGAGGATAATATTCTGTTTGGTCTATATCAACTCTTTTAAATTTGTATGTGCAGAAGCCATTGAGAGTAGGCTACTGTATAAGGGAAAGAGTAGTGATAGCGCTGATGTTATGACAGTATTGTAACAGTAGGGGGCACTGTTATTCCACTTTTGACAGCAGAGTTATCACCTCAATGGCGAACGTACAACTTCGATGGCCCATATTTTCTCTGTTTCCATTGCACTAAACATATAATAGAGAATAAAAGAAATATTACATTCAAAATGCATTGGAAATTATATTTATGAATGGTATCTTGACTAAGCAGTATTTTGTAATTTTATTTAAAGTATATTTAATGAATAAAAGGAGACAAAACACAAAAGATGCAGCAATGAGAAAGGTACAAAATTGATACAAAATAAAGATACAAAATTGTGTGCTGGTGGGGATGTTGTCTTTCAGCAATTAAATTATTCCATATAAAAACAAAAAATTTCATATTTAGAGTGTTCAGCTGATGAAATATAAATACTAATGTAATGTTAATGTACTTCTCTATTTCTATCTAAATTTACACTTATCTTCTTTGTGGTTTACAGTTCCCATCAGTTGCTACTTCATGAAATTTCCAAAATCCCCTGAAGTACACATTTTTAGGCGCATTTCCTCATTATTTTTCCACTTATTTCTTAAAATGAGGAAATAGGTAGATGTTTTGTCAAAACTGCCAACAAAGAAAAACAACAGCAGCAGATCTTATAGTCATTTTTTTTCAGATTTCAGGGCAACCATTGAGTATATCACTGATTCTTCTTCAGCAGTCAGGTTGTCAGTCTAAATAAAAACAAGCCAAACAGTACAGTTGAATGTATTGCACTGTATACTCACTGGTGGGGTTATTCAGGAATAAAAAAACATGCATATGTATTGATGTGGAAAAAATACTTACAGCGCTACGAGAAATTGTGCTGGTTCTACCTGCACCGGGAAGAAACAAAGATGATGCAACAGAACAGATTAGTTCAACTTTTGCCCAGATGTACGCATTCTCATGGTAAGACTAATGTGTGCACTGGAAAATGTGTACAAAGTGCAGAAGAAAACCTCTATCATATGATACAGAGATACTGTACACTGCCTGAATCTAAGACCGTTACATTTACAGTTCACTGGTGTACGATTCAGTTCTCCAGAATCACTCATTTCATTTTTTTTATTTTAAAACTTCTTACATTTTTATTTTACAGATTACATAGCATTTGATTAATTATTGTAAATGTTTATTCAAAATGATTGATTCTGTGATTTTACAGAGATCATAAAATAGCATAGAAATAGCAAATAAATACATAAAACCCCAGGTGATTTTGTTTAAATTTGCATGCACAAAAGCTTTGGACTGCAGTACTGAATTGGAGTAATTTATTCATTTATTTATTTTGCAATAAAAAAAATAGAAATGCTGGACAACCTTTTTTCTGTCTGAAATTCACCTCTGCATATGTGACATCATCATCACACATTGAAGTTGGCTCATCGCCTTAAAAAAGTAGAAAGCAATGGCAATAAGAAACGCATTTGCCGACTGAAATCACACCTCATATGGATGAATCATAGTATATTAAAGTAAAAAGTAAAATACACAGGACCGTGGACATTTTTCTTCATCATCAAAATGTGAATCCCACCAACTCTCCTTGTTTTAATCATGGGAAAATATACTTGTAATTATAGTAAGCTAATTTACAAACCATACTGTAGCACCTCTGAAATGTTTAGGTTCACAGCTGTTTGATAATCTGCCAAACTTTATTATTTAAACATAATTCAATATTATATCTAGTGAATGACATGCATTTTTCTGTTGTTTGTATAGTATACATATATTGCATTTTTACATTACTTTGCAGTAAATTTTGTTAGATTACAATGTTTATCTCTTTCATTGTGCTGGTTAAATTAGATTAAAAATCAAAAAGAAGGTAAGTGATGTTTATGTTTCACAATATCTGAACATGAACATGAACATCTAATATCAATATAAATGCAACATTTTGCTTACCTCTCAATACACTTTTCCAGTAAACTATGCCAGCTACCCCAATGCACAGAAGAATGCCAGCGACGCAGGTCAGAGAATAATATAGATAATTGTTTCCTGTGGAGAAAAGGTGATATTACATTACATTACATGCATTTAGCAGATGCTCTTTTCCAGAGCGACTTCCAGCACAATAGAACATAAGTAAACAATACCTATAAACACACATGCATGCTTAAAGTATACATACATGTACAAAAGACTAACAACCATGTCATTTTCTTCATATTAAAAGTCATTAAAACAGCTGAAGAATGTCATCTTTACCTGAGGGAACATGTGTTTGTTCTGTCCCTTGGTAATCTTGGTTATGGCCTGTGCTGTCTGTTATTCGGCTCGTCACTGTCTCATCTGTTACATCCGTCAGCTCTCTGGTGGTGGACTCGTGTGTTGGATGTAGCCGCTTTGTCACATTCAGGTAAAGTGGTACCAGGGCTCTGAGGAGGTCCTGCTGGAACACGGCACATGTCCAGGCTGTCTTACTCAGGGTGATGTTCTTCACCACATGCCTGGCCTCTTTCCAAGCAGTTTGCTGATCTGGGTTGGGAAACCGTTCCAGAGTTTGGTTATCAATCCACAGCAGTCTGGTGGAGTCCTTCACATGAGAGACGGCACAAAATAAGGATACATCTTCTCCTTCAGTGAACTCCTCACGATCAGTGTAAACTGTAGGCACAGGCACAAACAGTTATCACTGAAGACTTCAAAGAGGGAAGCAATCAATATACTATTTTTACAGATGTATATATCACAGGAGAAGACAATGCGTAATAAATATGTATAATCACACTTTTACAAGAACCATAAAGCATAAAAATAACAAATATGTGAAAGCACGTACATGCTTTGTTTAACATCTGACATTACCTTTCACTGTTACAATTTCAAATTTACACTCCCTGTCCCAAATACGGTCCTTACAAAGAGTGCATTTGTATTGGCCAGAATCATTCCAATACACTGGTGAGATTCTCAGTGAGAAGTCATTATCATAGCCCTTCTTTATTTGAAGTCGAATTCCAAAGTGTTTTATGTTCATGTTAGTTGTCTCACAGCTTCTTTCAGGAAAATGCTCTCTCCAGCTCCAATAGGCCTTATACTCTGCAGCTGACAGGACTTTACAGAAGAGATGTAGCACGCTTTTGTCACTACTTCTGTACAAAACTATGTCCCTGTTCCTCACACCTGAAAAAAAGTAAATAACAGACACCTTACTCCGATACGAACATAATGGTACCTCCCGCATATATTCAAAATGCATTATGCATATATTACTTCTGGTATTCAACTGATTTTAATCATTCATTTAAATGGTTTACAGCTTTCTTTTTGCATTTACCATCCTGCATTTTCAGCTTCATGGTGAGTATGTCATCCATTCCACGGACACAGTGGTAGTGACCTTCATTCATCTCCTGAAAGTTTTGCACCAGAAGGTATGCAGTGTTTTTAAGCACTATTGTCCTGGTGTTATCCCTCTTCCTTTCTATCTCCCATCTTGGAGGACTTGCACCCGATGTACAGTTTAAAGTCACATCACTCCCGGGAAGCACTTCTTTGATTATATCTGTCAAAACAAATACTTGATTTACTTCACTTTATTCACAAATCAGCCAAATATTTGTTCCATACATAATCAATTACTACTCACAGATGCGTAGAAATGATCTATTTTAAAATGTTTAAGCTTTTCTTGAGAACTAAACTCATTTGAAAAGGATCTATTAATCTGTACACTCTCAGATCATAACTTACCAGCTGCCAAAACAAGCACCTCTGTAGACAAAATACCAGACAAAAGTAAACAGCCAATGGAAAATAGATGAATCATTGTCTTGAAGAGCTGGGTATACTCTAATCGCACCAGGGGATTATTTCCTATGAGCAATATTGAGTGGAACAGCATAATAAATTTCCTGTAAGCAAGGAGGTGTGTGCAGTAATATCACTGAATAAGGTCTGAATGTTGCAAAAGGAAGTTAGCCCTCAGCCACTGTCTGTGGTTAAAACATCTTATCATGTTGACATCCAATCCAGTACTCTGTCTGCCCTCCTTTGACTTAAAACAATAAAACTGTATCTGAAAATTACATTTTAAAAATATTTCAGAACATCTCCCCTGATGTATAATGATTTCTAATTAGCTAGTGCTGCATTCCAGAGAACATTGGTATCTCTTGTTTTTGAGTCTTACCTGTACGTAGCTAGTCTAATAAAGAGACTGTGAACTGCCATCTGTTGTTGCAAAACTGAAACAGAAAAAAAGGATAAAATTGCTGATAGGTTCCTTAAGAGTATTTTCACATCCTACACAACATACAAAATAATGACCAAGAATTCTATGTTTGACGGAGTGCCGTCACAACGGTTGAGTATGCGCTCTGACTGCCATATCAACAAGCCAGGCTCTTTGGCGTCGCGGTCAAAGTCGCATGTTTGGTACCCCGTAGACCTGGGTTCGAGGCCGGGTGGGGTGACTGCTCTCACCCTTCACTACACTATGGCTTACTTTTCATCTAAATGTGGCATATTTCATCAGGTGATTTAGTATTTGAAAACAAAGTTATAACAACAGACTAAATTTGGAAACAAAACCACAGCCATGGGAGGGCTAGCTGAAATTGCTTTCATGCCTAGATACAACACCTACAGCAAAAACCATGAGACTAGTATCACTGTTATTTATACTCCCACAGAAATGGAAAAAAGTGTTTCACTATAATGCAGGGGGACAACCTTGAATATTTAAGTCATAATCGACAGCAGCAACAAGCTTATGATTCTCAGCTCCCATCTGTCTCCTGATGGAGTAGAGCACACAGAATCTAGTGGCACAATACCAGTTTTGTTCTCTCCTCTGGGTTTAATGGACAATTTTTACATTTCGCAAGTGTGAAGAAAATACCCATGTTCAGTTTTGCACCCATGGCATTGCAATTCTGAGATCATGGAGGGTCCCAGAAGCAACACAAATTTCCTTTAAGATGAGGGTTGTATGATGGTCCCTCATTTTACATTATTATCTCACCCTCTTACACTCAAGACACCTACCTCAAATCTCCAGCATAACAAATTACAGGTTTCCGCACAACTTGTATTTTCAAAGCTGTAGGCCTTTTTGCAGTATACAATGTATCAAAATAATATTTAATAATTAATATTAACAGTTCATTCCAATCTATACCAGCCCATATTTGTCTAAGGACAAGCAGGAAGATAACATATGCGATTTTTGTTTTCACATCTTACTCCTGCTTTATGTTTCAGAAGACTGTTCTCAGCTCTGTGAATGTGAAAATGGTATGTTTGATCTTTCATATCACTTTCCCAGGGCCCTTAACAAATGCATAGGCCACCTGAGGTGTAGAACAGCCATTGTATTTTACCCAATCTGACGCATTTGCATTAACCTGTGGTCCAGTCTACCCCATGTATGCAGCATCTAGTATAGCAGTCTGAAAACTTTGCTCACGTTACTAAGCTCTGTACTATGGGGTGTTGTAAAGCCACAGTAATGATAGACAGTTTTCAATCAGGTTCATGTGAGCTCAACTAAGATAGAAGCAAAATAGCGCAGCAGTGCTTCAGAACTGGTGTCAACAGCTATGAACTTACTTGGGACCTGAAAACTCTTACAGGTCAAGCATTAGACGTAAACAGAAGTGTTAGAAATTGTTTACCGCTGACATGTTTCAGTAAATCAGATTTATTAAGCAATACTGTAATTGCTGATACAGCCAGATCTGTATGAAAATGCCAAATCATATTATAATTTTAAAAATACAATTTCCATCAGAGATGCAAAAGATATAAGAATGAAACTAAGCCCTTATTAACATACTTTTAGCATAAGATGAGTACAAGCCAGAGATTCGTTCTATGTTTGAATTTGACTTTTTGCAGAGATATCCATGTGTTAGAATGAGTAATCATTTAGAATGACTAAACTTCTCATTTCAGGGGCAGGTCTTGCTCAAAACCACAGCTCCTCAAAGTGGAGAGACAAGCAGTGAGCGAAGGGTAAAATATAAGTGTAATTATATTAGTATTATCTTGACCAAAGAAGATTATTGACAAATATCGTTGACTAATCTCATATATCCACAAAACCCTATTCATTTATGCTCTCAATGTATACAGCAAGGGTTTCCTCAGTACAAAATATTTAAAAGGTTGTTACAAATCAAGCTTGACCTAAGACATACATCTACATGCTCTGTATTAATTTTTATGTTAAGCTTTTGAGCCAAATTTGAATTTCAGGAAACAAGCCCATCTTGAGTTGAAAAGGCTATTTTACCCTATAGCAATGCAATGAATCATTGTCTAAAATTCCGCAGCACACATAAACATCTTAGATGGTAACTGCCTGTGAACAATGTGATGTGGAACAACGACATTGTATATTTCCTGTTAGCTAGGAGGTGTGAAATACCACTTAACCATGTATGGACTGCACATCAAAAAGAGAACTAGCCCCCCATCCACCCACTGGGTCACAAAGTATAAAAGAACATTGAGAACAAAAAAAGGTTAATTTTACTCATCATTTCATAAAGTAATAAAAATTCTAAGGTAGGGTTCATTTACAATAAGAAAATCCCAAAAGTTAAAATGTTCCCTGAGGTATTTATTTCTAATGAATTTTTTTAAACTTTAATACAGTTTTGCACCAATACTTTCACTTTCAGAAAATTGGTAATTGACTACGTGAGGCCTTCCACTGACAAGGATAAAGTTCAACACTGCCATCTGCTGGATGAAGACTAAAAAGAAACAATGCCCACATTATTTATCTCATGTTAGGTGTCAGTATGCCTCAGTATGTCACATCTCTTACTATTTGACTGAACCACTAACCTCTCATGCATTCATAAACTTTCAGGTCCATTTTTATTCACTGCTGGTGTATGCATACAAATAGGAAAAATCAGTGTATAAATGAGGAGTGGGTATATTCAAATATGCAGATGCAGTCATCAAGTGAACTTACGCTGTAATGATTTTTTTTTTAAACTAAAGGAAGAATTTGTGGGCCTGGCTGGAGAGTCGCTATCCTATAAATGATACTCTTAAATATGCAGCCAAGTAACACCTGACATAACATATGACTCCTATTTCCATCCTATTACTGACTCAGATTGAATGATTAAGACATGATGTTTAATGAAAACCAGAGTCCCCTGTGGCCTAAAGATAGGCACAGGTTTACTAATATTGCTAATGTATTAGCTAATGTATTGTATGACTTGCACTCTGTTTCACTTTTACGCCTATGATTGATTGTTCCCCACAACCAGTCAATATGTACAATTATATCAAAGATTAATATTGTAATCCCAGTTCCTGCACTGTGGATGACCGTGCTGCTGGCATTCAAGTGGTTATGCGCAATGGCCAGAACCAGGACATCCTCTCCTGCTGTCTCATCATTCTGCAAAGGAGCATTGTTTTGAAGCTCCAGCAGTGCCTGCAGATTAATTTGGCAGTTTTCCTCCAGAAGTCTTTCTGCCAAGGCATCAAACACATTGTCAGAGAGAGAGAGAGAGAGAGAGAGAGAGAGAGAGAGAGAGAGAGAGATGGTAAGGGTGAGAATGGTCCTGTGTTAAATCGCATAATGTACGGCCAAAGGGTACAGCAGGAGTGGTTTATCCTGTCATTCCTGTTATTCCTGTGGTCACTGAATATGAAGCTCTAGGCACTACACTGCTGAGCTGAATCACTGGGAACTTGCTGTCCAGCACCATCTGGTGGCTGCTCTCAGTAACAGCAACCAGTGGCACTGAGGCAAATTTGGAAGTTGGTTCTTCAGCTTTTTCATGCACTCCTCTTTTTTCCATTACAGTGGGACTGTTCACATGAGCCAAGTTATAGCTTGTCCCACTGTTGCCCTTTGCTGAAGAGTGGACCTAATGAATCCCTGTCAAGATCAAAACACCAACATTAAAGGTCAATCACAGCTTCAAAACACAATGAACCATGCAAATGAAATGTCTCTCCCAGTCAGGGCAACTCAGCCATACCCAGACTGAACTTCTCCAACCACAAGAGCCAACCACACTCTGCAGCTTCTGCACCTCCTCCTGCAGTTCTGCTGTGGGTTTCTCATGCAAGCTGCCAACCTACAGGGAAAGCACGCTCAGATGCAAAGGAGAGCCACAGAGACAGAAGTGTTTCAGCATCAGTACTCTGGTTCTTTATGTGAAGCAATGTGTTTTTGTCTTGAGCAAATGAGCAAAACTGTATTCAGGGACTATCAGAAAGACAACTTTGAACTAAATGAAAATATTGACTCACATCTATTGTGAATACCAAAGCTGTATCCACATGATAGCTACTGACTGTACACATTGGCTTAGAGGAGCACAGCAAGGTTTTCTGAGAGAATTATTTGGTGGTCAGTATGTGAGTGGTTGAGCTGTTTACCTCCATCCTCAGGGTGGTGCTCTCTTTCTAATCTGCAGGCTGGTGACTCTCTTTTAGCTGTGACTCGTACTGCATGTGGACGTGACCTTTCGAGCTGCATTTTCTAACTGACTGACCGTGTCCTCCAAAATTTCTCCCAGCAGTCAGGCCTTGTCCAGGCAGTGGCACAGAGGCTGCACTAAATATGTGGGCACATCCACCTGAACCATACAGAATTGTTCTTTATTTAACAAGTATTTTGCACACCAATGGTCATTATTTTAATTTAAGAAGATACCTTTTGCATTCCATTCTATCTCTAAAAAATGAAAACGACTAAATGGGACCCTTTATGTTAGAATTGCTCTCGTTCAAAGGGTTTTGGGGTGCAGACTTACTGAGTATCATACTTCATTAATCTGATGACTAATGGACTGAAGGTTATACTGAGTCAGGCTGGCCTTGACCCACTGGATCCAGTGACATGGCCATGGTTATGTCTGTATGAAGTGATTGGAACTCATGATATTGAAATGTCATACATTCAAAGTAACATATAGATTAATTTAATGATAACATTTCAGAGAGCCCCCACTGACTATTAGGAAAAAATGTTTTTTTCCCTTAATGGAAATGTCATATTGAAACATTATTATATACTGCTGAGTGAATTACGCATCAAACCGAGATAACAGAAACACATCGTGTTTAATGTCTTGGCCTTCCTCCCACTTTAGACCTAGCCTGTCTTAAAAGGTTTTGTTATAATACTCTTTTTAGATGGCATGCAATGATAGTTTAACTCAACGATGTGTATTATCAAGGATTAATTTATTCTATAGACCTCTGTAGTTTCACGGACATTCTTCCAGATTGGAAGCAACATGAGTATCTGAAACGTTATGATGCACTTTGCCTCTTGGTCTGGGCCACAGCCTAGATGCTTGTTATGTAATTGATATGGATAGCATGTTATCTAAGGATTTTGGTGAAACTTGAGGTTGTTTTTCCATTTCTGTTCCCTGCTATTGGTGTTCTCTGTCTCTCTTGTGGGACTCAGTATGCCCAGTTTTGTGTAATTCTTACATCAGTTTACACCTGTACGTTGAGCATTTAATACTGATTTCTATCACGTATATTTACATTGGTTTGAAACATTATGGGCATATAGCAATTTTCACTCTACTTCGTCTGCACTGTACATTGGTTCAACGTACGAAAGAATGCATACTGTTGCTTGGTTCAAAGAGCTTTCTTATATCCCTGTACTTCTTTTAGAGATTGTACTTGCCAAATCTGTCACCTGTCTCTCCAGACTGCATCTCAGGATAATAGACCACAGCAGTATTGGGTAAAAAGTACATTACCCGTCGTTGAGCGCGTAAAGATGTTTGTAAATCTTCACAACTAACATACACTGTATAATAAACTGAAACAACATTATCTAAGATTTGCATGTAGCAATAAAAAATGAAAATGTACAAAAAGCAGTTTTATGAAGCTCATAACGCACGCTTTGCAAAGTGTTCAATATAAGGGCTCTCAAAGGGAATTCTTCTCACTACCGTCAACCGATAAGATCATCTCAACAGAATAAAGCACTGATAAATTCCTGCTCTGTTCTTGGTCAGATGACCATGACCTGCCAATCGTACTCCTCATATGGCGTGTAGGTAATACAGACAACAACAGCGCATGGTTTTAATAGGAAATAGACGGAGATCCGATCAGCGAAGCGGTTTTGAGAAGTTGGTGGGTGACTTCTGATCGACCATAGAAAGCAGTAAGTAATATTTTTTTTGCATCCTGTGTTCTGCATACACTTGCGATGTGAACTAGCTAGCTAGTTAGCTGCATAGTTACTTGGTGCACATTTTTGGTTTTTACCAAATTATGCCATCTGTGGGGAGTTTATTTTACTGCGCCACACATTTAATCCAGGAAAAAACAACAACAAATGAATCGACATGGCAACCACATAAACACGGGGATGTTTTCAGTCTTTGTGTTGTCATTGAACTTGAAGGTTTCCCGGACAAAATAGCTAATAAATTTACCCTTGAACGTAGTCTCAGGTTGACAATATCTAGAGACGTGGTTAATTCCTCAATTCCCCCAAATGACCATTGTATCTCAAATACCATTATATTATATTATATGGCAAATAATTCGCTAGCTAGCCGGAATGGATGTTCTCTTGTTAGAAGCTCCCCGTAATTGTGGAAAATTATGGGTGGGGGTCTGGTCCTTTGTCAGTATTCACGGGCAACATTTGCAACTGAGTCCGACGTACAAAATAGTATGCCCATATGCGCATTCTTATTATTCCAACAAAAAGGCATCCATTCTACCTAGTTAGCAGTCAGTGAAGGCAAGCGTAGCGGAATAGGCTCTTTGTTGAAGCTAAGTGTCATTTAATAGTCTCCTTTCAGACATCAACAAAGGTTGTTCAATAACTCGTGAGAACGGTGACATTACAGAAGAAGGTTTGTTATTCAGAGTGACTTCCATAGGTTTCCAATTTACATGTTCGCCATTTATACAGCCGGAGGAATTCTGAGGCAATTCCGGTTCTTTCCGGAGGGTACAACAACAGTGGTTCACCTAGGATTGAACCAGCAACTTCTGGGTTCCGAACCCTGCTCCTTACCATCAGCAAATATCAGCTACAAGCGTGCCTACGAGCAGTGTATAATTATTTTAAAAGAAATCTAAGTGAATATGTTTAGCAACGCATGTTAATTAAGGTTTAATGTAACTATGACGCGACAAATCTCTGTCCCTGGTGTAAGTTGTTTGACATCGTATTAGATTATCAACAGTCAGGGACAAACAGGACTTTAACCGGCCAACATGTTCTTTTTAAAGAGGCTATTGATTTTTCTTCTTTCATTTTGTTTGCACTTTTTTTTAAACAACACAGATGTCAAGTGCCCATAAGTGGTTTTTATTTCACTCACAGCACAGTCATTAAAGAATTAGGTAAACTTATACTGACTTGAATTAAGGCCATATCTATTTCCAAAAGGTTACCTACTATTCATGTCAGTTGCAATAATGCAAGCTGCATTTCCAGTTTCTTCATTCTCCAGCTTTTATTGTTGTATTTTAAGGTACCTCAGCAGTAATGCACAGCGAATGTTTTTTTCTCTCTCTCTTTAAGGCATGCAGGGACAAGTCTCACCCAGCTCTGATGCTGGCGATAACATTCTGAGACAGGTAAGAAGACCATTTGCAGTGCATCAGGACTGTAATGTGCAGTTATGTAGATAGGTTACACATTACAAAGGTCAACTCTATGAACTACTTGAGACCGTCATATTACTTAATTTATCTGCCATATAAATACAATTCCATTGTCCGCATGCATGCAGAAGACCTGATGTGGTTTTACGTCTTCTTTGTACACACTGCATTGAAGCACAACAGCTTGTATAGTGGGCAGGCCTGAACATATGGATCTCATTGCTTTTGAATGTAAGTTTGCACCTGCTGGTGTCCTCATAGGCATCAGGTCTGACTTGTCAGGCAGGATTTCTATCCCCCAATTTGAGAAAACAGGCTTAGAAAATCAACTTTGAACTCTTCTAAGTGAAAAGGTTTTGTGCTCACATGGGAGAGACTGCATGTCCCCAGGACTGGGCGTGAGTTAAATGAATTAGTAACAGCAGAGAGCACTTGGCAGGGAGTGAATAGAGAGAGTGCAGGAAGCGGAGCAAAATGCGGTGGAGCCGACAGGGGGAACCATGTGTTACGCGCAGGAAGCAATCGTTACCGTGGTCTCTTTAGGCTGGAAATGCACGCCCCGCAGTACCAGGAGGGAAATAAACCAACCAGCAGGGACAGTTTATGTCATTGTGTAGCCATCTGGGCGAAATACGCCTGAATGGAAATCGCTTTGAGTCTGGCCGTTTGAACGAGTAGGCCTATCACATTAGTCATAGATCTAACCAGGAGAGTCCTTAATTGGTGTTCGGTGAGCACGCCACAGTGGACAGAAAGATTTTGCAGATGTGCAGATGTAAACTCCCTCAGCCTCTAGCCCTTAATGTCCTATCTGAAAGGCCATGAATTTTCTTCCCCTATTGAACTCAATGTGGCATGGCTGCTGACTCCCATCTGTTTGTGTTGTACCTGTAGCAAGGTTCTGGCGGGCTCTGGGACTCTGTCAAGAAGGCAGCCTTCATCATTGGGTCAGGGATCTTCTTCCTGGCTGCATTCCTGAATTCTGTCACATGGTAAGGACAGCACAATGCAGTATTCAGAGCGCATTCTGGATGCTTTTTTTTACAGCATATTAGCCAAAGACATTATGGTAACTACACTGAGATCACATTAAATGAATATATGCACTAGTTTCATGGTTCATTTGAAATGCCATGCACTGCATTGTGGAAGCAACTCTAGCAGTGTAAATCAGTTATAACCTTGCACAGCAAGTTTGACTCATTTCTCCATATAAGGCAACCTCTTTCCTGTTCTGGGCAGGCACCTGCAAAGATTCTGGGGTGCATCAGGAGACTTTTGGCAGACCCAGTGGACCAAGATACATCATCTGTTTGGCGGGAACGAATGGGCTCTGTTCTTCGTGGGTAAGCTGACACAATGAGTCGGGTGAGACGGACTGCACTATCCTTGCCGGGCGACTGGCTTATGGAAAACAGGCCACTGAAATAAAAACCCTGGTGTAAATAATACTGGATTGGGTCACACAATAGCTCTTGGTCTGCATCCCAGTAGGACTCTTACTGTGGTCCTTTGTCCTGAAGTTCAGGCTTTTGGGCAATCAAGAATGGATAGGATTGATGCAGAGTTTAAAAGGAAACCCTCACCCACACCCAACTGTGACACAAGTGGGGGCTCTGTACGCTTTCAGAATGTGTGCTGTATAATGGCCTGCATGCGTGACATAAGGCAGCAAGTGGAAGTAGGCCCATATATTTTACCTCGGAAAAATGCAGGGTGGAACAGCTGGAATGGATTTGGAATGAGGAGTGTGTCCCTAAAGTTGCGTAACATGCAGGGCCGTGGAACCGCCAATCGAGACTCACGAATCTCTGCAGCTCAGTCCAGGTGAATGCCCTTTTTTCGTACCCCTTGCCCCAGCATGACGCGGCCGTTTCTGCAGTGTTGCGTAACGCGGTTGTGGCGTCTCTGCGTGAGCAGTGGAGTCAGTGTGCGTGCCTGAGGGGATTCTGCTGTACCGTGCAGGGACGATGATCGTGCCCACCGCGTCGTTCTGGCTGTTCAACGCCCTGCTTATGGTGGCGGACTCCACAGGGAAGCCCTCCTTCATCACTCGATACAGGATCCAGGTGGACAAAAACAACCCGGTACAGTCCAGATCTACCGTTCCCAAAATCCCTAATCAACGTCTGTTACAATTACCACAGTCAGCAAATACGCAAAACCTCTCCCCCACCTATTTTCTAAGAGTCTTGTCTTTAAGTCCAGAGCAGGTTTAATTATGGTTATGAAACCATCACACTGGTGCTTGCTGTAGTGTCTGGTGTTATTCGAGTTCAAGGAAACATGATACTGCTTGTCTGTACTGATAACAGACTCAGATTTTTAATTGATCAAAGTCCATTTACTATACTTGATTAATTTAAGTCATTGTACGTGGCATAATCAGATTGCTGTTACTGATAACAATTTGCACTCTCTTCATTTTACTGTGACCATAGTCAGGGAAATCTGAATTTCTTATGCAACTCAATGCCACATATGCCTTTCCTTGACCAATAAAAGGTACTGGAGGCATGGTTTTGTTCGAGATCCTCAGAGATATTGAAGACAATATTTCAGATGAAGGGCAGCCAAAGTCCATTGGTGCCGACACCTGTGTGTGCAGCTCATCAGAAGTGAGGAACAAATAGAGGGGAAAGGTGATTCCTACTTGGAATGATATGCAATCAGGGCAGAATTTGTTTTCCTTCAAGGAATCACTGAGCTGCTTAAGAGAATGCACTGTTTTAGCCCTCAGCCAAGCAGCCCTGGTGCTGGATTGCCAGAGATGTGTCTAGTCTTTGTTCAGTGACACGACCAGCTGAGCTCCTAATTACTTTATCAAATGACTCAGTTGATCATAACCGATCCAATTAAGAGCTCAGACGAAACAAAAACCAACACATCTCTGGCATTCAAGGGCCAGGGTTGCCTGCTCCTGAGCATACCTAGAGGAGAACCTCAAACAATTATACCATATTATTACATTATTACCATTTTAGCAGACGCTCTTATCCAGAGCGACTTACATAGGTTAGTTTTTAGATGTTATCCATTTATACAGCTGGATATTTACTGAGGCAATTATGGGTTACGTACTTTGCCCAAGGGTACAGCAGCAGTGTCCCAGCGGGGAATTGAACGGGAAACCTTTTGGCTACAGGTCCTTCTCCTTAACTCTGTGTTACACTGTTGCCCTATTAGTGTCTCCAGCTCATTGCATTAAAGATATGTGGCTGTCTGGCTCTCTAAACACCCTTCTCGGCTGACCCTTGGTGTCATCCTGCAGGTCGATCCGGAGAAGCTCCGCCAGGCAGTGAAGACCGTGCTGTTCAACCAGGTCTTCCTGTCCATGCCCATGGTGTGGCTGGCCTTCCTGGTGATGAAGTGGCGCGGGGACCCCTGCGGCCCTGAGCTGCCCACCTTCCACTGGCTGCTGGCGGAGATGGCCATCTGCGGCCTGCTGGAGGAGGTCCTCTTCTACTACTCCCACAGGCAAGGGTCCAGGGACACACACGCGGAGGGTCAACATGCCTGCAGTCACTAACACACCTACACCTCTGTCTCTAATACACTCACACACACGTTCTTCTACGCTCTTCTCTCTCTCTCACTCTCTCACTCTCTCACTCTCTCACTCTCTCACACACACACACACACACACACACACACCTCGCTGTCCCCCCTGACACGGTCCCTTGTCTGTCCAGGCTTTTCCACCACCCTGCCATCTACAAGCACATTCACAAGAAGCACCACGAGTGGACAGCCCCCATTGGTGTGGTGTCCCTCTACGCCCATCCCGTGGAGCATGTGGTGAGCCGACCCCATCAGGCTGCCGGTCTAGGCAGGCACACGGCTGCTGCTTCTGTATGCTGAAACACGCTCTGTCCAAATTACAAAAATATGTGCCATCAGTTAAAAAGAGGGTCTGTCTTCAAAATGCCCTTGCTTACCGGCTGTCAGGCTGGCCTCGTCCAGCCAGCGTTACAATACATCTGTTGACCACTTCGCACTTTTCTAAGCTAGATATGCATTCTGCCTCCAATTGCAAGGAGAAGCATTGTTTGTTACTCCTTTTTCTCCTAAGAGATGCATACTGAGTGGGTACAGTACCCTTTGCTTTTGACTGTTCGTATCAGCGTTTATGCATACATTATCTCGATTTAGAGCATGGTTCTCACCAGGCTTGTTGTCAAGCACTTCTGGTAAGCCAGGCTCTGCCTGTAACAGGTAAAACATCACAAAGTGCACCATCTGTGAGACATAGCCTGTTTTGTGTAAAGGTGTCTATGTTTTATCCCCAGCTGTCCAATATGCTGCCTGCCCTGATTGGTCCTGTTCTCCTGGGGTCCCACTTGGCCACCACTTCAATGTGGTTCACCATCGCCCTGCTGGTAACCACAGTATCACACTGTGGGTACCATCTCCCTCTCCTGCCCTCGCCAGAGTTCCACGACTTCCACCACCTCAAGTAAGTCTGCCCTGCATATGGAGGTAGGAATCCCAGGTCCAGGTTCAGATCTATATTACAGTGCACTGCCAAGTAGTGAAGTTAAGCAAGTTATGTTCGTATGCATCATTTGGCAACTGATCTCAGATCTTTCAGCTGAAGACAAAAACAAATCTATCGCTCAAAGGGCATTTTTAAGAGTTCAACCTGATGGTGTCGCAAAGCATTGATGAACAAGCACTTTTGCATCCGTCACAAGTCTTGCCAGTCCCTGCCTGTGAATCATTGACTCTACCACTGAACTGTAGATACCTATCACTTTACGGATAATGGTGAACCACAATTAGTAGGGACATGAAAACTTGCAAGTCTTCTATGTTCAAGACAATCACTTTTCTTAGAATGGTGAAAAAACTGTATGTGGACCAACGCCACCAACATCAGCTTCACACTTGATGTGATTGCTTTTCTGGTCAAACCATTGCATTTGGCACCATTTCAACAGTGTTAACCATTGCGGGGAGTTACGTCACCCAGCTGGAGAAACTAAGGTTAGGGTTGGCGGGTTAGCGCTCATGCTAAACTCTGCTTCTGCCTCCCGCTCTGCAGGTTTAACCAGTGCTACGGAGTCCTGGGAGTGCTGGACAGGCTGCACGGGACCGACGCCGTCTTCAAACAGACCAAGGCGTACGAGCGGCACGTGCTGCTGCTCAGCCTGACCCCGCTGACCGAGAGCATCCCGGACACGCCCAAGAAGCTGCAGTGACCCCTGACCTCCTGCTGGAGCTGGAGAAAGGCACAGACCCGGCTTCCGTACTGCATCTTCATTACTCTTTTCTCATTTAACACCGGGTTTGTGGAGCCATGGGATTGAATCCATACGCAATGCAAAAAATGCACTTTCGTGGGAATTCACAAAATTTGACTATGCTGAACATTCAATGCAAAACATTTAGCTGCTTGAATCCAAATGAAACTGACTTGTTTTGGGGCCATATTTCAATGACACTTTGTTTTATGAAAATGTTCTGATTTGCTAACACCTCCATGTTCAGGAAACTAAGTGGGGAAATACAACGGTAGAAATACTGACAACACCACTTGTAATTAATGAAGTTTTAGAAAACCATTCGTAGAACATTTAGTTTCTCAATCGTAAGTGTTTTACACCATTTGCACTTTATGGCCTATCACTTTCTTCCCTTCACAACTACTAATACCTTTAGTATAAGGACATGGGGAAATGCACTGCAAAGGAGTGATAGATCTTAATATAAATTTACCAATTTAAATTTATGAACAGAACAAGATTTCAGATTATTGTCTTTAAAGTAGTCACAACACACATGGTTAATGGTTCATTTTTAAGCAGTTTGTTTAAACATTAAACATTATGAACCACAATCAGCAATTAACTCCCTGTTAACATTTCGGCAAATAAATCATCTGTTAACATGCATTTTGTGTGTTTAAGACAATGTAGAAAAGCACTTTTTGGCCTGTAAAATTGTCCTATTTAATAAAATATTTAAAATTATTTCAGTGCAAATTGCGGAGTGTCAGTCAATAAGGAAACCCTTGCTGCAGAACACTAGATAATCGTTGAGCTGAAATTATTTTTGGGTTAAATGAAACAAAGTTGCCATTATTCAACTTGGCTTTTAAGACAACTGTTCCGCACAATCAACTTTTGCAAACCTGGCCGATCAAAGAACATAACATCTGAGGCATTATACGTACAACCCGTTACGGAAAGACCCATCCATCTGTTGCCAGACAGTGTTGATTACCAAAACATCTGACTATTTTGACCACTGGACAGGAAAAAAAAAAAAAAAACTATGATTGGTTCAAATGTGGGGAGGCTCAAGTCACATGACCCATCACAGAACACACATTCCAAGAAGCAAAGCAAACAACTCTAACAGAAATTAAAAGCTGGAAGCAAGCTAGCACATATTCAAGTAAACACCAAGAACATGCCAGGAAAAGAATGACGGTTTTGTTTCCCCACACGGCCTCAAAAGGTTTGAATTCTCCTGTGTGTCCAATTACTCCGTAATAGCCTGACACTTGGGACAACAGTGCAGTTTTGCCAGGGTCACCCACACTGCATTCCTCTTAGAAGCTTTTTACAAAATTATATCAAGTAAACAACTGTTTCACCATTTCAGCTCTGTTCACTTTACAAACAGTGGTGTTTATCCAAATACACGCACAAACACACACACCATACACACACGATAAAGTGTAAACCTCCATCCTTAATTTCTCAGACGAACGCAGACAGTCCCCCCAAGCAACAAAGACCACAGAATGAATACAGAAGTTCCACAGTTGGTGTTTAAGGTTTTTTTGTCCATTTTATTTATTTTTTTATTTATTAAGGAAAAGCATAATTACTACAAATTACAAATAACACTAATAGCCAATCACATCAGCCTACAAAGCAGATATTATGAATATTAAATGTTATAATACAAGATCTCATTCAAGTATTTTACATTTTTCCATTTTATATATTTTTTTTGTTCCTTTTCATTTTCATCTTTTTTTTCGCGACAAGTCTAGGATATTGTAATGGTTATGAACTATTAACATTATACTGGATCATATACAGCTATTTTATTTATATGGCTTTATGGAATTTTTTTGTCCTTTTCTGTCCCCAGACATAACAGCCGTTCACCTCCGAACCCTAAATAAACAGATCTGAGGTGTGTTACCACCTTGGCCTTTTAAAAGAAGAGCCTGATCCATTCCTACGTTCAGGAGAAAAGGCATGGCGCACCAAGAGTTAATAGGAATGCCAGCTGCTCAGCAGGGATTCTACTATAACGCATTGAGTTTGAAGCTCATGGCACTCCTTCCCAGAGAATGGAGACTCACTGGCAGTGTGCAGTTGTCCATGAGGAAGAGTGCCCCCTAGTGAATTTGAGTGGCCAGGCCTTTTATGATCACATCCTCTCAGAGGATTACGGACTTAGAAGATGTATGGGGGGGTGAGGGGTTTTGAGTAAACGATTCTGAAGTGATTCATCAATTATGAGTTCTACAGCCTCCTTATTTAAGCCACAGCTCCCATCAGTTATGCCCACAAAAAGAAGAAAACAGAAAAAAAGATCGAGACTGAAATTTCCTGCTTGATGTCGAACACTTTCACCATGATGGTAAATAAAAATGAATCATGAAGACAATTGGAAGCTTAACAGAGGAACCGCTACTGAATCACATGCTTCTGCCAAGATCAATTTCGCAGCTAGCAGAAAGGGCACACATACACCTGTAACCTTAATGTGCCAAATCACAGATACTGTACCAATCAAGGGTCTTCAATACTGAGTATTTCCTATAAACGAAAGATGGGGGAATCTTATCAGGAGGTTTGACTTTGGCTCAAAACGCATGTGATGGAAAGTTTGAATTGCTGTTAAGTGAACACTCCATTGCTTCACTATGGCATGCAATTTGTAAACAAAATTAATCTTTAAAATCTTGCAAGAACTATACTTTAACCATGACTTTCTAAAAAAGATCATTTTTGTTTTAATGCCAGTTGACTCCTTAACGTCAATTTTCCCTTTATTTGTACTACGTTCCCATTTCTGAAAGTCCACAGAGGTGTCAACTAATTTGTATGCAACACTGACATACCAATCTCCATAGCAGAGCTAGAACACAGCAAATTAAACTTAAAAAGCATTAAAAGATTATTATAAGAGACCATTTCCTTAAAAAAAAGAAGGTAAAGTACGTACACATGTAAGGCGAATATATAATCTGTTCTATAAACAATAGTAGCTGGGAGGTGTAATTTCTCTATCAGTTGAATTCACATTTGAATTAATGGTCATCAAAACCTCTGATCTAACTGATATTGTTAGTATTCGGATAAGATAAGGATTGATTTATCCTTGCCATTTGTTTTGTAGATCACACTGTGGTTCACTGGATTTCTGCTGGGCAAATGAAAACCATACAAGCTGTCAGCTGGGATAAGAGGCCCCACTTCTGGGGGATGTATTTTGGGGGGTACCTGTGTCCAGTATGGGGGGCAGTGTCTTTCCATTGACTGCGCGAGGAAGGGTGGGGCTGGGAGGAATTCTCAGGAAGCAAATACCTAGAATTGTGTTCTGCATTTTTTTCCTTTTTTGTTTTAAACTCATGCATTTCACGATGCGTCCATGTGCACAGCGGGGGGGGGGGAGGCGCCCGCGAGCCAATCCGAGCACGGGCAGCCGCCCGCCGTCGCCGCAGGATACGACCTCCACGCCGCCATCCCCTCGCTGGTTCTGCCCAGAGCACCCGCAGCATTAAGGTGTACTGTGATAACCTTTGATTTTCTTTTTCTTTTTTTTTTTTTTTTCAAGTATTTGGAATTGGTGATTCCTGTCCTTCTGGAGTTTAAATGACAATGAAGGTATGCATACTGTCCTCCCTGCAGGGAGGAGAGGGTAAGGGAGGGGGGGCAGGCGTGCCCCCCCACGAAGCTTCAGCACAAAAAAGCCACAAACTGCAAACACGCCGAGGGGTTAACGTCAGGCTCTGTAACAGACCAAATGACACTTGGAAGACAATAGAAGGATGAATAAAACCTGCTGGCGGGTTGGGGGGGGATCATTAAGCTTCCACTGAATTGTGACTGATGTTGCATATTGTAATTGAAATGCTGTACAATCAACATTAAGGGTGGCGGGCACAAACGAAGCCAAAAAAAAACCCCATTAAAATAAGGCAACTTTCAAAGATCCTGCTCATCACGAGGGATTGTTACGAGTCAAAAGTTTTTTTTTTTCCTCTTTTGGTTTTTGATTTTTTTTCATATCATTTTTATTTTTTTTTATCTTCCTTAATCCAGCCCCAAAACCAGTCAAGTCAATTGTACTTTCAAAGCATGAGTCTCCAATTCACCTCTCCACAAAAAAAAAAAAAAAAAAAACTGAAGAAAGGAATCACACATCCTTGAGCCAACGTCACAATGTCAGATGGAAAGGGGGTCCAAAGAAAGAAAGGGCCACAGGATTTGCAAACAGCCACTTGAGTGGAGGCAAACCACATCCATCAAAAGAATAAAATAAAATAAAAAGTTAAGGTTTGCACAAGATAAAAAGAAAACAAGCACATAACACTTCTTCATCCTTTCAGTAGTCTTTCTGTCTTCTCTCTCTTCAAGATAAAATGTCGCCGTTTGATTAAAAAAAAAAAGTCTTAAAAAAAGGAAGAGCGTTGATTCTCAATCGTGAGCCATTCATTAGTAAAGCCTTCTCGTCATGCTTGTGTTAACGTTTGGACCCCCTGTGGCAAAAATAAAACGGACATTAAATTAAAAGGTGGCAAGTCGGGCCAGGGTTACTTGGGTGGCTTAGTGTCTGACGCTGTGCCTCTCTGGCTCTGGTTTTTGGCATCATCTCTGGGGGCCCCCTGCAGGGGCTGGACAGGGCTGGGACCTGATTGGCTGACAGGTCGGCTGGAGGGCTGGGAGGGGTGGCGACGGCGGCCCTCTCCACTCGAGGGGTGTCTCTTCCGGCCTCCCTCCTCCATTGGCGGCTGCAACGACAAGGGCGGTTCAGCACTGAGCAACGCGCACCCTCTGACACACAACTGACACAACTGAGTCTTACTTCATGTGTAAACACTGCAGCAGGCCGGACGAGGGAAGGGTGACAAACATTCAAGGACACACCTTTATACACCTGCCCTTTATCAGCCTGCCCTGTATCAGCAAACAGGCACCCGACTTTAATGATCAAAATCCTCAACTAAAACGCCATTGCTAATATCACGGTTATCTTGCGCGCGAGATTACCACTGTCCACATATGAGGACTATCACTGTTCATACACAGCAAAAAACTGGAGAAAATGATGGAAGACAGGACCAAAGAAACACTCTGGGATTGGACATGTGGACAAGAACTAGTGTTAATGTGGATTTTTACTTATTTGGTCTAGCAGTACTTGTACTTACGTCGACTCTGAAGTCCTCAAGGCGTTTAAACTTGCTTAAGTACTCCTGTAGTTTAGGGTCAATGTCCATGTTTTTAGCTTTGGAATATTTAAGAAATGCCCAAAACTTTTCCAGTCCATACAGCTGCCCTGAAAAGTCAAGACAAGAGAAAAGTTAGTAGAGACAACACACATAAAAGAAAGTCTGGATAGTAAGTTATTTGCTGGATAGAAGGCTCACCAGCTTCATAATCCTTTATGGTCTCTTCCTGGAAGTCTTTGAATATGTCAGGCCTGAATTTCCTCTCCAGACCATAGCTGTAATACCTGAAAAGGCACTCAAGACCATACCTACGAGACAAAGCACACACAGTGTAAACACACAGCAATGATCATCTGGGCTATGTGGACCTCTGTGCCCTGTTCCAACACCAAATGCCACTCGAAGAGGCTGAAAGTTGGGACACACAGGGAATTCCTATGATCTGTTAAGAATCTGAAGTTCAAAGTGTCTTTTATCCCTAAAACCTATTAGTGTTTTGGGTAAAAAGACAGGCAGTGTGGCTACGAGTTACTTTATTTGCCTCCCTGAGAGACCCTGGTATTTGGCCAAATGAGAGCTTTTACCATCAGTAAAAATGTTTATTCACTGGGTGATGTGCAATTATTTGTTGAACGGGACCTTAATATTTTCAACTTTTTAAAGCATTTTACAATGTATCTTGCAAAGTCCTCTCACCCAGTGTTACAACCAAGCAACAAAAACAAAAAATACAAACACCTGTCATATATTTGTATGTATTCATTAGCAACTGTGCTAATGATCAAGATCACCAGTGCAAGTGCATTTGGTTTCTTGCCAGATAGCGATGCAGCTCTCATTATGTTGATAGAAATTCTTCGTGTGCTAAAGGAAGCTTTATCAGTTGATGTGAAGTTTCATGTCTTTGTTTTGAAAGCTGCTCTTTAATGAATCCCTAAGGATACAAATCTTAGGTTTAACTTGGGGAAGGGGGACTTACGGGACACCGATGTGCAAAAGTTACAAGTCTCTGGATAAGAGCTTTCAGCGTAGTATTATTACGGCCTATTTGAGCGCGTACGTTCAGGTCAAAATGGTCACCCAATCACTTTGAGGACCCCAGAGAGGACAGCTCGAACTCCGGGAATGTATTTACCGGTATCCTTCTTTGCCGTCCTCCACCACCAGCTGTCTGAATTCCTCGTACATCTTCCTGTTGAAGTGATCCCGCAGGAAGAAGGACCAGAAGCGGAAGAGCGTGTTCATCTCCTGAGACTGGCCGATACCCAACCGCTTGCGTTCTGCGGGAAAAGACGACAAGGAAAAGGGAGATCAGACAACCTCCAGAGTGGCTTTTCCTTGTGTATACCGAGGAACACAGCAGTTGTGGGATTGAGGCTGTATAAATATCCAGCTGTATAAATGGATAACATTGTACAAAAAAAACTATAAGAGTCTGCAAAATGACTGTAATGTAATGTAATGTAGTTGTGAAATGGGCGTAGGAGACAGACACACCCGGCTCGGAGAGCAGATCGGCGAGGTGAGAACGCAGAGGAAGCTTTCAGCTTGAATGGACACACTTATGTTCTATTGTGCTGTAAGTTGCTCTGGATAAGATCGTCTGCGCATTGAATGTAATGTAATGAAGCTTCATTTGTTCGGTTGAGCAGGCGGCACCCACATACCGTTCAGGCAGCGTCGCCGGTACTTGTGGTAAACATGTTGCGTGAACCCGTTCTCCTTCAGCAGCTCGTGTGAGGGGTGCTGGAATTTAGGGAGGGACTGGGGCGTGCAGCCATAGTTCCCCAGGGCCGGGGTGCCTTCTGAGGGGCTGGCATTGGAGCTGGAGAGAAAGAGCAGCAAGAGATAAAGACATGAAACAGAGAAGAAGATAGGAACACTTCCCTGCTACTTCTGTGTGCTGTTTTCATTAAGAGGATTACAAATTTGACTCTTAAGAATGAGGTCGTTGATACAGAAGTTAAACAAAAAGCTCAGAGGATGATGGCAGGAACCTGCCAGCAGCAGTTTTCCATTTCTACTCTTTTTAAGCACTGGGCTGTTCCATTTTAAGCATCTTGCCTCAATATTCTGATGCACCTTTACACAGCCTGTTAGCACTCTGATGTACTACAAGTAGGGCAGTCTTTGCAAGTGTAGAACTGGGGGGATTGGTCATGCAGTCAAGAGGGGGGGAAGAGCCCGGTGGCCGTTCTCACCTAACGGAGGCTGTACGGGACCGGTGCTCCCGGGAGTCCATCACCCAGCCCACGTGGCACTCCATGGGGGGGTTGGAACTGTGGCGGGTCTTCCTCTTTCGCGGGGTCTGGGGGAGAGAAGGCCGTCAGTGAAGGAAGTGCACCAGGCAGACCTGACCAGACTACACCTGAACAGACCTGACCGCTGTACCGGACCCAACCGGATGCAGCTGTACCCACACACACGCGCGCATGCACGCACACACGATGCCGGCTTACCTTGGCATCGACGGGTCGGCCCTCCTTCACCACGGGGTAGAAGCGAGGCGTCTGCGAGGGGTCCTTTAGCCGTGGGGTGCGGGGCGTACGCGGGGTGCGGGCACTGCGGTAGTTAGGCGAGTCAGGCACAGTCGTGGGGAGGGAGCGGGCTATCGTAGAAGGTTCCGGGGCGCCGAACAGTTTGTTCGCCAGGGCGTCTGTGGGGACTGGGGGGGGATTAGAAGAAATTTGTTTCATGTAGATTTGTTTGGGTAACTTTAAATAGAACAGAACCTCAAATATCCAAAACCCAGAGCTACGAACGCTTCAAATGGGTATGAAACCAGAATTACACAATAATTGTACAAAACTGAAGTGACAGCTAAATGTAAAGAAATAACAATGTCAATGGAACCAAATGTTGAAATAATAACTAGAGAGCGGGATAGGACTTGGCACCATAGCAGTATGGTATAACATACAGAAAGCCACTGTTTCTGATATTAAAAAGGACCAGAATCTCAGGGGTTCTGCTGTTTCAAGATGCAAGTATCTATGCCTGTGCTCCATTTTGTTTCCTTGCATTTGCTGTCTGACTGGGTTTTGATTTGTGGTGACACTGGGTGTGTGGTCGCTGCAGTCCCTCTTTCGGTGAGAAAGCAGGACACCCAGGAGGGGGGTGCGCTTACTCTGCTGGGGGCGAGGGGGGCCGGGAGGAACCTCCTGATTGGGGTCCACGGGGGGCTCGGGGGTCAGGCAGTCAAACTGCTCTCGGCTGATCAGGTGCACTTTCTTGAAGTTCTCCACTTCTTGCTGCAAGACAAATGCGGGGAAAAATGTTCACCTGCGTGACCAACATTTCATAAGGCTATGCAAAGTTAACCTTAAGAAACATTAAGGGAACTTATATTAAAAAAAAAAAAAAATCAAATACAGGCATATACTTCTTTTACCAAAACTAAATATTCCACACTCTTATTCTACAAATCAAACCAACATGCAAACATAAGTATTTCAATGTTGAAGTTATTAGTTCTAATCACAACATTTGATCCTCATTTTACAGAAGTGCTGGTAAAAGATAACTGACAGAAGAGGAAACATGTGGACACAACTAACAACAACTAACAGTCAGAAACACGAGCCACTGTATAAACCACAACACAAGAAAGCTAAGGCAACCCAAAGTTAAAACTGATGTCAATGACATTAGATTCTCTCCTGATTAAAAAACGCTTCTTTTAAACCAAGGGAATATCAACAGTATCAACATCCACACATGACAATACCCAACCCTCAAATGTAGCATCTACGCAATGTTAAAATTATCATTTCAATTCAAATCCCACATGCATACAGTGAATTTTAAGATTTACCTTTGAAGTTATTTAATAAAATCATCCTACCTCTGATCTTTGGAGAGCCATTTTTCCCCCCCAAAAAAAACCTGTCCACGAACCCTTAGGCCGATACTCCCAAAAGGGGGATTTATTTATAAACAGGCCTGGAGCCCCACAACACTGCCGGGCTCACTGGATGCAGCACGTGAACCGCCACAAAGAGAGACGCTACAATGGGAGCGCCAACAACAAACGCTGCCGTAGAGGACCATTCTCTGTCCTGGCAGATCCAGAAACAGCCGTCAAAGAACACATTTCAGCTAGCCTTAGGACAAAAAAAACCCCAGCAAGAATAGCCACACGACTGGAACCTGTCAGAACTACCTACTTAAGTCACGAAACCGAAACCATCACCAAAGTGGAATGTTTGAGAAATAAATGAAACCAGCGCAAAGCAGGAGTCATTTACCACAAAGCGTTTCCTCGCCAGCCTTTTTGGATTCCGTTGAGTTTGAATGGGGGGGTTTCAGGGGCGGCTCACCTTGATAGTGGCGTACTCTGGTTCGTACGTGTCGTCCCACAGGTCTTGCTCGTAGTAGTAGAGGCCGTCGTTGATGACCTTGACCAGCTCGCTGGTCAGCTTGGAGCGGGAGACGTGGTGGCCGGTGCGGTCGCCGCCCGGGTGCTTGCGGAGGTAAGGCGGCGTCTGGGTGACGATGAGGATCTTGTTGACGTCGCGGTCGTCGATCTCGCCGTCCGAGTCCTCGTCCGACCAGTCGGTGAAGGTGTTCCGCCGGCCGTCCATCTGCTCCATCTCCTCGTCGAACATGAAGTCCAGCTCCTCGGGCTCGTCCTGCTCGTCACGGGGGGCGGGGCCAGGCTGCTGAGGGGGCGACCGGGCCTCCTCCGCCTTCAGCACCGAGGCGGCCTGTCGGAGCACACACACACACGCCGTCACACACTGCGGCCCCCCTCGGAGAGATTTGGGGGGGGACTAAGAGCTACAGTGAGGTGGTGTCAGAACTGCAGCTAGATGGACTAGGAGTAGTGCTGGTGTTAGGAGAATACATTACATTCATTTACATACATTTAGATTCATTTATTTAATCTAATGTGTAGAATCAGCACTTTGCACTGGGCGCTCCTTTCTTTATCTGTATAACCCATACTGTTTGCTCTCCCTGTGGTGGTGTGTGTGCACTGCCTCTGCGCGGGGTGGCAGTGTGGTGTAGTGTGGTGGGCTCGTAACCAAAAGGTTGCAGGTTCAATTCCCCACTGGGGCACTGATGCTGTACCCTTGGGCAAGGTACTTAACCCAGAATTACCTCAGCAAATATCCAGCTGTTCAAATGGGTAACATGTAAAAACTGTAACCTATGTAAGTCACTATGGGTAACAGTGTCTGCTAAATGGGAATAATGTAATGCAATTTAGCAGATTCTCTTATTCAGAGGGACTTACACTGGAAGTCAGTATAAATTCATGCTGGTTTATTTCTAGTTTACGACACGGACAGCGCACAGCAATATGCATTAACGGCGACTTGCCTTCGGTCTGGCCGGTGAGGGGCGGGGCCTCTTCTTGACCTCGATCCAGGACTCGGAATCCAGGTCGGGGAGGCTGGCGGAGAGTCCCTTGGGCAAGGTCTTCAGGTTGCTGACGTCCTCGCTCTTGGGCTGCACGGGGCTGGGCGCTCTCGGAGTATCTGGGGCAGACTCCGCCCGTTAGACAACTGCACACCTGAGCAGGCGCACGCTCTTCCACCGACAGACTGGCCGAGCTCTGCGCCCGTCCCCCACCCAATTTCACTGCCGCTATCACTGTTAGCCACACTGACTGCTGCAGGGATCCATTTCCCAGTTAGCCATACTCACTTGCTAGACTGACCATTGTAAAAAGGTAATTCTCCATGAGCCACACTCAGACGCTGTGATGTTCAGTATGGATGGTGTTCTCCCTGGTAGCTACATGTAGCCTCACTCTGAGCAGTGTGAATGGTACATCCCCTGGTTAACTGCCCTCAAAGCTTCAACGCTCAGTGAGACTGGCATCCTCCCCTCGATTGGCCTGACACAGCACTGAACTACGTGAAACCTGTACCTGTCTGCCGTCGCGGCTCGCGGTTCTATCGGTCTGAATGCTTGATCTCCCTTCAAGTCCAACTCTGTTGTAGCGCTCAGATAAAAAAGCATCTCTGTCCCTGCCAGCCCAAACCGCATGCTACACTGATAGGAGAGACCGAAGGCAGAATCAAAGCTCACCTGTCGGCTTTTCGTAGGCTTGTCTGGGCACAAACTCGGGGCAGTTGATGAGCTGGGAGAAGTCTGTCTGGGAGTGGTCCGGGGCCGCGAGGCCGGGCAGCGGCCACTTCTCCGGCTCCACCTTCCGCCGGATCTTCAGGTCGATGAGCTCCACCTCTTTACTGTCCTTCAGCGCCTGCAAATTGCAATCAGTTTCCATTACACCCCCAAAATGCAAATGTTTGCATGTTCTACTTTCACAGGAGAAAACGTGTTAAATAATGATCTTTCATGCTGCTTATGTGGCATTATATCTCTGGAAGCATACTTCTGGGTTATATTGTAATTATGTACGTGGAGGTTTACCTCAGGGAATGTGTTAGCATTGTATCTGGAATCGTACAGTCCTTATGCTGTGCATATTGCCTTGCACTTACATGTTGATTTAGGCACGCACTTGCAATCTCAGCACCGTTTGGCAATGACGCGTGTTCATTTGTGGTAAGTGGTGCTCTGTCTGTGCAACTTTTCATGCCACTTTCTTAGACGGACTTTGCAAGTCACTCTTATCGAGAGTGCCTGCTAAATGACCAGTGGAACGTAATGTAAAATAGGAAAAGGAAAAAAAATGAGACCAAGTGCATGACCAAATAAAAAAAGAATCCACAGGATGACACAAGGACAAGGTCGCTGTCAGCCATGCTCAGCGTGCAAGGCAGTAGGTTGCTTGGCACTGGATGAGGTGCAGAGCGGCACTGACCTCCAGTATCAGGTTGATGTCAGTGGTCAGGGCCTGCACGCGGTGGAAGCTGGCGATCAGGGCCACGGGCAGGAAGCCCTCCTGGTCCATCTTCCTGCGCAGGAAAAAGTCCCTCTCCAGGTTGTCCACACTGAAGTAATACTCACTGCGTACAGAAAGAGAGCTAAGCATCAAAATTCACAGAACACATACACGCCAATATAAACATGACAGCAATCCATACAAAGGTGCTGTTGCATTCTGCTAATTTCCTTGTGACCCTTGACCTTAAGGGGTCAAAAGGGTCAGGGGGCAAACAGCATGCTTGTACTCACATCTGTCTCTTGATATAGTCCTTGAGCAGGTCCTGGTCCACAGAGTACAGGTCATTGCTGCTCATGTTGTCGTAGTAGTACGTCACAGTATTGTTGAACTTCTGACCATAGGCCCCGTCCTTGCCATCGTAGGCCTTGTAGCCATAGTGGTAGTCAAAGTGCCCTGAGAGAGGGAACCGAATTAATCATTAAATGCTCGTCAAACACGACAGTATAAAACTCGGCAATTAAAGGGCACTGACACTTTTTGCGACACAGCTGCTGGAATCGGCTGTCCTGCCAACTTGGAGGGGGCTTAAAAGCAAGCAAATATGTGTGTAAAGTTCATCGGTGAGGCTTTAAATATCACGTTTCCAGAGAGTGCATTCTGATGCCCGGGAAGGGGGGAGAGGGTGGGGGCTGCAGCCACATGTTCTTTTAAGCAGAGAGCCAGCCGTATTAAGAGATACCACAAGGAGGAAAAACAGGCCGCGATCACAACGGACAAGCTGTGCTTCCCTCTGCTCCTTTCCCCTCCTTCCCCCCTTCCAGTGAAGCAGGCCACTGTTTTTCCCCCAGAGTGGGACCCCGGCCAGCGAGCGCAAACTCCCTGCCAAAACCAACAAGCCTCGGACACAATCTCCTCCTCCGCTGGCCAGCTGGGGGGGATCAGAGCCCCGCTTCACACGAACCCCGCTCCTGTTGTTACTAAATCGTTGTGTTTGTACTGTATCAGTGGCAGGGGGTGGGATTTAGGACCCCTTGGGAGAAAAGCTCTCGCAATCCCCCTTCTCGTGAGCATACCACTGCGGAACCACACCAAGGGCTTAGTCTGGAGGGGATTTTCAAGGGGGAGGGGAAGGGAGGGGAGGGGGGCAGGAAGGTCAGGATGTTACATTACCTTACATTACTGTCATTTAGCAGACGCTCTTATCCAGAGCGACTTCCATAGGTTACAGTTTTTACATTTTATCCATTTGTACAGCAGGATATTTACTGAGGCAATTCTGGATTAAGTACCTTGCCCAAGGGTACAGCAGCAGTGCCCCAGTGGAGAATTGAACCTGCAATCTTTCGGTTAAGAGCCCTGCTCCTTACCACTACGCTATACTGCCACCCCACACAGAGGCGGAGCACACACATAACACCAAAGGGAGAAGAAACATTATGGGTTATACAGATAAAGAAAGGAGCGCCCAGTGCGAAGTGCTGATTCTACATATTAGCGCACAGCATGCTGGGATTTTCTTTTTTTGTTTCCGTCAGCTACGTACCTCTGCTGCCTCCCCTGCCCCGCCCCCGGCCTCTCCCCCTGCCCCGGCCGCGACCTCTGAACCCGCCGCGGAAGGGGGCGCCCTCGCTCTTCACGCTGGAGACCTCGTCATGGTCGTCCCGCCACTCCCGCTCGTGCTTCCCGCTGTGCCAGTCTGCGAACACGAACACACGAACACACGAACACACACACACACACACACACACACACACACACACACACACACACACACACGGCACAACGATCAATTACCATGCCCAGCTCACAGTGCTCTGTGGCTCGATGAAGCAGAGGCTGCCTGATCGCACCTACATGCTCCAGAATGCAGATCTTACTCATTTCACTCAGCTGCACTGAGAAGTTTCAGTAATTTCATGTGAACGTGTGTGTCTTACACACATTGTGTTTTTATACATTACACTATTGGCATTTAGCAGACGCTCTTATCCAGAGCAACTTACGTCAGTCAGTTTTTAACAATGTTATCCATATACACAGCTGTATATTTACTGAGGCAATTCTGGGTTAAGTACCTTGCCCAAGGTTACAGCAGCAACACCCCAGCGGGGAATCGACCTTACAAGTCCTGCCCCTTAACCACTTTGGTACACTGCCACTCTTTATACATTGTACATATATGGAAACATTTATACATTTCATACATTTATACTTTTCACATACATACAGGTGGTGCTTTTATACACAGCATTTGGATTTTTGGGTACCCTCATTCATGTTCGTTGCAGTGCAACTGGAGGAAAACCCAACTTCCCCTAGAATAAAGGCCTATTGGATTCATCTGCACCAGGCTTGTCTGTGTGAGGTCATCTTTCTTTCCCGTAACCCACTTCCATTTTCTATTTAACTCCCTCCCACTTCTCACATGGCCTGAAGTGTGGCAGAACGGCACCCCCCCTCCACCCACCTCTCAGCTCATTCCTGCTGTTTGGGGGCATTCGAGGGGGGTCGTTTTGGCGGGTGTTGTTCCTGGAGGCCGAACGCTCCCTGGGGCCCTCAGACTTCACTTCAATCATCAGGGGGACCCACTTGTGTTTGTTTCCTAAAAACGACAGGGAGACACTGGTGTCATGTTTCACAGCCTTTCTGCCTCTCTTTTTGTACTTTCCAACACACACAGAGAGAGAGAGAGAGAGAGAGAGAGAGAGAGAGAGAGAGAGAGAGAGAGAGAGAGAGAGAGAGAGAGAGACACACACACAGACAGACAAAGGAAAATCACACAGATAAGCTCTTATGTTAACAATTTCATGTGATATGTTTAAGCTGCTTTTTTTTTCTTCAACACACTGAAGAAGGCCAGAAGAAAACACTTAACAGGATGACTAAATACCACCAGATTTTTACCGCAGCCAACCCAAGTATAACGCTATCTTGTTATTTTAAGAGCGCCTTGCAATTCCTGAGTCGGCCTGCTGGCTGTCTCAGTAGGCTTTTAGTGGAGGGATGTGGGCTGGTGTTGGAAAAAACTGCCAGCTAAGAATGACGTGGCCCTGCCGCGACAGACAGGCTGTGGGGAGAGAGAGAGAGAGAGAGAGAGAGAGAGAGAGAGGATAGAGAGAGAGAGAGAGAGAGAGAGAGAGAGAGAGAGAGAGAGAGGAGAGGATAGAGAGAGAAGAGCGTAGAGCGCGGGAGCGGAAGTCGCTCTCTCACCGAACGCAAATCGACTGTGAAGGTCGGAAAATACTCCTCGTCCGTGTGAAATTCAAACATTTTTTTTCCCCCTTCCTTCTTCCTCTGCCAAAATACTTTGCGGGCCTATTCCTGCTCGTGTTTTGTTTTTTCTGCTAGATGTACACGTTGCTGAAAAGGATGTATGGGTCAGATCAGGCCGAAGCTTTTAAAAGGTCAAACGAGGCCATAATGTATGTAAAAAGGGGATGCAAATTTTTTTGAAGAGCTGAGGCTCTGTGGTTGCCATGTGGGGAAGGAGGCCTTCCACGTGAGGAGGTATAGGCCAGAGGATGGCCATTTGAACAGCCACAGGTTACGCAGTTAAGTCTGTCCAAACATTAACTTGACACAGACCCCCGCCCCCCCTTCAGCTGTTCATTTACTCACGTAGCCACATTTTTAAGGCTCAGACCTTCACATACAGTGAAGGCGGTAGCTTTTATAAGCCGCGTTAGGCTGACTCGGCACTAAGCTAGAGACTAGGGGTGCGACGGTACAGTGGGCCCACGGTTCGGTAAGTATCGCGGTTTTTGGCCCACGGTAATGGTACGGTTTCAGTATCTTTATATTTAAGAAAAAAATAAAAACACGTCACCCTTTAAACAATGAACTCTTTATTTAGCCTCATTCAGAAAAATGGCAGCATGACTGACGAGTAGGGCTGCTCGATTATGGCAAAAATCATAATCACAATTATTTTGGTCAATATTGAGATCACGATTATTTAACACGATTACTCATTGACTTTGGAAACATCATGCATTCATTTAACTTTTAACCCTTTCGCATAGTAACTTATTTTTATGCTATGAAGCGCCCGGTTTGTTATGTTTTCATTAACGTCATTAAACTTCTCAGTTTTCAGTTGGCATTTGCTATATTTTTTAACGTTAAATCGCTCTTTCCTAAAAGCTAAAATTAGCTAGAATTTTTCCAATCTAGTGTTCTAATCGCACTAGAGATGAAAAGGTATGAAAATTTAATATCACGATATTCGGTAATCATGGCAAATCAAGCGCAAAGGGAAGAGTCCAGTCTGCTTGCGCATGTTATTTTCTAAAAGTCTTGGTATAATATAGGTTAATTTGTAGGTCATTTCAGAATATTATGATGCTGAAGAGGGCAAATTAAATAGAAGTGTTTTCCAATGTTCAGTTCCCCCTGACAGCAAAGTAGGCTAACTGACTCATGACTTCATAAGAGTTCAACTATGTAATGAACTTCAGACAAATACAAGTAATGCTGTCACATCGTAGTTACGCTGAAAAATCCATACAGAAGAAGGAAATAAACGGGTCTAAACCGTTTTCTGTTTCAATAATATGGAAATACAAACGTACATGGAATTCATTCTTAATAGCAAATTAGTTCTCTTAGAAGGCTGAAAAATCTCCGGAGCGCTGTCACTGCCTTTGTCACTGTTATCACTGACACAAAACAAACCCACGTTGCATGCTGCGCCTGCACACCTGTGTCTGGGAGACTGTTGCTAACTTCGGTTGATGCTGGGCAGTATTTAACGTGAGTTTTTCAAAACGCGGTAATCAACCACGGTTTTAATGATAATTAAAATCTGAAACGGTAATACTAACCGTCTGGAATTTTACCGTGGTTTACCGTGAAACTGGTAACCGTTTCATCCCTAAATCGCACCGGTTTTAGCATACGCGCTAAACGGCAAATCACACCGGTGTGACCGTACGCGAGAATGTTTGTTTTTAGGTTCCCCTCTCTTCTCCAGCTCGTATTTGCATACAGAGTGCTGATAGGCTCCAGGGAAATTCTGACTGGCTCCAGAGATGTTCTGTGGATCTGAATGTACAACGTGCGTGTAGTCTGCAGCACAATAAGCAAGTTTTGGAAATTATATAAAAATGACAGGCATATCGTATTACCGCGGTTCACGTGTGCGTATTGAACCGTAGGGGGCGTACCGAACAGTACGACAATATACCGTGTACCGTTCCATCCCTACTAGAGACCCACCTTTCTTCTTCTGTCCGTTCTTCTGAGAGTCCTCGTCCCCGTTCTTCTCCTCTCCGGAGTCGTCCGACTTCGCCTTCTGGTTCTCCTTGCTCTCCTCGCTCTCTCTCTTCTCCTTCGACTCTTTCTTGACAATCACTTTCTTGGGGGCCTGGAGCGTTCCGACAGAGAGCGGACGTTAAACAGGAAAGAGGTTTGGCTGGGATCATTTGTAAGGCTGGCCTCCAAGTAACCCCCCCCACACCTGAATAGCATATTAACCACTGGACAGACAGACACAGGAAAGAGCGTTATTCGTCATTTCAACAATTCCCATGATGCAGTGTTCTAGATCGTGTCTGAATATTCTGAATTCAAGTGTTTGTTTGGTGAAATGCAATTAGTCAATGCTCATTTCGAGTTAACATGAAACGGAGTCGAACTGAACGTTACAGGGTTGGGCTGATACCCAAGTTCTCATTACCATGCCATGATGGAAAACACTGATGCACAGTATTACCCACATGGATGAAACAAGCCTCATACATCCAGAGAATATCCATGTGTGAATTGTCAACATGCAGGTCTTGCATGTTACTCATTACAAACTTTTCTGTTGGGAACTCCAAATATTTAAACTCACTGTATAATTTACTTTAATATGAGCTTTCTTCACTGATCAAAATTTTATTACTTGCATCAATACGAAATGAAGCGCACAAAATCTGCTACATTACGTATCAGTCAAAAGAAACTGCAAACAACGGATCTGACTTAATGTTTTCAGTTCATGTTTGCAATATTAAGGACCATTTGGGAACCATTTCAATTTTAAGCGTTAATTTAATCTTTGCTGGTAATACCCCAAAAAGCATCAAATGTTTTCACTGATTTAACCTATGGCTTTCTTATGTGTAGCTTGCTATAGATTCTTGACCACAGACATCAGACACAGTGCACAGTGTCAGAAAAGGCATAGAAGTCCTGACAATTCCCCTCCATGCTAAACAGTGACAGTCTGGGCCACAGTTTAAAAAGGGACCTGTTGTTTTTTCCCCCAATCAAAGAGATATGTAAAATATATAACATATATAAATGTCAAATATAAAATACTTAATAACAGCAAAGCTTCCTGTTGCAAACATGCTGATCAATAAGCACGCTTTAAGCACAAATTCATATCAAACTAAATATGTCTTCTTTTGTCCATAATACAAGAAATCGCAATATCGGCCCAACCCTGGTAACATGGGATGTTTGCTTTACAAGTGAAAGACGGCTCAGTTTTCATTTCAATGGCCATTCATTTGCAATCGGTATACTTAACAGGGAGGTCTTAATCAGCACATTAAAGAAATAGAGTTGGTTGTGTTGCGTGTAGATGTTGATCTAGCACTCTGAGGCTGGACAGGCTCCAGAGAAGGGGTTATGACTGCTAGGGACGAGCTTCAGGTCTTGTGTTTTTGGGCAGAAATGTGAAACACAAGCTCTGATTAATGGACGCCTCGTCACTTCCTAGCACTGCTGTGTCTTAACAAAACTGAAATTCTATTAATTATACACATATGGGCAAATGGGGAGGGGGGGGGTGTCATTCCATGCAAAACACCATGCGGGCCAATATGCAATTATACTGAACGAAAGGTGCACTACACATTTAATTTCTCTTCTTTGGTTAGGACATGATTAAGAAATTCACACAAGCTATTAATTGTTGTAGCCTGATACTCTGAAACTACTGCATAGCATATATACACACAGAGACACATTCAACTATATTCCTACTTTAAACAAATGCAGTCACACTTCAAGTCAGCAACTATGCAATGTTTCTGGCTGTGCACACAAGCTCCGATTAAATGAACCCAATTAATGATTAATACAACCTGATAACATCTATTCTTGCCCCCGATCACAGGAGCCGGAATGTAACATAATGCACTTTGTTCCCTTTTGAAGTGAATCAACATAATCCACATGTGCGGGGTGCTGTGGTTAACGGCCCTGATCCAAAGTGTCCCAGGGACTGCGGACTTACTGGGGATCTCCGACTGGGGCCTACTTCTCTGACCTGCCTGATCAGCATGTTGCATGACCCAGTCCGAGTCACAGACTGAATCTATGTAGAAGGGACAGAAGTGGACTTTTCAGACAAAACACAATGCCTGTATAGTGGTTTTAAATACTAATAATTATTATTATTAAAAGCATTTTCTGCCAAAATGTGGCACATAGCAAACACAGGGCTGTCACATATGTAAATAAAGCCTGATGCATTATCAAACCAAAAAACTACTCTTCTTTCCTAACCTGTTTGCTTAACTCCATTTTCTCTTAAAGTGTGAAAACCATACCTCCACCACCTCAAACGCGCTGCCCTTTTGTGAATGTATGCATGTGTGCATGGAGAAGCAGAAGAGCGACGCTGTCACTTTAAGGGGACGTCACATGATTCTCCCTCGACAGGGGTGCCTCGCAGTGACCAATTAAAGTGCTGCAGCTGGGTCAAGGTGTGGCGTGTATGGCCAGGCGACCCCTCGGACCCTCCGCCCCCTCCGCAGCGAGCGCCTGCCTCCTCACTAAAATAGCAGCATGGACGCAGGAGCTAGTGTTGTGGGAATCCCTAAAAGGACATCCCTTCCATAGGGATCCAGCTCCGGTTATTCCTGGCTGTGTCATGACCTACATTTTGTGGAGGGCCTGGCAAAAAGAACCCCCGTCCCCTTTCTAAAAAAGGTGGTTACCGGGGTCAGTCTTGAACTGCGACTGAATATCACACAGAAATATCACGCAGGAATAGCCTTTGGGTGACTGTTACGAAACTGATCTGAACACGAATAGCTTTCGCTCCCCGCCCCTCGAACCTGGCCGAAACCAACACTTCCACTTAATGCAGAAAGTGGCCTCTCAGGTGGGTTTCACCTGCCAAAAAAGACCTTGCGTGTGTTTAGCCAGTGGAGAGAGAAGGGTTTATGAGACAAAGAGAGAGTTTCTCCTGTCTGTGTGCCCTCTGTAATTACCCCCCACCACAGAGTCCCATGGGCTGCTATTCACAGGAGGGGGAATTATGTGCCCACGTTTGACTTATAATGATTACTCTCGCTCTACGCCGCAGCAGTGTTGCTCTTTCAATTGTACAGCCCACCTGCGGTTTCCACCAATGAGATGATCGGTTTTCACTGCTGACTGACTTAGCTGCAGACACAACGCAACCCTCAAACCACTTGGAATCTGAATTCGGTGATATTTCTGTCAGGAGCCCCTGTGTACATGGAGGACTGCTTTCCACTTTACAGCCTAAGGTTGCATTTGTTACACAATGGTGTGTATGTGGAACAGGAAACTGACAGTGTTTGCAGAGGCGGAACACAATGACTCCCCTGTGTCTCCTCTTGGCTCGCCAACTTACCTGCATGTCTTTCGTCGCAATCTCCCCTGGTGTCGGCCAGTTGTTGGCATCGCCAAAATCCCCAACCTGAGAGCGACGAAAGGACTGAGATCAATTAACAGCTTCGAGGCACATTTCAATTAACTATGAGCATCAATCTCCAAATACAAAGCCACTGCTACAGTTGCAGCTTATGAAGGTAAACTGTTTGCACCTGACCTCTTAACTTTGAGATATGGCTGACTTTGATGCTTAGCTGGATTTCATTGTGCCCTTTCCAGGAACCATAATTCTATACCAGGAAGTGCCGTGAGATGCACAGGCCGGCATTGCCTGGGTGTGAGATTACTAAAATTCGCCACTGCACACAGCACTGTAGGGGGGTTAGCGGCATACCTTTCCTCCTCTCCTCGGCCGAGGATTTCCCGCTCTCACCACCTTGGCTGGCACTGGTTGTTCTGGAGGAAGAGAAAAACACAGATGGTGCATCTTCAGTCACATCCACTTAGTTTAATGTCCACAAGATACCTTCACGGGAAGGGGGGGGGAGAGGTGCGGAGAGGCAAGACTTTAATTGAGTGAGTTTTAAACAGCAAAAATTCATGAGTCATGGTTGAGGAGCATTTTGTGAAGGATTTTCTCAAAACAGACAAAATCAAGGTTATCTCAGACTCACTGATGAGAAACAATGTGATTAGTTACTTATGGGTATAAAAGCCAAGATATTCATCTTCAAAGATCGAAACATACGATTCCAAGAAAAATGCCACTGGGATGACAAAGCAAAAAAAAAAAAAAAAAACATGGCCAGCCGTGAAACTGATTCTAGGCAGGCTCTTAGCACTCTGACTCTTCGTAAATCTACTTACACACAATTCTTCCTCAGACAAAACCAACTAAACACAGACAGGGTCACTTATAAAACTGAAAGAGACAAAGTAACAACCATTCTATTTCTGCTCAGTTATAAAACTGGAGCAGAGTCACCAGCAAACGTCACTGAATCCCTGCAAGCTTATGATGTCAAATGCTTTGCGTTGCCAAGGCCTAAACTCAAGGATGTGGGATTAAAAGGAGTAATGAAAATGTAGGTTATAATGCCTTCTTTTGTATTTCACAACTTACGTGTGTGTGTGTGTGTGTGTGTGTGTGTGTGTGTGTGTGTGTGTATGTGTGTTGAGGGGTAAGGGGGGGCCTGTACCTAGCCAGTAAGAAACTAGTTGAAGAAATTCCAAAATTTCATCATAAGTACTATCTGGCCAGTTCATGTTGTCCTTTCCATCTGACATCTTTCAGAGATGAGGGGCAACTTTCCCAGCTTGTCTTCTCAGGCAGGTAGCGATGTGCACCAACACTCGATACAGTTCATAATTAATTCAATGGCTAGATAGGTTAACCGAAGTGACGTGAAATAGAATCTGGAGTACTGAGATGGGCAAACAGCTGAAACCGGAAGTCACATAGGCGTAATGAACGCAAAGCCAACACAAAGTTTAAGAAACTTGTGGATTCTTACAGGCCAACACAGCAATGTCACTTTAGTGATAAGGCTCTATTCACTGTGTTTGGTAATAAAAACCACGTGATAAATACTAATTTGGCATAGATTTTTATATGAGGTGAATAAAAGAAAACTGGATATAATGCATACTTACAAATTAATATTCATCCTCTTACTGTGAGGAGCCATTTGTAATGCACAATTCTCAGCCAGGTCTCTAAAACTCTGCCTTAAAGTCATTAAAAACCACCTGTGAGATTATGAATACACAGAACCAAAGCACTACCCTCTCAAAGACGTCATCTAATGTAGCCATTTCAGAAACGCATAATAAAAAAGCCTTTTCTACAGTGAGTTCTTAAGATGCCAGTATGATTATAAAAAAAAAATCTGCCCGAGGTTCTGCAAAACTAGTTACGAATGGACTCCATATAGTCTTCAAATCTTAAGCCTCCTAAAAAAAATTTGCTCCTAATGTGTGCCTTATAGAAATTTAATTTTGATTGAGTTCCACACCTGTGACAGGTGGATACTATGGGCTCCTAGCTGGTACCCACAGGCAGCTTCCCCATTATATCCAATTAATCATGCTGCATTGCTCCCAGAGAACTGCAGAAGTTTATGAAAGGCTCCAAACGTGTGATCTCAACTGCAGGCATTGAGTGCTACAGGGAAAGTAGACCATCAATCATTTTGAAACTTGGGTGTCTCTGGACTGGCAAGATATACGCATTTTTTTAAAGTTGTTACTGCTTTACACTGAGGGAACAGATGTAATAAAAAAGTCTGCATTTTGAAATGAAAGGATACCAGCTGACCAAGATTAGTAGGAATGATGTGGACTGGCAGCTAAACGGACTTGTCAGCCTTTTCTTATGTACATTTCAGAACATTATGTTGTGATCAGACCACATAAACGTGGGAAAAATGTGGAACCTTCACCTACCCCATTCCCCTGGAGCTAGGGACTGGTACCACTGCCTTTGTTTTGTTTGATTTTTGCAGGAGATAAAAGAAATTCACACCACAGCCCTGAAAGGGTGTATAAAATAAAGGTAACAGGTAGTAGAGCTGGACAGGCGAAAGAGGTAAGATTGAAAAGATAGATCACAGGGTGTGTGTTCCGGGTGCGGCCATTGGCGTTACAGCTTTGCCTGTTCCACATGAAATCACTTCTAAAAACCTATTTGACAAGCAATTCCACGAATATCTGCCAGTGGGTGTCAGTTACAGGTTGAAGTCTTGACCTTTTGTGCTGAGCTCAATTTCTACAGAATTAAATGTCTAAAAGTAGGGTTAATTTTGACCCTTGACCTAAATTCTCTGGTCATAATTCTGGATTTCTGCTCCAGTCCTTGTAGTCATACACTGCAACCAACAATAAACTGCATCAACTAATGTCATGTTGTGCGTGTTATCAGCTGAGGCACAGAGGAAACTTGAATGCGGGATATCGGATAAATCTTGCCAGAGAAGCAATTAAACCTCCTTGGTATTCACCAGCTTGTGAGGGGTCTGTCACCCCATCAACTTTTATGCACTTCAGAACACAAGAAAATGTGATGAACAAGTAACATGTTTGAACATAAGTCTAAGAAGTTCAAGTAATCCTATTTTGTAATGTAGAAAACATCACTTTTATATTACTTTGGCTGGCTACAAGTTACAACTGTCGATTTAGCAGCAAGAAGGAAAGCGTCAAAAATATCAGAAAGTCTTCTGACAACATGTATAATTTCTATGGTCAAAACAGAGCACATGTGTGTACTGCTCTATGATCCTTCTTTGTCGGAGCTCATTCTGAAGGCTCTGTATCTGACAAAGACCTCGCTTTTCAAAACATTGTTTCACTTTCATGACATTCCACAGTGGGAGCACTGCAACAGTATGCTGGCATTTTTTTGGTGATGGCATTTCTCACCACACCCAGTACTCAGAAAATTCTTTGGATGTGCGATTACTACTTATGTTTGTTTTCTAGAAGTCTGCCTTTTCACAGCCATTAGAGTGTACGCTGAAGGGGAAAATGAGGCTGATAAGTTCTTCTTCTTAAGGATGTTAAACTAAAAATAGATAAATACCCATTAGGAAAAAGATGACACGATCAACAGGGATATAAAATCCGCCCCTTTTTTAGGCCTCTGTGACTATTCTTGCGATGTCAAGTAAGGTAATTCTACTCAGATAACAAGAACATAAAAACCCCAAAGGTGGAAATTTTTAGAGTTACTGTTATTTCATGCATCGTTATCAGCTCTTCAAAAAAAAAAAAAAAACAAAAAACACGATCCGTAAATGAGTCTGTCCCTAGCCAGCACAACCAGGTGCACCTGTGTTGACATTTACCAGATACTGTTCAGGTGTTGTGAAAGTCAATAATGTATGATTTTCACATGTTGCTTTCAGATAACTCGCAACAGTTCACCAACAGAACTAAATCAGCGTGCTAAGCCTGAAGACACTTTCATAACTACATACAGAGAGCATTTCTGAGATGACCAAAATATTTGAAATGCGCTTTCTAAATTAGATGAAAAGAAATACTTGACTGCATTAGCACACAAGAACTCTTTGATTTCTGGTCCCACATCTATGTAGAAATTAGCAGCTTGTGGTGCTCAGTTTAGGGGCATTAATTCATGAAGTAGATTTTATGTACAGATAGGCCACTGACATTCACAGAGTGAAAATATGAATTGGCTGCTTCAGCTGCAGTCACCTGAAATGGCATGAAAACTTGATACTCTCTAAAAAGGATGGCCATTGTTGTCTGAAGCAGCCAGAAGGCTTCTTATGCATTTTCTAACACTGAGTATAAACTTACTAGCTTGTGTTTTGCCATTGAGGCTGCTTGGTCAACATTATGTAGGATCTTGAGTAATTCAAAGAAAAATCATTCATATCCTATATAATCACACAAAATTAGAGTCAATAAAATAATTCTCATGAATTTTGCTAGGGCGCACACCTTCCAATTAATGACAGATTAACCACCATGGTTTATACCTACTACTGCACTTTATTACTGTAAACATGAATACTGACAGTGGCACTCTTTCCCCCACACGGACAATGACTTATGAGTCCGTCTGAGATACGCTTGTTTTCTTTGGCACGTTAGACCCTTACTAGGAAGCTGTAATGCCAGGGAAAAACAGGAGCTACAAACCTGCAAGAATCACAGGCAACTCACACACCTTTGTACTACAGATCCGTATGTTAAATGACTGCAACTACACCATCATGACCAATTTAATGCCAATTCCTACTAAATGCTAGGTCTATGAAATTATTATTTTATTATTATGAAATATAAAAACAAGTATTTTCTTTATGGAATCGCACATTACACCTCCCCCACTGCAACATCCTCTGCAGTCAAGCAGAGTGCTGACGCAGACACACCCCTGCAGCCAATGGCTACTCTTCATACTACAAGTCCCATAAAAGGGCGGCAGGCGCTGCGCTGACATCATCAGAGTTACTTGCAGCTGCCTGGTGAGTGGCTAGAGGGTGCTACGGAGGTGTGGGACAAGGGGACCCCGGCCAACGTAAGTCACCCTATCCTGGGCAGAACAAAGCCAACTGCTTCCTGCGGCTGAAGGCTCCTGGTCATAGTCGCCTAAAACACTGTCCAGTCTTGAAATGGCTAAGTCTTGGGTTGAGGGGCTCAGCCTGTACTTAGGAGCCCCTTTACCAAGTGAGCCATTGGGGGGTTCTGTAACATTACTGCAGTTAAATGTCTGAAGGCCTCCTTGTATATCACTGTTTTTTTTCTCAACTGACAAGCTAATGTAGATGTGGACAAACAAAGAAAAACAGGAACCGACTGAGCAGTGTCAAAACAGTGTTTCTTTGATTTCTTTGCAGACAGCTATCAAGACAGGAACATGATAGATTGTGAAGAGAGGATAAAACCAGTTTACAATATGACCTGTATTACCTTACTGTAACCATGACATAATGCAAATCTTGATAAAATGACAAATTTTTCACTTGATCAGACTTGACATTGCTAATAAACTTTTCACATGATTATTCCAGTCTATGGAACCGAATAATTGCAAAGCTTCTCTCTGAATTTCCTTGTATGATTTGTATCAAGTATTTCCAGACCTATGATTTAAATTTAGCTGCAGGACTTTCGATCTCTGCTCCTGCTCGGCTTGCCTTTTTTCTAAATAAGTCTGTGCACACAGTAACATAACTCGGAGCTCATTTGCAATGAACATGCAAAGCATACAGTATAAGGAAGGTTTGGGAGGTTTTATTCTGTTTTATTCAGCCATGTATTCTGACATCCAGAGTATTGTCTAAAATCTTAAGAGCCTCACATAAAAAAGCAGACAGATCATGACAAACCCCCTTTAAAATCCTCAAAATTATATATATAAAGTCACCATGGACTGTCACATCCCTAATACGTGGATGAAAATAGTAAGATGGTTTGGTGGAGATGTGTGCCCTGGAGTTACACTGAGCATTTTAGAACATTTTAATAGGCTGGTACCACTGACCAGCAGGCAGATCCCTATGGCACACAAACCACTGCTAAGTCCTGAGGTGATGACACACTGGAAGTCCCCAATTCAGGCCCAACTCAGAGCCAGGTTTACTCATGATACACTTTCTTGGGGATTTTTAAACAGCAGTAAGTAGTCTCAAAAATGGGACAAAATGGGACAAATCAACCAACACAACATAACTAATGTGCTTGTCCAAGTCGAAACCCCGGCTCGCAGTGAATAAACGCCGGATTAGCGGTCAGTTTGCGGCTGAATGATGGAAGGAAGTGGTAATCAAGGAAAGAAATATCAAATGAGGAACAGGACTGTCAAATGAGGAGATTGAATGCAAAATTTAGAAGTGGGTAAAGCAATGTCAAGCCATTTCTTTTCCTATTCCAAATTTCCTTTTCTGCGCAATGACATTTCTTTCCCTTTAATCTACATCTAAATTGTGGGACCTCAAATATGGTAAAATATGGTGAATGCAGATGATTGGCTGGTGAAGAGTGGAGGATCAGGTCCAAAAATACAGATTTATTCTACTCAGAATTAAAACACTAGCATCAGCATGTTTGTTTTAATTAATGCAAATTATGTTTTTTCCCCAAATTGGAAACAAAAGGAATGCCCTTTTAACAATTCTACAGATAGCTGATGTATCAGTTCTGGCCAACCAATGAAATCAAAGCCCTGAAAGCACATTTAATGACTTCTGTATCAGGATGACACCTGTTGAAAATCAGTGACACAGAATACTGGTATTTAATCATTTTTATCTACAAAGTTCACCTTTCACTGTTTCTAACATGCTTAATTTTGCTGGACTCTGTTGCTATGTAATTCCAAAACTTTTCAGCGGAAGTTAACGCTGCAAATCATCCTTCTCTCCCCACATACCCACAGAACAATATGGGGAAAAGTAATATCACATATGGGAATATCTGCAGACATGATCTTGCCAATTTCATTCTTTCAGTTAAGAGATGATTAAGCATACCATTATCTCCGTAGTATCAGAAGCATGCTAGCATCTCCATAGTGACATGTGCCCTACTGAATTTACAAGCATTATGATGTAGCTAGCTAGCGCAAACTGACAAACCTGTTCTCAGGTCACTGGACTAGGAACATCTTGTGACCTTGCAACTGTAATGCAGTGAAATGTGAGAGGCTAGCTAGCTAGCTAGCTAGCTTTTCTTAACAATCCTGCATATCAAAACTAGCAAGCTGACATGGTAGCTACACACCCTTACAAGACATAGAGACAAAGCCTAAAAACCAAGTAGTTTTGTGAGGCCTCATCTGTGAAACTTGTACAAACTTGTCCAGTGAGCCATCAAATTACCTACTCTACAAGCTAGCGTTTCTGCTAGCTTGATTTAAGGGACTTTCAGAAAGTAAAAAAAAAGCTTGCAACTTTCTAAGTGCTTTTAAAGTTGCAAGCTTTTTTTCATAGTTCAAGACACACAGTCAAACAGCCTAGACAATCCTACACAGACAGACACGCAACACATACAATAAAACTGTGGTCTGAAGAAATGGTTTATTCTCAGTATCTACAGTACTCTTTCATACTCCCACATTTTAATGAAACTCCATATCTAGAATCACGTGCTCGGATTAATAGCGACCCACCCTGTCCAATCCCAATCCAGACTGTAAAGCTGTACTGCCATTTGTGATCCCGATGGATGATCTTATCCATGTTAAGAAATCTCCTGTTAATCCAAACGCGCATCCCTAATTACTGGTAGAGGGATTGCCCCTAAATGTTTTGCCATGGCAGCCAGCCACGTGCATGTGTCATTGTCTCCGTACAGCAAGAACAAATACACAAGATTCCAAAGGTCATCCAAATCAGTTTGTTGTCTCTAGCCAGTTGTTGCTCATAGTCATCCGCAAGGCATTCCGGTGGCTGCATTGCTGCTCTACACAGCATACCATGCAAGACCTATTCAAAAAGGTCACACGCTGTTACAACCGCACTGCAATTTTTTTTTTTTTACACTTCCACTACGCTTAAATGACATTCGCACTGACATAATTACATGTGTGATCAGAGCACTGACTTAGCGCAACTCCTGGTAATAAATGTTACCCATGCAGGTGATTCGCATCTGAACCACTGCATCACAGATTGAGGACAGGGGACTTCAGCAGACAACGATGTAATGATGCAGTCAAGTTGCTTCACCCCCCTGTTTTGGGCTGGAAGTCTACACTTTGTTTGCTTAGATTTTACACAAGCTGTCCCTCACCCAAGTGTTTCCCCTTCTACAGCAGGCCTCCATTATTAAAGCTAGCTTCATCAAGGTAAACACACAAGATTACAACAGAGAATGGGCAATTCACTTAGATGAGAACTTCGATCATAAATTAAACCTGCTTTACGCAGTAATATGCGTATGACGTCCTCACATGTGCAGTTGTGTATTGAAGACACCACCACTCTTATTTAGACAAAGATGCATGGGGTCTTCCTACCAGCCAGACTCCAATTTACACTGGAGTGAACTGAGAAATACAGAACCACAGTAAAAAAAAAAGCTGATTCTTCATTGGCAGCCTTTTGAACACTTAAGACACCATGATCAAGAAGGGGAACTTGGGCAGATAAATATGTGGTTTGTGCATGGAGAACATTTCCTGGATTTAGTTCTGATTGCAGGCCAAAACTGACCAATGAAACAAATCAGGCCAAAATGGAGATGACCCCATTTTCCAATACAATGACTTGCTGAAGGAGCAGTCCTTTTCAGTAAGTTTCTAAAACCTATTATAACAACATACACGGAATTTTTTCTGTACTTGATTCTTGGGGTGTTTAAGGGTATCAGGGAGGTACCTATGGAAAAAAGGAGTTTTTGATAGGGTGTGGCATTGCTCAGTTTTCTCCAATTGAAGGCTATGGCAAGTAGCAAAATCATCCTGCATCATCAACTTCAAGTGGGGGATTGTGCTCCAGGCTCTTAGAACTTGTTTCCGATTGCTCAATCGTGCATGTGAGAGCTTGATATGCGATACATCATAAAAGCGTATCAAATGCGTTTCTGACTAGCGTTCTCCTTTAAGTGTGGGGTCATCTTCTCTAGAGGAATGCCAATCCAGGATGAATCAGGGGTGGATTTGAACTTAGTGAGTAAAACAGGTTGGTGGAATGCACTTTTCAGCATGACCATTCAGAACAACCCCCTGGCCTTTCTGATATGGCTATGAAATGCCGCTATGTTCCGCAGTCAGATTAGCTGGCAAAGAACCTGAACATGACTGCTTTCAACACTCTGTGTGACCTGTGGCCTAAGGCACACAGGAACATAATTTCTAGTCAGTTAAATGCCTTGAATTTAAATTACAACTAAATAACTGTCATTTAGCAGACGCTCTTACAAAGGTTACAAATTTTACATGTTATCCATTTATACAGCTGGATATTTACTGGGGCAATTGTGGGTTAAGTATCTTACCCAAGGGTACAGCAGCAGTGCCCAGGTGGGGTATCAAACCAGCAACCTGGTTATGTACTCTGATCCTTACCACTATGCCATACTGCAACCCGGATTTAGCTAGAACAACTGTAATTTGGACTTTAAAAAAAAAAAACCCAAAACAAACCATGCACTTGCTTGGGAACAGTGTGGGGAAAAGAGGGAGAATGGGGGAAGGGAGTGCTAGATGTGGAAAACAAGTTTCATTGGGTCTCAAAGTGAAAGACCTCTTCCATTTGATAAGTGTGTTTAATTTAGCCCTACTTCAAAAAGGATTATAGATTAACTTTAATGATAAATGCCCCCAATTGTCTTCAGCTGTTTTTTTTATCAACAACGCTGATTATGAAATCAAGGTGTTTTCAAAATGACCTTCAGCAGAATATGGCCAAAATACATTCTGTTCTTGTCCCCATCTAGGAATTTTACAGTGTAATGTGAAGCTAATACAAGTCTTGTTTTCGGAGAAGATTCTTGTACTATGAACGAACAAACAAGGTACTTGGAGAACTTCACCCCTACGTGTAAAGGGCCTCAATAAAATTGGTCTGGCTGAAGAAGAAGAAGAAAAAAAAGCTGTTTTTTGTTATGAAAAGCTTTCCTTTATATATTTTCAAAAAAATGTTGCAGATTACTTGGAAGCAGACTCGCAGACCACACTGCTGGCTGGATACACAGACAGTGCTGTTTGAGAGTAAGCATTCATATTCGTGCCACACAGACTGCGTTCCATGAACATCAAATGTTATTTAAAGGCCAGCAGCCAGAGGCCACGCGCCTCACGCCATACTTTGCAGACAGTGGGTGCGTGCCTCTGGATGGTCTAAAGAGGCTTAAACAGAAAGACTTTATTTTGTCCCCCCCCATTTTACATTTGAATTGTCTTTAGTTTTGATGCAAAAAAATAAAAATCCTCAGCTAATCATGCACAACGCCGTAGGGCACAACATGGGAAGAGTTAACATAATACTGGATCTACCTAAGAAAAAGGAAGGTTGGTTAAAAAAACTGCCTGTCACCAACTTCAAAACAATGATAGTTGTTGTGTGTACTTTAAAAATTGACTTTTTGCAATATAACAATAAAATTCACAAGATACAATTGATGTTTCATGTTAACTGTATGATATCACATTATTTTCAGTTAACAAGGGCAGCTATAGGCACCCAACAAATGCAGCCTATATGCTAAAGAAGAGTAAAAGCAACCGGAGTTAAAGCCTTCAGACAGTATGAACCTACCGCTCAAAAAATGCAGTCAAAAAGCGAAACCATCTGAAGCATCAAAACAGTGCTGGACCCACAGACACATGCCCCCACCGCCCCCCCCCTTCCCTCCCTTCCTCCCCCCGTCACCCCCTGCTGCAGCCTGTGCGTGGGGTGGCTGCCCCGTGCTCGCCCGCACCTGTGAGCAGACATCAGCACACGGCCTGCTGGTCAGTGACAGGTCCTGGGAATGGGAGAGCTCTCCCCAGCCGCTGCAGCTCCGCCCCCCACCTGTCCCAGCGCAGTGTGCCTCTGCAGTGCCTCTGCACAAACGGCCAGGTGCACGGCGCTCTCCGCGCCTCACGCGCTGCCGGCCCAGGTGAGCGTATCGCCACCGCTTCTCAAGGGCGCTCCGGCACCTCTCCCAAATCAGCCCAGAGACCCTGAGGATATCGGAGCTATAAATAAACAGTGTGCCACGTCGGCGCAACGGCCCAAAACAAACAGTGTTTGACGCGCAGAGGAAAAAAAAAAAAGGATTAAAGCCACTTATGTTGTGCTGCCACATACAGCACTTGCTAAACTTTGCGTTTGTGAACCTTTCAGTGGTGGAATCCCCTGAAGAATTCCAATGGCTTAATCGCAGAAAGAGCCCAGTTACTGTGACGTACGGCACTCTAAAAAGTAGGCTGTCTGATCCCTCTCTCTTTCTACCTATGCACACACATGCACACATACAATTTTATACGTTTTTATATGCATATGCACATATTAAAAAAATGCAGTGTCTCTTCAATTCCTAAAGATATGCAAAATATTTCACTCACTCCCACTTCGCATGTGAACTCAGGACAGTATTAAAACCAAAAAAATGCAACCAAACATCCTTTTATTTCAGTCAGGCCAGATACAGTGTTGCAGCTAACAGACACAGTCACACATTTAAAACTATGCCGATGGCAGTCCCAAGACTACGCCGAGCACCAATGAGGAAAGCGCAGCGCGGAGAATGAGGCCTGTGAGAACCAAATATGGTGGAAAAGGCCGAGCTCACGCCGCCTGCCCCGCACACATCTTTCTTTAAGCTCCCACTGCTGCTGCCAGCACGTCACATGATACGCCGGATGACATCAGCAACCCACGGACCGGTTCGGGCACAGGCATGCTGGCGGAAGGATGGGGAGTCTGTAGTCCTGATGTGACATCGGCCCGAGAGCCCCCACCCACACACACCCCCCACCCCCACCCTGCCCTCCCCACCCCTCCAAGCACAAACTTTTGGCAGAGGAGGTCCGCCGCCTTCGGTGGTGGAGCGTGCGCTGGCTGGGGTCTGTTCAAATCACTCGGCACAGGCGTAGCCCCCTTAGAGATAAGAGCCGCCACTGGGAGGGCTGGCAGGCTGGGACTGATCTTAACAGCTGTGAAAGGGAGGCTCTAACGCTGCAGCTCCCCTTCTCCACCTCCCACAGCTTAGGCCTGTTTCTGTTTCTTGGAAGCTTTCTTCTGCGCTTGCAGAGTAGGGGAGAACAGAAATATTAAGCAGCGTCCCTGTATGCGATTCCAAAAGGATTAGGGTATTCATTATTAATTAAAAAAAAAACCTAGACTGGAATGGGGACTTACAAGAACCTGGTTTAACAAGTAAAGAGCACAAAAAAACCTGTGAACAACCTGTGTTCAAAGAGATAGTATATAGGCCCAGGGGACCTCACAAGAGGCAAATTGTAACACCTGTTAGGTTGGTTAGTTTGTATGTCCGTGTGTGCGCATGGAAAACTGACTTTAATATCACAACCAGCTGTGATTGGTCAACTAGTCCCTGCTCATATTTTTGACAGAAGGTCAATCAGTACTACACTCTGCCCAATAAGAACTTCATTTTCTTGCAGCTAAATAGCTGCAAAGAAAGATAACTTCATTTTCACAAGTAAACTAACAGTGGGGTGCATTCATTACAGTATGGAGACATACTGTTCTGCGGCCCCGGCTTTAGCCTGTCGCATGCCAGCATTTCTTTGGAGGTCGCAACCCCTCCCGGGTTCTGACTCCACGTCAAGTGGGCTGTCTGAAAGATTTCATGATACAACTTCGCAAGCACAGCTGACTCGTTTACAACAGAGGTAATCCTAGGTGACTCTGTGCAAGACAACATGTTTGTGTGAACCTAATGAGAGCCGACTCACTTAACGTGCCCCTCTAACATACTTTCCACAAAGCAAGGAGACATAACTTCATTACGGTTCAACTGTGTGAAAACAATGTTCCATGGCATTCCATTAACCATAAGGTTAATGCACCACAAGTGCAGGCAATAAAAAGAAATTCCCTTCAAATATCTTTATTTACTGTAAATTATTTTACAGTGTACCCAGATGCTGACAAAGACACTTGTTGAAATCTGTAGTTCTGCACCCTGGCATTCAAGATTCTGGCAACCCTTAATATAGTAGTCCTTCACACGTAGATTGACAGTCTTGATTAAACACATCACAGGACTGACCATTTTAAACTGTCATAGAAATAATCACAATACAGCTGGGAATAAAATGCACACCTCTGTCATCGGACAAAATGAAGGAAATGATTGGAACTAATTAAGGCAATGAAACAGATATGATTGTCAGCCCTCTGGGAAATCATGAGAACGTACATCTTACTGTCCTCCACAAACAAGTAGACAGACACAGGAAAACCTAGTCAACTAGCAATACCATTTCTCACAGGCTATTATTTCACTCTTGCATACAGCTGCTGCCAGAAAAGATCTGACATTCACACCAATATTTCACAATACTGTATGAGACCTTGAGAAATGTACATAACACAATCCCCTCAAAGAAACGTGGATAATAACTTGACAGCAGAATTGCTTTTTTTTTAATGTATTACAAACACAATGTACAGGAATTCCCCAAACATTTCCTTGAGTCAGTGGAGTTGGTCAAGGAAGGGTCACATTTCATAACACTAAAACGCTGATTCCTCTAAGGCGTTTTATATAATTATTTTGGAGTATTTATTATTATACATTGGTTGAATTCCAGGTTGCAAATCCTGTGTTCACCTCTCCATTGTGCGGTTTCAATTCTATACCAGATCAACTGAGCACTGATCACTTCTTGTGATAATACTACTAATCCTTTAACTGTGAAACAAATCAGATTGTTTAAACCATAACTTCATGCCAGTCTGAAATAAGGCTGCTCTGGCGGGTTGTCGCATGATTGTGCAGAATGCATTACTTTCAGAGTTTCAGAGTTAGTTACTAGTGCACACTTGTTTCCTGTAAATGCACCCCCCAGCCGAACACGGCAGCACTACGGCAGTCGAAAACAAGCAGTTCTCCATCACTGGAAGAGTGGGGGATGGGACGCTTTTGTCAGACCGTGCTGTATTGTTTACACCCATTTTCTACACTGCTGGTAAACTCGAACTCACGGGACGACACAAATTCTATCATCACCTGCTACTGTTTTCACTGTCATGTTGTTGAAACGCAGTCAGAACAAATCCCAAGCTTTAAAATTGCACATTTGATAGTATCACATGGCTGAAACCACGTTGTCTTGGTTGCAAGGGATTATGGGATACGAGAACTTTGTAACACCAACACAACGCCACTTTCTTTTAAAAACTAAAGTAAAATGGCTGATGGGTCGTGAACAATCAGACCATTGTAATCCCATCTTTGCTACCTCCCGATAGATATTTTTATTTAAAAATGTGTACATATCAAACAAGCTAACGCAAAAAACACACCAGATTTTAGCTTGCTGGCTAACCATCGAGCTTCCACGCGTTGACACGACTAGCCAACTACATAGCATCTGAAAGCCCGTACATACTTAAGTTGATAGACACAAATAATAAATGACTAAACAAAACATTTCATCCAACAGTAACGTTTAAGCCAACCAACAAGGTACTTTTAAAGTTGTGTGGGAAAGTCTACAAGACTCAAGTCTCAATCACACGTGGACAAAACACGTGATGTGCCACAACAAACCTACAAATTAAGTACCCCCAGATAGCTAGTAAAACCACAACAATATTATTCTGTTACGGTATAACCTGCACTAAGATGTCCATAAATATGTTTAGAGTTTGTAATGTCAAAATATGATGCGACTTGCCTTTCATTAGTCAGCTAGTTTGCTGGCACCCAGTATCCAGCTAACTAGGCCCAACTGTTAGCGAGCTTCACTTAAAATCCTTAACGCTAGTTTGTTTGGTATCTTGAGCTCTGATGGCTTGCTTATACATGTAACACCCACAGTACTTAGTCAAAACACTTTTCGCCGGCTACGCCAGCTAACACAATTACGGTACCGTTCATCTCTGTTGCCAGAGAAGTCGGCTAGTTGGCAATATGCAAGGCAGGAGGACAAAGCTAGCTAGCTAACATATTATTAGCTACAGGCGTAATGTTACCCATCTTGATAAGTGGCTTCAGTACACTGGCTAGCAAGCGACGTTGCTGTTGTAGAAATACCTAACGCTGGACAAAACCAGCGGGTAAATCCATGATTTTATGACGATATATTTCAAAACGTTCACCTCACTGCAATTTGTCTTCCGTGACAATACTAAGAAAGATAACCTTAGTTGAGACAGCTGGCAAGATGGGTGCAATGACAACGTGGGATTAGCCAACAAGGGTTACTAACGTTAGCTATCTTGCTGGAATTCGACAACATTAGTAACTAGTACCATAAGGTACAGCAAAACAAGGCCTGTCATGTCATTAGCTTGTTAGCTAGTTGGTACACACTGCTAGTCAGGTAGGTAACGTTAGCGGGTATTCACAAATATGCCACCAGACGAGTTCCTGACAGGCTAACAGCTACTTAAAACGAAGCAGCTCGCAAAACGAATAAAGTCATCCTGTTAAACATTCAATTTCATAACAAGCCATCTGGTTACAATCGTGTCAACTCTAATCAACGAGCTATCTTACTGGTGCAAGCTTAAAGCCTCCTCTTATTCCCGAAATAGTTTTGGGGCCTTGTTCTATATATAGAGCATTCTAGTAGCAGGCTTGCTAATTTGCAGTGCAGCATTATCCACAGCAACTCCCCATGATCTAATCGCAGGCTGGTGCGATGGATCTGACGGTCTCACGTCTGATAAGAATTACGACAACAGTGTCTAACTAGCTAACTACATACACAGACAACAATACGATTAACACGTAGCTAGCAACCTTTAGTAAACGTGTGAATAGTTAGAGAAGGTACACACCATGATGAGCTTGTCCATTCACACTGACCACGGTCACCGCATTCATTTTCTTAGTCCATGGGTTCACCTTGGGCGGGGGAGCTTCGGCGAACTCCTTTTTGTTGCATTTAATATCTTCCCCCGTTTGCCCATCTGTATCTTTAAGATGAGTCGCTTCTTTATCAAGGTTTTCCTTTTCTTGGTTGTTGCTCTCTTCCTTCACCTGCTTTTTGCTTTGCTCCTTCATGGCAAACACTCCCTGTTCTGACTCGGCTCCCTTCACGTTGCTCCCCTCGTCTGCAGCAGACGTCTGCTTCGCCCCTTTCTCAAGACATTCCTCTCCTTGTTTCATCTTGCTTGCATGCCCATGCTCTTCTTGTTTCAAGAGAGGATTGTTCGGTAGGAGAGTCTCCACCTGAGTGGCCATTTCTCCTTTTCCCCCTATCCCCAAATTCGCCTTCTAATCAAGAACAAAAATGTTGTAATCCGAAACTCAACTCGTCTCTGTCTTTTCTCCACTCCACCCCTAGACCAAATACGCTTCAGTCTAAGACGCAGAGTGGTCGATTTAAATTAAAACATATACGAAACCTCCGAGCACCTCTTTAAAATTTCTTGCTAATCTCCACCACTAGCAGCAATATGGAAGAACACCACGCGATCGAGAGGTGCGCGCACGTACGCGCAAGGGGGAGTGAGCACGCAGAGATGCGCGCGACACGGGGTCGTAATGCTGATGACGACGGTCCTCAGCTCTCACTTGCAGAAATGAAATTACGGAGCGTTTGCTCCAATTCACCATATTTGCCCGTACGCACGTGTTGGGTCGAGGAGGAGCACGTGTGTCCACATTTTAGAGGTCCCACACACTTATAGTAGTAGCTACAGGGTTTGTGAAGTTCCTTCACGATAATCCTTGTTCGTCGATTTGTATCACATGTATGTGCATGTCTGTCAATGGCAGCTGTCTAGAGTGCAGTTTTAGGAATATGTTGCATAAGTTAAGTCACTCTCTCTTTTGCCTGAATGGGCATTCACAGTTAATCAGAAATCAGACTACTAAAACATAATGATTACTGCCTATGTGCTTGATAAAGTTTCAGTTATTAAATTTAAGATATTGAGTTATTTCTGGATCTTGTGTGTTTATTGCTCTCCAGCTGTTACATTCTTGCTTTTAATGTATTTGGAATAAAGTTACAGAACAGAGGCGTTTTGTAACACAGCTGTTAGACACAGGCTTGTCTGTGATTGGCCCCTGAGTGGTATGAGTGCCTCTGTGCTGTCTGTGAAAATGGAAAGACGACAGCAGTCTGTTACTAAACACATGATACTGTTACGTTCTGAATTGCATGAGGTGGAAAATCTACAGACATTATATCTGATCGAATGACAACATCAAACAAAACACACATGCAATGCATAAAGCATAACATACATGTGAGCTGCGAAAGAGTGCCTCTACCTTCACTTGCAAACTCTCAAAAGAACATGTAAATTGTGTATGTGAAGTTATTATTAGTCTGGGGTCGAATGCATATTTCTAGGAAGGTTTTCAGGGAAGGCATATCTTCCATGTGTGGAAAAACAGCTTCCAAGCTGGAACAAGAGCCCACTCTCTGCTTGTAATTCCAGAGCCCTTTGACCACTACACACAGGCACCGATTAGTAAATTGTTTCCATAAAAATCTGTTAGATCTAATTCTGCCAGTTTTACTACAATGATCCTTTCATCACCAAACCATACTATACTACTGTGTGTAAACTCTGAGGTGCCTGGCTTTGGAAGTATGGCAAAATAGCTATCCGCCCACACTCCAATGGCTGGTATTGGCTAATACTGTGAAAGCAGGTCACATGATGCTTGTGTTGGGAGGGACCGAGAGAGGCAGAGAGTAGCAGTTGGAAGACCTCCTCCGGAATTTCTCAAGCCCACACCCTGTGTGTACTCTCTCCGTGTTGCTGTGGCAACTTACTCCTCTTCCTCATACCTGTAGTACAGTGCAGGCCCCAAGGGAGGAACTGTCAACTGAGCTCAACCTGTCAGAGCATGGCAGAGATAGAAATACATGTGGCTCGTTCGAGCGCCCATTCACTGTCCTTATCCTCACATTATGGTCAAGTCTGGAGAAACCACACCGGTAGGGCAAGAGCACCACAGTTTTGCGCTTGGGAGAGGCCTAGGCGGAGTATACAAACCTCATCAAGAAACCTCTAAATGTTAACACCCCTATGCAGGGGGATGTATAGCCCTGTTGAAAAAGCAAATAGGGGAATGCCATGTTTTTGCCAAAACAAACCCAAAGGGAAAAGAGCACAGGGGGGAAAGGCAGACGGCACACACAATGGCACACAGCTGGAACGTTAACAAAAGGGTCTGGTTTCTCTTACACTGTGCGTGTCCCCATGGCAGTCCACAACAACACAGCTGACAGACAAATAAGTCGCTTACTCAATGGAAATACACACATGCAAAACAAGCATCTTTGTGGAACATTATCATGATCAGCAACAGAAAATTATCTCTTTTTTTTTTTACTTTAAGCATTCTGGGCTTTGTTAAATGGCTATAGATTAAAATATCCAATGCTTGTGTTGGTGGTTGCTGACAAATGAAGGCAGGCTTAAACATGAGGAACTCTGACTTATATGATTATGACATGATAAAATAAATGGTGAAAACAGTGAATACATTAAACACAGTAACATATAATAAATAAACAGAAGTACACACATGAGTGTTATTTAATTATACACAGACATACATGAATAAAATTCTGACTGAATGGATAACAAGCACAGTTGCAGTGCAACCCTGCCCACAAGAGCCTCATGAGGTAGCAGATCTAACACTGTTGGGGGGTCAGAGTTTACAGCTTGGCCCAGTGTCATCTGTAGCCCTGTGACAGCCTGTTGGAGGGAGGGACATCTCTCAGATGTCACAACCTGATATACCACCTCCACCTGAGGCACGTTTCCCTGAACTGCATCAGCACTGTCACGGCCCTGCACATGCTCTGCTGGAGAGACGCATATGGTTTTACACTTTAGTTGCCTGTTATTGTTTCTAACACACCCTGTATTTTAAAAAATATTGTACATACATTTTCATCTACGTCCTGAGTAATTTATTGACTTAGTAAGACAGTATACGACTGAAGTCCATCCACATGTTAATGATTAGAGGACAAAAAAGATTTTATATGTAAAACTGGGGTTTGATGTAAGAATGGAAATTGAAATAGATTACATATTTTTAGCTCATTCAAATAACTGGAATCATGACTAAAAAGGGTAGTCCTCTCAAAAAATTCCAAAACCTAGTCACACCTGTATATTCTTATAAATCCATCAACATTACGGTACATGTCTCTCACCTGGCCCCCTTAACACAGACACAGGCACACACACACATACACACACACGCACAGAGCTGTCCCTTTTCCCGTGACCCCCCGTTGTGAATGCAAAGCGGTAAACACTGCGATATTCCAACCAACTGCAGAATCCTTTTCTTTGCAGCCGATGACATCAGTGACATGTAAAGCTCTCTGGCATTGTCCAGCCCATTGGATCTCTTTAGTAATGTAATCACCAGTTGAATGGCTGCGGGCTACAGGGATAAAAACTCCAGTCAGCAACTGGTCAGCAAATCACAATTGAAAGCTTTGAACAGTGGAATTGCCCTGTAAGCAGCGTACATTGGGAGGCATTGTGGAAATGGGGAGCAGAATTTCATCCTTTGCTGGGTGTGTAAGGTTGGGAGGAGGGTGCTGAGTGTTAAATGCAACTGAATGTTTGGTTAGCGGTATTTGGACGGACCTTCTAAAACCACCTTAAATCTCTCATTCAGGACCCTCCCACCTCACCTCACTCAGAAACAGGAATATTTGTTTAAGATCAGTACATGTAAACTACAGTAAAATTGTGAGGTAAAGAACTTCCAAAGCATCTGTATGTAGATCACGCTGAATAGCAGGAGGACACTAATCGAAATTTGATGACAGATAATTAGGAAGCCTGTAACATTTACTCCTTCCTGTTTTGAATCTTTGATGATTGTTGGGAAACATTTGACAGTCCCTGAACCCCTGCCTTTTCCATGACTGAAGACTGCTACCTAATGAGGTGACTGTATAGTCAAGCAGACAGTTAGCTCAGAGAATCCACCCAGTCTACTGCACAAAAGTCCCCCCCCCACTCCCCTCCCCGACTCAACATGTAGAATCTTGGTCAGGCATCAGCCTTTGACCACTGAGCCAATCACAGAGCTGGAGGGTGAAACTTGAGGACCATTAAACTTCCACGTGAGGTAAACATTGAAGGCATCCAAGCAGTGCTGTCAGCGATCATTCGTCTTAAATGAGGGGAGGAAAAACTATTCTAAAACAATTTAAAAAACAATGGAAGAAAATCTGCACCTTTTCCTCATTTGCAACACACAGATTCCCAAAACAGGAGCACATGGTTAGGCTTGAATTTTAAGTTATACCATTAAATTGATCACCTTTCTCCCTGATCTCTCTGAAGTTAAAAACACCTCCTGTCCTGCTTTGCTTACCCTGTTATCAGCATTACATTTCTGTAAAAGGTTGTTTGACAAAAACATGGCTATACTCTAGATCCATTGTGAGAATGAGAGCAAAAAAGCTAGTTCACTACTCTCTAGAGTATTTATGGTATTCTCCTGACCTGAACTCAGATTGGATTCAGGAAATAACCAATAATTATGTGTGCCTTGGTGTGTCTTATACTGCAAAGAATGGTAATTAGTTCCTATGAATCACCAGGTCTGGGTAGTCGGATGTTGTCAAGTTGGGGTGTAGTGAAGGCTTTCATGGTAGATTTTTTTTTGTGTAGTATTTGTGCGTCAGGTTTGAGGCAAATGAGTTAGAAAAAATGATTGTCATTCAAAGTATACACACTAGTCAGCTTTCCCACCACAGACCCAGATCATTGCCTGAGTACAGAGCATTGGAAACAGTTACAGTAGAGTGTGACTACACGTAACTAAAGCATGATTCTAATTTTTTCTGACAGTTTTTGTCCAGAAATATTGTCATTTCTGCTCAATGATGAGAATTAATGACATTGTTATTCCAGGTATGCTGGAATAATAATAATTTATTTCAGTTCTGTCAAAAGAGGAAAAAGGCAGAGAAGTCATCAATTTATAGTTGAAAAATGACCACAAGGATGTTAAAAAAAAAAAAAAAAAAAAAAACTGACCACACAAAACAGATACATTAACATTTACTACTTTGACAAATTTTATTATCCAGAGGTACACACAAAGGCACCTTACTGGTGATGATAATAATATAGTAAGGAACGTAAACACTACAGATCCAGAAAACGTCAGTAATGCATTTGAACAAAACACATTCATGTGGGTGCATACACAGTACACAAACGCACATGCCCACACATACAGTACATATACAGACATGTGCACACACACGCACGCACACACACACACACACACACACACACACACACACACACACACACACACACACACACACACACACACACACACAGAGTATATAAACAGGGAAAGTTCCTGCATATCCCTGTGTGCTCCATCTGGTGGCAATTCCCAGAGCACTGCTGTTTTTTTCCACCATATGATGGAGGAGAAAGGCCACATATTGTAACACTGCAAAGACTTTATTTTCAATACCTGTATGATTTCCTACATATCAAAGCACTTGCATCTCAAACATGACATAACAGTGTGAATCAAAGACCAATGAATAAACAAGTGATGTATATACATATTTATATTTATATATCATATGTATTTTTTCCCTGGGGGGACTTTGGTTCTGACAATGACATCTAATATCAAATGGAGGCGTTACACACTTACCCTGATCAAAAAGTGGTGATTCATGGTTCCAGAGACACTTGCCAAGGCAGCTGGGCTGGTGCTGTCTGGGGCCTTCAAAATTCTCTGAGGGCATCTAGTTTTATAACCTATTCAACTCTGTCTTCTTTATGGATTGCCTGTTCCTAAGTATCTAATTACTTAATTGGCAACCTGTATCAAGCAGCTTCTCAGATGGATATTGGGATATTGGAAAACAATGCTTAATTCTGTACGGGGAGTTTTTTTTTCTGCACCACAGATAGCCATAAAAGTTTGGCTTGATTAAAACTAGACTTAATCATGTGAAATCACATCATTGATCTAAATGGTTTAACACGTTGACAAGTTGAATGCACAGACCCTATTAGTCACAGTATGTAACATGGACTGTCTCCAGGCCCCTGTAAGAACAGGGGTTATCTTGAGAAGTTGGAAAATTACCCACGCATGCAGGGTCTTGTCAAATATGCATGAAATTACTTTGGGCGACAGTTGCTTTCCCAAACGCCCTCAGGTTATGTCAGCTTATTACTGTGCTTTCAGCTCTTTGGACGAGGGGTGAAAAATCATCTCATGAGCACAACCATGACTACTGTGAAGCACGTGCAATCATCTGCAACTGAAAAAAAGAATCTCCCTCACAAAAATGATAAAAAATAATAAAATAAAAAACATTTGGATGTTGAATGCCAGCACATGGTCATGAATGACCAACTGATGGAGGGTAAGCACAAATCTCTCTGTGTGCTCTGTGAGAGGTCCTTGCCTGCTGTAGGCGGCCCCTCCCAGCTGTAGGGCAGCTATCAGTCCCCTGCTGCAGACAGGGTGGAGCGTGTGCCAGGCATGAGGTGCTCAGATAGTGCCACTCAAGCCTCCCTCCCTCAAAATAATGCACAGAGGACGCTCCCTCTCCCCAGCGTTTCTTTTGAAGTGACAGAGCCAATACGCTCAATGCCTTCAATAGAAGTCATCCACGTACTCCCTGGGTACTTCCACGGTGTGCTGGACTTTGTGACCTGCTTTGGACAACTTTTAAGATCCATTCATTTCCCCCTTTTATGCCATGTAGATCTTTCCCCATTCACTGACAAATGCTGTTACAAGCCTTTGTGCAGCAAGCTCGGTGTAGATAACTTACTGATGAATAATATTGTTGTTGTAATCCCAGTATTTCAGCACAAGCTCTGAAGTGGGGGAGTATTATCAAAAACATTTGAAAAGCTGACATCAAGTACACTCACTTCAGAAATCCTAATATTTGCTAAGTGTAGGCCAAATCTCTGGTGCTTGATGTTCTGTGCACTCAACTGAACAAACATTGACACCATGATATGATAAATATATAAGCCAATAAAATAATAAATATACTATCTATCATATCATTGCCCATTATATATCATTATCATATACAGTACATAAAATGACTTGTTGGAATACAGTTCAAGGCTTCCCATATAATATGGCTGGTTCAGTCGCCTCAGCAATATGTTGCTCTACATCCCCATCTAGTGGTAAAACTAACTTGTTTCGCGTAGTCTTTCAGCCAGTCCACAATGCAATCGAGAAGTGGAAGACACTCGCTAATAAATTACCAACAGCACCTCAGAAAATGATGTTGTGTGGAATAATCAGATGTATAGTTCAATCCCATCTTGGGGATCTATCTCAAAAGTTCTCAAGTATGTTTAAATGCTATCAAACATTTCCTAGCGTAGCAGTGGGCAAGTGTTCAATATTTGCACTGGCATCCTCACCCTGCCTGGATGCCTGCCTTGGCTGTCTGTCCCTGTTTGTCCTCCCTCCTGTGTGCGGGGAATGCTCGGTAAGTGTTAAATTTTCACTCACGGTGGTGCAGAAGCATGTGTTGTTTGTGACCCTGTCCTGACGTGACTTGTTCTCTATCTCTCTGTTTTACATATTGCAACTCACTAAAGCTAGTGTGATGATACGTGTGAAAGCTGAACGTCTGCTTGGTGATTTTGAACTTTACACTACATTGCTGTCAGAAGCAGGACAAACTGAATCAGCCATCTCCAACTTCCTCAAAAGCATTAGATCTAGACTTCCTGATGGGTACAGCAGCAAGATGACACTAGCAGCTGCTATTCCTGTGCCCTTCCGTTCACCCCCAACCTTGACAGTGAACTCTTTGGACTCGAGCGTGAAGCTGACTGGGTACGAGCTGCCTGGCATGGAGGGACTAGGCTCCAAACCCACTGTGAGGGCTGAGGCTGCTCCTCTGAAGAGACTGTGAAGAACGGGTGACTGGTGCAACAGGCCTGAGGGAAGAGGTTGCACTTCTGTCTCTACTAACTAGCTTGCACCCTCCCTGGCCAACTATTGAAACTTGTTCATGCAGCACTTCTAATATTGTTGACTCCTTATATGGCTTTTTGTTTGTGTTACTTGCCTTACTTGTGAATCGCTTCTACCAAATGAACAGATCTAAATGTAAATGTAAATGTACTTTCCCAAAGAGGCCAAAAAATCCCACTCTCCCCAACAGCAGGACCCAGGCACGTTGCTGGGGGTGGGCGGCTTCTAGCCTCCTGTGAGCATGATGACTCGTTCGATGAGATATGACACCTCATTGATCAGCTCCTCAGCAAGCCCCTGGTGGAGCCCACTTGTGCCAGCCTGCCACTGGTCCCCAAGGTATCCCGCATCAATGAGCTCAGTCGTTGGTGTACCTACCCAACCAAAGTCAACCTTATGGTAGACACAGAGGGGTGGAATGTGAAAGACAGGGGCATCAGTCTCAAGGGTGAGGTACTACAAACTCTCCTCAATCCTAGCCCTGACTGCACGGTGACCTTTGACCTCCTATGAGCCACGCTGGAAAGGCACCTTGGAGAAGCCACCTCAGCCATTGAACTGAAAGAGCAGCTACATCAAAGAGAAGGCCACCCCCGGCAAGAAATTCGGTCTCCTCCTCGCTGATGTGCAATGCCTTGTGCAGCAGGCATACCCAGAGTACCCTGCTGAGGTCAGAGACAGCCTGGTGCTGGATGCATTCTTGCATGGCCATAGCCACTCCAACAGCAGGTCTGCATGATGTGTCCCAGCAGCAGAAGCACGGAGCAGAGCATAAGATGTAGGCAGTTCTCTATGATCCTGCCCGAACTGTCATGGTGGGTAAGTATTCTATGCTTTTCATCCTGTCTGCATGCTCATTGGCTGTCCTCCCTCCTGTGTGTGGGGCATGCTGGTTATATGTTAAATGTTCACCCACCTTGGAGCAGAAGTATGTATTGTTTTGTGACCCTGTCCATGTTCCTCTGCTCTGATGGCTTGTTCCTCATCTATGTGTTTTATATATTGAAATTAAATAAACCTGCTAGTGTGATGTTGCGCCTGAAATCTGAGACTATGCATGGTGATTTTGCATTCCAAACTACAGTACTTTCATAGGTAAACTCACTATTATAAACTTTTATAATCATTATTCATACATCTTTTGTCAATAAATTGTTTCATCGTCAGTAAATATATATACACATTTAACAACAGTGTTGGGGGGTTTAAGGGCACCGAAGTAGAAGCAAAAGGTGTAATGAACGCCATCAGAAATGACTTTTTATTAAGAGTGATGCCACAAACAGACTATCAACATTGCGCATGTGCACGTTCACCAAAGTAGACCTCAGGAGACTAAGCGGACACCAGTCAAGTGGAAACAGAGATAAAAAGAGGGCGTCTCGACTTTTGCTTTTAGTTAGTCAGGTTTGAGGATGGGTACCGAATGTTGGCTGATACCGCAGACAGCAGTGTTGTTGATTTCGATCTTAAACTCGCTTCCTCTTTTTCATACGTCCTCGATGTTGCACATTCCTTGTGTCACTATGATATTATATCATTTATAAGGCAAAAATGGTTACATTTTAACAGAACTCTCCACAGCTTGTTTGTTTTCAATTCTCGTTTTATATATATAGTTTATTCTTTTTCATATATATCTTCATATATCTTTTTCATATGTTTATTCTTTATATATACATTTATTTATTTATAGGTGTTTGCAGCATGTTTACGACAGTTGAGGAAATGCACCAATGGAGACTTGGATTTTCGCCATCCTTAGGCTGATAACAAGAATTTAACCATTTACCTAAGTGGTTTCAAGATAGGCACCGAGCTGCAGCTTCATCTCTGCGATGTGTCAACGCTTCCTGTTTGTTGGAAAAAACGTACCATGCTGTGGCCTCACTAACGACCCCACCCCCCAGTAAAACCGTACGTCCTTACGAGCAACTTCTAGCTTAATAGATAGAACGGCCGCAGGTTTATTCAAGTGAATAAGTTTGCCTTGTATAATCTTTACGCATACGACTTGCTTGAGCAAGAATGCGTTGAGTACTCGTGCGTTAGAATCCCTCATCTGATTTCAGAGTCCTGTTGGCCAACACAACCGCACACTACAGACAATCGTGGGGCAATCAAGCGTCAAGCACATGTAGTTCATTCACAGCTTTTCGTAAGATTGTGCAAGAACGTTTGTAAATTATTGTTTTTATTTCCGCGGCGTGTCAAGCTCACCTCATTATCCTGTTATGTTGGCCATCTCGGTGGTGGCATATCGCTGACAGGCTATTAATTAACCTACACATGCCTATAAGTTTTGGACTTAACAAAACTCCAGATGACGTCAGCAGTGCTTTGACAAATGTTGCTACTGCGCTGTATGTTCAGCAACAACACAAAAATAAACGCGTGTATGCCGACATTTGCTGTTTTTTTTCCTCTATAGCCCACGTTTATAATTGGAGTTCATTTTAAAATTAAACTGTAGCTGAAGTAGGTTTATTATATTGCATAGATTGACTATGTTACTTAGTGTAATTTGGTTCCGTTTTTCACTGCAGTGCTGTTCTGTGTTTTGTAAATTAATTTAACACCGTCTCCTTTTGAAAACGCTTTAAGCAAACGTTTCGCGAAAGTTATTGAGTGCGTCTCATTAGCTTCAACACATCTGAGCCAATCAGAATCAAACGAGTATAATTTATTTTGCATTGTACTAAAGTTCTAATTTCGCAAGTCATAAGATGCTGTCAGTGGCTACTGTTTATCGAATCCCGGTGAATGGGGCAAAAGGAGTTTTCGGGAGTGGAGCAAAGTCCTCGTCTTCGTCCGAGAGCAATCCAGATAGGTCTAATCGTTCTCAATCGACGGTCTTTGAACGGCTGATCATACGTGAAATGAGCGAGCTAGTTTAGAAACGTTATTTGTTATTTGTCTGCATAGAAGTACTAGCAGTGGCGCCCCCTATTGTTATCCACACCACTAACGAAATGTGAGGAAAAAAACTAGACTACGTATTTCATTTTCATTCGACAGACAGCTAGCAACGAGTTCATAAGTGGGAGATGGGCGGATTTAGGACTATATTTGCGAAGCGTGTTGTGAGTTGAAGCTTTTGCAAACTCTTTGTTTCAGTAATAATGGCAGTGAATGGGAAGATAGCTCTTGTAACTGGTGCCGCGCAAGGACTGGGTAGAGGATTCTGTGAGATTCTTCTGAAAAACGGAGCAAAGGTAAAGCATCTTCTGTCAAATCTTATATTAAAGCAGTTTTAACAGGGGTTTTGTTTTTGAAAATAGTGGAATGTAAAGTACACCACATTTTCCTGATCACATCGCAAATTGTAAACACGCAATTAAGTGAAACAACCGTTTTGTTTAATTGATAAGTTGTCCAGTGGGTTGTCTCTCTTTTACGACGTTTGTAACAATCTGTGCGTTTAGGTGGCTCTTTTGGATGTAAATAAAGAGGTTGGGAACGATTTGAAGGCTTCTTTAGATAAAGAATTTGGACCGGACCACACACTTTTTTTGACCTGCGACGTCACTTCAGAGGACCAACTTTCAGGTTCGTCTTCTTTTCATTACAATTTGTCCTATAAGGGAATCAGACAGGAACCAGCACAATTTATCTGCATAAAGCACGCAAGTTGAACTTGAAACTTGTACGTAGGCTACTTGTGTATGTGGTTTTCATGCAGATTGCTTAGGGAAGTCAACAGCTAGTTTTGAGAGGACGCTGTCTCTGTCGAATTATATATACAGCATTATATGCGCAGGCAAATATGCGCAGGCACGCCAATGGGAAACAAAATCATATTAAAATAGTCAATAATTAATCCCATAAAAGGGAAGTCACAAAATAAAAGCACAATCATGGTACTAAGTCTTTCTGAGGAGATTTAAAAACAAAACAAAAAAAAAACTGAGCATTTCATCGCTGACTATAATGCAGGCTAATTGGTAGCATCCGTTTTGTTAACAGATGCATACCAAAAAACTTTGGAGAAATTCGGAAAAATTGACATCGTCTGCAACAACGCAGGGATCGCCAACGAGAGGGACTGGGAGAAGGCGGTGGCAGTAAATTTAGTAAGACAGCGTTTATGTGAAAGAATTTTTCTAAATTTAAAGCAGATGTCCTTGTATTTGTTTTCTGTGCACATTGATCGAAGGTGTCTGTACACAAAAGATGATTTTAAAAACCAAAGTAAAACTCTGCACAGTGAGAGCCAACCCTAGCGTTGGTAAAGGAGCTTGTGCAAAAGAAACCTGGGCAAAATAACACATGATAAACGCCACTGCCACTGAAACAGTCAACACGACATTTTACGCTTGACAAACTGTCCATACTGTAGAGTTTATTGACCGTATTAACAGATTCTGAAGGTTAAAGTTGACATCCCAGGTTTTTATGCCTCCCAAGGTCAGTGCTTTTTTACAACCAAGAATAAAGCGAGTATCCAGGTGAAATGTAATCTTTGATGACAGTCACAGAACCAGTGTAAGAAACTCTGCCAGTTTACCCCTGGCAAAACAAATACAGTGGTTCATAATTTGCAATATCAGGGAAGATCACAATACATGAATCGCCCCAGCAGATTTATGATTGATGAGTTATATGAGGTTATGCCAGTGCTGTAGGTTAATGTGCAATGTGTGGCACATATCCTTGAGGTGGCAGAGAGGGAACAGGGTGAGCAGGTTTCTGTATGCTAATGCGTAACCTGTAATGGGCCCTGGTAGGTTGCAGTGGTGAGGAGCACCTATCTGGCCCTGCAGCACATGAAGAAACAGAATGGGGGACAAGGCGGGCTCATTGTCAACATAGCCTCCATGGCAGGTAGGCTTGACCTTTTTTTTTTTTTTTTACTTCCTTGATAACTGATTGCAAAAATGAACTTCTTGTAACATGTCCCGAAATTAATGAAGAGTTATCACCTGGCACATGTAATTGTAAAGGTTAGCCATTTAGAAGCAGAAACACCTAAATAAAACACGAATTTATGTTTCATGCAAATAAAGTAAACACTTCAAGTGTGAAGTTAATTGTAGTTGTAGTTACTTTATGCATGACTGAATTGATCCGCAATGTGAAACCGCATCAAAGTGATGCTCAACACATTCTATCATTAATAATAAATACAGTTAAATGACAAGTGTCGTGTCTTTAATGTCTCGTCTCCACTGATCAAGTTATAGCTTTTACTTTTACTTCCTCAATCAAACCTGTCCAACTGGCCATGTCGGGGGTGACGTACTAAAAGTGGGTGTGGCTCATTGAGTGTCATGCAAGTTGAAGTTAACATATTTGTAAATGAAAATTCACTACTGTGATATATTATGGATTATAAACTTGTTTAAATACTTGACTGCAGTGAAAGTGGCTGTATCACTTCACATATTACTATATAAGTTCAACATTCAGTTTCAATTGAACTTTCTATTTATAACCACAAAAAACAGCAAAGGATACAAGTTAACAACAGCACTTGAGTTAGACAGGGCAGCAATGGTCCAGTAATCTCGTTCTTTGCAGAATAATTACACTGCAGTTTTATTATGATATTTGGAGTTTTAATGATGACTTTGTTGTTTGCATTTGCCTTCAGTTACACCAAATTATTTTTTGCGCTCCAAAGTGCTAAAAGTTCCTGAATTTAATATGTATGTTGGGATTCAATAAAAGAGAAAGAATAGAGTTACATAATGTAGTATGTGTATGTATTAATTTTTCTAATTGGAAAATACTTCTTTCCGGACGCAAGATTTACATGTCACATAAGTGTCCTGTTTGTAATTTTCCTTTGTGTTGGGTAATTGTTTTGATTATCCATGAGCTGCATATGTAGTTTTGCAAATTGTCAGGATTTGCGGGGAAAGGACCTAGGCGCAGACAATGCGGGCAGTACGAAGAGGCAGTTCTTTAATGACAAGTCCAAAAATCTCAACCAAAATCGAAGTCAGGAACACAGTCTGAGTCAATAAACAAAAATCCAATGGAAAACAGGCAACATCCAAAAAAACGGCAAGCAAAAGAGAAATCCGGGACAGGCAGAGTCGGTAACAAGCAGAGACAGAGCAGGCTAACAAACAAACTGCGGGAATGAAACAGCAAGATACTGAGACAATCTGTCAGTGCTCCGCCCCCCTGGCTGTGTGTTTGTGTTCTTCCCCTGTCCATGTGCTTTTGTTTTTCCTTGTGTTCCGGCCCTGCCCCGCTCTCCGCCCTGTCTCCGCCTACCTGATCATCTCCACCTGCCTGCCTGCACACCTGCTTCCCATCACCTCATCAGCCCTACCCTATATTTGCCCTGCTTTTCTCTGTCTTGTTGCCAGTTCGTCTCAGCATTCTGCTTCGTCCTTGCCATTTGTTTACCAGTTTTCTCAGCGGTCTTCTTTCTCCCGCCCTGGGTCTCTGTATTGTCACGTAAGTTCTGTCAGTCTGTTTTCTGTTTCGTCCTGTCTTTGTCTTTCCCTGTCTGTGTTGGTCTGCTCCTGTCTCCGTGGCACCCGCCTGCCTTTCCTCTCCGGCAGCCTGGGCCGCCTGCTGTTCTGCCTCCGCTCCCTGTTGCCGGCCTGCCCGGTTCTGCCCCTGTCCAGACCCTGCTTCCCGCCTGCTCAGCCCCGGTCCAGCCTGCCGTTCTGCTTCGGCTGCCTGGGTTGCCCGTGGTTCTGCCCCAGCTCCCTGTTGCGGTCTCCCTGGTTCTGCCCCTTCCCAGACTTCACTCCCCGCTTCTCGTCTGCCCTGCTCCGGACCTGCCTGCCCGGTTTGTGACCCCTGCCTGGCCTTCGGATCTCGTCTCTGCCTGCCGCTCTGTTCTGGTTGCCCCGCTGCCTGCCTGCCCGTTGCTGACCCTCGCCTGTCCAGACCACGTGCTTGCTCTCTGTTTGCTCTTGGACTGACTTCCCTGGTTTTGACCCTGCCTGTCTTTGACCCTGTCCTCGTCTGCTCCTGTTTTGGGGCTTTATTAAAGTCACTCTGCCATTCACCTCCGGGTCTGCGTGTGAGTCCTCACCCCGCATCCCTGACACAATCTGGCAAAGAACAAAGAAAACAACAGGGTGTATGTAGGCAGGGAGATGATTGGGGGATGAGACACAGGTGTATGGAACAGGCTTCAGGTGATGGGCGTGGCCAAGTAACAGGAGTGCGGGGAGGCAGGCGGGACAAGGAAACACATGGACCTGTAAACAAAAGATCCACACAGACAGGGAAAAACACACAGAACAGGAGGACCTCAGGCGGAGGTTCTGACAGCAAAGGGCTGACATTGCTTAATGATTTGTGATTATTACGATTGTGTTAGTGTAGGATTGTATGTCTGAATACTTGATAGTACTGTTGACAATGAGAACGGTTGTTTTTACTATAATTTCAGACGTCTAGCTGGAAGGGTCACAGCTCATGAGACATTTGAAGTGTTGCATGTGGTGATTCATTGTATTGTACCAGTCAATTATGTGAGATATTGGCAAGACATGTGTTTGTCTTACAGGTCTGGGTCCTTTGCTGACCTCCCCCGTCTACACAGCCACCAAGCATGGAGTGGTTGGATTCAGCCGAGCTTTGGCTGTAAGTCCTTTCCTTGTCACCTTTCATTCACAGTGTTGAATAATATCTCAAGTTTCCTGTTCTACGGAACAAACTGTCAGACCCCACAAGTTAAAAATGGAAATTTTATTTTACAGATGCTTGTGAGAGACACATCTACACCACACATGCAAGTCAGGTTGCTCATAAAAAAGCAGATTAGTATGTTGTCATACATATCTACTATATACAAATGTAAATGTAAATATCTGAAGAGGATCGTGCATCTAGGAAGGCATGAAGTTAAAATGAAACATAGCTGTCTCAAAGTCCTTCCAGGCACACCCAATTTTGCTCATTATATGAATAGACAAAGGCATTATTCTTCTTACCTAAGGTAGACCAGTAACTTTCCTATCTCAGAAGGAGCACCTTATCACCTTCCTTAAGTCTAGAATTCTGCAGTTCACACAGAAATAATATTCTCACGCTACAGAAACTACAGACATGATTGCCTGTTTCCAAGAACAGGAAAACAGCAACTTTAGAAGTGCAATCAATGTGTGGTTTCCCAGAGACCCAAAGACCCAACTCTATGTGTGGGATTTGTGCTAAATGATTTTGATAATTCCTTGTTATATTATATTATCCTTGGTATATTTGTATCCATACATGATGTCATTGTACAGTATTCAGCATTTCCCAGGCACTCTGAGAGTTCTACTCTTTACAGCTAAATTGATCAACTTAATGTCTCCTAAGGAAGTAAATGTGATGTAAAATGTAACTAACCTTGTATGAAATTGTGTGCTGCATTAGGTAAAAAATAATGTGGTTTTGTGTATTTGCAGAGGGGGTTCATGTGTGTGCATGTCTGCATGTGTCTCTCTCACAGGAAGCCTCAGAGGCGTGTGACTTTGGTGTGAGGTTGAAAGTCCTCTGCCCAACCTTCGTCAGAACTGCCATCATTTCCACCCTGAGCAGTGAAGAGTACATGGGACTGTTTTCCTGCCTTCATGGGTTCACGGAACAAATGATAGGGATGTTTGGCATGCTAGAGTGAGTGTTTTTTGTGTTCACCTTCTGTTTCAATGTATTTCTTCAATTCGTGTGCGGTTGGCACCTTGGCTGTCTATTCCAACTGAAAACTACCGCTAGGATTATGTTAACAGTTCAGAACAGTAGAAGGGATCACAGCATTGAAATTTCCTGGACTCAATGGAAGATTTTTTTTTTTTATCATTGTCAGTAGCAACATAAATCTGGAAATGTTTCACAGAGGTTCTCCCAGATATTTAAACTTGAAGGGAACATCTCTGTTGCTGCAGATATGACCAGTGGGAAAAGGTAAGGGGCCTCTCTGTCCAATGGGGTGGTGTTGCATGTTTTTCAGGGTGCCCCAGGTAGCTGAGGCCTTCCTGCAGCTGGTGGTTGAAGAGGGAAAGAATGGATCGGTGCTGATGGTGACGCCAGAGATCACCTCCTATGTGGAGTTTCCCAAAAGTCCCACGGATGTGCTGTCCGGCAACCCATCCCCCTCAGCGCCTGGGTCCTCACCACAGTAAACCAGAGTAACCTGTGTAACGTGCGGCCTCTGACTTTGATTCCTCTCATATCGTGCAACCAGACATATGCAGCTCTATGTGTAGGAGAAAGTAAGCTTTTGTTATTAAAATGAAGAAAGTGTCACTCGGCTTAAATAGTCAGGGAACATCCACCTGTCCTTCTGTGCATCAGGGCCTTCATTTATTAGTTTAGGCACCTACCAAAACTACTTCAGAATTTGATCTTGCACAAAAAATGGAGGATCTGGGTACACCTGGTTTAAAAATTGTTAGAGATGCATGTGTGTGCATTAAGGTAGCCTTGTCCATAAGTTCCAAGTGTTCAAAATTCTGTCGTCTGTGCATGACTCATTTTGTATTAGACAGTTTGTCCTGGCAGTCAGTCGTGATTCGTATAATTGTGTCTACTTTTCTTCAACAGGTCAATGCCCCTCTTTTTATGAAATGCTATACGATTGTCATTACATTTCATTAAACGTTGTGAAGCTTCTCAGAAAAAGCTTCTCTGGTGTTCTTTGTCCCTACCTCAGAAAAAGCTGTGCAACAATTGAAAACTATGTGAGTAACCACTAGGTGCTACCCTTGAGTTAACTGCAAGTACTGCAGATGCACTGAAGACTCTCATTTGAACTGCAACAACCCAATGCAGTGGCAATATTTGCAAATGGTAATGATTCATGGTAAGATGCAAAGGAGTAAAATGCATAAAATTAATGTATGCTAGTCTGCACTGCTCAGTAACTTGATCTGTGAAAAACAAGCATGCAAACGCACTTTGACCTGCAGACGAGAGGATAAATGGCAGCATTTTTGAAACAACCTATACTTAGCTGATGTATGTTTCAGCAATGAAACTGACGATGTCGTAATTTCTTTGGAAGTTCATGGGGAAAGGGTGCAGTTCTCTTGAGTCTGTGGGAGAGCCCGACCCATGTGCCTTGTATTAGTCATTGTAAATGGTAATCTCCACATGATGTGGTAAGTTCAGCATGTTTGGCGGTGTGTGGAGAGTGCACAGATTTAACCCATTTGCAGAGTGGGAGAACACAACCATAATGGGGGGGATCCCCCAATGTCCTTACTAAATTCCCAATCAGGCTCTTTCAGTCCGACCATCTGATAGTCCCCCCAGGTTAACTGGCTAGGTAAATCCCTCCCTCCTCACCTCAGCTGGTGTGTGGTGAGCGTTCTGGTGCCAGATAGCCGTCTTGCACCACCCTGGTGGGTGCAACAGCTTGGTGGTGGTTGAGATGAACCACTTCCCCTTTCACTGTAAAGTGCTCTGAGGTCCTTGAAAGGCGCTATATAAATGCAATCCATTATCATAATGACACACATACATAGACACCATATTTAGGGTGGCAATGTGGTTGATATTGCTGCAGTACTTTTGACAAAAGCGCTTAACCTGAATTGCCTCAGGTAACATTCTGCTGTGCAAATTGAAAATATGTAAAACAGGAATGCCCAGATGAAGATGTCTGTTAAGCAAATATTTTGCGTATATTTTTCAGGGAGTGAAGAATCACTGTTTCTCAGTTGTTGAACAGAATAATTCACTGCATGGAGCCCATTTGGAAATTCATATATGTGCCAAAATTCAAACGATCTAGTTGTGCAGCAATCCTTGCAGGTATTGCTACACTTGTGGAGTGTGTGGAATTGGTTGGAGATCCCTGAATGTGCAAAAATGACAAGATAGGCAACATCTGTAATGATGGGACCAGAGAGATCTGTGCTGTCTGCACTCTGTGCTCATCTAACACAGGAACTGGGGTATACGTTGATAATCACTGCATTCCATCTCTCTTTTATGACCATTATACACCCGTGTCCTCGACTGCAGTCTTTAAAACAAACCCTGAAAGGACGGTGAGAAAGGGGAAACAGACTGGGCCGATCAAGGAGGGATTTGGGGGATTAATGATACTAATATCGTTGTCTGAGCCTGACGTGCCTTCGCTGCCTCCTGCTCATTGGTTGAGCAGCTGTTTAACCTGTTCTGTGGGACCGGTCTTCAGGTACAGACAGTGCTCAGATTAAGCTCGGGGATGAAGAATGAAAAAAATTAAAGGGCTATGCCGCTTTTCTATAATTTTTCATCAAATTATGCTCAATAAACGTTCTTTTTTGCCGTGCGGTGTTTGGGACGTTGTATGCAGGGATCCTCGGCTGGCAGGATTGCCTGGGTTTACACTGTAAATTGCTCGGCGGGTTGTTTTTAATGGGATTATAATGACAGTTATGGTTTACAAGAATTGATGTTTGTGACTTTTATGAGGTGCAAGTGAAGGGGCGGACCTAGGCTGGGTCGTAAAGCCAGGAGGAATTTTAATTGGTGGAAGCTGTGGCCAGTTTGCAGGGAGCGGTCTTTGTTCTGGCCTCTCTCACCGGGCTTCTGTTGTGCTCCTTAAAGGGCCCAGGGCTGATTTAAAATCTGTGAGATCCCCCATCCCCCCCTGTACCCACCCTACCTTCCCACAATTTAATGGTGGACTTTTAGACTGGAAAAGGGCTGCACTTTTAATTTGTTCCATTTCTGTTTAATCAAGGCTGTTGCTTCTTTTTGAAATTGTTGTGTCGGTCAGGGGAGTCACACACAGGCAGTATCTCACACAGGCATCTCATTGTGTTCACTTATTACTTATTTAGTCACATATATATTTTCAGAATGCTAAACTTGTTTCTTAAACAAAGCAAATTTCCACTTAACCTTTTCTGTCAATGGACAAAACATGTTATGGTCTCTCTAAATAAATGACAAGACATGAAAAAGATTTGAAAAAGAGACTGAATGCTTTAATTCTAGATATCTTTAAACGTTTACATGCACAGTGCTTTGGATTGCCCAGCTGGCCTTTCAGAAAGGGTCAAAGGTAAAGTATGTACTCCTGCACTACAGGTAAAAAGAAAAATGGTGGCACTGGGCACTGCCTGTTCATGTGTAAAGAATGTTTCTGCTGGCAACTAAAGGGAGTCAGTGTGATTCTGTCTTGCTGGATGTGTGTAAATCTGAAACATCTAGAACGTTCTCTCTTTGGTGCCTCTCAGGAGGTGACCCTTACGGCTTTGATCAGTGGCAGAAAAAAATATGCGCTAAAAATGGATATGAAAGTAAAAAATACAAACTTGAATGACAGGGGAAGTGCAGACATGGCCTCCTGTGGTGCATGCTGGGTAATGGCTGTCAGTGTTCTGTGATGTCACATTCTTCTCTGTGTTGCATAGCGGGGGACCGAGATGAGCCCGCCAGCTGAGATAAGGAGTGCCGTCTGATGTGCACGTCACAGACCTCAGGGTTTTAATCTCCCATATGACTGCCTCCCTGTCAATCAGCTGATCTTCAATCAGGCCTCATTTGCATGTGCCTCCCCCAAAACATACACATCTCTTCCTCTTGTACCCCATCAAACCCTGCTGTGCCCCTGCGGGGATCTGACCATCTCTAGACAGGTCAAGGTCTGAATCGGCTCCCTAAACAAGGCCGCATGTGGCCTCACCTTAGATTATTATATATATTTTGTCAGGTCTCTGAATAATTAAATACAGATGATCGTCTCATCAGCAACGATGACGAATTGGCCTACAGAGAGGAATTTAACCAGCTTGTTGTCTGGTGTGACAACAACAACCTGTCACTGAATGTCAACAAGACTAAAGAGATCACTGTTGACTTCAGGAGGAAGCATACGGTTCACAACCCACTCATAATCAATGGCAGCACTGTGGAGGCAGTGAGAAGCACCAAGTTCCTGGGGGTGCACATCACTGAGGACTTGTCATGGACCACTAATGCCACCTCCCTGGTCAAGAGGGAGGTTGATGTTTACATCAATGTTACATTGAGCAATACACTCACAGTGTTAACTATGTGCAATACACCCACTGTGGTAACTTAGTGCAATTGTAAAAACTATGCAATTTTTTCTGTATAGTTTTTGTATAGTTCTTGTATAGTTTTTGTATATATTTAGCTTAGATTGTCTACATGCCGATATGTTATCTTGTCTGTCTATGGTGTATTTTCCTGTACTTACCTTGCACATTGAGCATTGGGCTCGGAGAAACGCAATTTCGTTCTGCTGTACACTACTTGTTGTATGGTTGGAATGACAATAAAGTACACACTTTGACTCTGACACTTTGATTTTGGACTTGTAGTGTTCACCTGGCTGGCTAAAGCCTAGTTATGAATATAATGATCTTGATGGTACAGATTATACAAAAGCAGGAGGAATCTTCAACACTCGGCTATCCAGCTGTTAACACTTTTGCATCCCATAATAAAGTGCACTCCGTTTCTAAGAAATACTGATATAATAATCAACCCCATGTAGAGATAACACACTGGGACAGAGTAATTCTCATATTAACTAAGTGTACTGCTGTTTAAAACTCTTCTTGTATGAATCGAGATGTGTGCTTATAGCAATTAATTTGAGCTCATTTAAAATATGTAACACAGGACTCAACTGAGTACAAAAGCTCATAATTAATTACAAATTGAATTTGTCAGCAGTGTATGTCTCATCTTACAGTAATTGCCAAAGCAGCTAGCATCTAAAATATTTTCAGAATAAAAAATTGTGCAGTTAAGCTAACATGAAAAACACAAACTTCTGCAGTGTTATGATAGTCTTATGTCCAGTAAAAGAAATGCAGCTGAAAAACTGAGCATTCTACAGCCTGCACTGTGTAAGAGCCTAGGAAGAACTAAAGAGAATAGAATAGAATAGAATGATCTTTATTGTCATACTCAGGTACAATGAAATTTTGCATGGCTTCTCCTGATGTAGTTGAAAAAGATAAAACAAATAAATAAAACAAATAAATAAAAGCAGTGCCAGAAAGATAGCAGACATCAGTAATAGCAGCAAAGCACAAATTATATTTACACATTCATATAGTTACAGGGGTTGTAAATAAATTGTGTCTGTGGTAGCAGTTCTGGGGGTGGAGGTGGGTTTGTGTGCATGTGTGTGTGTGTCATAGTCTTTGTTGTGGGTGTGTGTGTGTGTATCACAGTCCTTAATGTGTTTGTGTGTGTTTCACAGTTCTCATGTGTCTTTCACAGTTCTAGAGGCGTCACACCATGAAATCGAATGGAAACAGTCAAGTTAAAATTAACAGTCAGTGCTTATTATTATGGAAACACTCAAAAATAACTAACATGAGTCAAACTATGATTTTATGTTTTAATTTAATTACAGACATGGACTAGACTATTGCTTCCTAGTTAAAACAGCATCGGGAAATTGCATGGTGACATTCAAATGGTTGATGTGAGACTTGTCTTCAGTTTATTTAGTAAAGGATTGTATAAAAATACTGAACAGTTCTATGTACTATGTACTATGTACTTGATGACCTTAGTGAAGGACATTTCTTAATTAGAGAAAAATATGAAACATTTACATCTATTTACATGAAATGTTTTAAATCAAATGTTAAAAATAAACATCTATTTTATCCCTTCATTTGAAACTCTGCTACAAGAATCAATATTATCAGAATTATATAAGAGTTTAGATTCTTACAAGTGGAGAGAAATGTATACATAAGCACCCAGTGGATCGTACTTCCTTAAATAAATGAATCAACACACTTTTGGTTGATATTTTATACTATTAGTATGTCAATAATTGCGTAACCCTTGGGCAAGGTACTTATCCCACAATTGCCTCAGTAAAATATCCAGCTGTATAAATGGATAACATTGTAAGTCACTCTGGATAAGAGCGTCTGCTAAATGCCAAAAATGTAAATGTAAATGCGTAACAACTTTGTATTTGGCTTCCGTTTTCATACAAGACCAAAATGAGTCTGAATCCTGTGCTTGGCATCCAGTTAATTCAAGTGATGCTGTTTCTATGACTGCAGCCTGAACTTGCTAACTGATTCTACTGTGCCACTTGGTTTCTCTGTGCTTTCTTTAAACAGAGCTTCAGATTCTCTGTTACAAGATGCAGCACAGGACAGAGATGGGAAGCAGCTGGAGAAAAACCCATATTTTGATTAATACCGTACATAGTGAAATCTCATTAAACAAAATCAATAAAAGACAGTCCGCAAACACAGACAAGGAAGATCCCAAGGATCCTTTAGCTGGAAAACATATGGTATTCAGCATATGTGAGGTTTTTGTAAAAGAAGCAACATTTTGCAAAGCCTTAGTGCATTCTGGGTAAGACCTCCATCAGTCACCAGGCAGGGCTAAGTCGTGCATTCAGCCCATCACCTTGTCCTCCCTCATGATTTAGTCCTGGATTACAGCTAATCAGGGCCTGTGAAATACCTACTCATATATGTGGGACAGCCATTTTTTGAACAATTTTATTTATGCCTCAGAAAGTAGAAACAAAATAGTAAGTTAGCCCACAGTGGGTTTTCTACAGAATGAAAAAGCAAAACATTTACAGATGCTTCACACTCATGACCAATCCATCTACTTTCTGTACATCTGTACTCTGCCTCATTTGTAAGTCACTTTGGATAAAAGCATCTGCCAAATGAATAAATGTAAATGTAAATGCTTTCAAATGGATTGTTATGGACTGCATTAAGCACTAGTTTCCCACTGCATGCAAACAGTGCATAGATTTGGAAACTGCCTGCTATGTAAATGAGCATTTAATAAATCACATATTGTAAAATAAAACAAAAAAAATTTAGCTATTAACTGTTCTGACCCTTCAGATAGACCTCCCCAAAAACATACACAGATTATAATAAGGGAACATGCAGTAAGAAAGCGATGTTGTTGTTGTGCAATTCACAGGAAGAGGAATGAGCCTATGAGGAAGAGGGCGATGTGAGGTGGTCCATTGCAACTTTACAGTGAGTCACAGAGTGCACAAGCATGAACACATCACACTGTCAACGTTCAACTGCAAAAAAAGAGGAAGCGGTCCTTCCGAGGACAGGTTGCAGGCGTCAGAGGTGAGGCGCCGGCAGGGCGTCCCAGGTGAAGACGGGGCGCGGAGCGTAACCCAACACACGCGCTATCACGCCACCGCGGCTAGCGCAAACAAACGGTGAAAACCTTGCAAAAACAAGGACACAGTTGAGATGGAGTCATGTGGAGGGGGATGGGGGGTGGTTGTGGGGGCTCTGAGGGTACTCTGGACCATGGTGGTTTATGTCTGCTCTGGAAGGTAGGGGTTGGGGGGGGGGGGGGGGGGGCTGGTAGGGGGTCGGCTGACTCTGGCTGACCCTGTTAGGAACACCACGGCCTTTGATTACTGAACCCTGTCATTCAGATAGCAAAATGTTTAGCCAAGAGGTGCCAACAGGGCTCTAGCGTTACAGCCAACGGGAGTGTGGGGTAGTGTGCAGTGTGCTGTGCGGGGCTCACCTAACCCCCCCCCAAAAGGATGTACAATCATTATTGCTCCCCTGGCCACACTGGAGGAGCCTGTCAGATTGCAGCAGCTGCAATCCCCTTACAGTGAGATGTACCCTCATTTACAGGCTGCAGAGGGAGAGCTGGGAGGGTAGTGGCAGAGGGGGCTTCTTCAGGTACAGGCCTCTTGGCTGCTCCTTCACAGATCATATACTGCAGGGTAAGCCTGTAATATTTCAATACAAGAGGATCTTTTTTACTGGTTTCAAACAAAGTAACAAACAAATGACAGGAAAATAAGCTCTCGTGTCTGGTATCACTGCAATAACTGTGGGTCTGCATGAGCCCTTTAAAAATCTTCGCCCTCATCAATTCACGTGATTATTGCCTTTTTCAGAGAGTCACCAAGGCCAAAAACTGTTTAGAAAGATATTTAAAATAATTGATTTTTTTTTTGATGTTACCCAATATCTTCAGTGTCTCAGGGTGATTAGAGTAACAATTCTCATCTGTTTAAGCACTTTTAAAGCATTTCATTTTGTTGGGGATTCAACAGGCCCAGTATGACACCATGGACAATTTTTTTAAAAAATATATATTGTCCACTAGATGGCAACACTGAGTTTTGTGACTCACATTCTCTCACTATTCCCTCCAGTAAATAATGCAAGCCTTCAGACATGTAAATCTTTGATAGAAAATATAGGCTCAAATATAGGACACATGGGATCTAAACTTACACTGACTGGAAGTATATAATACAGATAAAAATCTAGACAGAAAATATTGATGAATTCATTTTTAAAATTATTAAATGAAAAGCAGCCCTCCCATGCTTCTTATGTTCATTTGTATACATTTGTGACACATTTAAAAAAAGAATGAATTTACATGTAGCTGTTTATCATCTGTTCCTCATTTTCTCACTTTGTGTCACACGCACACATGTGAGCATCAATTTACATTCAGCCAAACATATAATGTGTGTATGTGTATGTATGGGTGCATGTGTGTTTTCTCCCAAATTGCCTTTCAAAGTCACCAGCCTTTTAAATAAAGCAGACCCGTATCTGAGCATTTTTGAATCGTGTTTCGGTGGTGCGTCTGTCACGGGGGCTGAGGATAAACTCGCGTTGCCGCGACGTTGCGAGTGCCGTCATCGCCCCCGGCAGCCCTTTCCTACCCGGCCCCTGCAGACTCTCAGTCACCATTGTGATTGGTAGACTAAACAGCGCAAATATTCACCAGAGCCCAGGCCAGCACCGTCCAACCATTAAAAAACACGAGGACATTCAGAAAGGAAGCATACTTCTGAACCCCCCCCAAACGCTATCTGAACTGATGTGCCCCTGACATCCTCAGTTGACTAAATGTGCAGTTTTGTGGAAAAGTACACTGTCAAAGACACGATTAAAACTGAGGCTGGGAACTATGGCCTTAGTTATTACAGCATTGTGTGATCCATTGACCTATTTGGATGTGGTCTGTCACACGCTGTATGTACCTTATAACTTTATCAGATGCACTTCTGTACCCTTGGAAAAGCTTGTCTACAAGTGCCAATTGAAAAAATGCAACCATAAATGTTAATGGAAGTATATAGCTGTAATCTCTAAGAGTTTGTGTTCTGTAGCTATTGAGGAATGACGGGTAAAATTAACTTGCAAAACTGTATTCCAGTTTGCACATTATTAGTGGGCTCAAGGCTGAAAGGCTGGTGACAAAGTGAAGCCAGCACTTTCTGCAGCGATCCACATCCCATCCACTATCTATCTGCAATCTGGCTGATGAACTTCTACCGTCTTCCAAGTTGATAACAAGACTCTTGGGTCTTGGCACTAATCAAGGCAGGGGAAGATAGCAGACAAAGGTCGGTGGATGAAGAAATGGCTTTTTTCCCCCAGCTTTTTCAATTCCTCTTATCTGTATTGCACTCTGGGGGAGTCAGGGTCCCTAATAGCTTGTGTGGGGGAAGCGCCTACATACCAGTACTTTGCATGAAATGTCCATATAAATCATACAGAGCCATAGCTTCCATGTTCCTCCAGTCCTGGAATAAAAAGGGAAAAGCAACACAGTTGCAAACCACTTTAAACAAAACCCTCCGCTATCTTTTTTTTCCCTGCACTTTTTTTTGTGCGTCACACTTACTCCAATTGATCCTAATGGGCCATATTTGTCCTTTTTTTCTTTGCCCTTAATCATATTTACAGGGGCTTTATCCAGGGATCCAGTTCAAAGCCGAAATGTGGCCCCTCTGACCAATGAAATTGCAGCCTCAGCATGCTGGGAGAGGGGGCTAAAACAGTGCAGCCACTCACGAGAAAAATATTTATGATGTGTTTAAGGAACCCCAACAACAGTGTTGGTTTCCTCTGGAAATGAGAGAGCCAGGACGGTGGGCAGCAGAGCCAATCAGAGACTGCGGGCCCCGCTAATCTGCCCGGCGTGTTCGCCGCCAAGGAAAAATGGCCTCCTTGATTTGTGGATGCGTTCCACACTGGCGAGATACTTTGTTAAAATGTGAAAGAAAACAAATTAAAGTCGAATGTTCCACGTACGATGTGAGGTAAAAATAGAAGCTCTAAAAATATTTACTGAGAAATATCGCACCTCGGAGCAGGGCTTGACGTAATTGAGAAGGCAGTAGGGGGCTGATTTCGGTTTTGCGAGCAGCCGTGCGCAGTGATACAGCAATGACAGGGCTGTGTGTGGATCTGCAGGGTCTTTGCACTCACTCTAAGCGTGAGATAAGGAGAGCCGTCCCGTCAGCACGCCACTGTAGACACCACGCCTGTCACTCCTCACAGGTCTGCACCCAGCCCGGTACCTCGGCAGAGACATCACCCACAGGCATTCCACACACACACACACACACACATATGCACGCGCACACACACACACACACACACACACACACACACACACACACACACACACACACGCACATGCCCAGGAGTCTGTCACGGGGAGGTGACATACACATCCACATATGCACGCACACATAGGCAAACATCCCCATGCCTCATGCACACAAATGCATGTACACACACTTATATGCACATACTCGCACAACACACATTCACATGCACTCACACACCTACACATTGCCCTGTCACCCCCCCCAAATCACACACACACACACACACACACACACACACACACACAAGCAGCCATGTGCAAACTAAGGTCAGAAGCAGACACTAGCCCCTAAAGAGAATCATCATTATATAATTAAAACAATCTCTAATAATGCTTTGTCACTTCCTACAATAGCTCTTAATGTTCCCTGGTAGATCCCATTAGTAGACTGTCTAGCCTGAGACAGGGGTGGGGGAGAGAGGCTGTGTCCTGACTCCTTGGTCTCAGCAAGCTAATTCTTTTTAATTACACCTCTTAAAGCTCAAGGTGTTGCTTATTATCAAGGCTTAGCAGAGGAAGGTACAAGGGGGCCTGTAAGGAATCACAGCGGCAGCTGATTTTGGCCAAGAGATCCAAGCTCCAGAATCCACTTCATTGCTGTATGCATCCTGAGTCATCTCCTCCGTGGGAAAACTCAAACACTGTATAATTCTGACAGCTCATAACAGAATGCACATTTAACCTTAAACTCCATCTGGAGCAACCAAAGCGTTAGTCAGCCTGTGGAATTTATTAACACACTCCAGCCTGACCACAGTAAAGGATTGGAGTAGTTCGTAATTACTCGGATGATTACTTTGTGAGGAGAAACAATAACGACGACGGGTTAGACCAGGCGTCATATCGATTGATTTTAAAAAAGCACCGGTGCCCCAATACACATCATCTAAGCACTCCCAATCCCCATTGGCCATCCCAGTTCTTGTAAATGTCAAGAAGACTCGGCGGAGATGTCGTCCGCGGGAGGAAAATAGACACATAAACTGAGTGTTAAACTCTTAGGGGTCATGAAGGTTTAAAATGAAGAAAAAAAAAACTTTAACACCATTTTTCTTCCCAGGTTTTACCTTGGTGCACAAAAGTAAATATTTAAGTGAGTTGCGGTAAACATTTCTAAATCATTTTTGGTGCTCGGAATACACATACCGTACGGGAGCTTTGAGAACGGACCAGATTTAAAGCAGTCCTTTCGCCTTTTTCGTTGTGTATTTGAAGTGTGACAGAGGAACCGCGGGGCGATTTACTCTCACACACAGGAAAGTGTCTCAATCTTGAGAATTTTTTGTTTGAGGTGGCTGTTGCCAGCACTTGTCACGGCTTTTTCCATTCCTTATAACGGTTACTGATTGCACGAGGACCGAGGCGCACTTAAAAGTGTCTCGAAGAGCGCAGTGCTGTTCCTTCATCTTTCACGCAGATAACACAGTTCAGACTTTTTCATGCGAAAAAGTATAGAACACATTGATATGCTGCCAAAAATGCCTTTACTGGCCAAACCCGCGCTAATTAAAATTTTATATGCAATGTGAAATACAGAAATTAAAACTGAAAACCGTTCTCTTACACAACACAGACCCTATAGAAGGTACTCAGGTAGCGGTTCTACCTTTGAACAGCAGCAAAACAATTTTAAAATCCTTAAACTGTAAAAAAATAAAACTTCATATTACTTTCAGGAAGCAAATTTATACAGAAAATTTATTTTTTCACCTCAAGAACATGTTATTTTTTATGCTGGCTTTAACATAAATATAAATTTGTAAGTGCATATACTTATTTATCTGATAGTCCTTCAATCCAGTGACTTGGGAGGGGGGCGAGAGGGGGGAATAAAGTTCTTTTGGCCCCTTGCTATAGTGCAGCTATCTCTAGCACCCAGGATGCTGCTGGGCTTTGGTGGAGCCAGAGTTCTGCCCATCCATCATTCTTATCAGGCAGCCTGTCGGGATGGGAGTCCCTGGTTGTGGGGCCTGCTGCACTGGACGGGCTAGCTGGGAGTGGGGCTCTGGGACCGGCACAGACAGAGAGGAGCAATACAGTGATAAGCCGCGATACAAACAAAAACAACCGTCCCCGTCTCAGGACATCAAAGCCACCATTTAGATTTCGGCACAGAGGAGAAAGAAAAATGTATAATTGCTCCATAAATGACCTTCCAGCTGGGCCAGGAATTTGAAATCATTTTAGAGACAGAATGTTAACTTGGAAAAAAAAACCCAGAAAAAAACCACCTTCCTGCAGATAAAATACAACAAGAAAAATGCTTGATCGTTCTCAACAATATGTTTACCCTCAAGCATGTTTTTTTTCTCAGTTTTAAGAAGAGTGTTGTCAAAGGTGAGGAGGCTGTGAGGAGTCCCAAAATACTAGCAATATGTACTGATAACCATATGTATGGGCGGCAGTGTAGCATAGTGGTTAAGGAGCAGGACTCGTGACCGAAAGGTTACCGGTTCGATCCCCGCTGGCGACACTGCTGCTGTACCCTTGGGCACAGCATATATCCAGCTGTATAAATGGATAAAAGTCCAAACAGCGCAAATATGGATGTAAGTCGCTTTGGATAAAAGCGTCTGCTGAATGAATAAATGTAAATGTACAAGGACATTAGTTAAAGCTGTCCTGTAACACTGTCGTGCATAGAATTCAAAATACTGAGATGACGACATAATTGCAGAGAGTAAAACAGTGCGGCTTCAAGTGGCATATCAAGATTGTTAATGGTGGTAATGAGAGGACCACAGGTTGGGACAAATATAGCCAAAGTGTAATGGGATGCTGTGCCAAACTTTGCGCTTCCGAGTGTATTTAATTTGAAAGTGTATTGCGTACACACAACATACTGTCACAAAGTAGCTATCCCTGGCTTGAAAGAATCTGATTTCAATGGCTGTAAAGGCTGAGCCTAACTGTGTGCTGTGTGAGTGTCATCCGCAGCATCTGCCAAAAGAACAAAACAAAATAAGTAACGCCACAGGAGTGTGTATAGCCCTAATCCGAACAACACAAAGACAAAAAAGGACACAAGTCATCGGGAGAACACAGTGTGAATTCCAAATGTCTAATTCTTCTTATCTCTATTCCTTTTAGGACAATATGGTTGAAAAGCAATATTTAACTCAATCACTGCCTCTCTGAAAAGAGTGGTCATTCATCACAAAAAAAAAAACCATGCTCAGGCCAATCTAAATGACGAGAGATGACTAAGAGTGCTTAAGCCTGCAATGAAATAAAAGGCCCGTCTAATGGCTTCCAGAACTATTGAAGCTGGTTTATTATGAAAGCCACTGTGAGCTGGATAGACAGGAGAAAACACAATGTCATTACTGTACTGGTGAAGATTACATTTAAATAACATTAAAGTAAAGCTTCCCTCTTGTGCTTCCAATCTGCTCTGTGCCTCCCATAATTCCTTTTGGCACAAACCAGACGTGTCACTTTGAAGCCACGCAATAACATCAGAGCCACGCATGTCTAATGTGTTGGGGGACAGGAGCCCAAAATGTGAGTATCCTCTAAATTAGAGTAGAAAGTCAGAGTGTGCCTATGAGGAAATCAACAATGCTACACAGAATACTTTGTAACAGAACAGAATATAACAGAGTAAAATTTGTCTTCTGCCACTGACTCAACACACACAACAAACAATGGTCCATAACATTTACATTTATGTTTATATTTAGTCCCTTGACAAACTTTCTTATCCAGAGTGACTTCTATGACAGTCTATGGAGCAAATCTACAGCACTTACAAAACACATTTTTTTAAATTAAAAATCATTTTTTTAAAACTTCAAGTATTTAACAAGTATTGAATTGAATTTGGCAGAAAAAGGTTGAGGGTATTTAACTGATTAACAAGTTTCTTGGGAAATGAAACTAACTGCAGTGTAAAACTGATAATCTGATAATCTGATAAAACCATAATCAATAGAGGTTTTTTGGGAGACACAGAATGGATAATAGACTGGCTGTTGGTTACATACTGTCTACACATGAGCAAGGCCCACGATTTGCACTTACACAGCTGTATCAAAAACCTCTGCTAAATAAGATGCTTCATTTTTCTTAAACCTTTTTTCATACAGAGCATACACATAATGCATTAAATATATAAATTCTATGAGGACTACACAGTGTATAAATAATTGGTGTATGTATTAATGCTAAACACACTCTCTTCTAAGGATAATGGATTTGAACTTTTCTTTTTTTTAAGCTCTTGTAATAAACCAAAGTTCTCATTTAGCATTAATGATAGATACCCAAGGCTAAAACCATTCTCTGGTGAGTATGTATGTATCTCTATTATACTGTTCAGAAAATTTGGGGTTGGATTAAATATTGTCCACAGCAAACCAAACATAGTAATAACAGCATTAACACAGAATAAAAGCATCAGGGCTGTATAATTTGTATGCAATATGCTAAATAGGGCTATAGAAATGTAATTTTAACTATAGAGATGTCATTTTATGAATGCATGAACAATGGAGGAGTCACTAAAATTGAGACTAGTGTTGCCAGCAAACCTCAGGTGCTACTAGGGGTTACAGTGGGGTCTCTCAATGTTCTCCCGTGTTGTTTCGGCAGCCTCTAATCCCAGTTGCTTAATTTGTCACTGAATTGGAAAGCTGTATCTCAAATTTTGCCAAGAGTCTTATTCGTAAAACTCTACATGACATGTGGATAACCGTCGACATTAAGCAACATCCAACATCAATGGCATCAGGTATAAATCCAGGACAGAGCACCAAAAATGTGGAACAATGGCTAGTTAAAAAAGGTTTGCCAGATGTGGCAAGGTGCCTTTGAGTGGAGAGACATATTTATGGCTTTTTCTTTAATGAGGTAACATCCTTTTCACTCATATACTTTTAAGAACATTTTTCTACCACATGTGAAGAAACAGGAAACAGTAGTTTAGAAGGCAAGGGAGAAAGAAATAACCTGAATTGTCTACAGAACCTGGAGTGTCCACGTGAACAGCGCAAGCCGTCAATGACTGGGAATCGCAAAAGTTTTACATAGAATCCAGAATATCGTGATTGGTGATTATTGAATTCTTCGAGACCTGTGTCATTCTAATTTAGAGAATGACTTATCTATCAGCTGCCAAGTGGTTCCTTCCAAAAAGGCAATTAGCTTGCACAGTAGAATATCACATAAATGGAAAGGCCCTGAATTGTTTTGTTATAGCAGTGGGCTGACCCTTTATGAGCTGTTAACATGAATGAAACAAAGTATTAAAACAGAGTAGGTAACGGAGGATTTGTGGAGCAGCACTCAGGGGGCAGATGAACACAAGGGTAGATTGTACTATCGCCTGAGAGCCAGTCCGGCACTCTTTAACTCTTCTGCTGCTCTCGGACTCTCAGACTTTTTTAACAATGTTTGAACAGTGCTGAAGGACCCTCGTTAAGCAGAAAAGCCCTGTGACATGAATGGGTGTTGTTTCCTTTTTTTTCTGAAAAAAAAAAAAACTTTCACCACAGAAGTCAAGGCGATCGAGACCGGCGAAACTCGAAATTGAATTTCCGCAAAAGTGATGTAATCTGGTGCTCTGGGTCAGTCAGTGATGTTATTATCTCGATTTCGGGTTCATTAATTCAGCCTCGAGCTGCCCGATGACAGGGTTTCCACCTTGTCCCAGCTGTCTCGACTTGCCAGCTGATTTAGGAGGGCTCCCTGCCTTGGTATGTAAACCATTTGCTGCAGGAATGTATAAGCAAGCCATAAAAATAGGATTTGGGCAGAGACACACAAGACAGATCGTGCCATAAAACAATGCATCCATCCCCATCGCGGCGAGCGAACTGCGTTTCTCACCGACGGCGGTGAGCCCGTGGGCCCGCGGTTCACACAACAACAGACCATAGATTTTAAGGGGGCATGTTTAAAGCTGAGAACGGATTATTCGGCCCAGAACAGTTTAATCCTCTTCACAAATAAACTACATGTAAAGTATGGCCCTCGAGAGGCAATTACTTTCCGCGCTAGAGAAATCAGTGATTGGGCTTTCGAGCTGGGCCCTGCTCGCTAAACTCGACGCACTCAGCCATTGGCCAACGTGCTAATTATAACCGCGGCTGGGGCACAGGGCAACGTCCCTCGTGACGGCGTGGGCAGGAATACGCCAACTCACACGAGATGAGCTCAGAGGCCCTCGGTGTATTCTGTGTCCATGTCTGTCTCTAATATAAGGTCTGCAGCAGTAGGAAGCCATAATTGCCTCTGCGCACACAAATCCTCCCCTCACACATCACAATGTGGCCTGGTTTCAATGTGCTCTTTCACAGACTGTCTGTACCCTCACTGTGGACAACTTCACTGACATAAAATGTAATCCAGAAAGAAACCTTAAAAATTATTCTTAAGCAACTCTTCTGGCCTATATCTTGTTGTCCAATATAAATATTAATTAGTATGTCATTAGTATTTCAACTCAGGACAACATGTCATTGTTTAAAGGAAAAAAGTGGTCTATTTTCATTTTGCCTCGTTTAACTGATCACACTGCAGTGCAGCTCAGAATGTCTGAATTACAGTGAATCAGCTGATCTGGATCATCTTAATGTTTTCAACATAACTTGTGCTGCATGAATATTAGTAAATCAGATTTCCGAAATTACAAAATGACATCCTGTCCTGCCCTCAACATTGAGCCTGGTCTCCATTTTAGCTCAGTCACATGACAGTGTATGAAAATGGCTGAAATAGGTGTCAGATCTCTCCACAAATCAGAACAGATGATTTGAATTTTTAGGAGAAGACAGCACACCTTTGTTTAGTAAAAAGGATTTTTGTTTTACTTTTTGAAGGCATAGTGCTAGCATGTCTTATTTGCTGTCCTTGGAACTGTGTAACTCAAGTTGTACTAAAATATTAAAGAAAACAAACAAAAAAACCCAATACACATCTTTCATGGCAGCTGGCAATGAGCATCACTTTGGGTTTCTTCCTCACAGAAGCAGTAAAGGAGCACAGAAGTGAAAGACAATCAGTAGAAGCTCATGCTGAAATATGGAGAGCTAGTGACTAATGCTAGTGACTTAATTGTCCTGACTGTTGTCCATACTTTAACAAGTGTGCCATCAAATAAGGACCACCCACTGGCAACTGATTTGTTTCCGCGCATACATTGGTATCCTTTGTGCGCTTGAAATTTTTGCCCCCCAAAAATTAGTTGAAACCAACACGTAGTGCCTTTTTCATGAGCGAAAATATCTAACTCATTTTAAGCCACTATGTTATAGCTGAAATTCGTACACAAAGATAAAGGCACCACATGAGATGCAATGAAGTGAAAATGGAGTCAGCTGCACATATGTGGGCCATATTTCAGTTGACACAATTGTTATTCGTGCAAAATAATTAAAAACAGGCCCAGAATAGTTAAAGGTAAGCTTGCCTCCTCCATTGCACAAAACGACCCTTATTGCCCCGGCTTGTGTGCATGTCATTTAAAAGGAACTGTTCAATAAAATGCTACAGAAATTAGACAACAGTCTACAGACGTGGCTAAAGTTTGCAATAAAAGACTGCACTGAAAGGCCTGCATTTGCTGTGGTGATTTCTTACTTTATAAAGTTGCCAAGCATACTGAAAATCCAAGCAAATGTAGTCTGATTGGATTAAAGTGTATCCGTGTGTAAGGGGTATAAATTAAGCCTGTTATCGCTGTTGAAAAGGGGCACAGCTAAAGTAAGTAGAGTAGATTCCCTGGGGGGGTGGCGGCTATGTATATTCCTTTATAAATATATACCGTGCATTTTGTTCGCGTATGATAATGTACACGCTGTCTAATGCATCACAGAGGTCATGTGTCAGTGGAGCTGCCATAAAAAAAAAGGCTGAGAGAAAAAGCGAAGGAGAAGAAAGCTGAGAGGGGAAAGGGGGGTGGCGGTGGCGGAGGTGTCTGCTTTTTCTCAGGAGCGAGCCTCCGAAGTGAAGCCGACGTGGAAAAGCCAGGGAATGGGACGGCGGAGGGAGAGGGGCAGAAGCTGGCTCCCGGCTCGTCCGAGGCCCGGAGACAGAGTGCCGGCACCGCCGTGGTACTGCCAGGTCACGCCGATACTGGGTCACAGGGCCGGCACCGGCCTGGGATCCACATGGCCACGCAGCCCAGTGGTGCAGCCAGCGCTTAAAGCAGACAAAAGACTTATGCGCATTAACGTCTACGGCTAATTACACCATTTGCCTTCCAGAATTGTTTCATGAGCAGATTGTATTAATTGATATTCATTCATGTGGACAACAATGAAAAGTCTGCATTAAGAAAGCTTGATGCCTGTAAGATATTGTTATATGGATTAAATTATCGTTTCATGATCTTTACTTGCCTGACTTCCTTGACAAAAGGCATTGCAGGACAATTTGAGCGCACTGTGGTTTTGTAAGCATAAGTAGATTTGTTCTGCACATTTAAGACTTGAGCTGGTTTTGGGGAGAACTGTCACTGAAGAGGAAAAAGTGGAAAGTGGTATGTGATGGAAAGTTTTTTGATTTTGAGAATTTCTATACTCCTTGATGGCATTATTCATTCTGGAAGTCACTCACTTTGTAGCAGTGAAGAAAGAAAGGACTACAGTATTCTCTGTCCTCTGGGGAGAGAACAGATTGAGTCTCAGACAAGACTGCAATTTGCCACAGTTTTGACAGCAATGGCTTAATGAATATAAAATCAGTGTTTTTTGCCATACAGAGTTAATATATTTGGCTTGTTCCTTTGCATCTTGTTGTTTCACATCTGTTCTTTATAAAGTGGTCTTTTATTCAGATGCTTATGTATAGTCTTTGTTTAACAATCCACATCAATGTTAACTTCAGCAAGAAAATCATAGACATTTCAAATCATGCATTTGTCTCGAAATTCAATAGACCATATTCAATAAATATGCTCAAAACTGTATACAGAAATGGTGCTATTATTATAAATATTCATTCAAGCAATTGACTCAACTGAGACCTCATGCCTGGATTCCAAATGAAGTCACTATTGTGCATCCAGATAAAGGCATATCTGCATTTCTGTTTTGCACTTTTTCTAATAGATCCTTCAAAAGAGTGGACAGTAAAGCCCAGCTTCAAATGACTGACATGAAACTGGACCCACCTTGGCACTGAAACCAGCATGGGACTACATTACTGTGACAAACCCACTGGAATGCAACCCTAGTGTTTATTACAGGTATGGGTTTACCATAGCCAGGTGATTCTTTCCTAGCTAGGGGTAGGGTAGAGACAGCCAAAGGTTTCCAGTAATAAAAGACTTTACAGAGAAAGTGCTGCACACTGGCAACAATCACTTTTTATACAAACTAAAACTGCTAATATTGCAGTCAGAACTGATTATTCAAATGGTCTTCTTACAGAAAATGTGTCCCTGAAAGGTTTGGTAATGTTACTTTGCCTGCATTTACCTTTTTGTGTTTACAGTTGTTTTTTTGTACCTTTTTGTATTTAACTAGATAGTCTGAGATGTGATCCATTGTGTTAATGAGAAAAAGGAGTCCACTTCTCAGTTCAGACCTATGCCCAGATGCCCAAAATCTGTGGAGTCTTGACATGAACAGTCCAATGCCCTGTTTGCCCCCCTCTCATTGAATGACACACACTCAATCACACACAATCAGTTTGTATCGAATCATACCTCCAGCACCCAAGGAGCTCACTTCTACAACACGGCCATAAGTCCGCGTGACAACAATTTGTATGTCATCACAATTCTAAATGTCTTCCCAGAAACATTTTGATCCATTTTGACACTCAACAGTCTCCTCTGTCTGAGAGAGTCTTCAGAGTCATTAGTGCCAGTGCTGTTGGTGGTCCAGGAGAACGGACAGTAAAATGAAAAGGATTTGCACAGTGTCTGCCCTGGGATCGTCCCATATGGCTGTTGGCTCGCTGGGGCAGGCTTCTGTCCAGATCAGCACTCTGCGATATACACAGAATAAATCAATTCACAGGGCATGGGGGGGATCACATGGTCTCATTACTGCTGTAAACAAACAGAGGAATCTGCTCCAAAAGTGCCTCGCAAAGCCACCTTCACCACATTCCACCCCCCCCAGCTCTTATCTTTATTGGTGGAGACGAAAAAAAAGAGAGACTACGATGGCTATGGGAGCGATTTGCAAATTCTCACAACACAGAGGACGTGTGGAATTCTCAAGAAGAAGAAAAGATCAGGGTGTACTATGAAGGGGAAAGCTGAACAGTTGCGTGTAAATTTCACAAACTGCATTCAAGCCTCGCATGTGAGGGTTGATAAGCAAAAAAAAAATACTGAACGAAAGTCAAGGACCAGGAAAAGAGAGAAAATAAAACATTCTTCAAGAGTAGCCGGCATGCAGAGGATGTTAAGATTTGAATTGGGGAATATTTGTTTAAAATCTGAAACCCAGAGTAAGCAATTTTAAGTGGGGGGAAGCACAGCCATTGAAAAATCTACATGATGACACAAACAATTATGAGGAGAATTCATAACATGGCCAAGATGCCTTTTGGTGACCTATTTTGGATATTTTCATGGGCGCCTAAGCATTGAAAGGGAGAAAGAGAGAGGCGGGGTGGGGTTCCTTTTCTGCCAACATCTCTAAGTGCTGCCGTTAATGAAACATTGACTCATACAGAAGAAAAAAGCCGACCCCTATCCAAGTCAATGAAAGCGACGATGCTTCACGTTGCTGAGAAGTGTCAGCTATAAAGAGCTATGGGAAAATATGACCAGTATAGCATTTCATATCTGGATAGTGAATGTCTTAATCAACAATGTCAGGGGTTTCTTTGTGTATATGTGGGTGCATGGGACTTTGGTGCCTACGGGAAGCTAGATGGAAAGAAACGAGACCCAAATGAAAGATTTCAGATGGAGACATTGAAAATGTTTGGGGGTAGCAAAGTCGATGCTCATCAACCATACAACGTGACTACAATGCTCACTTTTTAAGCATGATCACAGTGCTTGCTCTGTTATCTGTACTATTCATTATGGACAAAGTCTTATTAACGCAAAAGAGACAATGGAGAAAAATATTTGGCTCAGAAAATGATGTCTTCCTTTGAAACACTAGAATGCAAAAGGAAATGTGCCAAAATAAAATGGGATTTTACCACAGTTTTTACCCAATTTTTTCTACCTGCATAATTTCTACTTTTCTAAGAAAACAAATAATAAATTTATGTACAAGGTAATAATAAAGCCCCAATCTATTTGGGTAAAAGAGTCAATACTTCCTTCTAAATTACATGAAAGTTTTTTAAATTGTTCCACTTCTGGGTGTAACCAAAGAGGAGCAAAAATAGTTTGCTGTGTTCATTTTGGACATGTGAAGTAAATGTTATTCTTTTGTGTTGAAATATTGCATTTTCACCGAAACAGATTGGGACGTTTATGACCACCCTGTGTGTCCGCGTGTGCGTGTGTGTGTATCGTCACAGTTCTGTAACAGACACATACCTGCACCCTGTACTAGAATGACCAGTAACCAATACAGTGCTGGGATCGCCAAATGTCTTATCTGATCGCTGCACATCCCTTTAGGACCTGGCAACCTCCGCCAGGGCATTTTAAAATGGATTTACTTTTAAATTTGTTCCGACATTATCTTCCAAAATTTGCATGGAATAAAAACAGTGTATTCAACTATGTACTGGCTGGCACTTACTGAGAGGACCGTAAAAATATGTAGCTAACTGCTTTAATATAAACAGCGGCTTTGCTACGAGGCTTTTTATGGAATATGTGTGTTTAACTGGAACCTGACACCTCTGATTTATTGCTATATTTAGATAAGAAATGCAGTAAATGGTTTCTAAATAGCGTCAAGGTCATGTAATGTAATGGGATAATGTTTTAGTCTGATAGAGATAAGATGATAGTGTATGGGCTACAGCGATGAGGAATGCTACTTGAATGAGGTATGGAGAATTAACAATACCCAGCGCGAGAGGTGATAACCCGTGCGTTCCTTTCAGCTGTCTCGAGATGGCTCCCACGTTATGATTAAAACAAGCCTCCTAATAGATGTGCTTATGGACCCTTCTAACACGAAACCAATGCAATTGAGGAAGTTACTGTAATTATCACATCTACTTTATATATTAGCTTTATATAGCTTACTATATATATTTTGACTCACACAGATGAATAATTAATTAGTGCGCCTGATAGGTTCACATAATGTATCCGTGGGTTTAAAAAGAGTCCCTTTGAAAGGAGTTATATTCTACGCTAAAGCTTCTATATTTAATTCTGAATGACAACTGACAACGTTGTTGAACTTATCAAATGACATCGAAGACTGCATTTATCACAATCATGTATGACTCCCACACTCTGTCATCTGTACCAAAATCATACCATTCTTATATGGGATTATATTTCAAAGGACAAAACCTATTCTATAGGAGTTATGTCGCGATCAACTTTGCCGCTTATTTTCACATCACTGTTGAGAGAGGGAATTTAAAAACCTACAATGCTGTCATTATTTTAGCAGCCGAGAAACTGACACTTATGTACTATATATTCCAGTTGAAGTCGTTTGGTTGTATTTAGGAGATCCACTTATTGCAAACATCTACAAGTCCAAATATTTTTCCTGAGAGATATCAAGGATTATCGAACGCTTATTGTCGAATACTTTCACCGTCAGAAAAAAAAGATTTTTTGCAGAAAAGCAATTAAACTGCTTATTGTAAGAATGATTATGCCTATAAAAGCCTGAGTAAGTTTGACAGGCATAGCCTATGTTGTCACGAACCTAATAAAACGAACATATGAAATATTAAAATGTTTTAAAGTTTTTAATTTTATTTAAAAACGAAGGCAAAATAGGTGATGATCACACTTGCTTTTCACATGGTTTGTAAAATATGTGCAATAGCCTGACATTATATTTCAGTTATGTATGGGTAAGTATACAGTATTAATTCATTATTCCGTATATGCATCTGTCTGTGCACGTGGGCATGCACGCTTGTCCAGTAGCGGAAACACAGCATTGCAAATTACTATAAATCATAACATTTAAAATGTCTTATAGTCTTTCGCTTCATTTGGAAATACACAATTCAGGTTGAGTACATACTACACAGCGGTCAACACCGTTTAAATGGAATTTTACTTCTTTGAACAGCTTTTAAAATAGTGAAATAAATGTTATATAATGTTCTATGTTATATAAATAAAGATATTGCCCGTGAAAGTATACAAAACAATTGGAAACAGTGAAAGTATACAAAACTGTTGGAATAGCTGATTCACCTACGTAGAAATGTTGGGCTAATTATTTTTCCCCATGCAAGCTCTGCATTATAGCTATTTTAATTGCTGAGCTTTGAAGTTAATTTATTAAGCAAGGATGCCCTGCACATGTCATCATAGGAGATGCAGTTGCTCACTTGTTCATAAAACGTTCGTGTGGTTAGACCCTCGCCCCTGTCAACTGATAAAGGTGACCCCCCTACCCACCCACCCACATCCCACACACGCACATTTCAAACACTGTGCCATTGCCCTCGCAACGGTAACTGCACACGCACAGTGTGAAACGGGGATCACATCAAAACCTCGCACGGAATGATCTCTTGACAAGTACCACCCCGCTTTCGAGTAGGAGTATGGCGCAACACATGTTGAACTGAATTACATAACATACTGAACACTGAGTTACGTTAATACCCCTGTAAGATATTGAATAATCCATTATAAATTCATCAAACAAATCCAAATGTGAATTACGGCAGCCGGTAGCTAATAATTCGTTTTTTACGTATAACAAACATTGAGTATTTACTACACAGTCGTTGTCGAATTAACAGTTTTTGTGAATATTATACTTTCTGTGAAACTCTCCAAAATATAAATTAATTGATGAATTAATATCGATCCAAATGAATGTACAATTCATTACTGACACTTTTTAAAACACGGGAGAATTAATTATATTCCAGCAAATATTCTTTACTTCAAAACAAACCTTAACAGTTACTATAAAACAGGGATTTAATTAATACGTGAAATGTTCCCATACATAAATCTTGCCACATATGAAAAAAACCCCATGTTGACTTTTAAATACGTGCCAGCACTTATCACATGCAACACGTCTAAAATATTAGCATGTGAGAAAATAATAGAACACATCTCTCCGTGAAACATTCAAATAGATATAAAACTCAGGTGCAATATGAACACGCAGTCAAAGGGAGAACAAAGTATTCAAATTTCTGTTGAAATGCTCATTATTTCCATTACTGAATGATATACAGCAATGTTTAAATCACTTGCCTTGAAGGCCATACCTCATCATTTCTACGTTACCAAATCTATGGTACCATGGCTCTGTCTGTCGTCCGTACCGTTACAAACGGAGGCCCCTCCAAATCTCCTCCTCCTTCCGTAGCCTCGAATCTTATTGGCTGGCAAGTTGTTGTGCTCCTTTCAGGACGATATAAACCTGGGCCTCAGCACCTTCAGCAAGGGTCAAATTTCCTGCACAAATGAGTCTAATCCCTGGGAGGAGGGCTTTTCTGCAGACGGCATAGACCTATCCGGAGTTATTATATTCATCATTGATCTCACTTTCATCATTGAACAGAATGACAGCGTCATTCTCTTCTATTAACTTCATCGATATATCGTTAAAGTAAATTTAAAGCATGCCTCTTATGGTTGCAACTATATCCATGAAGAGTCCGTGATTCTGTGGCGCATGTACATCCGATTAGGAAATTCTGCACAGATAGCGCGTCGTATGGAATCATTCTGAACTCTTGAAAAGTAGCGGCGGGCGACCATTTCCAAGACTTTGAAGTGAATCATTTTGGAGCTTTCCCGTGTTTTAAGATGAATCTCATTGGGAGCTACCAGCACCATCACCTGATGCACGAGACTTTTCCGTTTGTGCAAAGGTGTCACCCCGATACTCCCTACTTCCAGAGCTGGGTGGTAAATCACGGAGAGGTCCCTCCGGACTTTCAGATCCAGCCATCTTACTCCTCGGAGTTTGGCGCTCCGGGCACCGCTCATGACACCCAGCTTGATGCACTGTCTGGGCGAATGGGGAAAAGAAGAACGTCAGGACCCAAGAAAGAGAGAAAACGGACCGAGAGTATTAACACTGCTTTCGCTGAACTGAGAGAGTGCATACCAAACGTGCCTGCGGACACCAAACTATCTAAAATTAAAACATTAAGACTGGCGACGAGTTACATTGCTTATCTGATGGACGTGCTAGCAAAGGACACTGGTGAAACGGAGGGTTTCAAGGCTGAAATCAAGAAATTTGACAATAGAGATTTAAAAAGGAAACGAGAAGTGGTGAGTTCGTATTTTGCTGAGTGCCTGCAACGGAGTTTAAAAATACGAATAACGCACTCTAACTAAATATCACCAATGTGGGAATTGGGGAGGTTTTGAAAGAAATACTATATTGAGGAATAATCATTTTAGTTGCAAAATCTCCAGCATTCATAACCCAGCATTCGTCAGAGTAGTCAGTAGCTATAGTGTAGGCTACTTAGCGTGCCCTTATGCCATGGTAGCGCGGGTCATGAAGGTCGTATTAATCTGTACGAATACATCTATTCTGAACCCATTTTGTCAAGTTAGCAGGCCTTATTCACAAAACTGTTTTGTTGTAAAACAAAGGAATGAAGGCAAACAGACAATTCAAAACAAGAATAATGCAGCACGTCGAGGTATAACGGCACAAAGTTAGATGTAACGTGTATAGGGTGTACAGGTCTTATTTTTTTCGTCAAAAATAAAATTCCAGATTCTGTTCATATCCAGGTGAAGGCAGTAGGCTACTGAGCAGCGACTTAATTATCAAACTTTGTTATTTTCTAAATTAGTCATCTTAGTATTTCTTTCTAAGCATCACAACTTACGTCTCACACGAATTTAGGCCTCTTCGAATACAAAAGGCTACATATATTGCAACCAGAACTATGTTGCTCCACGTCTAAATACACACGTTTTAAAATTCTGATGGATTTGTGTACGCATTGTCATATACATCTCACGACACTCTGAACATCTGTATACATCTGCATTCTGTCACATTCTATTCATATTAACTAACATCATATTTCTTCAGAAGGAAACATTAATGTACCATGACCTGTAGGCTCCATTAGTCAGAAGGCCTATATTGCCCCTGTTCTAATCTATTTTATTTTTTTCACAGAACGACGGCCTTCAAGAATCAATAGGAACTGAGAAAAAGTTTAAAGGAAGGACGGGTTGGCCTCAGCAGGTCTGGGCTCTGGAACTAAACCAGTGAACGCCCTGCGCCCCGCGCCCCTCGGAACACCACCCGCAGCACACTGACCCGGTATTCAAGCGATCGCGCCTGGGAATACAACCACTTGTACACTTCCACGTGCAATGTTCAGAATTTGAATCTTGGGGAAAGTAAGAGGACTCGAGAAATAGCATTATTGCGAATAATTTAACCGTTTTCTTAATTGTTTTGTGTAATATTTGTACCCAACTGTGATATTTCCCACATATAATTTAAAACTAAAACATAAAATAATGGAAAACGCAGTGTTTTTTGTGTTATGACTTTTAGTGATCACACAGTGGTGATTTTAAGAGATGCTCTTGATCTTAATGTCATTGTCAACATAGCACTACTTTTCTACTGAGGTGGTCCTGACAGGCATATATTGTATGTGTCGTACTGTATCCTGTATGTATCAGTGTTTTAATCTACCTCAAATTCATGTCACCGTAATTTTGGCTAATGAAATAAATATACATTTCAAAGTATTCGTATTTCTAAACACAACATAGTCTACGGAATCTCTACTGTCACCACTTAAAGTACAGACTCAAGCTTCATTTAATTCTACAAGTCTGTTCAGGTCTACGAATTTTTTTAATTAATAAAACGAATAAAGGAAAAAATACATTCGTTAGTTTAAATCCACCTTAATTCATTTAATTTCATTAGGTCTAAAGGGTAAAATACCGACTTAAACAGAAACCTCATTCCCCAGCTGTATTAAGAAAATAGTTATAAAAACAAATTATGACGACGGTAATAGACCTACTTTATCAATTGATGGAAAGACAAAATTTGGATGGCGGGTATACTACTATACTCCAAGTGGTGCGAAATACCCTGTCCCCCTACAGGTCCGAGAATTAGCCCCTTTTGGGGTTTTCAGAAAATAACGTTAAAGGAGGATATGCATGCGAGCTTGACGTTACAGGACGTTTAAGAGCTACTGCTGTTTTTAGTAGAACAGTGATGCACAGAAGGGTTTCAAAAGATTAATAAATTATTAATGGCTATGATTTGTTATATCTTAACTAGAATCAAGATACACCCACACTGGGTGCGTTCTTAACATCTGAGTAGCCTAACACATAAGTCAGTTGCACGTTTCCTTTCTTTAAAATCCTTACGTTATGACGTTTAAAATCTTAACTTATTAAATACAATGCATGAACTTTGGTAGAATTCGCATTACTGTTATCTTGAATCTTACATTATTTATTACAATAATAATATGCATACACTAATTTGATTAGTTCCTACTGAATTGATTCTTGGAACTTTTTATATTTTAAACCTAAACAATTTTCAGTTTTTTTTTCTTCAAGCGATGATATTCATACTTGTCTCAGAGCATCTCGTGCATGAAAAAGTTCTCATATGGAGCAGATGGAGTTTGTCCATCGCATTTCCCATCAAAGAATTAGTAGGAGTATTTGCTTTTGATAAATTCCGTGTTTATTTACGTGTTTCTTATCTCTTGCGTGATGCTGACGAAACACAAAAAAGGGGTTAACACGCGAAGCCACGAGACTCAATGGAGCCATATAAAATTCCATTCCATTAAATTCATCTAGCTTGGGAGGTAAACCTGCTACGAAACAACAGCCGTGTTGATCGAGAGATGAAGACACAGTTATCTTGCTCTATAATACGCGTCCCTTTCCTTAAAATTTAATAAATTGATTTATATAGGGGTGTCACTTTGCCTTGATTTTCATGAGAAAGATTGACTCCATAGAATTAAACTTTTATTTTTTCGCAGAGGATATACTCGGAATTGTAAAAAATAAAATTAAACATCGAGCCAAATAGAACGTTATGAACAACTAAAATACTTGATCGAATACATATAGGCCTAGCTACCTCTTATCATTATGGAAACTATTCTTGTCGAAAACCCCACCTAAAAAGAAAAGAAACAAACATTTCCGTGTTTTATTAATTTGAAAAGAAACTGTGAAGAGGCTATGGAACTTCGCATAACATTGTCAAAATACAACAGGTATAAACACAGAGAGGTATACAAGAGCTCTGTCGCATTATATAACCTCGTTTAAATGAAGTTGGTAATCAAACTCGAATGGCCTTCTTATCATGCTTGTCGATGTACCGCATCTCTAGTTCCCAGCCAGGACAGATAGAGCTCTTTTGATTGACTGAGCTGCCCACGAGGTTAACACCTTCCATCAATCAATGTCAAATGGTTGCATCAATCGAAAGATGTAAGATGGTCGTATTAAGAGCTAGCGGGCTTTTGAAGATCCTAGGACGAAAACAGAGACAGCATAACCAGAACTCTCCAACGCGCCCAACTCTGAAGTTGAAAATGTCTCATTAGAACCACGATCGCTAAGTTGTAGGCGGCCCTGTCTGAAAGATAAGAAGCTCTTAACACCGAAACAGTTTGGTAAATACATTGATAAACCAACGACCCTCACAACTCACAATCGACGTTTTCGCAGATTCTGCATTCAGATTCCCCTCTTTATATATTTATTTTTAATCAAAATACGCATTTCCAAAACCAACCTGGTGACTATACTAACGATCCCCTCATATATAAAATCGTGGAAATTATAATAAAATTAAAGCTCTTTGGGTTAATGGTATCCTTTTCTGTCAGGCAAACGGACTACTGACAAAATGGTCAAGTATTAGGTCTTATCACGAATTTCAACATTGTCTTCACTAAAACGGTGGCAGGTTGCATGAGATGTCGTAGGTAGGTCTCTGCATCACAGTAACTGATTGGCACGTCATTGATGCGTTTTCAAAACCCCGAACCCCGCAACGCAAAGAAAACCAGTCCTAACACACTGAAGTATTCGAAAATATTGATTAATCTTAGCTCAACACTGTACGACAAGATGCGTGCAGATACCAAACATTCTACGTACTTTGCAGAGTAACTACACTTGACCAATTAAGATTAAATTTAAAGTCAACTGTATTGATTCTTTTAGACATTCGAGTTTGTAAACAAATACAGAGACACGGGATATTTTGAATACGTGTTTTGATTATGTGAATTAATCATATATTAATTGGCAACCGATATTTACAAGTGCCACTCCAATACATCCTGTCATACACCTTTTTGGACAAAACGAACAACGCATAGAAATATATTCTCCTTTTGTAAAAATCAAACACATCGCATGCATAGATAGATGTATATTTTGGTTCTATCCTGGTAGGCCACAGGTGTGCAGCCGGATTCCTCGAAGAATTACACTTGGGTACAGACAAACGGTCCATTATTGGTGGTTTAGAAACAATAATATCAAAGGTAGTCTCTGAACATTTTCTACATATAACATTTATTTCTAACTTGTGACTCTCAAGGGGTTCCAGGCGCGTTCATTCGTCACAGACATGGATTTCTGCCACCTTCCAAATGTAAACGCTGCTGTTAGAGGCGGTCAGGCAAAGACATCCGTTCGGAAATTTTACGCATTACTTCATATATTTTCAAATTTGGACGGCAGATCGTTTATTGGGATCCACTAATGGGCGACAGACACCCAAATTAATACAATGGTGCCCCCAAGTGGTAGTGCATTCATTCACAACCAGCTGTTACTATGCGTTTATGACTTGCAGAAAAATTTACAGAAATGCTGCGCAAAACGGCAGGAAACACTGTATTTGACACCACAAAGCACTCAGAAATGCCCCAGCATATCACTAAACACAATGCCACACCGATGGTATTTGTCGCAGCCATGTACCGTTAACCGCTTTCAAGACTTTATCTCCTATACCCATTTGTTTCTCAAATTATAGAATTTTCTCGACACGAAACTTACTTACGCGATGCTCGGTGTCATAGCTTACAAAATAGTTGCGATTTAATTGAGCTATTTGCAAAAAAGTAACTGCTTTGTTTTAATAACCAACAAGACACTGATGCCCTATTAAAATCACGCAATGCTTGGTCTGAATACAAGCCATTTATTAAATGCAGTAAATAGCTACAGTTAAGTGTTAAGTGTTATCTTGTACAGCAATTTAGTCAATGCACCACAGTTAGTGAGTTTGCGTTTTAAAGAAAGGTTTACTTACCACTCAAAAGAAGAAATCTACAAACATTTCTACCTCAGACATTTTTCAGCATTCACCAAATACAGCACAAGGTGAATAACAAAGACACCAATTTTACATGGATTTTAAATGAAAAGTAAAAATACAGAAAGGGTTAAAAACTAAGCATAAAGGCATACCATCACAATACAATCTTAACCCTGCCTCTGAGACCAATTATTCCAACAAACACACAAGTATCATTGTCAATTGCTATTGAATCCAAATTAATGACGTACAAAACAAACAAAAACATTTTAAAGATGACATCATGCTTTGTGGGCTACAAGCTTTGGACTGGTCAACTGAAAGAAAAAGCTTTGACAGGATGAGCTAAACACTGGTTTAACATGTAAAATTTTTGCTTTGTAACACCTGCTGCCCTCTGACAACACAGCTGTCAAAATGACTTTAAAAATGGACAGCAGCACCTTTTCTCTTAAATAAAGTTTAAGTGCCAGTACTTTTGTCAATTCCTAACATAGACACATTTTAATCATAAAAAAGCTCCATCGCCGCTGGTAAAACAATTCTTGGCAGATGTCATGCATTCAACTCTGAAACTGTCAAGGAAGCCTCTGCTTCAAGTACAAAAGCTTGAATACAGGCTAATACCTAACTTGACTACACAGCCTTTTAATTTAAAGGCACCTTGTGCTCCTTTTGGCAGTATTTACAATAAAAATGTCAAAACAGCTGCTACCTGAATGAGTGAAATTTATATATATTTTGCACTGTTTGATATGAATCATCAGTTTTCAAGGTATAAAGCACTAATGTAAATGTTTCACTTAATATTGCAACCATTTAGATTTTTTTTAAACTGTAAGAAATTAACATTACCTGAAAATCAACTGCACATGGTAATGATTTAATTAACAGCTGTAACAGGGTGACTACATAAGACATCATTAAAATTGACAAGTACAATGTTGCATCCCAGCAGACACAAATGAGAGCGAGATGAAGTTTTGGAGCACTTTTACATTATGTGAGAGGTACAGAAGAGCAAAATTCTTGTATGGAAACACCTTAATCTGATACATTTTTGAAACGATGTGACACTGAAAACACAGTAGAAGAAACATTCTAATTTCACACGAGACACGAAAAATGAAATGGCAAGGACAAACGTTGTGAAGCAGAAGACATAAAATAGCCAACACGGTTCAATAAGAGCAAGTCCATATAAGTATGAAGGAATGCAGCCTAAAATATATTGTGGGTTATGCCCCTGTTTACATCATTCAAATAATGAAAGAAAAAAGAAAAAAAGAAAGTATAAGCTGGAAAAAAGCTGAAAGAAAACTGGAGAAAAATACTGGTGGAAGCCTGTTGGGTCAGACAAATAGCAGGCTCCGCCTTTCAACGTCCTCAGTCTTTGAACAGATTGATTAACAAGGCAAAAACAGTGTTCTTCTTAGTGCAGGAGACAGATTCAAATAACCCTTCCTCTTAGTGCAGGAGTCCGATTCAAATAACCCTTCCTCTGAGTGCACAAGTCATCATTAAAGTAATTCTGAAAGCTGAAGGGCAGAAGCTCTTTTGATGACAGCATCATTTTTATCTTTATTAAAAATGGCCAGATGCACATTTTAATTCATATTTGTCACATTATAGTCTGGAACCAACTCAAAGGTCGATGTGTGTCGGTGTTGGGGGGGGAGGTGGCAAAGAAGAAAAAAAAACACTAAGGCAGTATTCCCACATTAATAACATTATTATTTTCCAGTCATATGTAGGCCCATATTTATCTTCAACGCAACACACATTGTTTTTAACTTTTGAGCAACAATGTTCCACAAGTGTTACTTTAGTTTTTTTACTCCATATCTGAAGTTCAACAACTGCTAAAATGGAAAAAACAATGTGTAAAAGAGAATTCAATGTTCCTTCAATGTATTACCTACAGATAAGCATAATGCATGTTCTGGATCTACTTAATCTGAGGCTTACCTGAACTTGCATTTTTGCCATACGCTGGCACATTCACAAGTTTTACCCTGCCGAATATCAGCAGTCTACACCTGGCAGAGCGAAATGTCTTAACACTCCCACCATTAAGAACCACTGTAAAATGTGCGACCTTATTCAAGCTGTTTACTGCCATCCGATTTCTGGTCAAGTCGGCTTTTGTTGTTCTTCACCATATAAATAAAGTAGGTCAGAGTTTCCTTTTCATTCACCGGAATATTCCTGAAGTGACGACTCACTGTCTAAAAAAACCAAAGACAAAATACAATACAGTATTATTTGTGGTTTCAAGGAAACGCTTTCTACATGTGCAGTGAAAGAACCAGCAAAATGGGAATTAATGAGAAAAAAGTAACAGGAGCGGAAACTCACTCAATTGGTGAACAACCTGCTTGTAAACTAGTTTCTTACTTATTATTCATTTTTGCAAGGGTAAACAAAATGTTCCTCTCACGACCCTACAATAATAACATGAAATTTCAAACCCAAAAACAGGAAAAATGGGGAGCGCTGTACAATCAAATAGTGCAAATAACAAACCTGAGGAAATTAACATTTACTATGCAGTCTAAATGGTGACATTCACATCTGACAGTTCTATTCAATGGGGCAGCAACAGCAGAGCAGTAATTGGATGGAACTGTTGACTTGCGCGTTATTAATGGTGTGCAAGTCTCATTACAGAGGGTCTGGACCTCTGGGCAGCCTGGGGAAACATTCAACTTACAGCGTGGGTTAATTTATTTTTACAAACCTCCTAATCACTCAAACAGGCTGGAAGCACAGAACTGAGAGAGCTGTTGTGAGGACAGGGTTAAAACCAGCTGCAGGATTGCAATGAGTTCACCTGCTGATTGCACAAATACTCTTAGCAATCAATGAATGACCAATTACTTTCCAATTTAATCGTCTCACTACATATATCACAGTTTGTATATTATATAATGGTTCATTAATCAGGTATAAATCTTGAAACACCACAAATTGGGCAGTATTAATGACTTGGTTTTTGTGAAAACTGAGGATCCATAACTCCCTGAATAGTGCAAAATGGCTTTATATTGTCAAAATGGCATTCTTGCAGTGGGTGCAATCTCTGTTTGTGGGATACGATTTTTGGTTTTAACTTATGTTTATGCAAAACTAATCTTACATAAAGAAAAAGCTGGTTTTAACTTGTTCCAGTTTTTGCAAAACTAATCTCCTTGAACCAGTTGCCATTTTGGGAAAATTTCTGGTCCTTACTTTGAAAAGCAGTTTTGTTTTCGCCCTGTTCATTTGACTTCAGTGCCATTTTTACCCCGTGTTCGCACATACCTTACAGGTATCGGGTTTCACTTTTGAACAGACGACCCAAGTCATGTGAGATTTGCATTTCGGTAGTGGAGTCACACGTAATTATAGTGTGAAAGTTAAGGCCAAAGGAATGTATCACAGTTTTAAAAACTTGCATGCAATGGAAGTCAGTGTTTGATATTTCGAAATGCCTGCTTACTGTCCCCGTGACAACAAAGACAGAATTGTTTGTCATTTGGGTATATTGATACTAAACAGCGTTCTCGGCAGAGTTAATTGAAATAAGCTTATTTTTACAAGAAACAAGTTTGCCCTCGAAAGAGCTGAGCCATTTTCCCTATTATGTTAGACTGGCTTTTAGCCAGTGACGTTTTACATCATAACAGCCAGTTTACCTTTACAGACTACAAAACAGATGTTCCGCAGAGTTGGCCGAACACATTTAATATTCAGTCTCCACTGGGGAAAGCAAACCTACAGTCCAGGCTGCTTCCAGATGAAAGGAAATGTTCCTTTCTTTGCTTTAAGATCCTGCGGATTCTCAAAATATAGCCCTTTAACTGAATGTGTTTTGACACTTGTGGTCTGGTCCTAACTGAATATAACCAACTCAGATGCACCTAGAGCTCTTTTCAGTTGGTTAGTTAGTATATTTTTTAATTGAGGGCCACATTCTGTGTACCCCACCGAAGACACTTCACTAACTTATTGGTAATATAACCAGATTTACTACATTGAATGTAATTAAGGCTCATTTCACACCACTTACTGTAGTGACTGCATCCAAAGGGTCAAATTATGGTTCTCACACTATGCTCTCGTGGGTAATCATTCCAACTATCACCGCCGCTCACAACATGAGAAAACAAATCACATGTGGGAGTTCAAAAACTATGCAGGTATTCACCTTTTTCCATTATTAATTATTACATTCACTTATGGCAGTGAGTGATTGTAAAACCTTACATATGATATTATGAAAAAAATTATGTATGGATGCATTATACAAAATAAACTTCTGCACCGTTTACTCCCGAATGGACCACAGAGAGGAGCTGCAATGCTAAACAATATAGCCTAACACTTTTAGCAAGTTGACTCAGCATTTTGAGCCTAAAAACTGCACACAATTCTGGAAATATCTGAATGCTTTGTAGAATACTTTAAATTCCAGTTTTTAAAAAAAATTTTCAATTTACTAGTCCCTTTCAAGAAAGTAAAACATCTTCCATCTCAATGGCACCTCCTGGCTAGATAAAATAAAAATGATGTGCTTAATGTCAAAGAGACAGATTTCAAAACATAGGGAGATAATTGATGGTAAAAACTGAAGTTTCAGTTTTCATATTTGCAGCTCTCTTTGAATGTTGAACTGCATAAAGGAAATGCTGCCATATTAGCCCTGTAATTGGTGACGTCCTCAATCATCAACACTCTGAGATTTACCTCTGCCAGCTGGGCCTTGTTCAGGCCTGGTCTTGTCTGCAGCTTGTAATGTCTCTTGTAGCGTCGCAGTGTGTTTACTTGAAGTTGAAATAGGTCAACCTGCAATTGAATTAAGAAACGTTAGCCATTTAATCCCCTGAAGTTATTTTGTGAGGCAGTAAACATGATTTGGAGCTTATTCAGAGACAAGACGAGACAAGTGTGTGCAGTCAAAAAGCAGTGGCTGATTTTACAGTTAGCAGATATCTACCACCATGATTGGCTGTCTGGAACTGCCAAATGCTCATTAAGCTTGCCTCATCATAGCAAGCTTCTGCAATCGCACAGGAGCACTGGAGCAAGACGAAAGCAGTCCTCTAGAACACTTGCATGCAGCCAATGGCTATTTTTCAAACTACAAGTCCATTACATAGAAGCACCAACTAAAGGACAAGTGTGGCACCACAGATGTTACCTAAGCGGCTCACAGACACCTGATGAGCTGCAGGTAAACGCTGCTAAAAGCTGACCCTTAACCTGGCTGAACAGAGCAGATTTGTTCCGCTCCTGGTCATTGTCGGCTAACAACAGGACGGGATAACAGCTGGGATTGAACCCAGGCCTTTTGACACGTGCTGCACTCGAGACGAATGCCTTGCCGACAGAGCCACTTAGGAGCCAAGGCACTACCATCCTAACTGCAAGCAAACACGCGATGTCTAATCTTCATATTTACATTCACATTTATTCATTTGGCAGATGCTCATATTTGTTCAAAAAATGCAGAATACCACGTTCTGTCATGTTCTCATCAATTTAACTTGAACAAAAACACTGGATCACAAAGCAGTGCCAGTTCTCCACTGGCATTTTTCCCATAGACAATGAACAAATTAGCTTTAGTATTACAGACACATCACACTGCCAAATGCTGCAACAACAGAAAAAAAGAGTGGACAAAAAGGCTTGACAATCTGGTTTTTAAGTATCTATTTTTTCGACAAACACTTGTGCGCAGCTGTATACTGAACTTATTGTTCATTCCCTTTCTTTTCCCCCCAGTGTTACCTCTGGAATTTCAACGTCATGATCTGGTGATTCCCCTCCATCGTCACTTGCCTTCCTCTTGCGCTTGTTGCGGACGCTTTGAATGAAGTTCTTGTGAAAGTCGCATATATACAAGTGTCTCACCTGTAAACAGACTTTCATTACAGTCCAGCCTTGGAGAGCATGAGATCAATGTCATGTGCTATATGATATACGCTACTTCACATCTATATCAGTCTGACAACATGTCTGCCAATCATTTGAGATTGTATCCATGTGTCCTGACTACTGGAGTAAGTAAAATATACCTTAATATAGGAAAATGGAGAAATTTTAAGTTTACTGCATTTTAAAAGAACCAGTACAAGGAAAACAGTGAGGGGAGGAAGAAAATACGTCTCAAATAAAAACTGCTTCAATACTTACCAGTTAACATTACCTGATAATACTCAATACACATTTTTTGGCTACCAACCTTATTCTCAGTGTACCTTAACAAAATGATCCAGTTTTAGCCTGTTTTAAAACCACTCATTTAATAAAGATATTGGCTGTTATTTTATCTGCAGAATACTAGACATTCAACAAAGCATGCAACTTTTTATCCATATATGCTAAGAATTCCACTGGGCATACAAATGCATAGCCAACTTAAACTATAGTTCATAACCTTGTTATTTGTACATAAGTTATTATTATTTGGTTATTCAGTTTCACTAGTGAATGATAATTTTCCTGGCCGGTATGTAACCTGTGTATGGCCTGAGATCCAAAGCAGGTAACTAAAACCTGCTCTGTGCTACTCTTAAAGGGTCCCTCACACTGTATTGCACCGTGCTCCATTGTTCATTGAACACCTGAATCGCTGAAATGTGGAAAACAGATTTAGATTTAGAATTGTCGCACATTCATCTTCCCGGACACTCTAATAACATCATACTCAAAGCGACAGTATGGAAAGATTACAAACTACATGTATAAGGAGAGGAATCCGGAGTGTTGTCTTTGGTGCGTTTATAAAAAGTGAAAGGCAGTTGTAATTTTTGCGCAGTCACGTCACTGTCCATGGGTTATACATTCTTAGCATGCTGTTCCCTCTCATTATTCTAACATTTCTAATCGACTGGATTTCAATCCCTGAGTCAAGATACTTGCCCACAAAATCTGAAAAATGAGACAAACGTTAACTCAACAGTGATAAAATGAGTCACTTCCGAGCTTCACATTTTTGAGGCACTCGACTCGGAAAACCAATACTGTACGTTTTTCGTTTGAAATAGCTGGTTAAATGGAATTCCTTGTGGGAGTCGGACTGGAGTGTGCACAATGCTTCGGCAGTTTTTTCTTTTCAGCAGTCACATTAGTATTCATGTGGTGGCATTCACTCTAGCGCACTGGACAACCAGGGCTTCCTTAGCAACAAGCAGCCATCTTTGGCCGGGGTAGACAGACGCATGGAGACGAGCGATTTTGCAAGTTAGCATCAAATGCAGTCGCTATTCATATACCGCGGTTTCCTTCGTGCAAGAAAATAGCCAAGACAGAGGTTTCATCACTAACACTAAGGCGAGCCAGACAGCTAATACAACAACGATACAAGAGCTAGACGTCGAACAGAACAACCATACTAAAACTGCGAAATGGCTAATCATGACTTAAATTTCTATTTGTAAACAAAATGACGGCGCTAGATAGTCGAACTAGCAAAACATAACAGCCTGGCTAACTACAATTTTATATATACGTAAGCGAACTAACTACCAGCCTAAACATTCACAGGAGTCTCCGACTTGACCTGGCACAAAACCAGCTAGTTAGTCCTCTATGGAAAATGGATGGTTACTTACACTCTTGTCAATGTCCAGTTTCAGTTTCTTCTGCGATATGCTTTTCTGAATCCGCTTGCTAAAGGAGGCGTTTCCAGCTGATCGGCCGCAGCGCTCTCCGTCTTCAATTAAACAGCAACTCTGGCCGTAAAACGGTGGTGCCGGAGGCCCGTCGTGGCTGTCCTCTTCCGTACTGAACCCGTTCATAATGGATTCTCGGATCTGCTCAGACAATTCCCTCACTATCGTTACCCTAACTTTAGGAGTTTTATGCAACGTCAGCTGGCTAACCCCACGTAGTTTGCCGGCTAGGTGTTCTAGCTTTTGCGAGGTAGCTAGCTATCTCACAACAGCGGAAACAATAATGTCGCAGGCAAAGCAAGTAACTGACGCTAATTTGTTAAAAATATAAGTTAGCCAGCCAGCTGGCTGAGTTGACCAATAAGCCCAATTTCACAGGCAACATGCACTTAAATCAACAGTACCTTACCTTTAGCTAAAAGCTAAAGTTAACCGTTTGACTTAAGGCCTCCAGCGACTTAGCAAGTTTAACACAGTAGCTATCGTTGTTTCCACTTAGGACTTTCTCATTAGCTATAATAGCTCACGTTAGTCTAACCGAATCCAGATCACAGTTGTCCCCCAGCTATCTATAACGTTACATCATGTACAGTACTCAAACGCCCTAACTTGTCTAAGCAGTTAACTTGCAAGCCATCTGTTGGGGTTGTACAGTTGACTAACTGACTAACTAGATGCTCTGTCTTTCTACTAGCAACCAGAAATGTTAAGTGAAAACTAGCGCAGGACCACTCTCAATAGTAAGCTAAGGCTAACCAAGTAACATGAGCTATAACACTGTTGCTGTGCTTATTCATCAGCTGGATGGCTAGCTAGTTACACAGTTGGCTAGTAGCCGGAGCCAATGTTACTTGATACCAACTCAAAACAGTAGTAGCTAGCCCAGACTAACTCGCTAACATAGCAAGTCCTGAAATTCGTTGAGTTGTCTAAGATCGATCGATACAGCCACCCGGATAGCAACTAACTACACGGTATATTTTTCTAACGGAACAAAAAACGACGAGGACAGATGCCTCGAGGAAAAAAAAAAGTTTGCAAAACACGATTCTTGGCGTTCCGATTCCCATACACTGACAACAATTGCTGCAGCTTTGCACTTCTCTAAACGCTACACACAACGAAACATGTCTAATCCCTTTAGCGGAAGCCTGGTTCCTAAACCGCGGTTGGTCCATTTTGCACGTAGGCGGGTTTAAGAAGCGTCCCTGCACTCCGTTCGCTTGGTTCAGTTTACTTCCTGAATCTCAAGTGACGTTTAACTTGCTTGAAAAAACCACAGTGGTCTGTTAATGTTCTGACACACGTGGAAATCTGACAATAAAAGGACGAATCGTTATTCTTACACCTCAGAGTGGACCTGTGTGTTGTATCATTCACAAAATGACACAGCTCATTTAAGTACCAGAAATACGGAGACGTGCAAAGCAGCATGATCTAATTGGAAGATGAGTAGCAGGTAGCTATGTCCGATGCTGTTGGTCAGCGAGCGGAGTTTTAGCTAATAAAAAGTGAATGACAATGTTAACGTTTCCCTGAATGTTACTGCGACGTTCGTCTAGAAACTGGTAACTTTAAAGCAAAGCAAGATGAAAAATGGCAACAGCAAGCTGCCGAAAAATCACGATAGATTTCCCGGCGATACCAGTGTACTTCAGTGCAAGAGCATAATACATACTGTAGCCGAGCTACTATTGATTGGTCATGCTTCCAGTCTGTTCCGAACTGGTGTGGGGACCATGTGATTTTTGACGATAAGCTGTTTAGCGTAGACCACGCGAAATGTTCAGACACTTTTTAAGAATTTATTTGAGTTCTCTGTGGCTCTGGCGTGATATAAAACACTGATCCCCAACCCGCCCCCAAAATAACTTCAGCTTCAATGTCTGACGAGAGTACTGAATGGATCTTACTGATGGATCACGGACGGAGCTGGGCGATACTGCGTACGTTGTGTTGGGTGGACAATCAAACATTTATAAACGCTTACAGAAATAAATGTTAATGATTTTGGGTCTTAGACGTGCGGCTGTCTTTTGAAGACCACTGAAAACAGAAACACGTGCTTAATGAGTTTCCAAACTGCAGATCTGATCTGAAGAACAATTTTACATCATCTAAAGCTTAAACAAAACAACCCCACCAGTGTTTTCACAGCTCACAAACGCAGGGTGTGACTTTGTGGTTTAAAAGGAGTGAGCTTACCTTTATGGACTATGTGTGGCTATAAGAAACAAACTTAAGATTCTTAGAAACAGAGAGGACGAACACGTCAGGAAGTGGTTTTGACCTCCCCCTCACCCTAGAGTAAAAGCGTTTCCATCAATCGAGACATGCAGGACTCTTGACATGCAGGATACACGTGAAACATTGTGAATGCATGGACCAACCATAAAGCCGGAGCGCAGACCAGCTTGAATAATAATTGGTGATAGCTCTGTAAGAGCTCAACCTCAGATGAAACCTAATCGATAAAGTATTGCACCAAGAGAATTTTGCTGGAGCTAAACATCGAACTTTGCAAACACGGAAAAGATAACATAACCCATAACATAACTTTTACATTCTTCAGGGGAGTAGACATAAGCTTAACAGACATAAAACATCTAAAGAGAGAAAGAAAAAAAAACATTATTTTTTAAGCAGTTTAATTTCCTACCAGCAATTTAGTCAGCAGTATTGCCAATATGTGGAATGAGTACTGTAAAATTAAGTGTGTACTGGAGGTCACACCCCCACTTGAAATAACAAATTCAGGAAAACCCCATAGAACTATAGAGATATTTCAAGTTACTATCAAAGCAGTATAATACTCTGGCTACACTCTGTGCTTCCCTAGTTTGCTGCTGGTAGTATAAAATGGGCCAAAAGTCAGAAGACAGGCGTGTGCAGGAAAGGTCTACACAAACTGTATTGCCTCTGGTATAAATATATTATAAGTCTCCAGAAAATGACTTGCATGGTAAAGGTATCATTGAAAGGCATGGAGTGTGGATTCAAAAGTAATGACAGGAAGGTGAAAGTGCTGGTCTCTCTCACGCTGCGTCTGTGTTCGCTTCTGAAAAGCATGTGACATGGATTGTGCCTCAGTGTCGAATTTGGCTGATTTGGCCTTTTTCATTTTGAAGTAGCACGTCATGGTGACATTCACCACAAGGAGACTCCCAATGGCCAACAACTTTAGCACCAGGCATGTCGACATACCATGCCCTACAATGAGACGAGAGAATGTAGTTCTGTCACTTGTTTGATGCAATGCTATTATTCAGATAAAATGATTACATTGCAGTGATGAAATAACTTGCTACATTAAAAACAACAACAAAACCAAATTACTGACTATCAACGTAAGGGTTGCAAAAAGGTCATTGTAGTAAAAATATATGGGAAACAGTATATGAACTAGACTGCTTTTTAATTTATAAATATCCTTGACTACGTATATCATACATACTCTAGAGTCTGCAGTTTGGCTTCAGAATTTAAATGAAAATATTCCTGCCATTTTGTTCACCAGAGATAACTATTTGTTAAACACTTACCGGTGTCTCTGCACTCAGTCACCATGATGGTGATACTGGTATTTGTCTCTCCATACTGATTCCGTGCCACACACCAGTAAATCCCCTCATGTTCCTCCTGCAATGCATGGATATCAAGATTCCCTCTGTTGTGTTCCACTTCATTGTGTCCCCCCAGCCACTGTGTCACAGCACTGGGGTTCCCATCAGCAGCACAGCTAAGGATCAGGGAGTCTCCAACTGCTAGACATATCGAACCAGGAGTGAGAGCAACCGAAGTTGAGGTCACAGTCACAGAGCTGGGTGCATCTGGAGAGGGAGGAAGGTGTTGGGGAGGGGCACACATTTGTGACATGAGTACGATGCACACACATGTGCATTAAACAGACACATACTTGCAATAAACACACACACACACACACACACACACACACACACACACACACACACACACACACACACACACAGTGCGTAAGTCATTTTGCATTTTTATACTCATGTACACAAGAAAACGAATAATTTGTCAGCATATTTTACCCTTTTAGTCTTGTTCCCCTGTCTCAGCAGAGGTGTTCTTGCAACACCTCCTTCAAGTTGTGATTTCAAGATTGTCTATTGTACTGCTGACAGATAAATGATGACACCTACGTCTTCTACTTGCTCTGTTTCAATGCTAATATTTGTTCTATTCCTAAAAGATTTTATATTAAAATATTACCAACGCTTCTCTGTTTTTTGGGTCTCCAAGTAATGACTTTGTGAGCAATAGACAATTTTCACTTGTTGATCATTGTACTTGTTGATCATACATTGAAAATAGAGTGGTGCAAGCTATTTTGCTCAGTGTTCCCTTTTTTGGAGTATTAAAACTGTATAGCAATCATATCCATGGAAGACAATATTCACAGTTCATATCCATTGAAGACAATATTATGCAAAGGTCTAACTCCTAGTATGTAAGATCTTTGCATAAAAGCTTAAGTTATACAGTTATGTATAATATATATAGATATATACATACATATGACCAGTTCACAGTAAACATGTAGCAACATTTGACTTCACAGTAAACTGACCAGAGGCTGGAAAGTATTTCGGACTGCACCCTTAGCTAGTGTGTCAGCCTCAGGGCAGGGAGATCATGACCACTCACAGCTGACGTTAAGCATGATGCTGGCTGTCTTCCGCTGGGACCAGGCAGGGTGAGAAACCTGGCAGAGACATACTGCAGCATCGTCTGCTTCTGTGGGTGTGAAGCTGTACTGACTGTGTACAGAGAAATAGTCATTATCGGCCCACTGGAAAACATTGGCGGTGGTGCCTGGCCGAGCGGGGAGATCCCTGTGGAACCAGAACACTGAGAGGTCCTGAGGGTAGAAATCAGAGACCATGCAGAGCAGGGTGGCCTCTTGTCCGGAAACCAGGGGGGACAGTGACCGGATTTCTATAGCAGAAGGCTCGGCTGGAACACAGGAGATAATTTGACAGAATCATTTAAATAATCCTGGGCAATACTGTATCATTCCTTTCTGTACATGCACACACAAATCTATGTGATATTTTGAAGAAGATTTTCCTAATTTCCTGTGTCCTTACATACTCATAATGGTTTATCAGATGTTACGTTAAATATGGAAATGGAGATTTGCTAAAGTGCATTTTAACTTTCATCTGTTTTGACAAATGACACTGTCCCTTACCATAAAGTGAGACGTTTGTCCCAGTGCCTTCCACTTTTATTGCATCCGAGGGCAGTGAAATTAACACTTCACAGTAGTACATATTCTGATCCGTAGATCTGAAGTTGTTTAAGGTGAGAGAGTATTTACACGTGAAAAGCCTCTCTTGTGAGACATGTCTGCTACAATTTATACTCTCTTCACTCCCCTCAATGTATTTTCTGAGCCTGTGCTCTGGTTTGTAGAATTTCCCATACATCCAGTGTCCTCCATCTCTGGTGTGGTTGAATGTGCAGTATAAAGTGACTGGGCGTCCCACCTCAACTTTGACATGAGCCGGCTGGAAAGCCTTCAGTATGCGGATGTCAGAATCTAGAATGATCAATTTAATCACGTTGAAAAACGGTATTAGAATCTGATCAACACTGACAACGAGCAGGGATTCCCAAGAAATGTAACGCAGCTCACAAAACATCGTTCAAAGCCTAACAGCAGCTAATTTAGACATTGCGATCTCAGTTTGCCTAATGGTCAGCACTGTGGTTGCAGTGGAGGAATAGATCCTTTTTCTTGAATGTAAGACCTCAATGTATCTGGTCAGCATGACAAACAGCGGCGGCAGCACACTCAAACGCAACTCTCACAAAAGCAAGACAGGTATTGATCAAGGCAATTTACTACTCTGTAGTTCGAGTAACTGCTGTGACAGCATGTAGTAGTGGGTGCTGATAGCTACCTGGAACACTGTGCTCTCCCACTGACTGGGCAGCCACCTAACTACATCTGTAGGCATAAATAGGTCTCAGGACCAAGGGCAAGCAAAAAAGTCTGAAACTGACTGACATGGTCTGAAACTAACTCTGTTTAGAAAGCGATGAACATGAGATGAAAGACGATGAACATGAGATGAAAGACGATGAACATGAGATGAAAAAGCGTATCAGTAAAGTGCCCTTTGAATGAATTCTTAATGAATTCTGCCTTCCCCTAACCAAATCAAATTAGCAAAAGAACCTTACAAATTTTAGTCAATCGGCATGTATGTCTAAGCAAAAGGTTGGGATACAAGCTCAAAGTACATATGATGTTTTAAATGTCTATTCACTTTGAATGGAAAAAAAACAGAGGAAAGAAGATATTTAGACATCTGCAAGCAGTGTATGTATGTCTGATTAGTTTTTATTGACAAAAAACGTTCACAGTGAAAAACAGATTCGGTAAATACTGTGTCAGTTGTAAACCACATGCTACATATTTCTAGTCCGAAACAACTGCGCTGATTTTTGATCTTGGAAACTGAAAATAAATTTTGTAGCATCTACAGTCAATTTCCGCCCTTTTTCAGATTGTCTTTTGAAACAGATTTTACATTAGTTAGTACCAATTTGCTCCTCTGACTAAATAATATTTACATTAACAGCAAGATTAGTGTTAGTCTGTAATACCTGTAAGGATTTCAACGGTATAACATTTGCTACATCTCATTAAACAGCTTTGGAAACCCTTTCTGAATGATGCATCTCTTACCTTCGGCAAGAATTTGAAATGGAATCTTCAACACAAAAACAAAAAAGAGAGTTTTCCCCAACATGTTTAAAACAGGTTTGTTGTAAAGTAGGTTGTTGAAGTGCATCAAGTCTTTCACTTTAATGTTCTGGGTGAGAGGAGGACCTTAAATCTCCTCTGTCCTGTGGACCCCTCAGGAAGTTGTATCTCACGCCTTTGTTTTAACACCTCTGGTCTTCGCCACAAGAGATCAAACAATTATAAAATACTTTACCTTAAACAAACAAAAAAAAAAAAAAAAAATTATATATATACACTCACTGGCCACTTTATTAGGTACACCTTGCTAGTACCGGGTTGGACCCCCTTTTGCCTTCAGAACTGCCTTAATCCTTCGTGGCATAGATTCAACAAGGTACTGGAAACATTCCTCAGAGAGTTTGGTCCATATTGACATGATAGCATCACGCAGTTGCTGCAGATTTGTCGGCTGCACATCCATGATGCGAATCTCCCGTTCCACCACATCCCAAAGGTGCTCTATTGGATTGAGATCTGGTGACTGTGGAGGCCATTTGAGTACAGTGAACTCATTGTCATGTTCAAGAAGCCAGTCTGAGATGATTCGAGCTTTATGACATGGCGCGTTATCCTGCTGGAAGTAGCCATCAGAAGATGGGTACACTGTGGTCATAAAGGGATGGACATGGTCAGCAACAATACTCAGGTAGGCTGTGGCGTTGCAACGATGCTCAATTGGTACTAAGGGGCCCAAAGAGTGCCAAGAAAATATCCTCCACACCATTACACCACCACCACCAGCCTGAACCGTTGATACAAGGCAGGATGGATCCATGCTTTCATGTTGTTGACGCCAAATTCTGACCCTACCATCCGAATGTCGCAGCAGAAATCGAGACTCATCAGACCAGGCAGCGTTTTTCCAATCTTCTATTGTCCAATTTCGGTGAGCCTGTGCGAATTGTAGCCTCAGTTTCCTGTTCTTAGCTGACAGGAGTGGCACCCGGTGTGGTCTTCTGCTGCTGTAGCCCATCTGCCTCAAGGTTCGACGTGTTGTGCGTTCAGAGATGCTCTTCTGCATAGCTTGGTTGTAACGAGTGGTTATTTGAGTTACTGTTGCCTTTCTATCAGCTCGAACCAGTCTGGCCATTCTCCTCTGACCTCTGGCATCAACAAGGCATTTTCGCCCACAGAACTGCCGCTCACTGGATATTTTCTCTTTTTCGGACCATTCTCTGTAAACCCTAGAGATGGTTGTGCGTGAAAATCCCAGTAGATCAGCAGTTTCTGAAATACTCAGACCAGCCCGTCTGGCACCAACAACCATGCCACGTTCAAAGTCACTTAAATCACCTTTCTTCCCCATTCTGATGCTCGGTTTGAACTGCAGCAGATCGTCTTGACCATGTCTACATGCCTAAATGCATTGAGTTGCTGCCATGTGATTGGCTGATTAGGAATTTGCGTTAACGAGCAGTTGGACAGGTGTGCCTAATAAAGTGGCCGGTGTGTGTGTGTATATATATATATATATATATATATATATATATACACGAAATCAAATGTGGACATGGCAAAGAGTCACGTTTTGCAACAATTATGAATACTTCGTGGTCAAGGTAATCGTAATCATTGTACATTGTATGTTTTTTAGTGGGTCACTTCCTGTGGGTTTAGACAGTAATGCCATTGCGTATGCTTTGTTCTGTACCAATCTAACCAAAGCTGTAGCTTTTCGACTTTGAATTTGGTAGGTGAACTCCCACTAATAACTCAGTGCATCCTGAATTAATATTTCATACTCATTGATCACTCATGAGGTGACCAGCCCATGATAAGGCTAAAGTGGAAAAACTGACCATTATTCATAAAAAGAAGAAATCTCCCTAGGCCCACTTTTAATGCTCAAATGATGAATAGCACCTCTTGGAATTGAAAGCAATTCAGTTTGTAGTAAAAATAAGAAGTACTTTATGTAATCATTGTACTCATTTTTGGGATGAAAGTAGAGGAATGTGAACAATCTCTGCATGACTCTTGTTGGTCACCATCCCCCAAGGATAAAAGTCCCTGCTGTCCAGAGAGAATCTGTCAAACACAAAATGTAGACAGTTGCTCTCAGTCTCTGCATAAAAAGTCTACACAGTAATGGGCCAGCCAGAGACTCACACTTCTATCACATCCAATCCAGGTCCATGTAAGTGTCATGGGGATTTTATGCTTCATAGTCTGAAGCAAATACACAACTGAGATGTGCTCAGTCCCGCAAAGTCCTGTTTATTTTCATTTGGGCTGCAAGTCAAGAAAACAATGTAGGAGTAGAACCAAGACAAAAATGGCAAGGTAAGAACGCTTCAAAATACATAATTACTGATATTTTACTGATTTTTTTGGGTGTGGTACCCCCATGTTCATGTCTATTTCTTGTCAAAATATACAGGAGGCATTTGATTGGAATGCTTCTTACAATCTAAAGGTTTAGCTTTTTACAAGTATACTCTCTCCCCTCCATAGTTTTAATGAAAAAGGAAAAGGGTGTGGTTTGCAAAACCCAATCTTATATAATATAGCGCTTTCACACAAGACTCAAAAATCTGTCTTCTGTGAGTAACAGGAAGTCTGTCCTCTATGTGCATGAACAAAGGAAGTGGTCTCAGTATGTGCTAACTTTTTAAGGACCACCAACTTATAGCAATATTTCACAGTCTGTTTTCAACAGGCCAGGAAGCTGAAAAACGAAACACATGTTGTAGTGACAAGCAATGGAACACATCACCCCAAAACAACAGCTTCTTCCATTCTGATCAAAAGGGTGGTGTAATTTCTCAGTAAACAAGACTTAAACCCCTTCCCCTCCATTTTACATCATGCTGTAAATATGTCTACAAGGGAAAGTGCAGCTGTTGTCTTATTCAAATGATTCATGGCATTAAAATACCCATCCTACCTGTGTGGCATTGTTTTCATCTGCCATGGGAAGTTTTGCTACCATTACAAAATATATCACAAATGAATATAATTGATATTTTCAGCTGAGGCCCAGATCAGTTCATCACAAAATGGTTTCTGGACAGTGCAATATTTTACATTTTACCAATATGTGATAAACAGAGTAGGTTCAGTAAAATAGGAAATTCATCAAACAGGCACCTTCGGATTGCATCCAATCCCTCCTATGGTGAAATATTTTTATATTCAGCTGCCTTAGAGAGTGAACGTCACAGCCAGAAAGACTGCAATTGCCAATTCTAATCACAAGATGGCACTAGAGTCTGTCTGGTAATGGAGTTGCCATCTCCCACATGGAAATACCTTCAGTGAGACCATTATTTATCTAAGAAGATCAATCTGGAGAAAAAGAAAATAGTGAGAAACTAATAGAATAACCAAATGCACTTTGCTGGTAGGGATTTCTATCTGTTATTTGGGGCTTGATCAAAACACAATAGGACAAACAACATTATTTCAATTGCAAGACGTGCAATCCTTTCATATTTTATTAAACAAAACCAAGAAAAGCATTCTTTTAAAAAATACATCCATGTAATCTTATTCTCTTTGGAGCTCCCATGTGAGTCCTATGTGGGGCACGCTTGTCAGACAGCCTGTGTTTGTAGATTAAACGTTTCAGCAACGTTTCAGCCTAATGCTTGCTTTCATTCAGCGTTGTTCACAGAGGGATAGCTTTTAAAAATGCATGAACACAGTACAGCTGGAGGAAAGAGAACTCCCAGGATTCTATATCCACCACTGATGACACCATTGCTGACAATCAAATCTCATCTACTTCAGGTCAACATCCAGGTCTCCAGCGATTGTTAAAAAAAGCATGGGCTTTTATCAGACAGCTTATTTAACTTGGAACAGATACGTACTCCATTAATAAGTACTGAATGACACACAGACAATCAATCTAAAAGTCATTAAGGTAAATTAGAGAGCCAGACATGTCTTGAAGCAAGTTGTCAAAATATTTCATGAGCATTAATGTAGCTGGGGAGTGATGGTGTCCCAGATAGTTATGTTCCAGATCTCAGCCCAGATGGGCTTTGGTTTAATTAACATAAAATATAATAAGTAATATAAATAATGGACAGTGTAACACTTTAATATCTACCAGCTAACAAATCAGACAAAGTCATTCAAATATAAAAACCATTTTATTTTACATCTCAGCAAAAATATTATACAATTCCAGTTTAGTTGTAGAGTTTGTTAAATATCTAAATACATTTTTTTACAGTCATGTCAGTAGAAAAAAATATCAGATTTTTTTTATGACATACAAAATGTACACTTGGATTCCCTAAACATCAAACTGCACACATGTGTATACACGGCATAGTGCGATTTATCAATAACGGTCATAAAAATGAAAAACTGGTATCAAAAAAGGAAAGCTGATCTTCACATTTTGGCTAATTATTTCATATCCATCACTTTATCAAAGAATTAGCACTGTAAAAATATGTAGTGTATAACCACATCTATATAAATGTTCTCTCCTCTCTTCCAAATCATACCTAAAACAACATTTTTCACACCTTTCATATGTGCAGTGGACAAGATCAATACAGTGAAGCAATACAGGTTCTTTGCACTACCTTTTAAGGGTACTCAGTAAACTCTCTTTAAGGAGTTAAAATGCAATTTGCTAAATTCATAGCTACCACCTAACAAAACAATATCCACAGGTAAAACATCTTGTAAAACAGTTAAAAAAAAAAAAAAAAAAAAAAGAGTCAACCTGGACATTTTGCACTGCAAGACGGCAGTCCTGGTGGCCTACTCCCGTGCTTACTGTAAAGAACACATGGTCTTCTAAACATGCTAACACAAGCTCTCCGTCCCATGTTTGGCTTTTAGTAGCTCATGAAATATTAGCCTTGTTTTCTAGCTGTGCACCAGACCTGCCTAGTCCATCCAGTATTACGCACATGCAAGATTCAGGTGCTGAGTGATGCGTATGTGAATCCACATGTTAAACCCACCCACCATCCTTCCAGAATATCTTCATAGATCTGTTATTTTGTTTCTGTTTTGTTTTTCCAACACCTTTCCCTTTGATTTCAATATTAGGTCTAAAAAGTACGAACAAACTGCATCAAAACATACCCCCGAAAGGAGATTGTTAGTGCTAGATCACTGTATTTTGACACAGCTGTACAGATATATTTAAACAAGTGAAAAGAAATATCTGACACAATGCCTAAAAAAGGGTGAAGTCACATGATGAAAGGCATTTCATTGAAAAAAATGACATCCCCAGCCAGACAGTGCTACACGGGTTCTTCCTTTTTTAATTTGAATTGCTGATCATGAAACACTTTGGTTTGAACCATTTTAGATTTTACAGTCCTCGTGGGCAACCTATATTTTTTTTAACAATTCAATCTTCAGAACCCCCATTTCACAGTCTGTCATGAATGTAAAAATAAAAAGATCATTATCAATGACTGAAGGGCAGGCAATATATGTGCTACACAGGTAAAAGTGCAGAATTCCTTATCAAAACATGTCCCATCTCAGCACTGGCCGTCTCTTTAACTTGTAAATGGTACAGGAAAATGTCAGCGCTCCTTATCTCTCCTTCCCTCACCCTCGGTTGTTCACATACACGTGCGAGTTGTTCCAATAAGACTTCAGTGCGTCTGCAGCCCTCTGGATGTTCACAGGCACTTTGCCTGCCTTTACCAGTCCAGGTTTTTACATAATACATTACCACACAGCAAGTTGCATGAATGAATGGGGAAAAGGCCACATGTTGAACGCAGAAGATTTCACTTCTATAACAGTAAAAATGGTGCTGAACAGTCCCACCTCACACCTTTCCTCTTAAGAAGGACAACTGCAGTGGATGGTGAAACTACGCTAAATGACGCTCACTAAAATAAAAAGTACAACCACAAAAACCTATGCAAATCTTACAGTAATCAAGACACAGAAGATATATGCCATCCTTGTAAAAATCATAACCACCACTCCTCAGATACATTAAAATCAGATTATAACAATCCATCACAGACAGTATTGAAAAAATCTACACTAAGACGAGTGTAAATTAATAAACGATTCTCCAAAGCAAACCTGCTAAGGAAAGAAAAGTTACTGCGAACTGAACACTGAGCACTGATTAGTCACTGCTTACAATTACTCTATAATGTATTCACACAGGCCTAAAGTTCACTATGATAGGCCTTCTAATCAGTGACATCAGCCATGACAGTGGGACAGGTGAAATAAAGTTTTAACAGGTGACCATGTGTAACTTGTGCATTGATCAACATCACTTATTAAAAATGAAATTAAACAGACGTAAACAGACATAAAAGAACAGTGTCCATTAGAAAACCAAACCCTTTTCATGTCCACTTACAGCAGACTGAAAGGGCTGGCATAGGGATTTGATTGGGCTGGGCTTTTTTGCTCTTATCCAGCAAGGCACTTTTCATTCAAGTTTATCATCAGCAGTGCTTCTACACGGAAACTCCCTAACCACTCACCCCTACAGCTAGGCAAACCAGTCTAGAATCACTACTCCATCACATTTTACTTTAATTTACAATACAGTTTTACTTCAATCTACAATAAATTTGACTTTAATCTATTACTTTGCTTGGAAGACACCCCTATCCAGGCTCACATACAGTACACAGATTGCCTTTTCACGCATAATCCATAATACAACTGTTTATCCTTGCTGAAGCTGTTCAGGAAAAATAAGCTTCCTCAAGTTTACAAGGGAATTCAAACCTGCAACCTTTTGGTTAGAAGACCAATTCCCACATCACTATAGAACACAGCAATGTGAAACAGAGTGCTGCAGGAATTTCCCAAAGCGACTAGCCCAACTTGAGATCGACAGTTAGAATGGACTGAGAGGCTTGGGATTCAATTTTTATTTTTTTTAAATCTAGAACCAAACTCAAATAAGAAAAGAGGCCAGAGTTGTTTTGTAATACATCTATATTTTAGTGAGGCTGTTGCCCAGCATGTCTTCATAGCTCTATTTACTGAAAGCTGTTCAGCAACAAGTCAGAAGAGGATTACCGAAAGTCAGGGCCCCGTGCGGAGGCATACAAGTGGACGTCACACCGGTGGCCACCTGGTTTCCTTCAGAGGGACTTTCGCGGTCACAGGAGGGGCTGTGGCGTCGTGAGGGAGCAGGCCCAGGTCTCTCTCCGACGCGCGTAATCCGGGATGGATGTGCAGGTGACGGCACCTGTGAACTGCCGGGAACCGCGGGAGCTCGACACGAAAGCCGAGCAGCCTGGAGGGGGAAAAAAGGGAAGCCTGCCACGGCGCGTGACAGATCTAATCCCGCTGACGGACGAAGCCGCCGCTCCTGTCCGCTTAAAGCGCGTTGCTCGATGGTCTCTCGGATACACCTAGACTGGCTTGCCTGATCACACCCAGGCTCTGTCCCTTTCTCAGTACTTCATCAATAGAAAACTCTAGAATGTCCTCAGTCCACCCCCTCCCTTGATCACATGCTCTGCAATCCCAGGTACACAGTGCTCTCCTTGGTCTCAGTTGTTGCTGCGGTTGAACTGCTCCAGCACGGTGCTGTTGGTTTTCTCAAACGTCCACTGCTGGCTGGGGGAGCTGGGGTCACAGGTGTTCATGAACACCCTCTTCTCTGTGGCACTGCTGTCCATGCAGCTGTTACTGACTGGGTGATATATACTCTTATCCTGCAGAGGAAAAAAAAGGAGGGAGAAAGAGAAAAAGAAGGAGAGAGGGAGAGAGGGGGGGAGGGGGAAAGAGAAATGATGGAGTGGGAGAGGAAATACATTTTTCATTTTCCCTAAAATTAAATTTCCATTTAAATTTTTCGTTAGAGGTTAAGCTGGGCCTGAATTTATGGGCTGAAACATCTCCATAGAGGTTTTATTACCAGGCTAACTGTATTCTCAATGAAATCTAGCCTGAGGCTACTCAGAAAGGCATCTTACTCAAAGGGGCAGAAAATGTAAATGACTCCATCTGGGGAAAAACCGTATTCCCCTGTTTACTGCTCTCTAATGTTGTTTAGGAGGCTGCCGAATGAGCCTTCAGAGCAATGACTGCTGATCAACATAGCCCTTACGAACGCCATCACAGTCGTGGCTGCATATATACATATACACTTTAAGACCGCTCAGCTGCAGAGTGCTGGATCAGACACGCGGGTGAGATCCGCAGTCAGCCTGTCCTCATTCTAGCGCCACGGCACGACCCGTGCAAAGACCGCCTTTCATCCCCATCTGACGCGAGACGCTCTGTCACAGGGCACGTGCGGCGTGGCAGATGGAGGCGGCCGGGTCCAGGCGGGGCCTCTCACCCTTCTGTACTTCCACAGTTGGTTGCCCCTCATGCCGTGGCAGTCGTACAGGGTGACGGGGCTGTTGTGGGAGATGGCGTCGAAGCACACCTTCTTGGTGTGCATGGGGTCGCCCACGCGGATGTCCTCCCTCCAGCCCAGCGTGAAGACCTGGCGGCGGCGCACACAAAAACAGGTCAATCTCGCCACACCGCCCCAGTGCCATCGCGCTCTGTAGGAACTGAGTAACATAAGGGGAATGACTGGGAGTGGTGGCCTTTGGGGTCGGGGTGGTGGGGTATCCCTGTTGAGGAAATTGCAATGTCCACATTGCTCATGCCAACCATGGGCCACTACGGGCACGAAAAAGAAGATTCATCTGTGAGATTTATCCTTACAATCACTGACATTTGTCTGCATTACAAAAAACAATGACTTTCTTCCAATAACCTACGATTTTCTGCCTTTGCAGGCAATAATTTGAAATGACATCCAATTTCTTGCATTCTGGCAGTTTCTCCATTTAAAATGCAAGCGTTATGTTTTTATCCATTCAGATTCAGATTCATTCAGATGTTATTTGTTTGACGTTTTGTTTGATGTTTTATCCACTGTCATCTCAAGACAGCAACAAATATCGGTAAGACGTCAAGGCTTTCCACCTGGGTCAATAACCTGACAGTGTTTTAAGTTCTCAGATTGAATATACCGACACAGACAGTTATGACTGGGACAGAATGAGTCACAGTCAGAGCGAGTCTGTGACAGTACGTAAGAGTGAGTGCTAGGCTCCGCCCCTCCTCACCTGTCCATGACTCCAGCCTGTCTCGCCCCGCCCCTTGAGGCAGGTCTCCACCCGAATGGGCGAACCTGAGGCGAAGTGCTTGCTCTCCATGCACAAGCCACTGCCCACGTTGCGAAGCTGAAACACAAAGTGAGATTTAGTTTTGTTAGAAAATTGCTTAGGCCTTGAAAGAACACTAATCCTAACTGAGTACTAGTCCAGCATCACTTTGAGAGAGCTTGTGGAACACAATTCATCACCTCACAGAGGTGTGCATTAGCAAAAACATTCCAGGAAATCTTTGTCTCAATCACTGTTTCTCAATTCTACTCCTGGAGGCCCACTGTCCTGCCTATCTTCTATCTATCCTTGCTCCAAACACACCTGATTAGTGCGATTAACATGTTCTTGATTAAATCAGGCGTGCTCAGTTAATAAAAAGTGCCACTGATGAGTTCAGTCAGGTAGGTAGAGCAGGAAAAGATGGAAAACATGCAGAGCAGGACTGAGAATCAGTTATCTAAATGATGTGTTTACCCACAACTGTGAAGCACCACATCTACAGCAGTAAAATTGTGAGGCAAGAACAGGAATGTTTTATACTTTATTTTAATTCGAACATCATGTTTTACGATGTGAGATGAGTTTAAAAATCTGGTCTCAGGAAAGGACTACAGATTCTCTAACAGGTTTTCACTGTTTGAGCATCACACTTTGGCATGCTTCATCTAGCTTATTGCAAACCATTTCCTCTGCATGGAGTTTTACCACGGACAATCGGCCAATCACACTTGCAAGAAGAAAAAAATTCTTTGGTCTAAAAAGCCACTTTTGTGATTAGAAAACAGAAAACAGGTGTTGTTACTTAGCAACATCAACTGTTGTGATATTAACTTGTGACCTTTTCTTGCCAAATGGATGAAGCAAACCAGGGCTGGGCTTGGTTAGTATTTACATGAGCGACTAAGAGAAACCAGGTTATTGCCAAAAGTTCCATCACTAAGCCAGTGGGGGGCACTCTTCTCTTTAAAACAAATACAAAATAATTCCCAAATGTAGTGATGGTAACATTGTGCAGTAGAAAATACTGTGTTTTGGATGAGACACTACACTGAGTTCCTGACTCCTTGAGGTCAGGTCTTGGGCTACATCCCAAAAAACATATCCTCCCATGGTCTCAGATCAGTGGTGGCCAATGAACACACTGCAATGTGTGCTGAGCACTGATCTGAGATCACAGAGGAGCAAAGGCGTTACGGATCATGCAGCTTTGGGATGTAGCCATGTAGTAATCAACTGTCCCAGGTTCAAACCAGCAATTAAAGTCTCACAAGAACTCCTACAGCCCTCTATATAGGAAAACTCAGGACAATTATGGGAGATTGAAAGCACTAGAAATGTATGCACTATGGGTAAGAAGACTGGGCTGACAGGTAGGCCATTTATAACTTAATCAGATGGATTCACTTTTACATATTTGCCCACAAAGCTGGAAGCTGAATAGCTCAGTGTCAGAGATGCCAGCAGGTGTCAGAATGAGAGCAGTTCTGCAGCGCCAACGCTGTAATCACGCAGAAATTAACCTGGAGGATCTTGATTCTGAGATAATGATGTGTAATGTAAATGGTCCTGCTTTCGGAAAAGTGGTTCTCTGGTGACCACTGACCCTGTGGGCGGGATCGGGAGGAACGGAGAAGCTCACCTCTCCCCAGGCAGCGGCGGGGGGCTCCACAGGGGGGTAGTGTTTGGGCAGGTCCCAGGCCACCTCGGTCATGAACCACTTGAAGCTCTTGCAGCCGAGGGAGTTCCTCAGCTCCTTCTGGGCGGTCACGTCCCCGGCGGACAGGTGCCTGTACTCGGGCCGGCGCTGGTAGATGTACTCCGCGTACTCGTCCATCCACACCTCCGCCACGCGCTTCAGGTTCTGCCGGCACGCGAACGACGCGCTCGTCAACCGCTGCCACGGCAACAGACACCTGGAGGGTTCTGCGCTTTCCAAGCGTATGCCATTAGCCTCAACCAATCCCCTTTCAGGTTCTCGGGGTAAAAGGTTTCGTCTATGTCTATTTTGGTTCTGGCTGTTAAGCGTAACACCACTGAGTGGTAGGAGATGAATGGACTGGCACACCATGCATGGTGTGGGTAAATTGATTTATCAATTCATCTGGAAGCAAACAAATTTAGAACATGATGGGAGACCAGGAAGGAAGTATCCCCGCAGGAGGCAGAGGCAGCGGTGGAAAGTTTGGGGAAGGGGGTGGCAATTTGTAAAAATCCAGAGCTGCGGGCTAGGAAATAATCGCTCCTTTGTTGGCTTTAGTTTACCACTACCTGGTACACTCAGATGATGATGGAACTTTGGGACACAGTGAATATACTATTTTTTCTTTTTGCTCAGGAGCTATTTCATACAGTGTTACAGTACCAATCAACAGTTTGGACACGGCCACTCATAGTAAAAATAAAGAAAAGCCCTATTTTCCACATTTTAGAATAATAGTAAAGACATCAAAACTATGAAATAAAACAAATGGAATTATGCACTGACCATAAAAGTGTTAAATTAAGTAAAACTTAATAAATCATAGTAAATCATATTTTAGATTCTTCAAAGTAGTCAAATTTTTTTTTAATTAATTTTTTTTTGAAAGAAATTCATACATAGACATCAACTTCACTGTTTATATTTGTCTAAGAAACACATTTCAAGCATTTAAGCATAAGCTTTAGATCAAAATGTCTTTGAATGCATTTTTCCCATTATCTTAATCATACTACATTTTATGTAGTAAGGGCTTCTATTGATAGAAGAATTGTACTGGAGGATGTAGGTAAAAAATTACCAGTTTATTTAATTAACAGTCAGTAACATTCCTTCCATTCACAAAAGAATTAAAGACTGTTATATAGATTATAGATTATAATTTATAGTGGCAGTCCTTAACTGTAGGAAAAATCCAAGATGCAGATGTTAGAGACCAACACTTACCACAGGGAACAATCTTCCCACCCAAACAAGGATTTGGACAGGGTTTCGATAAGGACTGGCTTATGTTATAAGCAATCAAATTCTAATTCCTATACAGAGAATGAGCATTAACAGACTAGAATCAATGCAATGAATTCCCAATCAAGGTCACTTATCTGGTGTGGTTTTTAAAGGAGCAAATCAATTGACAGTTTTTGGCAAGGACGAGAGGCGACCGAAACCTTTGTGATTGAAAGAGGAGAAACCAGCAAGGACTGTATTCTTTTTTTCACTCCCTGAGGTTGCTTTAAAATTCTCAAGCTGTTCAAACATAATGCCCAGCAAGACATTTGCACCGGGTTCGCCTCAGTTCAAGAGACTGAAGAGCCTTTCTGTTTGTCCCTGTGGAGTGGAGAGACACACTCAACGTGTTCTTCAATCTCTCCAAACATTTCACGGCAGAGGTATTGATTCCATCTCGCCATTGTATGGGGAGAGAGAGGGTGGGGGGTGGAGGGGGTGGGTTGGAGTAGAGACCCGTCAGACTTCTAGGATATTTCAGTTTGCCTTGATTCCAACCTCTTGGTAAGGCACGGGTTCCGAGAAAAGTTAAAGCAAAATCCACCCACGGTAGCAGGTGCACTACAAGCACACAGCGAACCCATTGTATATTCTGTGCTTCACCTGCAGCAATCAATTGGTGATGCTTGCCAAGGGAAGCACACGTTGTACTCATTTACGACTGGAGGAATGAAAAGGTGTGCCTTCAGCGCAGCCTTGCAGAACGGAACACACGTGGGGGAGCAAATGCGGAACTCACCCTTGCCAAGCTGACGCCTCCGGGGACCTTGTAGGGGACGTACTTCCTGTAGATGTGGCCCACCCGGGAGCAGGGGATGTCCTCCATGCGGCCCCCGCACATCCACACCTGCGGAGAACAGGGTGGGAGTGAGCCGCAGTGCAGAGGGAGAGTCAGCACGTGTAGAACCTTTAAAATGACAGTGTGGGTTTTTCCCGAACAGGGACGTGCGGGGGTGCGTGGGGGGGTGTCGGGACGAACACCGGCGTGCGGGAGCTGCAGCGGCACGCCGCACGAGGCCGCAGCTCTGACACGCGGCGCCGGCCAATTAAGCAGCGCTCCGGAGCGCCGCAGACGCGGAGATAAAATAAATCAGCGAGAGCGGAGCAGCTGCGATTGAGGCGCCACCTGACCGCGTGCGCGCGATACAGAAATCTGCTAACGGCATGCCGGGGGGACTTGAGGGAACCCCCAACTGTTCCGATGAAACGAACAGCCTCCCGAAAACCTGCCGCTGTCATTCATCTGCCTAATTGCTTCTCGAAATAACGAGAGCGTGAGGCCCCGAATCAGTCTCCTCACGCTCTCTGCTACTTCGCGTCTGGCGTGCTGTGACAGGGAAACCTAAGCTGCAAACGTCTGGTCGCCTCTGACACGCACAGCTAGTAGGTCACGCCGAACGTTCCGGTGAAGCGCCCGGACACAACGGCGCGGCGGATGAACTTTCGCTATGTGCAAGACGCTGGACGCCGAGAGGGCATTTGTGTTCGGAGAAACAGAAAATAAAAACCACAGAGGGAAAAGATTTTTTTCATATTCCAGTTTGAATGAATATGCCTCTCGGTATGTAAATATGCTTCTGCCTCATCAATGTTTAATGCAGGCTGGGGTCTGCGTGGCCTCAGCTCTCACAGAATGGCCAATAACATATAAAAAATACATCATAACTTGCGTGTGCCCACAGATCTGCGCAGCTCTGGGCAGAGCAGAGGCGGAGGCTCTGATTGGCTGTTCAGCAGGTCATTCAGAAAGGCAGGGCTAGGAGAGGTGATTCAGACAGGTACTGCTAGGACAGTGAGACTGACGTCACTGGCCTAGAGGTCATTCAGATAGGCAGAGCAAGGAGAGCAGCACTGACTTCACAGCCATAGATCAGCCACACATGCATGACCGGGAGCGCAACACTGGCTTCACCACCACAGTTCAGACAGACACGCATGGCTGGGGGAGCGATACTGACTTGACTGAAATATTTCGGACAGGCAGGCACGGCTGGCAGACCGATATCGAACTTCACCACCGCGGTTCTCACACACACACACACACACACACACACACACACACACACACACACACACACACACACACACACACACACACAGGCAGAGCGCGACTCATTTTCCAACTGTAGAGCACTTTCGCTATCAGAACGCAGACGCTGGGTCTGAGGTGAAATGGCAGGGATTGGAGGCGTTTGATTCCCAGCCCTGTTCCAGAGAGGTGGATTGGCAAAGGAATTCAATAGCTAATGCACTCTGGGCAGAAATGCAGTTCACAGTAGCTCTGTGAGTTACATTTCAGATCCTCCAAATAATCAACTGAAAAAAAAAAAAATGTAGCTGTAAGGCATTCTGTCACGGTTCAAATCTTCCCCATTACCAAAATATTAAAATATGTCAGGAAAAAAAACAGGCAGAATTATTGCTAACATAATTTGAATTATTGTTAATACTATTTGACAAGGTATAAATGGTATGCAGGGAATTGTTACGGCACACCGATGAAATAGCATGGTTCCTGAAACTTTGCAATGGCTGTGTGAGGTTGTAACAATATCTAGCACCATTGTGCATCATACACACATTACAAAGAGGGTGCACTAAGCATAATGTCTTTGCTATAATTTAGGTTTTGGAAGTCCCATTAACGAAAATTTTACACTGAATGACAGTGGCTTTACTGCTATAGTACAGACAGACAGGCATGCCTGCTTTGAAGCAGCACTGATTTTTACTGCTACAGTTCATCACACAGGCTGGCCAGGACGAGAATGGCTTCACTACTTCAGTTCAGACAGACACAGCTGGGCGAATGGCACTGACTTCATTACTACACTGCGGCTCATCCAAACAGGCATGGCATGGAGGTTATTACTACAGTTCAGCCAGACAAGCATGGCTGGGCCATAAAGGGCTAACTTATTCTGGTCTTAACAGAAGGCCTCTGAAATGCATCCCTTCGTCTTGACGATCTACAGCCTGGTGCAATACATGGCAGTTCAGCATAGTGGTTAAGGTGCAGGACTCATAACCAAAAGGTTGCTGGTTCGATTCTCCACAGGGGCACTTTTGCTGTACCCTTGGACAAGGTACTAAACCCATAATTGCCTCAGTAAATATCAGGCTGTATAAATGGACAACATTGCAAAAAAACTGTAGCCTATGTAAGCTGCTCTGGATGAGAGCGTCTGCTAAATGCCAATAATGTAATGTAATGTAAATGTAATGCAGTAACTTCACCCTCTGCAGTGAGCAGTTCACAGACAGGAGGGGAGAGGAGCGCTGGCCCACAGTCTGTCGTGACACCGCCAGCCTGCTCTGCTGGCCGGCAGCAGCTTGCCGGCGCCTTCGGGAGTCGACTGAGCCAGTTCAGTCAGAGCCTGGGGCTTATTTATACACTCACGCTACACCTCCACGCTGTCCCGTCCCTGCGCGGCCTCCCCCAAGCCCCCCCGCCGCCTCCACACACAGCACGCAGCCTCCCACAGGCATTTCACTTTGCTTCTAAAATGAGATTAGGCGTTTGGGGGGGGGACACCCTTCCAATCGATGACAGTTTTGTTTTCCCCAGTGGGAATAACAAAACCGTACAAATTCCCTCGCCTCGGAAAGCAACGTAACTCTAAACGAACGACTGCATAGGGTATCCTCCAAAAAAAAACACATTTGACTGCTGTTCTTTGTAAAGGTTCTTTTTTTTTCCTGGGTTATTTTTTGCAAAGAATGGCCACATTCTTTACAGTATGACAGTGCAGTTCAGATCTAATTAAACTGAAATCAAAAGGAACAGTGAGGCAGGCTTGTGGCTGAAATCTACAGTCACAGAATTATGCAAATGTAGAAGCGCAAACTCTAGTGACCCTGCCACCGCTGTCACCAGTAAGTACACTGGGTACGTATTGTTTATTCTTAATGAAAACAAGTCCCACTGATTCCAACCAGTGTCCAACTGACTTCATTTGTACTGACCAGACCATGAATTTCCTTTGTAAAACAACAAAAAACACTGGCAGGCTCAACATTAATACTGGTTAGATAACCACAGGAGCATCCAAAACAAGAATCTGGGCTGGTAAAAGTAATAATAGTAAAAAAGTAAAAATGCTATACTCCTTGACTTTCCTATTCCTTATTTCACTGCAGTACTTGTAGATACTTTGAGGATAAGGAGGAAAAATGCACTGTAGTGGTGCTATCTGCATCACTCTCCACTACAGGCAGTAATTGACAAGCCGTCACGCAAATGCATAGAGGAGAACTGGCTGCGTCGCTCCACAATTAACCTCGTAGCTATCAAAAATCAATAGTGTTAGCTGCGGGTTATGGTACCTGCAGCTGTTCAGCACTAACCACGCAGAGTAGCTTGTGCTCACCAGTGGAACATGAGGGCTCAAGGTTTGCATTCCGAACACGCAACAACAGCGAAGGCCTCATGTATAGCACTCTAACTAGCCTTTTTATATCTTTAAGCTCATACTAAAATTGCTATTGTATTTATTTTTTTATGTTTGATTCTAGCAGGCTTAATGCACATTCCTATTTTCCAAACTCAATACCAAATGGTACTCACGGCATGTCTTTACATGGTCTTTGGATGATCTCTGGGAAAATGAATTTGAACATGGACTTCGTCACCTTGTTGAGTAGCTTGCCTAAACCTACACAGGCAACAATTACCAGTCCTGCAAATAATTGTGAATCACTCAACTCTGCAACAGCGCTTCCCCATAACTAAATAAAATTATAAACCGTTAAAGAATAAAAAAAAAGATCAAGAACTGACATGTCAACAATTAATAAGTACTCATCCCCCTTCTTTCGTACTTGGTTGAACCACCTTTCACTGCTATTACAGACATCTTCTCTTTGGATAAGTCTCTATTAATTTTGTGGAATGTGATGGAGCAATATTAGCCTATTCCTCCTTGCAAAATTACTCAAGCTGTACCAGGTTATTTGAGGAGCAGTGGTGGACAGCAATTTTGAGGACTTTCCACAGATGTTTGATGGGCTTAAGGTCAGGACTCTGACTGGGCCACTCAAGGAAGTCCATTTTCTTCATTTTAAGCCAACCCAGTGTTGCTTTGGCAGTGTGCTTTCAGTCGTCGTCCTGCTGAAACAAAAACTTCCTCACTAGTTTACATTTTCTGGCAGAGGAGAGTAGGTTTTTATCCAGAATTTCCATGTATTGTGCAGCATTCATCTTCCCATCAGTCTTGACCAGATTGCCAGTCCCTGCTGCTGAAAAGCACCCCCATAACATGATGCTACCACCAGCATATTTCACTGTGGGGATGGTGCTTCCTGGCTGATGTGCACTGTTAGCTTTTATGCCACACATACCGCTTTGTGTTTGAGCCAAAAAGTTCCACTTTAGGCTCATTAGACGACAAGACCTTCTGCCATATCTTTGTAGTATCTTCCGAATGACATTTTGTGTGACAAGTCATTACAGGCAAGCATGTGTTTTTTTCAGCAATGGCTCCTTCCTTGCCACTCTTCCATAAAGGCTCTTTTTGTGCAATAGCTTAGAGACTGTTGACCCATGGACGTAATTTTCAGCTGCAGCCACAGACTTCTGTAGCACGGTTAGAGTGACGGTTGGCATCACAGTAGCCTCTCTGACAAGTGCCATTCTTGTTTTGTGACTAAGATTAGGGGGGCGGCATGCCCTAGGCAGTGTGGCTGTAGTTCCATATTTCTTCCACTTCTGTATAATGAACTGTACTGAGCTCCGAGGTATGTTCAGTGCCTTTGAAATGTTCTTGTATCCTTTCCCCAGGTTTGTGCTTCTCCACAATTATATCCCTCACTTGTTTTGAATGCTCTTTTCTCTTCATTTTGGTTTGTTCAATGAAAAAATCCAACTATACTGTTTGACCTTATAGAGAGGAAAGGTATTTATGCTCGTGAAGTAATTCAAAACAGGTGATCCACTAATTTCCTACACAGGTGGAGACCATCAACAATATCTTGCACCTGAGCAAGGTTAGGCTTATTAATTACAAAGGGTATGAATACTTTTTAAATCTCAAAGTTTTACTTTTTTCAATGTTTTTGGATGTTTGTTTTGATTTGTCATGATGTACAATACTGTGCAGACCAGCTGGAAAAAAAACCTTACTTTAATATATTTTAAATTTGGAATCTGAGGCAATAAATTGTGAAAACAGTATTGGGGGCTAAATACTTTTTCAAGGCACTGTACATCAACAAGGTCTTTGACACCAATCTGTTGAACAGTGGAGGTATAGGGAGAAATTTTGTGTAAATTTAATTTAAACTCATAGAAAGGTGGATGAGTTAGTAATAAACTATATGAGGAACCTCTGTGACCTTTACTTTAGATATTGTGACCTGGAAATCCTTAGATAGAAGAATAGTCATAATATTCAGTACCCACATATAATTAACTGGCAAAGTTAGCAAAAACAAAAACCCTTAGAAGCCTCTCTGCCCTTGATTTTTTAACCTTGTGACCTGAAAACCAATGGTGCTCTTTGCAATAGCAAGAAAAACCTTTAAGCCAATCTTTGTAAACATCCATACATAACTGGCTGAGATAGAGACCAGAAATCAGAAACAAATCTGCAGCCTTTCTGACCATGTGACCTGAGAACAGATTGTGTCTGTAGGAACAGTTGGGGTGACACTGAAGTTTCATTGCATTCAATGCAAAACCTGACAAGTTTAGACATAGAAAATCAACAGTCAATTAGGGACTTCAATGGGCTTGCCCTTTGACCTTGTTATCTGAAAGCTCACATGGTGATGCCTCCGAGGACCGGTGGAAATGTCATTTGTGTCACAGTTTCATCAAATCACATTTCTTTCACAACTCCAGAGATAGGAAACCACTTTTGTGATGGAAGCACAGAAGCTCACACGGACAGAGAGGTTGCAGAGGGGCAACCTTAAACCTCGCTGCTTTCTTAGCTGTGGACAAGGATGCAAGTTGCTCAGAGATGGAGGTTTTAGCAGTGGATGAGGGCGTGGATGACCTCCTAATAACTGCTTGTCATTCTGCGAATCACGTCCATTTATCATAATACTGAATGCAGAACAGAGTCCCCCCATTTAATAAAGAAGAGAGGCCTCAATGCATTATGGGTAATGCATTATTCCCCACCCTATTAGGGTGCACGACTATTAAAGCCTGGATGTGGAGCAATTCAGGGTGCCTGGCAGGTAGTGTTTGCTATCATTAATTACCATTTGCCAATCCTCCATTTTCATTGGCACTTAAATAATGGAGAAATGGATAAGTGTGTGTGTATGTATGTGTGGATGGGGTTGGAAGGGTGCTTTTGTATGGAAAATTGGACTATGCATAATAAACTGCTTTCTCATATGCTAATTACTGCTGAAACATAATTTAGAATGTTTCTGGATGTGATAAAAGCCTGATTCCTCACTACAGAACATCACCCTCTCCGTGGTCTTCTGCAGTAATGAAATGCTTAAAATAACTTCACTGCAATGCTTAAAATAAACCAAAACATATAGGGTGATGTTAAATTTGCTTTCTCAGTCATGATATATGGTTTTTGGTGATCAAAATAAAATGCAGCTTGGCATCAACATTGAAAGATTCCTAGCTTGTCTGTTTCACCAAAATGTAGTGATATTGTGAGCTCTCAGCCATATAGCTGTGTCCCCTGATGTCTTCAGCAGTGTTGTGCAAGTTCACACTTCACTTACTGAGAATAAACTTTTAGGTTAGATTGAGTGCAATGAACAATAACATTTAGAACACAGACCTCACAAACGCTGTGTCATGAGCATTTAACGTAATTTAAATCGATAAATGCAATCCTCGTTAATTAAACAATCTCACGTTGTAGCTTTCGCAAGCACACAAACTACAGACAATCTGCGCTGTTTCGCGAGCATAATCATTTATTCTAATTACGCGGTTGGTGTCGATTATTCTGTGAATTATGTTTTATTGTTAATCAAGGAGGATAAAGGGGAACAGGTTGAAAGTAATGATAGATTTAAAGGTAGTGTTCAGGCTTCCCCTGTTTCCAGCTCACCTGCTGCCACTGCTGACTTGTTCTTAAAAACTCCTTCAAGAAGGACATTACGAAAACATATGTGCAAAGAGCTGGCTTCAGCAGTAGGCCTACCGCTAGCTGTGTTGTCTGACTCGCCACCGCTTGCACTAGCCATTTTGCAAAAATTGTTTAAGCTAGCCAGTGTTTACAGTGCACCATGTACCCTGTCGTATAAAGGTATCGTCCAGGGACTATTTTATGTGTACGTCTACATGCGCAGTGATTATTACGCGGGTTATGGGCAGTTGGTTGCGAGCTCTCAAGCTGTCTAGCTGATGAATTGCACTAATAAAAACGTGTCAAGTATGGAATAACACCGTCCGTGTTTATTCATCAAGCAGTAACTTTAACACACCCAAGGATTCAGAATCTCGCGCAAACCTGAACGAGCTCAAGTTCACGTTCTTTAGTTGCCAACGATTACGTTCGAGTTCACCGTTCAACGAAAAAATGAGCACGTTCAATGAACGCGCTCTTAACGCGTTCATGCACAACACTGGTCTTCAGCTGTGTCTCTCTGCTCTTGCTGGAGTTCTACCTTGAAGGAGATCTCGTACTGCTCTCCTCCCCAGATCTCCAGGCCCGTGTCATATCCTCCCAGCTCCCAGAACCACTTCCTGTCTACAGCAAAGAGTCCACCAGCCATCACCGGAGATCTAGAAAGCAAATTAAAAACTTAACAAGAATGTACAAACAAAAACATCGAACACAAAAAACCCCCATCAAGTCACAGGTCTGGATAGTAGGTTACAACATTGTCATTAGACTAAAGCACCAGACCAGTTAAAACGCCCCACTGTCCACAAAAAAGGGATACAGCCAAACTGAAATGAAGAAAAAGTAAAAAACAGAAAATGGGATACTTCAACAAGGAATTGCAGACAGACCTAAATAAAACAGAAATAAATAGTTTGTGCAATAAATGGCAGTAAAAATGGAACAAATACAAAAACACATGAAATCCTGCAGTAAAAACAGGCCAATTGGCACGAGACAGAGGAAATAATTATCGGACAGAGCTGGACCATGACAAATGATTCTTGGTATTAAAAAGCTGTTTATCAGCCAGTTTTATTAGTGAACCGATTTAGCAGACAGGCCATAGAACACATTTAACTCATAACACAAATGTGCAAATTCTGTATTCAGCACGCGTAGCTATAGTTTTATGCCTATCTTTATTGACTGTCAGTGAGAAGCAGCGGCTTTATTACCGAAAGAGGATAATCAATTTGGAGCTAGGTTTGCACGGCTATGCGTCGCCTCTAGGTTCCAATAAGAACTGTACTGCAATTAAACCCCTGAATGATATTGTAAAACCTGACTTGTATAAGTAATATTACTTTGACGCTCTAATTAACTGAACAAATAATTGCACTTCAGATAAGTTGTAAAGTCCCTGAAGTGGCGCGGAGTAAGTCGGCGGGCTCATCCTTAAATGAAGATTTCATGGATTTTCAGCTCTGCACTTGAAGGGCAGCTAGTGTGGCCCAGGGCGGTCGAAGTCGAGACCTGAGACCTCTGGAGTCGTTAATGGGAAAGGGATAAATCAGTGGCAGCGTTAATTAACGCGGCTTGTATATTACACCCCGCAAACAGGGGAACCGAAAGATGTTGCAGTGAGCAGCACTGCGCTCAATGCTAAGCCAAAGGCCGGCGTTGGGTGGCATCTTATTACTGAAACATCCTCGCTGTGCGGAATCCCTGTCTGTAGAACAATGAGAGACAATTAAACGGGCAGCGGATTCTAATGAGATACCATCTCCTGCACCAGGCTTTTTTGTATTAAAGGCCCTGCTGAACAGGCAAGCGTAAGGGTCCCTTTTTTTTTTTTTTTTTGCATCAGCTGCCATGGCAACTGTACTAGCAAATCGCCTCAAATAAAAAAGGCAGAGTTGTACATTTGACTTTCTCTGGCGAGTATCATCTCTCGTTGCGTTTCTTTACTCCGTTTTCGGTGATCAATTAAATGCCGGGGCTACCTAAAGGGGTCAACTGGCAGGAAAACATGTGGATCCGAAGGAAGCTATGAATTCTAATGGTGGTGGGTAACATTGAAGTTCTGCAAGGACAAATGATTTCAGTCTGGCATGCAGAATTACATCTGTTTTGGAGGATAAAAAGAGCAAACTCTTTGGCATTCAACAGCTGTGAACCCACTCGCTGCACCACAAAGATAAGGAAGGTAGCTGTGGAGACAAAGTGACATCTTATGTAAAACACTTCCCAAAAACATCCGCTCATCCTCAGCTATTCCTTATGATAATTCTGTCTCTCCCCCCCCTCCCGCACCCCACCCCAGATTTACATCTTTCTGTCCTGAAAAATTTTTGCATAATCATCCATGAATAATCCAAGTCACAAATTCTTTATAATTAGAATTGCATTGTGGGCGACCTGCTACGCTGTATTGATCTACGAGTGAGTGCCCACACAAGCCTGAAGTACATAAAAGCATTGTCTTGTCTCAGAAGGATGCAGAATTCATTATCCCGAGGTCAGAACTGACAACCCTTCGGACCAAGACAGAGTCACCTCTGTCAACAAAAGACAGTAGGGATCCTCCCCATGGTCCTTCCAAAATGATAACCGTGCTCGAGTGCATTTCCTTCAGTTCAAATGTCTGATAATGTACTAGTGCGTAAAATGAACGGAAGGGTTCTGGAATGACAAAAATGTTGCTCAGCTTGAAATGCTGCCAACTTTAGTGACAGGAGTGTTCGTTTTGCAGGTACTAACTCGAAGGGCTCGCTGGGGTCCTCCTTCTGCAGCTCGGAGGGAATCGGAATGCGCTTGTAGTACATCTCCCAGTCGAAGGCCCCCCGCATGGCGTCGCCCGCCTGGGTCTCGTAGCCGAAGTTGTCGTGGTCGATCACGTCGATCATCGGGCAGACTATCGCCTTGCGGTTCTGGGCGATCCGGTCTGGGGGCAACATGCGATCAGGGGTGAGGGACCAGCCTTTAGGGAATCATGATTTCACAAAAGCACTTCACAACATGCCCTGTCAGCTTCCCACTTTCCCTTTTACTGGTGCATCTCAGCTATACAGTCGCAGAAGTGGCACCAGAGCACAAACATGAGTATACAGTATACATGAGTGCAGGCTATGGATATGCGCAACTATTAACAGTTGTACATAGCCTGCACTCATGTATACTTTATCTCATGTTCATTTTGCATTATACTTCATTAGCTGTTCATATATACCTCATTCATTCCATACTCATTCCATGTATGTGTCCTGTTGTTGTTTGTTGTAACACTGCTGTTGTTTGGTATTTGTCAAATTCCTTGTATTCGCAGAGGCATTCTTGGCCAAAAAGGTCTGATTCCAATTCTCAACTCACAAAGGACCTGACAGGAAGTAATGTTCGTCAGGAAATCGATTGTGCCCCACTTTTCTGGTCTTCTTCTTCTGCATGGGCAGATGTGCTGGCGGTGAACAGGCAGTGTGAGGAAGCTGACAGCAGGGTAACGGGGCGAGGGGGGACTTACCCAGGAGAGGAGGCAGCCAGTTGACATTGGCTTCGCAGTGTGAGTCCAGGAAGGTGATGACCTCTCCCTTGGCGGCGGACGCCCCCAGCAGCCTGGTTCTGATAAGCCCCTCCCTCTTCTTGGTGCGGAGAATCCTGACCTTGGGCATGCGCACCATGTACTCCTCCAGCGAGGCTTTCAGGTGCTCTGTGACAGAATGGAGGGGGGACAGGTCAGAGGAACTGTGGGCAGCAGTGCGGCGTAGTGGTGAAAGAGCAGGGCTTGTAACTGAAAGGTTCCGAGTTCGATTCCCCGCCAGGGCACTGCTGCTGTACCCTTGGGCAAGGTACTTGTCCCATAATCACCTCAGTAAATATCCAGCTGTATAAATGAGTAAAATTGTAACCAACTGTATGTAAGTCACTCTGGATAAAAGCGTCTGCTAAATGACAACGCTGCAATGTAAAGGATCTATCTGGGACACACGCTACAGAAACAAACATCTCACAGCCACACGTTCCACCAGGTAAACCTCCAAAGTAACGGCACACCAGCCAGGTATGATCTCTAAGCAGTTTTTTTCTGCTTTATTCTAGATACCTTCTTACTCTATTGTAAAAAGGTTAAAAATCTAAACAGAAAGAAGATAAAGTGGCGCTATAAGTTCAAAGTAAGAAAGTCAAAATTTTTAAAGAGGCCGAGCTCCAGGACACCAACATTTCAGCCCTGATTTCTCAGCCGAAACTTTTTCATTTTCCCACCTCTCCCTGGAGCGCAGGGAGCTGGAGCAAGCGGCACACCGCTGCTTTCTCAATGCATCTCAGCGCCTCTCAAAACACTCTGCCCCATCGGGGTGGCGAAAAACAAATCAATTTACCCTAATTGAGTTTATAAATCTTCTTTGCCCCGGCATCAAGCTCGCCCTGACAAGTCAATAAAAAAAACACCATTAGACGCAGCCAGATGCCATATATTTACTTTTTCTTCCGTGTTGCTGCAGAACGGTTTTTGAGCCACAGCTCACAATGAGCAATCTTCCAAAAGAACGCACCATCAACGGCCCTTTTTTTTTTGCTCTGGAGGGAGTCTCCCATTCTTTTCCTAAACTCAGGTCATTATGTACCTCCACAGAGAGCGTAATGACGGTCGCTGCGCCCTTCTTCTCAAGAGTTTGAACTGCTGAATCATGAGGCGTCTACCTGACCCGAATCCCTGTTGACAAACAGAACGGGGTCTGACTCCTGCTGCACACTGGGAGAGTGTGCATTACACTTAGACCTCAGAACAGTCCATTTACTTGTGTTGAATGTAGTTATGAGCTGGAACATGAACAGGGTACCACTGAGGGCTGAAAAACACGGGTGTGATTTTGAGTTCATTTTAATGAATTATATTCAATCCACTTTCTCATGATCCCTTTTGTCAATCACATAATGAGCGTGGTACAGAGGTTTACGGTTAACATCCTGCGCTGTAGCAAGGGCTCAGACGTGATCAAAATCATAAACGCAAATGAAATATCCACGGGCTTCATTTCTGTAGTATTAAAATGTGGGGGGAAAAAAAATATTAGGATTTTGTGGCTGCCATGACAACCATTTACCGAAGACTCAATCCTTATCGGTCCCCAGAGGGGAAGCCGATATCCAGTCTCTTCATTATATTCCGGCAGGCCTTTAATGTCATCAAACTGATTTCCGCCAACAGCCAGCTGAGGGTCGCTCCCACGTGCCCGCTGTCAGGGGCAGCGACAGCGGTGCTGTCACTCAAAGACATTAAAGACTTATTGATTCTGACACGAGCCGGGAAACATCCGAGGAAACAGCCGAAACGGGAACGCGCGGTCGGGGCTGATGCAAACTCGGGGCGCACGCTTCGGAGGAGTGGGAGGGACGTCTGCCCGCCTGTTAGCCAGGGACCCGAGACTTCTCAAGTTTCAGCGCATGGGGGGGGGGTGACCCATTTCCGAACGTCGCCGTCGGAAACCGGACGCATTCCTACCGTGCGTCGCCGCTGTGCATCACGTTACACATTTGGTGTCGAAAGGCGGGAGAAAATTGACTTGGTTGAGTCGGGAGGGGACAACGGAATTACATCTGCTAGGAAGCAATACGAAATAATGAATTGCAGAGGAGGGAAAAGCCAGCGCCGGAGGGATCATTTCAAATGCTTTCTCTGATAAATGAACTAGCAAAACAGAACGATCTCATATTCTGCCCTGAAGGAACGAAAAACTCCACCACAAAATGACTCAATGACTCAACATTAATAAAATATCTCCTTTGCAGCAGCCCCCAGGACGGTAGTCAATGGGAGTGTGCTTTATAAATGTACGACTGTCACCCAACTTTTCCGCACGCCTGATTTGCAACCTCAAGCAGGATACTGAATCTTTGGGAAAAACCGTTCTTTCTGACCTTGCGGCAGAGAGCTAGGGCACGGACCAGGCTGCTGAAATGCTCACCTGTCTAAGCTTTTTCCATGCATCTCTTTAGCAGGCTTAACCATTTCCCTCCAAGAGGTGTAAGGACATAAGAGTAATCAGTCATTACCGTGGGAGGCTTCCAAAGTTCCAAAGACACAGCTGGACCACTTCTAAATAATCTCTATAAAAGGGCACCGCGAATCCAACCAGGCCCAGTGAAAGAGTTAGGGCGTCATCATTGTCATCGCCATAATAGTCCGTCATTATCATTCTTTTTAACAATCCACAGAAAAGCCTCTAACAGGCTGCATTAGACAAAACTCACAGTGTTTTCAGGAATGCTGTATGCAGCCCTGTTGCAGTCAGAGGTAGTGCCAAGGTGGTCTCGCAGCTGTCAGGAAAACCACAGTGACCGCATTCAAAGCGGTCCCCCCGGCTTATTGCGCCAAATGTGATTTGAAAGTATGAGCGACACTAAAGGCGTGTTCACTTTGAATTAAAAAAATAAAAATAAAAACTAAAATCAAAGGCTTCAGAGAGAATATTACTATACGCACGTAGAATATTTACACAAAGTTACTACAAAAACCAGAATGGTGTGGAGAACTTAAAAGGTGAGCTTCCAAAAGCGTGTTAGTTTTGAAAGCACACAAGTCATTCATCCCCCAGCCCCCCCCGTCTTCTCACTTTGCAAGGCAGGTTTCACACCAATTCATCACGGCGCTAATGATGTTTCCGTAGAAGAAGGAGAGGCACTTCAGAAAGTCAGGATGTCAATTTCACAGCATGCTGGAATGTGTCAGCCGTGCAGCAGAAAGATTCTCCCGCAATAAGCAGGAAGAAGCAGCGCACCTGCACATCACGAACGGAATGAACAGGTGAACGGCAGGCTGCTGCTACAGTCAACGGCTGAGATTCCTAGCCTTATACCTGGGCAACCTCATTAACAGTCAGGATGTGCGATGTGCTGGTCCATTTACATGGTATCACTCCACATACTGTTGAGAGGACTGGTTTTGAAAACTCATCATTTCTGTTCTCATTTTAAACAGTTCTGTTGTTTTGAACAGTTTTCAGAATGCACTAGCCGTATTCTTTACTCTTTCTTGCGCAAGGAAAATCAGAGTGAACGAAAATAACCATCCAACCCCCCCCCCCCAACACACCCCATGTGTCTTGGTCACATGGCCCCTCTATACACTGGAGTACTGGAGTCTTTATAACAGGTTGATAGGGTCTTCAGACAGTGGAGGAATACAGACTAAATCTTCTGCCTTCTACGATATGTTTATCAGTAGTCATGGGAGAATGAGGCTTCACAACCCACAGAAAGGATAGAATAATCACACAGTAACAGTAATTCCCTGATTTGAAGCAATCACTGCCTTTTTGCTAAGGAGAGAAAAGTATTTTTGTTTGATTAATAAGAGAGAGATTATCAGCATATGGTGGTTTTTGAAGCTTAATAGCATCTTATTGTATTGGTGCTTCTTTATATGTGGAAAAAATGGCTATCAATTTCTTAGATGTCTCTGTTCACGGTGCAGTAGTTCATATTCTGTCTCTGAGGTTTTAATGCTGTTTTGAATCAAACGACCTGACTAAATATTCCTGGACTTCAATGCTGCTTTAACAAACTGGCAGTTAGATTTACAAATACAAGTGGACAGGGACGCATGTTTGTGTAACTAACATTTTAAAAACCCTCCAATTAATCTACCGACAGATCAACTAATGAAAAAACTGTCATCAACCCACTCTGTGATCGGTTGACAGCTCCAATTAAAGCACATTAAATCTGCCGTCCTCTGCCACCGTTTGATTGGATGTGTGTTAATGGATCTGCGCTGCCGTTGTCAGTCCGGAATGGGAGAGCAGCCTCCTCATTGGGGGACGGACGGACCATAAATCACTGGCAATAAATGTGCCGTTATGGGATTGAATCCGCTAATCTGAAGTGAAAAGGTGTGACAGGAATTAAATATCATACTCTGCGCCCCCCAACTCCCAACTCCCAACTCCCAACTCCCAACCCCCAACCCCCGATCAGGCAAATCAGTATGCAAATCTCTTTCGCAAAGTAACTGAGAGAAAGGTTACCCTGCCAAATATGAAAACTCTTAATTTGGCGTGAATAAATTATACAAGTGATCCGGTTTACTTTAACTAGTGGCAATTAATCACGGAACAAGACAGGTCTCTGCTTTGCATACACATTAGTCTTTATTAAAAGGAACGGTAACTGGAAAAGCTACAGATATCTCGGGGATTAAAACTACAAATAAAGATATCACCTTACAAACGCTGTAAGCACCTCTGCATGCTGCTTCGAGATGTCACTTTTCCCCAACCATAAGAGCTTATTAAATAAAAACAAAAACTAATAAGAACTTGCTTAGGAACAATAATAAAACAAGGGTCCACAAGACCATCAAATCAAGATGCTGATTAAATTTTCACCACAGAGCAATTCTGTTTTCACCATATCGCCGCAGCACAATGGAGGCACTTCATTAGAAGATTTCCATTAAAGCATAATTTTATCCAAGTGTTGAACAGCCCAGAGAGACAGTTCTGTTTAATCTGAGCATTAGCAGACGGCTCTCTTAAAGAACAGCCTCTCTCTCAAAAGAGTCTCCTGCAACGCGGCTCTATTCTCGGGGTCAAGACGACCTGAGAATTGCCGCCGTTTTGAAATTGCTTCGGCATAGAAAACCCGATTCGAGAGCACTTTGACGCTCGCTGAGACGCTTGCCCATAGCCATGCATTTTAATCACATTTTTATGCAATTAGTCTCCTATTATAGCGCGTGCAATAAGGCGAAGAGCATCTGTGCAAGACGGTGGATTTATACCAGACACTTGGCAGAGCTTTAAAGTGTGCAAAAGAATAATTATTCCACCTACAAATTCTTAAGAAACGAGAATCCGAGACTTGTTAATTAAGAAATATCATACATATTCAACTGTTACAGAATCAGTGAATCAGCAGTGACACAAGCATGAGAGAGTAAATGGCTAACCAGAAACAATTCATGGTTTTGAAGCCGTGTTGTAGCTGCTCAGTGCTTCCCGCACGACCTCTGAAAACTCACGACACACAGGTCACTGATTTACTGTCACTGATTTCTATTTCACATATGGATGATGGATGTGTCCTTGGAACTTTGCCTTGAAGTGGAGGCTAGTGCACCTGTGTATTTACGCAGATCTAAATGGCACTGCAGATGTATCATTCAAGAAAGTTACCTTGAAATAATGGCAAGTGAACGATTCCATTGAAATTCCGCAGATAGCGCAACATAAGGGTCTTTGCGCAACCTGTAACCACTGGCGACTGCTTACACACTGCCTTTTCAAGCTGTCGAAAAAATGCTTTCCCTGCTTTGCAACAAATAGACAGCTAACAGGAAAAAAGTGAACAAATCGTGGAGTTAAATGCACTCAAGACACATTGCATAACTGGTGTTTTGAAGGATCTTTGGGCTTTAAGTACAATCCAGTTTGGACAGCAATCTGTTTAAACTTTTAAAATGGACTTTCTTACTTGGAAAGAGTGCTCACGAAACATTAATGAACAAAATAAAGTGTAATTGGATGACAAACCACAACACTGCCCAACATTAGAAAAGGAGGAGAAATTTCTCACGTGTGCAAAAGACGTGTTTCATCTGGGATTGAACCCACACCCTTCTGGTCTGGTACCCAAACAACTACTCCCCCCGCTGCTCTGCGACTGAAGCTTGTATCATTGTAGAGAGGCTTTCTGTTTGTGGAACAGCTGGAATCAGGCCTTCCATTCCCAGGGGCCGTCCCGTTGAAATGAAGGCCTCTTAACTTCCTGCATAATAGTTAGTTTCAATGATAACATTGTACCCATTTAGACAATCCACCGCCTCAACAGTTGTTTCAAACAGAGCTGATGCTAATGAGCTGAAGCCCCACGGGGGGAAGAAACCGGCTCTCAAAATAAAGTGAAATTAAAAGTGAAAAAATAATCACTTTGAGCAAACGCGCTGGTTGTTTAGTAACAACGGTTACGGCTTTAAACACGGTTCCAGTCCGGCGTTTCGCTAAATGAGATGTGTACAGTGAAGATGAGATGAAACAGATTCCTTGTCCTAATCACCATGGGGGTCAGTGATGATCAAAACCCTGCCTGGACTGTGTGTGTGTGTAGTGCTCTCGCCCCTGGGGGGGACTCAGTCTGGGCAAACGCACAGGCACACATAGCCTGAGAAGAAGAAACATTTTAAACCGCTACGCCGAAGACCCAGGTCCCTCTAATAGCGAGGTCTAACGAGGTCTTGAGAGAGCCCTCGGGGGTGTCATCACGGTCTGCAACGTCCCGCCGCACCTCGCTGTGTTTAAACGTCCCTGGTGCGGCTGTTGGCGTCTGGAACCCGGGAAGGAGAACCGCTGATGCGGAGGTAGAGGCCTCCTGCGAGCGAGGGGTAGGATGGGAAGGGTTGGGGGGGCGGCTGCCGAAAATTCAATTACAGTCTAATGAAGAGCAAGCCATTCCCCAGCGTACGGCTCAACCTGATAATTAGCCCTGTGCAGAGACGCGGCCGGGCCGCAGACGGGGGGCTTTAATAATTCCGGAGCTGGCAATCTTCAGGGCATCTCTTCTTCCCTCTGATGACAGCGCGCGGGCTTATTAATGCAGGGCCGGCCTGATTACCACTCATCAAAAATATGTAAATACACTGACAATTAGTTTAGACGCGCGGCGTCGGCCGTTCATCCTGTCTGTCCGGGTTTGACTGTGCTCGAGGGCGTTGTTGACTGGGGGATGGTGGGGGAGGTGGGCGTGTGTGTGGGGGGGGGACCGCCATCGTTCGGCGCCACATAACAAACATCCCCAAATTGGCCCAGCGTGGAGTCTGTCATTTACTTTTTAATGATGATTAATGAGGAATCAAAACACGCTGGGAGGAATAAGTCGTCAGCTGACAGAGGAGTCATGTTAAAAATAATTTCAAAAAAAAAAAAAAAAAAGCGTGTTTTCATCCCCTACATAATTGTACCCTTAAGCCTCTTTATTAGCGTTTGTCTGGATTGACGTTACGCAGCAGAAATGACGCATGCTAAGAGAGCTGGTTTATCTGTGTCACGGCGGCCATCTTGCCACAGCTGTTTGTGTTGCTTAGAGGTGGTGTCTGTAAGGTTATGTAAACAGATTTGTGTTTGCTGTTGGCAGGTCTGGTGCAGATCTAAAGTGAGGAAATTTCTACCTGACACAAACCTGCAAAGTTTTAACCTAGGTGTCCAGACTCAAAACTGCTGGCTGCCAAGGATGGGTCTGCTTTGTCCCAACTCCTAGCAGCATACTCTGTCCCTCTAAAAAACACTGTCCCTAAGACCTCACTCTGTGTTCCTATCTATTGCTGTCCCCAATATCTGCCTCTATGTCTCTGTCAAAAACGCTGCCCATATCCTTCTTGAACACCCCTCTCTTTAGCTCTGTTTAGCCCCTTTACCCTTTCAGCACAATCTCTTTCTTGTATTACACACGGTTCCCAACAGCTCTCTCTATGTCTGTCTAACACAGTATCCAAAAACTGGCATCTCTCCCACGCGTCCCACCGATAACAAAATGTATCCTGTATCCCTCTCTAACATATACTCTCCAACACCACCCCTCATTTCTTTGGGCCTTTGAAAAGAATTCTTAAGTCTCACGTTCAGATTCAAGCATTGATATGACCAGGCCACGCAGTTCAGAACAGAATTCCAGTGGGACAGCTATTTATACATTTGGTAGTCATTTCAAGTCAATGCTGGCTAGAGGCTAAGCTGAACTGCATACAGAGGAAGCCCAGGCCTACCCTGTGCTGTAGGTATGGTGCTGAGGTTTCTTGCTGTGGGAGGCCCCTCTCTGAGACAATGGTAATGTCCATCACAGTCAGAGTGGCTCTGAGAGCAATGATAAAACGCAGTCTGTTCCTTTCATTTTTTGAGACTGTACATGTGTGATTCTTCCATTTTGTATTTCAAAGACAAACTTCCTTTGATGAAGTCGTAATGGTGCAGCAAACACTTAAAAAATTAGGTTGGGCAATCTCCAGAGCAATAGTTCTGAGGAAGGAAAATAAGAGCTGAAGCAATTGATCTGATTCATGGCTCCAATTGGACAGAATGTGCTGAAAAGTGGATGAGCAATATTAACGTCAGCACTGAGAAGGCTTTATGCGTGTGTGTGTGTGTCTGTGTATGTATGTATGTGTGTGTGTCTGTGTGTGTGTGTGTGTGTGTGTGTGTGTGTGTGTGTGTGTGTGAAAGAGAAACAGAGAGAGAGACAACCTTTAAGCCTCATTTTTAAACAATAAACCACAAAACTCAAACATTAGCATTCACCAATTTAAAAAATGAGACAAAAAAGTATAAAGAGAGTAAAAAAAAAGAAGAAAAGAAAGGATCAATGGAGAGCAACATCAGAACAACAAAAAAAAAAGAACAAAAAAACCCTGTTTGTTTGGGAGAACTCAAAATTAACTTTCAGTGCCTCATCCTTAGTCACCCCACAAATGAACCCCTCCAAATTTCAGCTAAGTCTTCTAAGTCTTTAATAAATCTGTAGTAGGTGAATGATATTTATAACCTGTGATGTCAGAAGCCTTCTCAAAACCTCTACAGGATCAGCTAAAACCCCTCCCTGTAATTTTATTCCTTCTGGATGGCTATATTTCCATATTGGCTTGACCAAACAGAAAGAACAATTCTTCTCCTTGACATTGCATCCTTTAGACTACAAATTTAGAAATCCCCAAGAGAAACTCACCCCCAAACACTGACACCACCCCCTAACCACTTGGGACATGCCCCTTAAGTGTGCACATTCAAACAGGTGTGATGAAGTTTTCCTACCCTGACAAAACCTGACCCACCCCTGGGCTCAGGTATGCCCTGTGTCTGTCTGTAGCTCCCATGCACAATCCACCACTGAACATCGGGGCTCTTGTACAGGGACCTCCACCTATCATTCAGGGGGGAGACTCTGAACCTATTAACTCCTGCCACTTGGACCCTTCGAGACCCTGTAACACACAAAGATGCATCACCTTTATGCAGACTGTGCAGAGGTCCCACTATTAACACTAAGCTGTGGCATGGTAAACTGGGGAACATTCCCTCAGTGAGTGAGTGAGTGTATATAGTGAGATAGCGGGCAGCTGTGTGTGTAAAACAGAGAGATTGCGGCAGTGTGATGTACATTCAGTGAACAGTGTGAGTATGTGTGGTGTGTGTGCTTGTCCCACGCTCTGCAGGAGCTCACTCAAATGATACCATCGGATTCTGACCGTTCCCCTGACAGAGAGCAGCTGGACAATCAATCTCCCACCTAGAGCCCTCAATCACAGCCTGCCATTTAATCCACATACACATTGATCTGAGACAGACCAGCCACTGAAACGGGCTATCAGTAATGACCGAAACACCTTCAAACGCCGGCCCCGCACCGTCTAATGCTTTCTGATAAAGAAAATGGAACCCATTTTAAAAGTGATTTCTGATTCCAGAAAGTTCGTTCACGAGTCCACTTGACGTATTGCTGCCTGTTACATTCTATAATGGAGCTCTTGCGAAAGATAGGAGGAAAAAAGACAAATCTCCCTGGCTTCAAAACAGCGCATGATCAGAATGGGAATGCATCGGTTTGAAGAGATAGCATTAATTACTGAACGCTGCCTGAAAGCGGCCAGCCTTCTCTCTTACCAAACATGGGCGCATCACAGAAAGGTCAGGCAGCCTCGTAGAAATATCACCCATTTGATTAAAACGGAGGTAATGAGACCATTAGCAATGTGACTGTTTCAAATCAGGATAAACCAAAACCCTAAAAAAAAAAAAAAAAAAAAGTGGAGCTTTGAAAACCAGATTGACGGCTTTGTGATTACCACCCTTACAAAAGAATGATGTGGCGCAATGTAGGACAAAGGGATCAAGCCAGAAAAGATTACGTCAGATGCACCACAATGCAATTTCAGACACCGCATGAAAATCTCTGACGCAGTTTCCACTGTTCATATATAGAGTGCAGTCTCTTTTACAGCGTCCAGTGTTAGTTTAACACATACTTTCCTCTTCAGTGTCTGACGTCACAGTTTATCACATACTTTCCTTTGCAGCATCCAGCATTACAGTATACCACACCTATCATATACCTTTCGCCTCCACAATGTCTAACACACACCACACACTTCCCTATTAAATGTCAAAAAACACAGTATACCAGACCTTCCCTGGCAGTGTGTGACATCAGAGCACAGAATGACCTCTCTACAATGTCCAACATAGACCACACACTTTCATCATCAGTGTCCAGCATCACAGTATGCCACATCTTCCCCTGGAGTGTCAAACATCAGAGCACAGGATAACCTCTTTAGTGTCCAAAATTACAGTTTACCACACTTTTCTCTGCAGTGTCCACACCTTTCATACACCTTTAATCTCTTTACAATATCTAACATACATTTAATAGGGAAGTGTGTGGTGTAAAAAACTACAGTATACCACACCTTCCTCTGCAGTGTGTAACATCAGAGTACAGCTCAACCTCTTTACAATGTCCAACATATATCCCACACTTTCCCCTGCAGCGTCCACTCCAGCACCACACAGAGTCCTCTGCGGTGTCCAGCCTGCTGAGGGGCTTTAGGAGGCTGAGAGCCGTGGTGAACAGTAAACACGCAAACACGCTCCCTCCTTCTGAGGGCGAAAGCTCAAACACAAAAAAAGAACAGGTGTCAGTGTGCATCACGCTTCACACACACGGGCAGTGACTCAGTCTCTCGCATGAGTGACTTCAGAGTACCGGATCGGAGCGGCCCAAAAGAAGGCAGGGAGAGAGGGGCCTGCCGACTCGGTGAGCCCACACCGCACATACTGGCACAGAGACTGACTGTTTCCAGACTGCTTTTAATTCTGGCTAACTATTATCGCTAAAGTAAACCACCGCAATGTTCAACGGCCTCAGGCAAGTGAGCATGAATGGACGTAGACAATCAGGTTTATAGCATGGGAGATAGGATTCTATTAGCAAGGTTGGTTGGCCAATTGGGTTTACAGCATGTGAGGCAGAATTCTATTAGCAGGGTTGGTAGGCCAATTATGTTTCAAGCATGTGAGGTAGGATTCTATTAGGGTTGGTTGACAGCATCTGACCACATATTTTGTCTGCAGCTATTCTCTCCTGCTGGGGAGACACTTTTTAAAAATGGAACAAGCGTCAGCTGAACTACTCAGCATCTGCATAAAGACAACAATAAAAATCTCAACCTCAATTATAATCTGGGCACAGCTAAAGCCACATCTTAAAATGTAAACAACGTGTGAGGGATTATAACAGAGATGATTGGCATCAGCATAAGAGAATGCTATTCAGGGAGATCCAGAAAACCTACTTCTATCATTCATCATACCACCGCTAATTAATATCAAGCACTTCCAGTGTTCTGAGATTGTAATCCTGTACAATGTTCACATTCATATAATAATGTCTAACCTGGGAGGAGAGTGTGGAATGGTAAAAAGCTGCCTTCCTTAGGATGTGTATACTACTACTGACCACACTTAGCACAGCTTTGTGCAGTATCACACGCGGTCACTGTATGGAATGCTCATCTCAACAGTCAATGCCATACTTGCCCTTACTGTACAGCAATCATAAGTATTCTACTGCCTCAGTGTGACCTGAAAACTCCCCCCACCAAAAAAAAGGTAATTTCTCCCAAAAAATCTGCGTAACCAATTTTGTGCCATCAGGCAAAAAGGGAAAAAAAAGACCACAGAAAGAAAGGCACCTCCTTTTAAAATCAAGAATCATCTCTGAAAATTGAACTGACAACTGTTAAAACAAACAGAAACAGAACCTGACCTGCTTTAAAAGTACATGTGCAAAGCAGAAGAAGCAAAATGTAAGTGGGGGATAAAAAGGAAGAAATAATTACATAAGACCAGGCTTCAAAACAAGAGATTGGGGAGGCAGGCAAACCAGTCATCGAAATGGAGAAGATTTCTTTGATCCTTGAGTAAGGTGGCAGCTAATAAGGGGAGATGTTCGTGCTAAAAGCGGTCACAACAACAGAGCGACTGTGTATGCCCCTCTCTGAGCCCATTCAAGCTGTGGGGATGTTGAGACCATGGTCCAGGGTTCATTTTTGATCTAAGGTTGACTATGCTCGCAGTTGCATCGGTGTTTTGATAACACTTCATGCAAGTACATTAGCATCCACTTCAGACTTCAGCGCAAAACTAACAACCTCAACAAGTTAAAAAAAAAAAAAAAGATTCCTTTGATATAGGAATACTGAAAGTCAACACTAAATAAAATTGCACTGTTTATGTTGCATGCCAGGCCAAAGAGGAAACCGAGTGGTTTGGAGAGGGAACGTGAGAAATCTCAAAGTGATAGGTCTTCTAGAAGAAAATAAAGTGAAATTCTGTGGGCTTTTTGAGGCAAGAGAGCTAGCTGAATGAACTGAAGGTAAGAGGTCTGAAGAAGGTTATGAGTGCTCACTTTTACATTGTTATTTCCAAGCAGTATACAGTTATATACCTAATTCTGGAGGTGTGAATCACTGCCATAATAGCCATTTGATTAAGCTATTAGGACAGTGGTTTTTTCAAGGGTTTCAATGCAATGTGGTCTTAATTACACCTTAATTTCAATTGCAATTTTACACAGTAAATGTATGTATTGTTAATCAGCTTCATTAACACAGGAATCCACACAAAACAGCCCCCCATTTAATAGGCATTAAATGAGCAAATTGTGACTAATTGATTTAATTAACTGAATTCAATTCTTTGAATGGTGACTAACATCACAGCAATCAAAGTCTCAATCCCCAGAACGCATACTGACATCTCTCTCGCTCTCCACAAACCCGCTTTACCCTTTTAACCAAGGCTATTTACATTTACACAATACTCAACAAGTAAATATGCTCCTCATCTGCTGATGTATTCAGCGAAATATGTACAGCTGTATGACAATTGTCCTTTTATTTCTCTGTTGTTAAGTGAAAAAAGCTGAAAGTCCCAGCAGTAAAGTGGTTTGCCTTGGCTCATTTGCTGCCCAATGCATTTGTATTTTTCACAACAGAAAAGAAAAAAAAACAAAAATAAAACAAAGCCAAAATAAACAAATAGGTCCTAACAAGCAACCAGAATCATACAGAGGAGTATTCAAGAGCAGAGGGAAGCCCTAGAATAGGCTACATAAATTTTTCTAAGATGTGATAATTACTCATTTGTAGGTAATTTGTATGTGTAAATCAATGTTGGTTGTGGAGCCACTTATACAGCCTGCGAGGCACAGGCATTTGGTAACACAATGAGAAGGGTGGCAAACCCCCCAGTGAGCCCCTGATGACCTTACTGTACCTTTCTGCCACAGACTGAAAAGACAAGCTATCTTAGATTAGCTGCAGACTGGAGAAGCTAGAAAGGGAACATGCATGATTTTGCTTCTACAAAGACTTTGTTAATATTCTATGTTAAACCAGGGAGTACAGCATCATTTAAAATTCAGAAAGAAAATGTGGGAAGGAAATTATGCATCATACTTTCAGAATTTTAACCCACTGGAAAAAAAAGAAAACTCCTCTTGCTTTTAATTAAAAGTGAAAACACTGGCTTTTTGCCTCTGATTAATTATATTAGGGTTCAAAGGGGTACGTTGCCTCAATAACTCAGACTGATAAAACCCAATGTGGGGAATTACGTGCCCACACAGATGGTTGTGAAGCTAATTGAATTAGTTTATATACCTTGCCTCAACGCCGTAGCTAAACAGGACCGAGAGCTTGTATGGTTAATGGCTCCCCATCAGTTACCCTACATTGCTTTAACAATTTATTAATAATACAGAAAGTAAACACATCCTTCTTCAATGGGAGAAACGTCACCGAGATCTAATTAAAGTTTAATTAAACGCTTACTTATAAAACCTCGTTGAGGGAGTCGTGAAACCTTGAGCGGCTTGACGGCCGCTGTCTGTTTTATTAACAGACGACTGCAGGGCGAGCCCTTGGCGATGCCGCGGAGACGGCGGTAAACAGACGAGCCGCTGTCGCCCGGCGGGAGCGTGTACCTTTGTCGCTGAAGTCGTCCACCAGGATGATCTCGGCGATGAGCTCGGGCGGGGAGCGGTTGAGCACGCTGTGGACGGTGCGCAGCAGCGAGGACCAGCCCTCGTTGTGGAACGGGATGATGATGCTGGTGTTGGGGAGCTTCTCGGCATACAGCTTCTGCTTGCAGCTGCGGAACGAAAAAACGGCTTCATTGTTACATTACATTACACTATTGGCATTTAGCAGACGTTCCAATCCAGAGCAATTTACATAAGGTCACAATTTTTACATGTTATCCATTTATACAGCTGGATATTTACTGAGGCAATTGTGGGTCAAGTATCTTGCCCAAAGGTACAAAAGCAGTGGCCAAGCAGGCAATCCATCCTGCTACCTTTTGGTTACAAGACCTGCTCCTCACCACAAAGCTACACTGGGGTCCCTGTAAACCTACCCTGCTCCAGACCAGTCCAGTCAGAGCTGGAGGAAGAGCGACTGGTTTTTAGAGTCACAGTCTGAGAAGGGGGTGCTAACGACCACAGCTTCCTTTACTTCCCAGATGGCGTCCACAAAGTCGCTCTGCTCCTGTCAGACTCCCGCTCTTGACAGCAGTTCACCCCGGCTCCCTCTCACTCGTCCCACAATTCATTGGTGCTCATCAGACAGCACGGAACCCATGAAATCATCAAACTCGAAACCCTCGGCTTATGCAGACCCAGAGGGAGGATGGGAAACTCATCGCTGTGGGCTGGCAGGCACGGTGTGCGGTCGCACTCAGGTGGACAGCCAGCTCCGCACAGCCACAGGGGGCAACAGGTTTCTGCCAATGAGACGGTAGCTCTGACCAGGGATTAGTTATTATTCATTAGATTCCAAAATAGCAGCGGCAGTGGCACGGGAAGCTGACAGGGTCAAGAGAGAACTAATTACTCGCAGTACACGGGAAGACGAAATGAGGCAATTTCCCTGAGACTTGAGAGGAAATGAAAGAGGGGAAAAGCAAGACACGATACGGCAAAGTGACGGGGAGAGCGGGGCTTTAAGCTTCATTACATGCTATTAAAAGCTGTACAAATTGGGAAGATCAGAGGGATGCGGAGGGCCTGGCAGAGGCGACCTGCGATTCCCACGGGCGTCTGAACATCAGTGAGCGGCTCGGTGGCAGCAGGGGGCTTGGCGGAACAGGGAGTCTTCAGGGGCCCTGACAGCACCACTGCGCTTAGCAGAGAGCCCCATTTCACAGGAAGAGAACTTTACCCCAGAAAAAAATTATGTGTATCTGCATATATATGTATGTGTGTGTGTGTGTGAGTGTAAAATTCTATACACAATATAAATAATTACACACACCTACTGTATTGGTTGTGATGAATAAAAGAATTACCCCAAAGAATAAAAATTGCAATTAAATAAATCAGATTCTGAACCGGACTCAAAATTCCAAATTAAAATTGCAATTGTTAGCACCAAGCCGCTCTTAGCAGACACTCCTATTGCATAAAGACCTTCAGAGGTCTGAGAATTGGTATCCCATATTCACAAACCTGTAAAAAGTAAAATAGTAAAATGAACGGTTATGACAAATTACCGGAAATAATAATAAAAATTCAACAAGTCAGACTCCAGCTGGTTGAATTAAATTAGTGTTTCAGGTTATGTTATGTATGTTATGTATTCCGGAAGAATCTGTCTCAAGATGGAAAAATGTTTCTGAGAGCTCAACTAATGACAAATACAAGGTCAGATTTTTTTTTTTTAAAAGCCCGCTATTCTCTAAAGATGTTAAAATTCAATAAAAAAGGTTAACGGACTATCCGTTCGTAGCTTCATTTCGGCTCGGCACCTGACAAGTTCTCCAGTGTGACAGTATTTGATCCGACAGCAATGCCCGCTCACAGCAAAGTGGGGGTTGAGACAGATCAAAGGCAATCGAAGACGATTTAAAGTTAATGTGCCGGCGGGGTCGCGCAGGGTCACGTTTGACAGTGGCCCTCTTTGGTTACTGGGGCTGAGCTGGGACAGAAACGACACGCTGGAAAAGTGTTTGGGGGGGGGAGACGACAAGCCAGCCGCCGTGTGCCTGCTGCCAACCGGAGCAGATGCACAGAGAGGTGTCTGCACTGCGGTGGGACCCGGGACCGGTCCCTGCACAAGTTTGGAGCGGAAGGGAATTTATGATGACATGAGATAAAATGTTGACATCACACATCTGGAGGTGGAGGAAGCAGAGGCCCCGGCAAACATCGGTATCACTGGAGACCCAGGAGCGGCTCGGGAAGGGGGGTTGAACATGGCATTCGGAAACACTCCGCATGAAACATTCAGAGTTCGGCTGCGATTTATGGCAGCAGTCATCTGAAGCAGCCTGCCAGCGCCGCCGCAAAGCCATTTGGGATAAAGGGATTCATGAAGGGGGGTCGTTCCGGCTTCATAAATAAAATAAAAAGGCAGCCTTTAGATTCTTGAAATGGGATTATTACTAATACAACACAAGTGGGTTTTTATGTGTGGAGACGTAGCTAATGACACCACAGTGCCGTTTGCTAAAGCAGCCCCCAACAGTGCCATAGCAGGGGGATGTCTTAGTCACAAGGGCACCATAAGTGAACATTACCTGTTTCAGACAGGGAAGCAGTCTCTCTCAATACTGACGGGAGGGGGGAGGGAGTAGATTTAGGAGAATGGACATGAATGGTACAGTGTAGCAAAGTGAAGGTAAAAGAAAGAGACACACAGAGAGACTCACTTCGGGTGTCGGATGTCAGCCACAGAGCGGTTGAGCGAGATCCGGTCGCTGACGTAGATGTTGAAGCCGTTCTCTCTGTATGCCTGGTCGACACGGTCGGCGTCGGTCAGCGGGAAGGGCTTGCCCTGTTCGCCGTTACCTTGTGGAGAAGCGAGGAGCAGAGACGTTAGCATGCGGAGACCCGGGGAGCAGCGCTGGTGGCGCATGTCACCTGCGGGCGAGACGCACCTGAGCGGGCCGCGTCCCTCCTGATGGCCTCGTAGTCGTGCCAGTCCTTCCTCCGCACCCCGTCGCGCCCCACCTGGGACTCCTTCCGGAGCCTCACGTTCACCCCCTGCTGACACAGAGACGCACCAAAACACTCTTACCATCACCCGCCAACACCGCCTCCACCTCCCATTTAAGCTTTACATTACATTACTGGCATTTAGCAGACGCTCTTATCCAGAGTGACTTATAGGTTACAGTTTTTTTTACATGTTACCCATTTATACAGCTGGATATTTACTGAGGCAATTCTGCTTAAGTACCTTTCCCAAGGGTACAGCAGCAGAAGTGCCTCAGTGAGGAATTGAACCAGCACCCTTTCAGTTATGAGCCCTGCTCCATACCGCTACGCTACACTGCCGCCAGTGTAAGCGCTGCCAAAATCGCCGTTTGACATTCTGAGACCAAGACATGCTGGGTTATTGAGTAATCATTTATCAGATATATGTGCTTCAGAAGCAGGGAAAGCAGTCACTGGTCTTCCACTGAACATAAGAAACAAGATTCAAAAGGTTTTGAATCCTTCAGTAAGGTGCTTTAGTAGGATGTTTTAGCTATTGGGGATTAAACCCAAATGATCCTTTATGTAATCACAGCAAAGCATAAAGGACATCATATCTTTTCTGCCTCAGTATTCTTGATTTCCTGACAATAAAACATGGTATTATAATTAATAACAATATTTATTGGAGACCACACAGCTTAGGGTTGGTACATTCCTAAAATGATGGATCGGAAGAAAACAGACTTGATATAAATACAGAAAATCGATGCACCTGCGAGTACAAAAGGCCAGGGCACAGAAGAGCTGTTAGGATTGTCAGTAATAGTGGACTGCCAAATGGACGCTTTCAGCGAAAAGTGCACTCTGTAAGCAAGCGCAACATGCTTCTTCTGCCATTCAAACGTGAATACTTTTTAAATTACACGCATCCGCATGCAGTGATCAATTTTCAAATTTCTTTCAGAGCAATCATGTGACCAGCGGGCGAATGGAACCACGGCAGCTGTTTTCGAACCTTCTCCGCCTCTCTAATTGCCTTAATGGCTGATACCTGGAACTGGTAACGAGCAAAAGTGTCTGCACATCACTATCAAGCTATGCTCAGGAGCACAAGGAAGCACTCTGTCCGTTAGGAAAGGACAGTGGCACATTTAAAGCCAGAGAAGTCATTCTCCTCCAGAAAAAGCAGCACGATGTACTAGCACAACGGCTATGGTCATGACATCAAGGATTTATATTCGTATCAGTTTTATCTTTGGCAGATTGCACTCCATTTTTGCTGTTGTTCACTGTTGTTCAAGCACTTCTGCCACAAGGTGATTTCTCCAAGGGAGAAACATGGCCATTTATTAACATAGGGTTCGCTAGAATTCAGTGTTTCTTATAGCCCAAACATTAAGGATGTACCACAAATTTCTGGGCACTGTTCTTTTGACTTAAATAGATACCCTTCAATAAATATGTTTTTGTTACCTTTTATGCCCTTATGTTATGTATGGAAAATATAGAAAGAAAGTACAATAAGTACTATAAAATATAAACAATTTTTATATTCCATGTTGAGAAATAATGATTTTTGGGGAAGCTTGTTTTTCTTTAAATATGCAGTTAAGAGAAACAAAATTCTCATAATTTCGGCCCCCTACCAGCTTGATCTAAATCGTGTCTAATCAAGGCAATCCAAATTTCAAACACGTGGATCCTCCGGGGAAACATCTATTCTGAAAACGGCTAGACTGAAACAACCTTTGAATTTACAATTAAAATGAACATTTATTTGATTTTAAATTAGTTTCCTTACTTCTAAGCAACTATTATTCTTTTTTTAAACTTTACACAACATGTGACAATAGTTCCTGGAGAGATACATAAAGGACACAACCATTAGACTCATGTTAAATGATACACATTTATTGCCAACTGAGTTCCAGTTCAGCAGCTTTGAAATGCTCAGAACATCTGAAAGGCTGAATTTAGGATGCAGTCCTTACCATCTGGAGGTATTATGCATCCACAAAACTTTGAAGATTGCGTTGGCAGTAAAGCGTTTCAAAGAAGATGAAGCACTGGCACTGGAGGCTAGGAAGACCAATACTATTCTTAGATGGGGGGCAGGACTTTTGGCAGGAATCAATGTATTTGACAACCTGTAGCTAAGTAGGCAGAAGTGTCCAGATAAAATATGTCTTTGATGTACCTTGCCTTTCTCCCTGTTGCCTTAATAGCTAGCGTGTAACCTCCTGGCAGCTAGTGGCTTGGCTACCTGTTGCTCAGGATGATAGGGACCACCGGTTTACATATGTGTGCGGCAGCACTTTATAAACCGATGAACTGCAGGTTCAATTCCCAGATGTGGCACTGCTGTTATAGTTGTTAAGCCAGGTACTTCCCCTAAATTCAGTATGTAGTATGCAAAACATAAGTCACGCAAGATGTCCTCAATATGTGCATCTGCTAAGCATATCATGACATGTACATGACATGAAAGCAAACCAGTATAGGATCCATCCCCAGTGTAGAGAGATAACTTTCAAAAAGGAACATCGGCGCTGACGAATTGAGATTTCCCTCCCGTTTCGCTTTGCCGAGGAAGCTAGTAAGCTCTTCTGACAGGATCTGAGAAACGAACGCCTTGATCCAACAGCCTCACCTAATTCAACAGCTTCTAAACTGGCCTCTCGCTGAGATGAGAAATGTCTCGCACGCCACCGCTTGATTCCTCAGTTCTAACGTATCCGTCTGAGTGTCTGAGAGACAAAGACGCCGAGGCAGACACGGCGGGGGAGGCAAAATGTTCGCTGAATAAGTACAGGTTAGAATACAGTGAAGGGCAAATGACGTGTCAGTGGCACTCATTGACGTGTAAATGACACTCATTCAAAAGACACACCGGCCTTGCCGTTGGGGAGCAAATCCACCCCGCCTCGCCAAAAACCAGCTCTCTTGCATTGACTGAAAAATTCCAGGTATTTTCTGAGCAAAAACAAACGCGATCCACTTAAACCATTTAATTATCTTAATTTGCGGAATGAGGCAGCAGAATTGTGCCCTTGCAGCATCAGTTTGTGTCTATGAAAACGTAAAATGCTTGCTTATCTTGATTGTTCCATTTCATAGGCACTTAATTTTATTTGACCCAGAAAGAAGAACAATGCAGATATGCAGAAAAAAATATGCTCCTTTATCACTTTATTACAGATAATGAATGTATGCATTACAGCAAATAATTGTCCTACCATTTAAGAATCCTCTTTTAAGTGGCAAATATGAAGATTTTGATCACATCACAAAGGGAGAATAATTTCCATAATGACAGGATGTAATTAGTAAACCTTGTTGATGCAAATGAAAAAGCTGAGGACGTAAATTGATTACATTATTAAACCCGCGACAGATATCATCAAGAACAATCACTAAATTAAAAGGAAGTGTAGCTGCTGATGAGGATGCCAGTGAGGGTCAGCTCTTAGCATTAAAGGAATCTCGCTTCCTGGCAGCTTTTATGTCTGGCTTGAAATCTCATCGCTAACATTGTGCTTCTCCGTGATCTTGTGGTCTCTGCTCGCCTGCAACGTTTTGTGTGCGTTTTGCATTCTTATCTCTCAGCGTTTTTGTTCGAGTCTCGCTTGTCTTTGTTTCTTTTGTGATGCACTTTGAGATGACACCATTTACGAAACGTGCTGAACAAATAAAACGGATTATTATTGTTTCCGTACGACATGTTCGTGAGGCAGAAGACAACCTTATCTACAGCAGCATACAATCCTAAAAATTCCACCTCTTATTCTAATTCTAACGATTCCTTTAACATTACACGTACCTCAAAAAAAAATCCTCAGCTACACCAGCAAATTCTGTGTGTTTTTGACTGTTGCTGTGGAAATGTGCTTTAGGTCGAGGCAAAAAGAATAGGGTCCCACCTGTTATTCACACCCATAAAACTGTGGTTGAAGAGCCCATCAATTCAACACCTACTCTCCACAATGCTGCCACTACTGAGGCACTTCTCTAGCTATAGGTCCCCACTCCCAATGAGGCTTTTCATGAAACCTGGCCGGGAAAGACAGCAGCACAAGAAAGCCCTTATTGCACCCATTTGTCAAATTACTGTAGCGGCCAGGGCGGCCTCACAAATTGCCGCCGAAACCCAAAATGAGACAAAGTCGCGGGTGGGGGCGGGGAACGACCACCTCACGGCCTGAGCGATAATAACCACAGCGAGTCCATCACGTTGGCAGACCAAATGAGGACACCGGCTCTTCACTGAAAAAGTGGTGGTTTTACTCCTCCTGGGAAACAAGCCACGACAGAGCAATCTGTCCCACTTCCACAGCCAAACAATTGCAGGGGGGATGGACAGAAGATGAGAGGTCACTGACTGCTTGCGATTCATTTTCATTATAACTGGTATAGATATCCATTTAATTCCTGCTGGGCCTGACCTGACCAATTAAGTGAAAGGCACATTATATTTGAAATTTTATTACGCATTTGTGATGCAATCAAGCACCCCGCCCACCCTTTCAATAATAATTGGCAGTTGGACATACAGTGAGGTGAACATCAAAAACAGCAGAAGTCTTTCAATTCACACGAGCTTTCCTTTGCACCTGAGCATAACATTATGTTGTGCCTCTGTCTTGTGCAGAGACAGTGTGAATAGGTGAATTCATTTTTACAGGGCTGAAGTGAAAAGGGAAAAGTGATTCCAAATCTGTGTTAAACTGTCACACAACTGCCTGGGGTAGTGTGCCTCAAAGTGAACCGGAACCCATATGGAAGCACACAGATGCATTACTGACAGTAAAATTAAAGGGCGTTATTTAAGGTGCTGTGGGTGTTGCTGCAAATCAAATCAAACTGCCCAGCCCTCCCTCCCCAACAGTGCTTTCCAGGTAAGGACTTCTTGTGTTAAAACTCAGCACTGGCATATACGGGAGAGACATTTCAAATTCTGTTTCAGAGCCCTCAATATAGAAATGATCTGCCGTATTCCTAAGTTCAAACACCACATCGGCATCAAGAAGAAAAAAAAAAGAAAAGCTAGCTTTGACATAGGAAAAAAAAAGTGCTGGGAATTCACTAAAACATCTGTTGATGTTAGAACATCTTCCTTCTAGATTGCTTTAATTCTCCCAGGCGTTCTCATCTCTCTCCAGCCTGAAAAGTTGTTTCGGGGGCCGGTGTGTGATGAGTTCACAGGATGAACCAGAGGCCCTGAATTCTAATGAAACCGAAGCTAAGCTCGCACAAGCTTCCCTCTCTGCAGCCGGATTCTCCCTTTGCTGTGCGCTACCAGAGGACAAATAAAACCAGCGCAATAGCACTGCGTGTCCGCACTATACAATCTGGAGGGGGACGTACTCCATAGAAACCTATGCATGCTGGCAAAATAGCAGGTGCTCCAAATGACTATAACTGCAACTCAAAAACAAACAAGATAAAAATGTATGTACAAACACCGTCCTTGGGATGCATTAAGCCGCTAAACAGTGAGCGTCTGCACTGAATTTCTCTTATTTTAAATTATACAAAATACACTACTGCTGCTACAGGCTGAATCGGAGTTGACACAAATGACTTAATAAACTGAAATAATGAAATAATTTGGAATTGTACCGCATAAGGCTACGACATTTCCATTTTAAAAAAGCACACTTTCCCCTAGCTACCATCATTAGAATGTATACAAATAAAACAACACTAGCATTCAAATGTTCCACGGAGACATACTTTCAAGCAACAAATGCTAAATTAACCAAGTGCCTGCAATTAAACAGCAGTTAATGAACTCATAATTGCACTCCCCGGTCATGATCATGGCAATGCATTGTGGAATTATTCTATTCTATTCTATGTGGCAGCACTGTGTCTCCTTACTGCCCAGTGGCTTATTCTCACTGTGGTCAAGACATCTGCAGTTAAGAAGAGAAAAGCCAAGCCATTTTTTTCCCCCACGCATGTTTTCAGCAAACAAAGGTAATTGCATGAGTGTTGAGGAGGTTATGCACCACACACAAAAGCATATTAAGGTAGCTGATATGCACAAAGTTTCCCCACTGCGGAAACGACTGGATTCTTTTTTGCCATTTCGAAATTCCTTTTCTGAAGGCCGATTCCACGACTGCAGAAAAGCGAGGCCCCCCGTCTATGTACAAGCTTTACGGTAACGAGAGTCCATTCTTCAAATCACCACCATCATCTGTTGGAGACCCTTTGCTCAGGATAAGGCTGAATACCTTCTTTATTCAAGGTGAAGAGAGTGAGGCTGACGGACAGGTAACCTTATTATTCAGGAAAGCTCTTTCTACTGAATTTCCTGCTCTGAATGAATTGCAGGGATCAAACCTGAGGTTCAAGAAAGTTGTTCGCAAAATGTCACTGAAAGATCTTTTCCTCGCAGCGGATGACCAAGGAGTCCATCTGAGCAGCTCCTGATAAAAGGCGGTGAGATTGCGCTATTCCATTTTTCCTTTGATTAAAATTTCAGCACACAGAGAGATTATACTCCGGCAGGATTTGGGCTCTAACAAGACCTTGGGAATGCACACATGCAGGGCAAAAGTTCTCCAACTTTTTCTTCTGATTATCTTTACCCGAGCAAGAGGACAGTTGGAGTGACAGGTTTGCACTAACTGACCGGCCATCCTCACACAAACAAAACTCCTGCCTCTCTTTTCTTCTTCAACTTCAAAAGAGGACTTCCAGCCAACATCTAGTCTTTTTTTTTCTTCTTGAGGTTAGATATGTGTGGTAGCTGACAGGCAGAACATGGGCTGGGTAATGATCAAAACGAACCATAAGCCACAGTCTGTTCCATTCTGTTCCAGGGATGGAAAAAGACATCACTGCATCATAACTCGAGAGCAAAATCATAACGCGAGTGATATAATCAGCAAAAATTGCCCACCGTGTGGGTGAAATGGTGGAATACCTGTTTTATACATTTCCACAATCTATCTGATGCAACTGAGCCATAATCAAGTCAATACTTGCAATCCCTCAAGCATCTGGAAAGCATGCGTTGCCCGTTATCAGATGGATGGTTTATGGTTTCCTTGGAGAGCAGGAAAATGCAGTCTGAACAAATACAGAGGTATATTTTTCACAGACATACAGAGAATATTATGTTTATTCTGCTTGGTGCTGGGAAAGCATTATGTAAATGGAGTTAGATGGTTATGGTTTTAGATATAGTCCCACTTTCATAGAAGGGATTGGAATAATCTATGAACAACCTATGGCATCGGGCATTAAAAGTCTATATACATCACAGCCCCTTCAGCTATGTAAGGAAACTTGACAGGGGTTTGCTCACCTTTTATATCATGTCTGCTCCTTGAACCATTACCCAGAAATCTCTGTGTGCATGTTGATACATCCCCCATAAGAATTACAGAAATCCCGTAACAAATCTGTCTTTATGACAATGACAGATTAGACATGTCAATGGCATAAAACTGAGCATTCATGGTAGGAATGCAGTTTTAGATGTTTCTATGTAGAGAGCAAAGAAGGACCTCTTTCTAACTTTTGCTGTGCATTACAAAAACAAACTGACACATCAAAATCGCATAAGCAAGCATGGGAACAGGAACTAGCTTTGTAACTGTCAGGATGTGTGGGGAACCAGCTTACAATCACGCACCATTGCTTAATCAATGCAATACCAAACATGGTTAAATTCAAGATTCCATCAGACATCAGCACTTGAAAATCAAACTGAAGGCAATTTTCCTCAGAGGTTTTACCATTATGTAAGAAATGCAAAATGGGGGAGGACAGATTAACCCATCAACTTTTGTCTTGTCCCAGACTCCAGTCATACTGGCAGCTTCTATTTGGATATTTTTTAAAGGATGGGAACAAGCTGCTGTTCTAGCAGTGAAGCAAAAGCAAAAAGACTTCAGTTTCAGAAATGAGAGACAGTATAAATCTCCGAGTTGTGGATGAGGGAAATGTTAACACTGTTTGAAAACGAGTTAGAAAATGTTTCATATGGACAGGGTGCTTTTATATAGTCAACATAATTAAAACACTTTTCTCAAATATGGCAGTCAGCGCTTGATTGTTAGTATCAGTAGAACTTACTGTCTTCATACTGACAGGTTTATGGTCCTATAGAGGTTTCATTATGTACTGTGTTTCATGTCTACTCTGCGCACTATTCAGAGAATACTCTGCTGCACAAGTCAATGGCAATTCCCACCTGTAGTTGGAAAGGAATCAGTGAATAGTATTTTCTGAGGATTATGTCTTTGTGTGCAACTCATAAATAAATATTATGTGCATTATGCAACAGATACAGGGCATGTAACCTAAAGGTTGCTAGCTCGATGCTGTTGTACCCTTGGGCAAGGTATTTAACCCATACTGCTTCAGTAAATATCCAGCTGTATAAATAGATAACGTCAAAACTGTAAGATGTGTAAATTTCTCTGGATAATAGCATCCGCTATGCAACTATAATGTAATAAAATTATGTATATGTGTCACATCGATGTCAACTTGCTAAACCAAAAACAATAAACAAAATCTGAGGAAAAGAAGAAAATTCTATTTTTGGACTAATGCACCATTATCTATGTGGACTTGTATCTGAATACTCAGGAATGAGAGAAAGGCACATCAAACATTACCGTAATGGAACGCAATCATTTAACAACAATCGAGCCGTGGCATTTGCATCATCGTATTCCGGGCACAGCGCAAACATTCTAATAGGGCAATCAAACACGGGGGGCCTCTCTCGTTTTTTTCCCCCCCTCCTTGTGCATTCTTAAGTCTTTTAAATGACACAACGCAATGCATCAGCATTCAAGCTTGAATTCAACTAAAAGCAAAGAGAGAGAGGGGGTGCAAAAAAAACTGCCTATTTTACCTGGCTGAGTGATTTTTAATTAACTTTAATGTACCCCCCCATAACAGGCTATTCATCCGACGGCAGCTGGAAACAAATTGTGCGCCTGCGTTGCTCTGTCTGCGGTGAAAGGGGCTGTCAGACACCGGTTTGGGCCTATGATTTTTAATGAGCGAGTCGTGTTTGATAAGGCATGACGGGCAATAAGCAAACACACAGACAACTGAAATGAACACACAGCCTCCGCACGACTGAGGCACTCGCCGGAGCCGATCTGAATCAGGGTGGCGGCGGGGAAGGGGGGCTTTCAGATTTCAGGTTCTGACATCAGGAAGGGGCCTTCTGAATGGATTTACACCTCATTTCCCCACTGGTGCTTTCACCCGTCCTTAATCTCGCTGATACCAGATTATGGGAGGAATTAAGGGGCGGATTTATTGCACTATTATTTGCTTACTTCTGTGGATTTGCTGAAATCGCCCGGCACGCAATTCGGGCGTCTCTGACTGCAAAACCGCGTCGGGCCGACCACAAACGAGCACACGTGTGTACGCGGGCGTTCAGAGCCGTTCGATTCGGTGACCCATTTCGCCGGATGATCGGTTGACTGCTCTGTGACAGATTACCACATCAAACATGGTACGGCTTGGCATGTAGAAACCGCTTTACTGGGTCACACAGCGATGTCCAGATGTCCCCCGTGTTGACATGCCAGCCCATGGCATGCGCATGAGAGACTAAGCTTCACAAAGTGCCTGTGGGGATCACAGGAGGGTTCTGGGTACACGTGGGACAACGTGTTATGCACGCGCACATATGAATATGTTAGTGAGTGACAGCACCACTGTGTTTCATGGGTGAGGTAACCGTCATAGTAATCTGCATCAGGAACATGTACTGTCCTTCTGCCAAAAAAAAAAAAAAAAATGAAATCACTTCAGTTCACCATGAACTGCAGTGACCATGGAAGGAGAGAAAGGTGTGAGAGAGAAGGGGAAGGAGGAAGGAGGGAGAAAGAATGGGACAATTTGTTCAATACAACACCTATTACATTAATTGCATCACACAAATGCTAAAATCTAATAACAATTACGAACAAAAATAATAAGAAAATAATGGCATTAATGTCAACAATGCAAAGGAAGTATATGGCCAATAACAACTAAATTATGTTTTAATAAGGTGTTTTCGCTCCTTGAGTGAGGGATTCATAAACTACAAAAACTTTAGAGGATCAAATGGTGAGACAGCCCGATGTGCAAAAACATAAGAATTAGGAATTCCAAAGAGATGAACATTAAACCTGGATTTAAATATTGACAGAGCAGCAGATTCCTGTACAAACAGAGACAAATTATTCCAGTTCTGAGATCTGTCGCTTCAGAGGGGGATCCAGAACTAAAAATAGATTTGTCCATGAATAAATGTTAAATCTGTCAGACTGTGTACTGACTCGAATTTACAGCAAGCCGCCTTGAACACAGACGCCCCCATTTTGCAGTTGATACATGGCTATGAATTTTGTCTACTTCTGGAAAGACATCGCCAACTTGAAAATGAACATACAGAATAAACAGAAGTTATAAAATACAATACAAATGATTATTATTTTCTTTTTGAGGTGTGGTGTGGGGTGTGTGTGTGTGTGTGTGTGTGTGTGTGTGTGTGTGTGTGTGTGTGTGTGTGTGTGTGTGTGTGTGTGTGTGGTGGGGGGGGGTGGTTGAAGACTCTGCCTTTACATTTGGCTTTTTCCTGTCCTGTGAAGTATAAGAACCTGCATTTTTTTCAAAGGATTGCTAAAGACTTGTGAAAGCGTAGCTCTTTTCTTGCCTTTGCTTTTAGTGTTGTACAGAAAACACTGGCAAAATTAGTTGGTCATCAAACCTAGGTCCTAAATATACACATTGCTCACTGTAGGAAAAATGTGTGATCTAAATGTTCAGGATGTGTACATGTACATTTTAATGCCACCGAATTATAATGCCACCAAATGTAAACATGTACATTATAATGCCATTACTGGTTTCAGTCATTATAAAAGCATGTGACAGCCCCCCAGCACAGGTTTAAAGCAGACAGATGCGTGGGCCTGTTTTTATTTTCCTCATCTAGCCATGAATGATTAAGACGGTTTAGAAAGCGAGTGGGCTTCACGGCACTCATGAGAACATCTCCTGTCAATCTGCTCTCCCGGTGCCTGTCGGGTAACGCTGACCCTTTTCCCTCACACGTGCATTTAGCAGACCAAAGATCACGAAGACAGGCACGCTTTCCTCCCGTGACTACATTAAATGTACGCTTTCAGCATTTGCGCACAGAGACAAATAAAGCTGCTCTGAAAGACAACACCACAGATCTCCTCCAACATTTCCAGTGAGCAAAAAAAAAAAGAAAGAAAGAAAGAAAGAAGATGGTCCCCTTGCCAACACTGCAGACACACATCATTTTCGGCAGGGTTACTCAATTCCTCTTCCAGAGGTCGTCCGGGGGCAGGTGCACTATCCGGCAGCGTGCGGGAGAGGGAGCCGGATAAGGGTGGAGGGGCGGGTTCAAGAGAAGTACAAAGTACAGAGCCGCGCCGTATGGGCGGGGGGTTGCGGCCCCCTCCGCACAGGGTCTGAGCAGGCACTCGAGCCTCCTTTGCTCCGGGAGCTGCCTTTCCCTTTCATCCCTGCATGGCTCCCGTGCGAACCCATCTCCCAGCTGTAATCATTATATAAACCCCCCCGCTGCGGCCAATCCGCAGCGTTTCCCCTGGTGGAGCGGCGGCGGCGGAGGCTGCCGTTTCTGGGTCGCCGTTCCCGCGAGCGGATTTCGTTTGAACCCGGGAGCTCGGCTGGAGGACGGTGGATTTGTCGCATTGCCTCTCGGAGATGTCCATTTTTTGATGACGGTGGTGGTCGGGAGAACGGGTCAGGTTCGCAGCATTCTCGCACGCGAGTAGTTCTGCCAGGCGTTGCCGTGACATCAGACGGCCCGGTGGGCATTACCAGGGCGATGACGCCCAAGTGCAAACCGCCAGTAATCACACCAGAACAGGGCCACTGGGACATCTGATATCACTATTCAGTGACAAGCGAAGAAATCAGCATCAATACGTTCACATACAAATGGAATAAACTACTACAAGTGAAGTGAAGAGATTATAAGATTAAGCTGGGGGGAAACACTTTCTCCTCCGAGCACTGGACAGTGCTCAGATAAAGATGTCTGGCAAGAGAGCGTGCTCATGGACATAAAATGTGCATAAAATGTTTGCAACATGTGCAGCTTGGATATTCAGATGCAGCTGCGGAGAGTGATCAACAACTTGCTAGAAGCAATGATCACATTTATTCAGGCTGGTGTCTTATTGCCAGATTTGCATTACGGGGAAAACGAGGCCCCACGCTGGTTGCATGCAAGAGGGACCAGTCAGTCCAGACGTTTCTGAATTATTCGTTTTTCTGCACGTAAATGTGTGCACATCTTCTATTCTAAAGACAAGTAAGCAATATGGTACCATATCAAACACACATGCAGTTACAATCTTTGTGCATAACCTTGACTTACAGTGAAAATACAGACGAGTCTGGGTGCCCAGTATCTGTTTTTTCAAAGGGTAAATTATTAATGAAATGAAATAAAAGCATTTCAGACCCAGTTTCTCCCCACTGCCATACCTTCTGCCTAAGCTTTCACTCTCCCCAGAACAGATCCATCCATTTCCTTTGTCAGTCCCAATGACATCTTATTATTAAATTTGCCTTAATTGTCCTCTCCATACATCACAGCAATGTTTATGGAAAAGCAAACATAATAGAGCTTCAAAAGCAATGTTACATTGCAATGGGGTAGCAGCGTACCATATAGTGCATGTGCAATTACCATTGACATACTGGTACTTACTGATGCAATACACATGCTGCCCTTCACCTGCACCCCCAACACACACACACACACACACACACACACACACACACACACACACACACACACACACACACACACACACACACACACACACACACAAAACATGCAAATGTTGACTCCTCGCACATGCAGTCACACACACAGGCAAACATACAGCGGGAGGCTTGTCTTTCTTCACTCTCACGTCAGTTAATAATCTACACAAGATGCAATAAGCTTCCTAAAAGACTCTCTCTGGGACTCAAATTGATATTATGGTGTAAATAAATAGGCTCTTTTTAAGTCCAGTCAAAAATGTAACTGCACTGGTACGACCTGTATGAAAGACAGGAGGTCTGTTGTTTATATGAGCAGAGATTTGCAACACTGAAAGCTGAATCACTACGGGGGGGTGGGGGGGGGGGGTGAAGCATCTCTCTTTCCTTCCCCCTGCTGACAGTGCAGTGGAAGCTGCCCCTGGGCTGACATCTTTGGCTCGTGGGCAAGGACTGGGGCACAGAAGTCCCATTCAATCACTCTCTGCCTGCCGCTGTCCGCAGCGGTTTTCACACAAAATAATGATTTCATTTATCCAAAATAATATCCTCTTTTCAATCGCATTAAACCTAGGCATGGCAATACTAATACTCTGAGTGGGTCTATCTGTAGAGGAAAATTTGCTTTCATTGCCATTCTCTCTGCTGGGAAACTGCAATTTCACAGTCAAAAATAAATAAATAAATAAATAAATAAATAAATAAATAAATAAATACGTAAATCCCTCTTTTAATGAAGGCAACAATGTTGGCTGAATTAAAGTGCTTCCTATCTCTATACATGTATGACAACCATTATGTGCCATTACACTATGAAACTAGTGTCTTTTTACATGTTACCACGCATGCTCACGGTCCACGCTTTGACTGAAACAAATTGAAAACATGGACGTAACGGGGTCTTGTGCGAGGACGGCGGACACCGATCACGACTGCAGTAAACAGTTCCTCATCGCCCGCCTGTCCACTCATTCTGAGACCCGCTCTGCACCGCGGGATCTAACCGGAGTCAGCCGAAGCCTGAACCCAGCCATCTGATGTCTGACAACAGAGCGTCTTTTGTGCACTAACACGCCGCTACACTTCTTTGCTTGTTAAGGCAGAGTTACAGACAACGCAGCAGGATGCTGCCTTTGTGGGACTTTCTGCTTTGGCCGTTTGATCTCAGCCAGGCACAGAATCCATTTATTTTTGTGTCTTGTTAGCCTTGAATTTCTGTATGCAGCTTTGTTGCAAGCCAGCGCGCTCTCTCACACACACACACACACACACACACACACAAACACCCCCTTGCAATACACCACACATATCCAGTCAGCAACCAAATGGACAATTTCTGCTGGAGGCTTTCTTGTTTTGTAGAGGAGAAGAAGGGGAAGGTAGAACACGAGAGAGGCAGAGAGGGAGAGATTTAAACTGGACAGCGCCCAGAACAGGACTGCTCTGAATTTTCTGTAAGGTTCTGGGGTAGATTTATCCACTGTGTGAGGCTGCCAAGACCACAGCAGTGCAGAGCCCCCCCCTCCCCCACCCCCTCCAAGTCCAGCTATGATACCAATATCCTGTCCAAGTCTACAGATTAAGAAATTACATCTGGAGGGCGGCTCTCCACCATCTCCGACACACCAAGGTGGAACATCACACGAAAGAGGGGTAGCAGGACTGGGGTGTTGGAGATAAGGGAACTGTCTCATATCCAAGTCAAAAGGGCAAAACCTATTTGATGGGCTACGGTATACTTTTACCAAGTGCTTAAATATATGCTGCAGGCCGTACACTGTAAGATATGTCATCAATTACAGCTGACATTACAAGCTTCCCCAACCTTTTTGGGCTTCATAATTAGAGCTTGCGAAGCGTGCATTGGCATGACCTCACAGAAAAAAAAACGGAACTTGTTTTATGAAAATTGCTCCAGACCACAACGCTGCCAGGTCGGGTCGGGTCGGAACAGATTGGATTTCAATATGAGGAACGGGACAATCAATGTCAGAGAAGCCTGATAATTTACAGTGATGTTGGCTCTGCCAGGTTCAGTGTGTTCTTTGGCAGTTTACCAGCCTGGGGCTGATGCCGAGAGAAGCACTGTTTAAATATACTTGTGCCGTACTGTTATCACCTCATCCTGCAGGAGAGTGGCACAGACCCCCCCTCACAGTACAGTACAGTACAGAAGCAGTACAACCCAAAAGCTGTGGAAGAGCAATTAAGAGCTCTGACAGATACCATCTTAAGACTTGTCTGAAATGTGCCCAAAAAAATAAAGACATTGCCCTATCATTAGTGCTCCCTTTCAGGCCGCCCAGCTAGCTGCCGACTTCCTTTCTCTCTCGCTTCCTTTTAATGCGCCGGCCACCCTGTGCGTGCCAGCGTGCGGCCGGTTCAGAGCATGCTCGAGTAACTTGTCTCTTCCGTTCACGAGCGACACGGTTTCACAGGAGCGGCGCTGGCGGGAGACAGATGCAGCCCGCGTAATGCTCAGCGAATCGGTGTCTCCTCTGCCTCCACCTCCGCGCGGCTACACCCGTTCGCCAGTCTGCAGCGGGTCACTTGATTCGCAGAGATCGGTCCTCGTTTTCCCTTCAGGAAGATCAGTTCCCCGCGTGACACTCTGAGTCAAAGCAAAAACTGGGCTAGCTCGCCGCACGAGCAGGACCTCTTACTGTTTAAGCAGGGCGGTTAACCGGGGGTGCCCTGTATTGCCATGTCAATGAACCAGAAGCCTCTACTTCATCTGACATTACCCTAACGTGCAACCTTAAAGTGGACCACGCCATGCTGAGCTGTCAGGGGAACAGTGCTATAAGCCCTTGTGGCAATACCTAATAAAGTATACTAGTAAGTCTGACTGTAAATGTCCCTAGCACAGATCCTTCATTGTTCTATAAATGTGCTGAAGGGAGAAGTAAGAGAAGACAAAGAAGGCTTAGGGGTGTCTTACACAGAGGAGATTAGAGACGGGCTGCCAGGGATGTTTAATGCACTGCAACACATACATTCACAATGAAGGCCCAAGACGCACATCTGTAAAGATGCATGCTTACAACAGTAGCAGATAAATCCACAATAAAGGTGCAAGACACACATCTGTATGGATGCATGCTAACACCAGCAACACATTGCATCTACAATGAAGCTGCAAGACCCACAAGTGTGCACATGGTTGAGCCCACACAGTAATTGTGTGCAGAGGGACACATTATACAGAAACACAGACACTCTACAAGACTTTCACAAAAACACCCAACTTCATAGACAAAGGCATGAAACATCAGTGAATGTGAATCTCGTTGCCATTTTTGCCTTTTTATTATCCCTGCGCCAAGCCTGTAATTACGTCATAAGTAGTTTCTCCACTCCTCAAACAGCTGTTCTGAACAAGCTCTGATTATCTTCAAAGCTGAGGAGGCCTGCCTAGGTCAAGAGCAGTGCGGTGTGAATGAAGTTCTGTGACACAAAGAATACAAATCAATTTTCACCCTTCACAATCAGAGGACTGCCCCGGCTTCCCTGTCTTCATCATAGGAAGTCTTTTTAGTGAAGCCTCTGCTCTCCAATGGTGCTTGGCTGATTAACTACAAAAAACAGTCAAGGATGTACTCTCTGGTCTGTACTGAAGAGACTACAGTATCCAGGTCTTCAAAACAGTGCACACACTCACACACATGGATAGAGGGGTTACCATTCAACTTTTCTACAGCTTGGCTCTCTGCTCAAGCATTGTACTCTTCTGTTCTGTTTAGCTGAGTTATGCACCTGGAAATAACTGCACAATGAAACTTTTTTTGGGTTTTGTTTTATTCAAGAGGACCATGCCAACACACTCATGCACACCTGGGAGAAAAGCACAACTGGAAAGTTGAAAACTAAAAACAAAAAAAGCTGCGCAAAAGTCAAAATGTGTAACCGTGGACAACTTGTCTGGAGGCTAGCTCTCCCTCCCACAAAACTGGCAGCTCCAAGTCATCCCTGATACGCTGCACAAATAATGATTTAAAATGCAAACAGCGGGCAGTATACGATTCAGTGGCTACGTGATCAATGCAGCATATTCTAAACGTGTTTGGAAATGAGGGAAAGGAAGAATGATGAAAACCCTTAGTCTGTGTTTGCACTTTTTTTTTTTTTTTTGCCTTTTTTCCGTAGGCTTTGGTGCACCTGCCTCCCATTCTCCAGCTCTCTCTCCAGTGGCAGGAGAGGCATACAGAGCAGCCGGCAGCAGAGGAGAAGGCCCGCCTTGTCTGGTGAGAGGAAGGCGCTTTTCGGCGGGCGAAGTCTGCTCTGAACAAACACCTCTTTAATCCCACCCCTCCCGACTCCTGAGGTATTTTTTCGCGGAGTGATGCGGAATGCGAATCCGTCCTCGACTTTTCTCAACTTTTTCCCCTTTTTTGAAGACGAGCGCGTGATCTTTTTCAGAGGAATCAACAAACTCAAAACCAGAAAACTGTCATCATACAGTATAAGGAGGTGTTGGGACAGCGGGGTTGACACGCTAATATTTTTAAGACAGACACCTTTATGGTCTGCTAAGGGTTACTTATCAAAATTTGTGTTTATATTTTTTAATGAGGGGGGCCTTAAGGTTTTGAATGAAGAAAGAGATACAACCTAGTCAGCCAGTTTACCTGCATGTGCAGTATCACTGCAGGAGAAGGGAGATGTGACAGTGCCCATGGCACCTATATTCCAGGAAAAATGTTTATGAAAAGCATTGTCAGATGCACACAACACTCAACACTCCCACATGTTAACCAGCAAAAAACCTCAATCCAACATATACATCATCTACATTTATTACAAACGTACAATCCCAGGCTATTTTTTCAAATGCCATAACCTTTGCCTTGCTGGCAATTTAGACATTAGAAAAGTACATCTTGTAAAACAGGAGAATATCAATTGCTAATCCATCTTAAACTGGAAAACTATGTATCAAGCCCAAAAACATTGCATCTCACCATGAATTTGTTTGTAACACGTTTATTTTACTCACTGCAAATGGCTTCTACTTAGTAGAATGTGAGCAAGAATTTATGACATTTTGAAAATCTGAGAAATGTGACACAAGACACAAAGTATGTCTGTACTATTCAAAAGCATATTACTTCGTAATTGGAGTGGATGGAATGCAATTTAGCAGTCATAGTTTAATAAGATAATTCCCCCAGTTGCTACTCATGTAAAAATAAATTAATTTCTTAAGTTACAAAACACCTTTGAAACATTCAAATTCTGTTACATTCTTAAATTCCACAGTTTTACAATATATTCTCTCACTTATATACCCATTCAGGTCCTTCTAATCATAAGTCATCAATCACCACCACTGTAAGAATCCCTTTGAGATAAAATTCTCTATGAAAAGTTACCACAGGCTGTTGAGACTTCCTCAAGGGAAAAACAAGATGAATGGAACAAATCTGTATCATCTCTTCGAAGGTTATGAGAAAAACTGAAATTTCAGAACAGCATATTATCAACTCAAGATATTACAACAGCAAAAGTGGGAGCCATACCCCATGGCCTTAACTTAATTTCAATTTTTGACATGACAATGAGGAAGAGAGGCCTCAGCACAGCCATCAACCTGACAGGATTGCAATGGAGAAAAGGCCAAGAAAAATATATGCCTGGTGACAACTCCAACATGCCTTTGTACTGTTTGACATCATTACTATTTTGGAGCTCTTTGGGCTTGCAGTGTGAAAGACACTGAAAACGAACAGAAAAGAGGACGCTGCATAGTATGGAACCTGTGAATTGATATCATAAATGGCCGCCTTTCTCAGGAGCAATGTGGGAGACGAGTGAGGAGTCCATATGTGACATATTCTGAGCATGATTATAGAGATGTAAAAGAATCCAACCCTTCCTCTTTAAAAGAAAAAGGTTCAGCCTCTGAGAGGTGGGCAAACTGCTTCACTAGTAAGACCAAGGCCTTTTCTGATCCCGTCATAATGTCAGCTAACTGAAGGGTTGATCTTCAGAATTTGCTGGTTCATTCTCAAGTGACTTTCAGGAACAGCAGGGCTTGCTCTTCTACATCAGTCAAGACAAAAGAAGAGGCATACTCATTTTGTCTGCTTAGACTCCCATGCTTCATTAGTTTTCAAGCTAGCTGCCGCCCTGAATAAATATGGCAAAATAATTATGCAGGCACAAAAACAATGAAATTTGCAAACACTTCTCTGTCCCACATTTTAACATACTGGGGCAGACTGAGGGACAATCAACACCTGACACAGCTGGAAGTGATCCAGCATCAGGTACAAGTTCAACAAAAATGCAAGCTACCATTTTGAATGGCTAACAGTCAACACAAAATTGAGTGAGGACATTAGAAGGTGGTAAATGAGAACTTTCCTTCATTATTCTGTCCTTGTGTTTTCCTGTTCATTTTGTTTCTTTACATTTGTGTAAAACCAAATAAAAAAACAAGCCTGTAACGCATCCTGGATCACGACATTTATTATGCAAATAAATGAAGGTTAATAGCGATCATTTCCTGATTAGGCAACATAATGATTTACCTAAAGGTCATGCTCATACCAAGACTTCCTATCAAAAACAAAACAAGACAAAAGTTATTTTTGGCCATCCCAATACCTAATTGTTATTGTATACTGCAGTGAACATTTGTATGCCAAGTAATTAAACTAAATGGTACTGATAACAATCAAGCGGTAGCTAAGCGTCTACACGTACAGAAAGAAGCGAATAACTCCGGTGGGCGGGGGCAGAGGTGGGTGCAATCAGTATTTCCCTCCAATAAATCGTCTCATAGGGCGAGCACGGAAGGGGCATTGTGGAACTAGCCCATATTGCCAGAACCACCCATCTTGTTCACAATAGTTGGGCAACCTCATCTGTCACCGCTGTCAAGACCAACCAGTGATGCACAATTTCTCATGAACACAATTAGTTACATTTGGCATGAGACGGCGGCAAAGCATAAGTTCCATCTCGCAAGAGAAAAGATGATTCATGTGTTTCGGTTCTCGTGCATCGACAGCAATGCACATTTCTATGTAGCACAACCTGCATCATTGTTCAGAGTTCAGTTTAATGTCTCCGTGAACACATGAGTAAATGGGCGTATTTACAACAGTCGTTACTCCGTGATATTGTAGCAGTTAACAACACATAAAAAGAATAATCTTCGTTCTAAAAGACTAAAATTGATCACATTCGTATAAATGCATAAATCAGGCTGTTTGGTAAAACACTGTTTTAGCTCACGTAATTGCTTTAGCTACACTTAATTTAAAAGCATTTTACAGAGATCATAAATTAGGGAAGCTGAACGTGCACCAATACATTTGAGAACAGAAAGTGAGCGTTGCTTGAAAGTCACCACTTGAAAGCCAGCCATAAATAGGAACCACAGAAAGTCAATTAAATTAGCTTGTATGCCGAACTTGTATATTCAAGCACAGATAGACACAATCTAACTGGTGTCTGTTACTACCGGTTGCGCTACACTGTCACCAGCGACCTAGTGACATTAAACTACCATTACATTCGCTTAGTCTTGTTAGGTAGCATTCAGAGGCGAGGTCTAACGTTATCTGCGCCTGTACTTACGGAGTCAATAATTTACTAAGCAAGCGGATGCTCCCGAAGGATGTCCTTAAAAACTTATATTGCCCTGCTGTAACCGATTAGGCGACGTGGCCTGTCCTTTGCAATCAGAAGATTTTCATTAACCGTCTATATCTGGTTAGCTAGCTCACTAACTATCTCAACAGGGACGTCTAAATGTGTAAAAAGAGAAATATAGAACTAAACTAAAACGTCTAGCCACAGCATAACCAACTGTGTCTAACAGGTAACGAAAGGGAAACTAATGTGCCAGTTTCACTGCAGGCAGAAAACTCTGAGAACTCCAGTCCATAGATGGCTTGCTAGCTGACTGGCTAAAGAATCTAGCCAGCTTGCTAAGTATGGAATCACTAACTGTAGCTACAATGTGCCTTCAACAAAAATATAGTTCTTCTGAACTTGGACACCGTACGTGTAGTTGAATGCACGACAAACCTTGCTAGCTAAGTAAAATGCGTGGAGACATTACGATTGGAATGTAGCTAGCTAGCTAGCCTGCCTGTTAGCAAAGCGAACCATGTCTTTTCTTACCTGTATTTGGGGGATACCACCGGGTCCCTCTACTATCTCGGGCGAGTTCTCAAACACCCGATCTCGGTACAAGGACCACAGACCCACGTTTGGAAGGAAGAGGAGAGCCGCTATGAGCAAGCCGGCGAATTGCAGCAATCTCTTTTCCTTCCGTCTCATTGCTCCTGGATGAAAATGTTAAGAGCGAGAAAAACACTAACGTTATTCCAGTTCGTTCCAGGTGGAGACAACTTTCACTCTGAAACACGATTGCTCTCACTGCGGGCACTTCCGCTAGGGGGAGCGAACCACTGTCCCGATCGGGGGAGTTCAAAGATAATCGCGTCCCCCATGGTCTCAGTGGGATTGACATATTTTATTAAATTATGATTCAAAACCAATCTTTTACTTGCCAAATGATGTCATAACGACACAGTATTCATTGGCAGCATTCAATTATCCGCGTCGCCTGTAGACCGACTGAATAACTCTTCTTGACGAGCCCCCTTTGGGTGTGACAGAAATGGAACTGTTCAACGCTGATAAAGTTGCCACGGTGAAGCCAAACAGGTTATCATGCTGTCAGTTTGATGGGAAAATTGATTGTTTTGGACAACAAACATCTGTGAATGTAAACAAAGTAGCAAACGCGTTCTCGGTGGCTAAGTACGCTTTTAAATATAGTATGATCCCACATCCTATTTGTGAGTGCTTTGAAACTAATCTATTAAAAAAAAATGAGAGAAAGAGCAACAGCTGCAAGTGTGACGTTGAAAATTTTCCTGTACATTAAATTTTTAAACACATAATTGATCAAATTACAAATATAAAAATATGTGAAATATTAACTGGCCTGTCATTTCATCAATGCAAGCAGGTATGCCAAGAAAAATATTAATAATGTTCACGCCGCTCTAGACAAGTCCTTCAAGGTTTTATGTGAAGTAATGTATTTATCACGAGAAAGTACTTGAGTTCATGTTCTAATTAACAAAGGTCCTTGCAGAAAAATACAAACTTAAAAAAAAGTTATTCTGAATTTCAGTATTACTGCAAATGACTTATGCATAACCACTTGACATGCAAGAATTCATGTGGCAGTGTGAAAAAAAAGTGCTTCTAGGTCCAAAAGGGTCAAATTGTACACCGAGATTGCGTCAGAATTAGACTATGCGTATTTTGAGGCAAAATGACCACAAGGGGTCGCTTGATCAAAGGATCAAATGAAACATATCTTCATCTTTTTTGGCGTGTCCATTTAGAAATTAAGCTTTGAGAAACTTATTTATTTATTTATTTTAAATTTATGTGCATTAAAAAGTGATTATATCTAGAATAATTGATACAATTTCATTTATCCTCCAACTGTGCAGGCTCAACGTCAGCTTAATCAAGTATTACAGGTTACAGCTTTGCACCTCAACAGACCAACTGGACATCCAAGCATCCTTTAAAATATCTCAGAAAAAGACTCATCTTAATGATGTCAACTTAGCCTAACAGGATAGGCTTCTGCATGCTGTATGTTAACAGCTCTGTTTCAGGTGGTTATCATTGCTGCCATACCCCAGGGAGTCTCCACAGTGGTACTGAATGACTGCTGTCAGACATACTTGAAGGCCCTCTGATGAACCCCATGCATGCCTGTTGAAGATTCTACAGCTGATCTGTTCAGTAGCAGGTTATAAATGTTCCATTTTCTGCTAGACAGTGCACTGAATCCTGGCTAATGATGCAATCATAGTACACGTCTCTACAGGAAATGGCACAAATCTTAAAAGTAAAAGAAGTGTCTATTTGCGGAGGTGTTTCAGTCATTTGTGTGATTCCCACTTTCCTTGTTCAGGTGAGTTATTTTCCCATTTAACACCCAGCTTGTACATTGAGCACAATGCAACCTATTTTATGCTTATTACTACATTCCTTCTTCCTCTCTAGTCTATGTGGACCATTTTGCACTAAAACCAGAACAGTCGTTTTCAAACACATGTGTCTTCCATCACAATATTCTGCAATATCTGCATTTCAGTGCATCTTGATTGGTGCTCCAGTTAGAAATTGCCCGCCTAATACCTGCCCCACAATATATAAACAGGAAACATGCATCTTAACTAGTCACAGAAATTGACATTATGCAGAATCTGTTGTATATTATAAGGTCATGCTCACCCACCGAAGATCTGTTGCAACTCGGGGAATGGTGGAATTGCATATAAAGAACTGTAATAACAATAAGCGGCACAGGGCAAAGGTGGAAGGTCAGTTGGTTGAGGAATCCATATTACAGGTTGCACACAGCGCATATTACAGCCCACACACAAGTATTGCGGCATTATAGACTGAAAGCATCCTTAGACACAGGACAAACCTGTCGATAATTTTAGTGTAAGTGGGCATACACTTCTAATATCCTTTGGGCCTCGTTTGCAGCTGCAGCAGCTTCGGTGGCAGGCTACTAAGAATCCCTATTTCTCTCTGATAGAAAAGCCAGCCAGCAGGCCAATTGTGTACGCATGAGAACAAAAGGGACATCTGCTGTGTTACGTGTGTCTTCTGTCTCAAAGCATTTTTTTTGCAGAGATAAATTTGGGAGAATCACAGTGTCACGTTGTCAGGGAAATAGAAAATTACATGCAGGGTACGTCTCATCAGCGAAGTCATACGGGCATCCCTTTGGACCATCGTGCCTGTCTTCTAAATAGAAAACCACTTATAATGGCATGCCAAACGGATGCATCAACTGGACTCTGGACTGGATTTTCCTGAACATATTGCGTGTGCAACTTTACAAACTCCATGAAATTGTGATTATTCCATAGATTGGAAAAAAATGATTGAAGTTATTAAATGGTTGTCGGTATTATTAAGAATGAGTTAATACTTATTCTGGAGATCTTTCTAGCAGATTATTTCCTGAAACAATCCTGTCCTATAAAAAAAAGTATTAGGAAAGATGATAGCTCCTTGCTAGCTGATGCATGAATGTCCCTGAATTATGATACAGTGGTTCCACATTCGATTCAGTGTATTAAGACTGAATCTAATACTGCAAAAGGAAAGGAATTGATTAATTCCCGATGATCCAATGGAATCCACTAAGCCCCACTCTGCAAGAAGATTGGAAAACTGGAAAGATCAGGGTTGCCACCTGGGCAACGATCAAAAGGCATCAAAAAGTCATTATGCTCTTCTTGTAAAGAATACTATGCAGAAAATAATCTCTTTCAACATTCATTTAACAGAGCACAGGATATCAAAAAGTCAACATTAAACATTTGTGCTGAGAATAAGTGAAAATCCTAAATTAATTATTTAATTTTGTCCTATAGATTGAAAAAAAAATCATTTAGGAAAAATAATAGTATAATAAGGTCAATTAAATAACTGTGCAGATGCTAAGTGCCTCTCCTAATGGACCTTGAGCAGTAAAGGTTTGAAGACTGAATAAAATACATATTTCATATACAATGCTTATTTTAAAAGTTATTAACTTGACCTTCGGCAACTATCTATAAATCAGGGAGTAAGGATGACACTCACTCATGTCCAATATTGAACAAGTCTATGCTTGAACCATGCAAGATTACTAGAGGAAATGGACTGCAGCCAAACAGGGTCAATCAGATGTAAATGGATCAGCTGTTTGGGGGATGCTAACATCTCCTATGCTGCGATGTTCTGAAAATTACCTTGATTCTATAACCCTTTTCCAGAATCAAGAGACCATGATGCAGTTTGGCGAGAGTCTCGGTATCAATGTAAATCCCCTTTATTCTGTGGCTCAATACATCCATAATTCATGAAAACAGAAACATTACACAGATAGAATTGTTACAGCCTGGACTGGCAGAGTGGCTGTGAGCAGAATGCACATACTCAATGAAAATAAAAAAAAGGTTGGAAAAAAAAAAATCAGCGCCTGATGTAGAATCCATTCAAGTGAGCGAAATGCTAATTCCTTGTTTAAAACCTTGTTTCAATGAGACATGATTGTCAGTCAAAGGCGAATATTGTGGATGTGGGCTTTTTATTTGGCTGATTTTCAGTTCATTCTTACATCCATGCAGAAACAGCCTACACAGTGGGTGACGCACTGCTACAGTGCAGAGTGTGGACTATGTAGTTTGCCGTTGGTCTTGCATTATTATGTCCATTCCAGTCAAAACACATGACCGTCCCTTGATTATTGCATGTTTACTTAATTATCAGATGCTATTATCCAGGGCAAATTAAACAGGATGTAGTTGTATATATGATCCATTGATGTAGCTGGATGCGGCTGGATATTTTCTGATGCAATTTGGGTACGTGTCGTTGTAACAAGCCCAGTCCCTTAATGACCATTCCATTCTACTGTCCAAGTAGAGGAAGCCAGAAGCTGCTCAAAGCGTCTAATGATGTGATATGCTGCGGCAACTAAAATGTCACTGTGGCGCTATTGAGGGCATCTGTCAAGTAATCCCACAGACTAACAGATAGAGATACTGGGGAAGGCTGTACTATAGAATGTGATTAGAGCGGAACATCTGGCATAGCCTGCCAGGCACAGAAACTCACTATGTTAAAAAAAAAAAAATGAGTGTAGCCTATGAACTGTAAGGGTAAACTTGACAGGAAACTGAAATGTATAGGTGAAATCATGGTGGGTTTGTTTCATCTGAACACTCTATGCATTACACAAATGATTTGTCCAGTTCTTTACATTTACATTAACATTTATTCATTTGGCAGACGCTTTTATCCAAAGCGACGTACAAAAGTGCAAATAGTGAGCAAACAACAGGCACAAGAGCAAGATGTGTAAAGGTCATACAATGCAAATAGTGCTGAAGCTGAGCGCAAGGTCAGTGACGCGAGCCAACTAATATGAACTAGGATTGCATCTCAAATACAATTACAGGAAAAGTAGAGTACCACTATACTACCTAGGTAAGTGAGCAACAAGTACAAGACAGGAGTCAGATTCTCAACGTCAAAGTTACAAGGTCGAAGAAGGAGAGGTATCAGTCCAGGTAGAGTCTGAAGAGGTGTGTCTTCAGCGCACGTCTGAAGGGTTGGATTGAAGGAGTTGTTCTCAGGGGGGTAGGGAGTTCATTCCACCACTGGGGGGCGATGATGGAAAAGCGTCGTTGTGAGGAGCGTGGGCCTTTCGTTCTGTTGGTGGGTGGAGCGAGGCGTCCGGATGTAGCAGAGAAGTTGACGAGCGGGTGCGTAGGGTAGGATGAGGTCCTGGAGGTAGGTCGGGGCAGTCTTTCTTGCAGCGGAAAAGGTGAGAGTCAGGGTCTTGAAGCGGATCCTGGCTGCGATTGGGAGCCAGTGGAGGGATCTCAGTAGGGGGGTGACGCGGGAGAACTTGGGGAGATTGTAGATCAGCCTAGCAGCTGCGTTTTGGATGAGCTGCAGCGGCTGAATGGTGCAGGCTGGGAGGCCTGCGAGGAGGGCGTTACAGTAGTCCAAGCGGGAGAGCACAGTGGCCTGGACGAGCAGCTAGGTGGAGTAGGTGGTCAAAAAAGGGCGAATCCTCCTGATGTTGTAGAGGAGGAATCGACAGGAGCGTGCCGTCTGGGAGATGTAGTCAGTGAAGTCCAACCTGTTGTCGAGGGTGACGCCCAGGCTCTTCACCGAAGTGGAGGAAGTCACTGTGGTGCCGTCAACAGTAACCGAGAGCTCTTGAAGAGGAGAGGTCCTGGCCGGGATAAGCAGCAGATCGGTCTTGTCCAGGTTAAGCTTGAGGTGGTTGGAGGCCATCCATCTGGAGATGTCAGCCAGGCACGCAGAGATCTTTTCGTTGACCTGGGGGGTGGAGGGGGGAAAAGAAAAAATTAGTTGAGTGTCATCAGCGTAGCAGTGGTAGGAGAAACCATGCGAGCCAATAACTGAACCAAGAGAGTTAGTGTAGATGGAGAAGAGGAGGGGTCCCAATACAGAGCCCTGGGGGACACCTGTAGTGAGGGTAGTGGGTGTGGAGGTGGAGCCTTTCCAATAGACCTGGGAAGATCTACCGGTCAGGTAGGACGTGAACCAAGAAAGGGCCGTCCCAGAGATGCCAAGCTCAGAGAGCTTGGCGATGAGCAGCTTCTCTTGCAAGCGCATTTACTTTATTATTATTAATTTGCTCGTGGCAATGGCTTAATGTTTGAGAGCATTTGAGAGATTTTCCATGCTGAAATGACGTAGCAGTGGTAAAGAGAGCACTGAGCAGGTCACAGTTATGACATCTTGGCTCAACAAAAAGGTAATGAGTAGCAGTTACCCTCCTGTGCCCTGAGCTTTCTGCTGGGTAGGTATGTGAGAATATGACTGCATTTAACCTTTTGGGGTCAGGCTTCTTCAAAGTGCAGGGTCTGTCTGCCAACAAACACGTTTCTTAAGCTCTGCTTGTATTAGATATTCAATCAAAATGATCTCCTTACAGAAACCGATTCATTCTTAACATTTACACAGTATAATGGAAAAGAAAATATCACGCCCCTGTCTTTCTTGTGTGATTAACTGAACACATGGGACCAGAGATGTAAGCAGCCTGGCTCACCCATACCAAGCTGAGTGGGAACAGAAAAACAAAGGCAAAGCATGACTGAGTGATGCAACTCTGCAGATCTGCTTTACAGTATATAAATATTTTTTTATTGCATTCTGATTGTCAAATCTTTGACAGCTGGAAAATCCAATTTGTTTTCATCGGAAAACATGACCAGGAGGAAATGAAAGTTTGCAACATTATACTGTATGTGTGGTTGTAATTTAAATGAAAACTAAAACATTATGAAAAACTATTAGTTTAAAAATATTTTCTCTGAGATTCCCAGAAGATGAATTTAGAAACAAATGTTTCCCAGTATTAAATAAACAACAGCATTGTATAATAGAAGGACAAAAAAGTTTAGAACAGCATTCTAACTGAAACTTCTACGCATGTTTCTTAATTGAGCAAAGACAATGAACCATACATGACATTGCTAATGCTAATTACTTGACCAACTGAGTGGAAAGTGCTTTACAGTGGGGGAGGGGATGTAGGTGGTAACACATCAGTTGTAGTGGGGAGGCAAGGATTTATTTAGCCAATTAAACTGGGGGATGATTGGATTGGCCTGGCAGATCATTTGTCCAGGAATACCAGACAAGATCCCGCCAATTTACAATATGGACCACGGAATCTGTAATATGCAATGCTATAAAACAAAAACAATGCATGTCAAAGATATGAATTATAAACCAATAAGACAATAATTAGTTTGTATCTTAAATATGTGTTTTTAAGAAACAACATCGATATTAAATATGGATAAAAAGGCAGTGGTTTTTAAAGAATAATTCATCATTTCTAACCATTTAGCATTGTTTTTTCCCCTGCTCACATAGCTCCTTCCTCATCACAGCATCAAGAGAAAGAGGGAAGGATTCAGAGTCGTTAATCTCCTGTGGCTCTCTCTCAGTTTCGTATCTTTGATCCAATCAGAACCTGAAGTAGTGTCTCATGATTTATTTAATTTGTCAGCATTCATATCATCACAGTTACACCACAGCCCAATGAGAAATTATGCTGAACAAACGCTCAGAGTGTCGATGAACCCTCTGTTCTCTTTATTGAAGCCTCCGTTTACTGAGGATGGGCGCTTTGATGTTCTTAACAGGACATGTCACCATTGAGTGAGTTTTCTCAAGGTAGTCTTCTCTCTTCATACCTCAAGGCATGTCTGCAGATGAAATATGAAATCATAAATGAGGATTATGTTTTTTTGTCTTTCTCCCCCTTTTCATCCAACTGTTTTTGCAATTACCAATATCATTAGTCCAGGCTCATCTCAACACAGCAACGTATGCACTTGGAGGTGGAATTATGTTGGGAGTGCAATCCTCCAATACACATGTACGCCAACACAACTATTTTTTGCACTGCAGGTGACACAGTGCACTACAGTGATGTAGCTGCAAGCTGGAGGAAAGGCGCTTCTCCACTGATGTCATCCAAGCAATTCACAGGCACACAGTGAGTCGTAGTGTGCCGAGAGTGGTGTAAAAAGGGGACCCTGGCCGACCTACCTGCTTCTGTCCTTTGTAGAACAAAGCCTGTTTGTTCTGCTGCTGTGGGCTCCCAGTCATTGTCAGCAGGTGACAGGACCAGTTTTGAATTTCAAACTCTTAAAATGGCAACGCAAAATATATTTACCATCAAAACAAACATGTCATTCTATTTATGAATGTATATTTTTGGAAAAATAAAACTAAAGGATTTTGGATATTGATTACTTTTTTTTCAGTTCAATTAATTGATCATTCATCATTGACTCTGATATGCTGAAGTGACAGTGGTAGTTGTATGAGCACTTCATTATCTTATTAATAAGACAGCTGTGCTGAGATTATTCACCTGTTGAGGATCAAACCTGGCAAAAGCCACTAATATCAAAGACGAAAAGATATTACAGCCAAACGCAGTTCATTAATAACAGCCCAGGGTTTGGGAGACCGGGAGTCACAACACATCGCCCTGATAGAGACAACATCTCGTTCCATCTTTGTGGGCCTTCACACACTGCCCATTCCATTGCATCAGAACTACTGGACTGCAACACGCCAAGCATCAGCAATGAGGCATTACACACAGTCATAACAGCTGAGGTGTCATTCGTCATGTGCAGACCGGATTACCTCACAGGAGCCCCATGTTCATCCATGTAATAGAATAGAATGCAATATAGAATACAACACCTCTTCAGCAGTGAATGAAGGGTTTGGTGCAGATCACCTGGATGGACATCAGTGAGTGTGGTGAAGACGTGGAATTCACCAAGCTGACTGGTCCATGGGCAAACAACGTGTGGTGCTATGCTAATGAGGACCTGCTCTGTTGTTCTCAGTTGTTGTCGATACACTGGAGCTGGTAGTGTGAAAATGACCACGAAGGGGTAGTGCGATAATATCTTGATCTTGGCAATGTGTTGTGACACATGTGTGGTCTCCCATACCCTGCTATCTGTCATTGACTATATCTTTGGCTGTAATATCTTGCTAGCTTATTCTCAGGCTGTGAACACCCCTGACAGCGAGCCGCAATCAGTCCTGCAAGAAGTTCCCCTCATGAAAATGGCATGGTTACTTCCTGTATTTTTCTTTCTTTCGTTATACTTCAATTTGACGTTCACCGGTTCCCATCCTCCTCTCTGATACAGTGCTTATGTGGTAGTCAGAATCACTTTAGCATATCATGGTTAGCATATCATGGTCTAGTTCTGAAGGATAAATAGACAGAGACTGACAAAAAAATTGAAGTGCTTAATTTTTTTTTTTATTATGAATCACTATGCTATATAATCTCCAAAGACCTGAAGCAGGAGACCAACACCATATCCACTGTGAACAAGGCCCAGCAGATGATATACTCGCTGTGCCAGCTGAAGAAGTTCAACCTGCCACAGGAATTGCTGGTCAAGTTCTACACTGCAATCATCGAGTCTGTCCTCACCACCTCTTTAACAGCCTGGTTTGGCTCTGCCACCAAACAAGACACCAACAGACTTCAGCACACCATCAGCACTGCAGAAAAGATCATTGGAGTTAACCTGCCCACACTCTGAGATCTTTTCAAAACCAGAGCCAGGAAATGGGCAGGCAGAACCATTGCTGACCCCTCACATCCTGGCCACCACATATTTGAACCCCTTCCCTCCAGCAGGCACTTCAGATCACTACCCACCAAAACAAGCCGGCATCGGAATAGCTTCTTCTCACATACCATGACACCCTTGAACTGTTAAACTAGCAACTTTTCAGCCGCATCTCTGTTCTGCATGTTCACAGTGCAATAGTTGTGAAACTATAGCTGTACATAACCATAGCCTGCACTCAGGTACACTTTATCTCATGCTCATTGTGCAATAGTTGTCTATAGCTAATTGCTATACAGACCTACAGCCTGCACTTATGTACACTTTAACCTATTGTGCAGTAGCTGCTAACTTATTGTACAGTATGTGTTCATATTTATTTTTACATACCTCATTCATTCCATCCTTACTCCATTCAATGTATGTGTCCTGCACTACTGTTGTTTGTTGTACCAGTACTGTTGGATGGCATTTGTTGTTGTCACCTTGACACCTTGACAAGCATTTCAAGAGACATTAGAACTGGAGTCAAATTCCTTGTATGTGTAAAAGCATACTTGGCCCATAAAGTCTGATTGTGATTCTGGTTCTGAGTCTGTTTATACTCTAAAACAACGACAACAATGAGGAAACAAAAACAAAACATGCATAAATAAAGGGTAATTTTTCTTAGGGTTCTCTGATGTATGAAATGTAACATTCCATTATTACACTTACTCCTTATACAATCAATTTTTTCAAAATATAATATGAATACCCTTTGCATTTGTGTCCTGTTTGAACACAGATCACTGGATGTTATTAATGTGCACTTCCACAGATGCTGAACCTCATTACGAGTGGAGAATAAACAACAAACAAGGAGAATTAAAAAAAAAAAAAACAGGACAGTAAAATCTGCATACAGCATTAAACAATTCCGGCAAGTACATTTGCTGCAGCACTTATTGCCAGTGCTATCCACCACAAACAATGTGGTTTAAATGTAAAAGCAGCCGATTTTGCCCGTGCCTTTGAGATGGCCTGAAAGGTGTTTATGTGAAAGTAAAGATGATAAATGCTGAGAGCTGACCGTTGGTAAGCACGATGTATGAATACAAATGTTTTTGTAAGTGGCTGCAGCCCCAACTGCTTTCTGTGATCTCACCATGGGAATGGGAGGGGAGGGCGAGTGAAAACACAGCATTGCAAAGACCATTGACAAATATCTGAGAGGAGTACATCAGAGCCCGAACGACTTGAAGCTTTGAGGCACAAGAAAATAAGGAAGTGTGTGTCCTTCGTGATAAGAGCCATTGTTTTGCATTCTCGCCAATTATGGATAGATCTTTTCTGAAGTGAAATGAGACAACAAGATCACTAAACTAACTCCAGACCTAGGGGTGTAACGATTTGAAGAAACAGGGACATCCATTCCCTAGCCTCATCAATGACACATAAATCTATGTTACTGCAATGGAATCTGGCATTGGTGGCCAAATTGCACAAATATTGATGCTTTTTTGTTTTATGCAAAATCAATATGTGAGTCATGTTTTCTTGAATTATCAATCCCAGGAGGAATTTAGTTCCATCTATTTGCTTTATGTCCTTCGTTACTGAAATGCCAAGCTTCCGCCTATTGGCAGGGGTGTTACAAGCTGATTTCATGAGTTGAAAATGCTTCTGACGGGTTTACACAGGATCCGTGAAACCCGGACAAATGCATGTTCTCACAAACAGCCCCCGTGGCTGGGCTGTAAAGCAATGACGCTGCAACCCGCTGAAATGCAGGTTCTTTAGCTCTCTGTGTTTGAGACTGGATTAAGCAGAATCTTTCACTTTTATCGGTGGAATATGCCAGTGTTGAATGAGTTGGATGGGTAACGCACCATTGTTGCCAACTTTATTTCCCACAATCACAGCAAACCGCAGTTCAATAAATTATTAAAGTTAAAGCTGAAGTTAAATACATTACAATATTATTTTAAATGTTGTAAAGCTACTTAATAATAATAAGTAAAGTGTGCATAACATTGACTATGAGTCATGCCACATTTTATAATACTGAGAGGGAGGTGAGAAGAGTAATATCAATATTGCTAGTGATATTAATATGGGGTATGCCCCGCCAAGGCATAACTTGGCAGATGGCATACCGTCCATCCTAATAATGTCAAAGTTGATAACTAAGTGGTTCACAGGGGGAGCCAGACATTTATATTAATACAGATGGTTAGGTAAATCATTGGAAAGGCCTGAGTTGTGTCAGGAATGAAATATACTCCTTGGTATCATTAGCTCAGAGTAGCAGGTAACACAAATTGGTCGCATAAAGCTCATATTTACTATTAAGGAGATACATTTTTGTCTGATCTGTTATTTGTTGACAGTAATCAGGCACAAGCTTGACACCAGAAACAAATTAGCACAAGAATGTAACATACTGTACCATCCCACACAGAAGAATTGAAAATCATCACAGTGTGTTGCATTGCTTTTAGATTTTCTCATTAATGTGTGAATCTAAGAGTGAGGAGATGAGCGAAGGACTTGTTGCAGTGTGGCTCAGAACTGCTGGGGTACAGAATGAGACTCTTATCAGCGTTGCCGGGGTGACCACACCAGGCTTGGCCTGCTGCCCAGAAAATAAAGGTGAACTGCAGGCCTGATAACTGATAAGTTCCAGATGTGTAAAAAGGCTCACTGCCTCCTCAGAAAAGTATAACTAAGGACTATAATAAAATAACATTGTCCTTCAAACATAAAAAAGAAAAAACTTTAATAGTTGAAAAGTAAAATGGTAATTCATCAAGTAGGTTTGATGGTGAAAGGAAAAGTTAAAGTAAATGAGATAAATATTTAAAGATAATGAGGAGATACCTGAAACAAGGGTACCATCGGCTGACCCCACAGTAGTTTAGAAGTTGATACTGGAAGCTGGTGCAGATAACTGAGGAGCATAGATTTTATTGTCAAAGCAATTTATCTTAAAAGCCATGAATGAGCATTGTGGTGAACTTGTTAGGGTCAGCACCAAAATAAAATAAGAAATAAGTACTAGAGACATAACAGTAAAAGACAAAGACTTTAGTTATTGGATGAAGCAATTCACAGATGGACATGCACACAGGTGGGTTTGAAAATCAGGGGACAATACGACCAGTCGAGGAGTTTTATAAGTTTTATCAACTAAAGAACAATATCAGTGGGGAAGAAAAGTTACAGTTGCCTTTGTCGGACCTGCATCTTCATAGCTAACTATTATTTGTCTGATCTGGTGGTGGAAGTATCTAGAAGGTATAAAACTGTCAGTCTCAGTTTCAAAGGCAGTTATCACATTTTTTCTTTATGGCCTTGCAGGAGCTCCAGGTTTTGTGATGTCTGGGAAGATGCGCAGACTCGAGGGACTGATTTAAGGTGTGATCCCCTGTAGGTACTGATGATACCCTTACAGAATACAAATACCATGTTCCAAGGATCAATGGGTTTCACCACCGAAAAGAGACTTCTGACATTGGTTTTGGACTCAGAAAATGGCTGTCAGAGCGATGGATGTACAATATCGGAAGAGACTTGGAGTGCTGCTGCTCTGGCATCATACTGCTCTGTCGCTATAACAACAGGTAGAGGAGGCTCTGATGGCAGCTTTCATCTCAAGGTCAGATGTGAACATAGTGAGTCTGTGTAGCTGCCGCTGGAGTAGGAGGACCTCTGGTTACAAGAACTTCTGCCTCACAGTTCTGAGGACTCTGGCAATAGTAATTTTGATGAGCACTGGAGTCTTACCAAAAACGGATGACTGTCCAACGCTACCCCCAATGTAGTAAACAAAACAAGCCTTTTGCATGCTGTAGTGGTGGGAATAATAGCACAAAGGCATAACAGTTTTAATCCTTATGCATGAAAACAGGTAGTAAATGAAATGTGAAAAGTGGGTTTTGGCAAGGAAGCCCAAACAGGCAGTGCACCACAGATCACTCTGTTAGTTCAAGCTGAAGAATCGGTCCAAAAGAAAGAGAGATTGGTTTGGAAAGGTCTGGAAGGTACCCATAATAATATAAAAAATGAACACAATGGCTTAGTGGATGCCCCTGAGGACTGGACTCATTTCCAATTCTACCAACCTTCCAGGCTGATGTTGGACTGCCACCATCCTTTTGGCAGGGCCAGAGACAACCTGTGTGAAAATCTGTGGATTTCGAAATTCTCTTAATAATGACACTTTAGAGACTGGGTAGATTTTTTTATCATGAGGTAATCATCCTGTGTCCAGTTCCACCATGTTACAGGCACTGTAGTTATGCCTTTGCTACACTCTGGCTGCTGTTTATCACAGTTTATTGTGGACTTTTGCATTATCTTGCAATGATCTTAAATTGATCAATCTTAAAATGGGTCAGAAATGTGTGAGTTAAACCAAAAACATTCATGTGTACAAAATATGTATGACTTTTCCTAAATATGGTCACTAATTGCATCCAGATCTACCCAAACTATCACGGTTTATGGTGGTGCCCTGCAAGATGTTTGCAAGCAATTATTAAGAAAGTGTAATGCAAAGTATAATATGTGTGTGCGTGGATTATTTTGCCATTATTATCATCTACCTAGCTACTAGTTATTTGATACTATTGCCTAGTTGTTGTTGTTAACACAATGCACTGACCTCTGTCTTCTATGTTTTGATCTTCCTGCTGTAAATTTCAACATTTCACTCGTCTCATGACAAAGCATCTCTGACAGCAAAGCATTTCTAAAAGCATCCTTTTGAAAAATGTCAGGGGCAAATTATATATTGTAGCAACTGCCTACAGATTCAAGGCCTCATGGAACCGCCCTCTCAACCTCACATAAAAGTCTGGACTTTTTGAATTGCTGCACATACTTCAAGATCCCTGTGAAATGTCTGTTGATATATTTCAAAACAGCCCACCTACATGCATGCTATCACCATTGCTGCCACCCCTGCATTTTATTCTAGTCATGTGCTTTTCAACATCCAGGGAGAAGTGTTATTCAAACTGGCAGGCTTTTGGAGAGGTATCACATGTTTGTTCATTTGTGAGAAGAAAGCTTGGAACAGTAGCTTACCATATCAGCAAAAAATTATTCCAATAGGAACTCACAAAAAAACAAAAAAATATGTGTCCTACATATTAAATATGTACACAACACAAGGTCAGTTCTGTTTTCCCCTCTTCCTGCCCTCATTGCACATAGTAAATAATATGACAAACTGTGGGTTTGCTTTCTTAATTAGCAGACTGCACTCATATGTCTACATTGGACATAGAGAAATATTGTAGGAAACTTCTCCATTTTTTAACTGCAGTTTTCTCAGTGCAGTACATTTGTTTTAGAGGGAAATAGCTGCCAACAGCTCAACTATTATTCCATACTTGTTTTCCTGCTATTATTCCAGAAGTGCCTTGGTGGCGTGCTCTTATGAAGTTCATTGCACTGTTCTCTCCACTCCAAAGAGGCCGATGTAGGCTGATGGCTGCCTGTTGGGAAACGCCGACTGAGTGCACGATGGCCCTAAGTTTCCGTTTAAGGCCTAAGGCTACATTTCTTCTGAAAGCACTGTGGTGGAGTTATAATCAACAAGGAACTCTGTGATGAAACGCAGGGCTGTGAACTTGACCAGGCTGATGTATTATGTATAGTTCTGGCTGAACTTAATTTTATAGCACTGTTTTGTTATTATGCCCTGGCTGGTAATGGGAGCAATACATTTTGGTGCGAATGGAACTTATTTATCAACGCCTCTAGAGGAAATGTAGTCCTCTTTCATTCTTTGTATTTTGTGAAGAGTAAAACTTTTAAAACTGAAACTTTATTTTCTTCATGCCTTTCAAAGTCAACAGTAGGTTATGGGCACCCTCCTGAGTTTCCTAGAACTGAACCTAAAATACTGTACCTACTTCTGAGATTTGGGTATGCTGCATACAGTTGTGCGCATGGGTTAAATCCATATTGCCTCAAGGATTTTATGGATCTTAAAGTTAACAAAGCTCACACAGTAAAGAATAAAGACCATCACTGACATGTTCTCCTCTTCTGCTGAGTTAAGTTATCATAATGATCGACCGCTGACAATCCCTGGCTGGGCCTCCTTGCTGTAAATCACTGAGTGCTTTCCTTCAATTCCCATCCTGCTGAAAGGTAAAATCCAGATCATCACCCAATAAATGACACTCTCTTTTTTTCTCTCAGAGTGACATGACACTGAAAGATGAGTGTTTGATCCACACTCAGAGGAATCAATGATTCACATTTAGGTAAGGAGGAATCAAAGTCTCAGGAAGCGCTGTATCTTTCGCCCCATATTCACTGTCTCTACATGCAGTGAATCGTGACTGGCAAAATGAGATTATTAATAGCTACCCCTCTGAGTTATGTTTTGTGCAATGGAGCAATCCTGCATAATCGAAACTGAGAGCGCATTGCCATTTTCAAAGTAATTGAAATGTATGACATGTATTTCCAGTTCAAATTAATAGTGAATTCTGTTTGAAAACCGTTAGAGTCCGTGGCAGTGGTGGGTCACTGTCACTGTGGCATTGCAGGATAACACGGCTTTTCCATTGCATCTGACAGTTGTATTTGCCTGAGCCAGAAAAGAATGGGCAAAATTCCACTGCACTACTTAATTAAAAGCCAACACCATGGAATGCAAACAAGGCTCAGTAATTAACTTGATGTCATTTTGATAAATACACGTAAATGAACAAGCATGGCGCTGTGTTCATATCGTAAATTCACCCGTGCGGAACCGGGAGTGAGGGGTTACTCTTTCCGCGCACGCTCCTAAAATACTGTTAAGACGAGTGAGAATTGGACACGTTTCAGAGGCTGATGCAGGATTAGCGAGCGTTCTGAAGTGGGTGACGCACCGTTCCTGTTTCTCATTCTTGCCTTTGGCAGAGAGCCGATAATTTCAGCTTTTTAATACTGGCGTGTGCATTGCACTGCTGAGGTCTAAGCACAAACAAGCTTATCAGATCCCTTTGTGGTACCAGTCCCTCACATGATGAAGGCTATACATGGTGGGGGTGGGGGTAAATTCAGCACCATTTAACAGGGGTGTCAGAAACATTGCAGTGGAAATATCACATTTAGACACCTCTGCTGCATGAAAGGGGAAATGATCGGTAGTCAATGACAACCTGTCATTCAATGCCGAAACCATTTCAAAGGAGTGTGATTGTGAATTTCCAGCTGAAGCCTTTTCTCCAGACAGAGTGAGATCACCATGCACAGGTGTGTGCTAATCTGTGCCGTACATGAGGATGAGAGGGTTTTCATTATGCATAATAACTACAGTCGTGACTTTTGATTTGAGCCCAATGTGGCTTCATCCATCAAAGCTGCTGTTTGTGTTATGCTTTATTAGACTTTATTAGACTTTAGAACCTGAAATCAAAGCCTTCCTGAATGAGAGATGCTATGGATGGATGTGAAAGTCAGATCTGTGAGAGCTGGCTTGCAGTTTGGTGGGAAGCAGGACAGGAGAGCTGGACATCAGGTGAGGGACACTTCAAAAATGGAGGGAAACCATGTGTTTGTGCCTGTGTTCAGGTGAAAAGCAGGGTGGACAATTTACAAAAATCTTGTGAAGGCAAAGATAATAAATTGCCAAGTAGTAATACATAGAGAATGAGTGCAATATGGGTGAAACAGCCACAGTGCCATTGAAAAAGAAACAATAAACAAAAATACTTGATGTTCGCACTTCAAAATCTATTTCAGTGCTAACAACTTCCAGACAAATGAAGTGCATTCCAAAGGGCCTATCTGCAAATAAAGCATGTTGATTTCATTGCATTCCAGCTTAAGACTTGGAATTTGAGGGCTCTTTGGCATTGCGGTCAAGCTGCAGGTTTGGTACCCCGTAGACCCGGGTTAAAGGCCGGGTCGGGTGACTGCTCTCTCCCTTCGCTACATAGACATTTATCAGGAATAACAAGAAAATTGAACAGAAATGCATCAGGTTTATTATCCTCATTCCAGCAGAGGTGATGCGGATTTCATCAGATCAAATAGAAACACAGTCATTGCAACTGAATAACATGATTCTCACAGAAGAAATCATAGGTCACAGTGGCTGTATTGTTGCATCACTTGTACACATTTAGTTATATAGAATGCATATGACAACTGTGGAAATCAGGTACCTAATTGGGTAATATATCGCTATGTGTTTTTGTCATACCATTGAAATACCATGCAGCGGCTGTGATTAGCATGTAAAGCCTGACTCCTGACTGTATTTTAATAAAGAGCTCATCATGAATTCTAGTCGTTCACCACATTTTCAATCACCTTCTTTATCCAACAACAGGGCCATGGAGCGAACTGTTCATTACTGCACCGAGTGTCTCTTATAAATAAGTCCTGTAGAAACGTCCACCGCCCTGAGCTTTCTAATATCCTTCTCTTGTCACTTCTCATTGCAGGATTTTTTATTGCTTTAATCCTCTGCTTGACTGATAGTCTTAAAATAAACTTTTCTCAAACATTAATGCAAGATAATTTCCCTGGATGCCATATACACTACCGTTGCTTTTGGCATTCACTTATTTATTGTTACAATTATACTGCATTTCAGCGTAGGTCATTTTCAAGAGGCAATGAGACGTCAGTGTAACTACTCTGTGTGAGACTGCAGAAGCATAACAAAAACAAACAGAAAAAAAGAACATCTCAGGTACCCTCATATCCATTTTTACAATTTAAGATTCAAAGTACGCCTTCCCCTAGGGTCTGAATCTATAACTGCAACTCTGAAGGCAATCAATGGTTAGCATTTATAAACAGTCTCCTGGAATTTCTTTTTTCAAACTCAGATTTTACTTCTATCTACAGCACTGATTTCTTCGGAAATGAGGCTTGATCAGTAGAGCATAATGTTTTTTGTCTTTTATGTGCAATTAATAAAGAAACAGTCAGTGCAGTCCAGACATAGAATCTCTTCCTCAGAGAAAGAACAGTCTTTTACATACCCAGCCTGCTGCACTCAGAAAGGCCTCGTTTTTCTTACTGAGCCCACACAACTCATTGCTATCCAGTCTAATCACATATTTCATGGTGGTCATGGATGAGCATCTCAGCTTAGCAAAGTGCAGGCACTGCTTGAATGTTTAAGGAAGACAGAAGATGGAGGTCAATGTGCAAAATACATTTTCTATGCATTGGGATGAAGTGTACTGTCCTCTCAATCCTTTGAGTCCTTTTGGTTTAGAGAATGAACGAAATCTTTTGGGGTTTGGTGTATCCATGTACTGCTGCAAAGCTGTCAAAAGCGAAACCCAGCATGCCAGGCATTTGGGCTACCAAGGTAGCTACTGGGAACACCAACAATGAGATGAGTCATATGAAGGGCTTTGAATGAGACCAGTAATAGGAAGGGATTATTTCTTACTATGCAAAAAAAAAAATCACTGTTTGCAAGCCAATCTTCAGAGACAAGAGGCTTTAGGAACAACGAGGGAACATTTTGTTGTATTTTTGTTAATACAACAGCATTTAATTTCAATGCCATTACGAGTTCATCCATCTCTGAGCCTCATGCTTAATAGTCTTGTTATTGGAATTAGCGAACCAGACAAAATGAAAACAACTGTGAGATCTGTGCAGAATCTAAAGAACAAACAGAAAAACGACAAACGATAAAAATAATTTGTGATATCAAAACAAATCCGTGGTCCGGTTGCCTGGCATCACTAAGCGTGAGTCAAATGCTGAAAAAACTAACTGGTGTTTTACTGATTTTACAGAGCCTGCAGCTTTGAGTTGAAAGCAAAATGACAACTGCATTAATCACTGCATTGGTAAATTACAAGAGTGAAAAACTAGAACAACAGAAGACATCAGCATGTATTGCTGGGGCTGAGAGGAGAAAACAAGGGCTCATTTTCACCACGGCAGAATGGCACTGACTAAAACTGGGCCTCCTTCAAAAGAATGAATGGCCTGTTTTAAGGGGGACAAAGCCTCTTTCACACACTTGGCCACACCAAGTCATCCCACGTTTAAACGGAGCCTCGGAGTGGGTCACAGACTTCTTTTAATTCTGAATTGTCATGGTCAAGGGTTAAATTGGCACCATTGATGAGTGTAATATACAAGTTTATGAGGGTTTATTGGTTAGGTGGCTGGCTGTTTCCTTCCCTGGCTGCTTGATGACATACACACCACTCCATCTCTCTCTCTCTCTCTCTCTGTGTCTCACACACACACACACACACACACACACACACACACACACACAAACTATGTCTGTATTGACTGACTGCATCTTCCTCCTAATTACTGTAAGGCAGGTGCTCCTATGGCTGGTGTGAGGGTTGGTGTCATAACAGACTTGATAAAACCTAAAACAATATCTAACACTGGGACAGCACATTCTCTGAAAACTTAACAGGAAGTAAAAATGCCTTTTTCATTGTACTTATAACCTTTATAAAATGAGAGGATGGATTTTATATTCATATTACATTTTTATTATATTTATATGTTATATTTATAAAATTCTCAGATGAATAGCATTGCTTACAATGTGCCTTCCCGCTGATGTCCTTCAAACATGGTCTGGGTCTTTTGCGTGATTAAACCTTATTAGGGGTTACTGGGTATTTTCTCCCGGGCAGATCAACACGTCTTTCAGTCGTGATTCTCTAATTGGAGTCGTTGGGATTGAAATATCTATTCAGCATGGGAAAGCAGTTCTCCTGCACAGGAAATGGAAAGGAGCAAGGGCTTGGTGACATTAGAAAAGAAAAAAAAATCAATCAAAAGCCTGTGGCTGGCACAGACTCCATAAGAGCCTAAGAGCATGGAGATCTGTTATCAGCCAGCCAGAATTATAATGTCAGTCTGCCTATCCTGCCTAGCCACTCACTCAAGAGTTATCACTTGCTTCCTGCTCTTCCCGTCTTTTTTGGTAAACCAGTCTCAGAACAAATGCACATTAAAAGATATAGCAGATGGTGCCATTGAGGCCTCTCTGTGGAGAGATCAATTAATATTACAACAGTGCATCCTGCATAAAGGGGGTCTTTCATCTGGAGGGGCTATGTGGGAGGACAGATTTAAAGGGGAAAAATCAGCTATATTCATCCTTTCATAGTGAGGTCAGTTTGAAGGGAAATGTAGTGGCAGAATGTATGCCAGCCAGATGTGATGGTGTTGGTATTTGACTGATCAACACCCAGCCAAGACACTGTTCTGTTATGTTATCTTCATCACTCTACTTTGGATATCGGTTATGGCCTAGAATTCTAAAAACTCTATGATCTGGTTCTAACATAACCTACCAAGCAGTAACAAGAACCGTCATACTTACAAAGTTGTTTCTTCCTGGAGGGGTTTCTCATCTCGATCATGTCTCTTCTGTATTCTGGACACAAATTATTAGAGACAATGGCACTTCATTACAAGTACAACACAATTATTCAATCAAACTATACAGTTAGAAGACTTACAGTATTGAACACACTTTTTGTAAGTCAATGTGGATATGAACATCTGCTAAATGAACAATTGTAAATATAAATTTGTGTGCATCTAGTCGGCGTTCGGCATCGGTCCAGGATACGGATAAGTGTATCGTTTCATTACTTATCGATAGTTGTTGTTTAGCTGTAGCTAATCAGTTTGATTGTGTGACCAGCTAGTTTCGATCTTTTGTTGATTTGTTAATTTGTCGATTTGTCACACCTGTGCTTAGATTTAGCCAGCTGTGAGTCATTATTGCTTTGAACTAGGTAATTAGCACTCGCAGGTATTTAACTCTAGTCAGAGGCTGCCGGTATTTATAGCTTACTCTTAGGCTGCATCTTCCGGTACGGCAGCCTCGTCGCCAATCCGCTCACCAGTTGCTTTTCCTGTGCTGTTCTCTATCTCTATACTGACTCTCTCACTCACTAAACCATGTGCTTACTCCCTATTCCTGTGCATTTCTCCCCTCCTCGCAGACGATACAACCACCGCAGACGCAACCCGGCCAACCTGCTCCATCCGGTACTGTCCTCTCTGGAGGTACTCTCAGTGGCGGGCGGACTCTGGAACTGCCAGTCATCGGTCCAGAAAGCGGACTTCATCACCGCCTACGCTGAGACCAACTCCCTGCAGTTCCTGGCTCTCACGGAGACATGGATCTCTCCTACCAACACTGCTACCCCTGCTGCCCTGTCTTCATCCTACTCCTTCACACACACACCACGGTCTTCAGGCAGAGGAGGGGGCACGGGTCTGCTAGTATCTCCATCCTGGAGATACTGCACTGTACCCCTCCAGCGCCTCTCCATCACCTCTTTCGAATTCCATGCAATAACTGTCTCTCATCCTGTCAAACTCACCATTGTCGTTCTATATCGCCCCCCAGGTCCACTTGGTCCCTTCATTGAGGAACTCGACACGCTCCTGAGCTCCCTCCCGGACAACCCGCTGATTCTTCTGGGCGACTTCAACGTCCAACCAGAAAGCTCCTCATCGGCCAGCGTCCTCTCGCTCCTGCGCTCCTTCTCCCTCGCCCTCTCCCCGTCTCCTCGACCCACAAAGCCGGCAACCAGCTCGACCTTGTCCTCACAAAGAACTGCGCCACGTCCAACCTCATGGTGACCCCGCTCCACGTATCCGATCACTACTTCGTATCTTTCTCTCTCTCTCTCCCTACCACTCTTGACTCCTCTGACACCACCGCTACTACCTTCAGGAGGAATCTCCACTCCCTTTCTCACTCCACATTCACCTCCGCTGTTCTCTCCTCCCTCCCTCCCCTCACCTCTTTCTCAAACATGTCTGCTAATGCTGCTACAACTGTTTTTAACACATGTCTATCTCAGTCTCTAGATGGTCTCTGTCCCCTTGTCTCCAGGTCATCACGGCCGTCGCCCTCCTCCCCATGGCTAACCGACTCCCTCCGCTCTGACAGAACTGCGCTGCGGGCCGCTGAGAGGAAGTGGAGGAAATCTAGATCCTCCGACGATCTAGCGTCCTACCACTCCCTGCTGTCAGCATTCACGGCTGCAACAACAACAGCTAAGTCCTCATTTTTTCATAACAAAATCAACGCCAACATCACTAACCCCCGCAATCTCTTCTCTACCTTCTCCACCCTCCTCTCCCTCCCCCCCCCTCCCCTTCTCTCCTCTCCGCAGAAGATTTCAAGGCCCACTTCGTGAAGAAGGTGTCCATCATCCGGGACTCCATCACTCCTCCATCCACAGCCTCAACCACCGGAAAAGGACACAGCCACCACCTGTCCTCCTTCTCTACACTCAGCGACTCAGAAGTTCTTCAACTCATCACATCCCACCGAGCCACAACCTGCCCCCTTGACCCCATTCCCTCCACCCTTCTCCAGTCTGTGTCCGGTGAGATTGCCCCGTATCTCTCCTCCATCATCAACACATCTCTGACTACTGGCCTCGTTCCCACCGATCTGAAAAAGGCTATGGTTACCCCCCTGCTAAAAAAAATCCACCGCTGACCCATCTGACATGAACAATTACCGTCCAGTATCCCTCCTGCCATTTGTATCCAAATCCCTTGAACGTGCTGTACTTAATCAACTGTCTCCCTTTCTTCAGAAGCAAAACCTTCTGGATCCCCACCAGTCTGGGTTCAGACCCGGGCACTCAACCGAGACGGCGCTCCTGGCGGTGACAGAGGCCCTCCACGCAGCCAGAGCCTCCGACCTGTCTTCGGTCCTCATCCTCCTCGACCTCTCCGCTGCGTTTGACACCGTCGACCACCAGCTGCTCATCGCTCATGGAAAATCTCTCAAATGCTCTCAAACATTAAGCCATTGCCACGAGCAAATTAATAATAATAAAGTAAATGCGCTTGCAAGAGAAGCTGCTCATCGCCAAGCTCTCTGAGCTTGGCATCTCTGGGACAGCCCTTTCTTGGTTCAGGTCCTACCTGACCGGCAGATCTTCCCAGGTCTATTGGAAAGGCTCCACCTCCACTCCCACTACCCTCACTACAGGTGTCCCCCAGGGATCTGTACTGGGACCCCTACTCTTCTCCATCTACACTAACTCTCTTGGTTCAGTCATTGGCTCGCATGGTTTCTCCTACCACTGCTACGCTGATGACACTCAACTAATTTTTTTCTTTTCCCCCTCCACCCCCAGGTCAACGAAAAGATCTCCGCGTGCCTGGCTGACATCTCCAGATGGATGGCCTCCAACCACCTCAAGCTCAACCTGGACAAGACCGATCTGCTGCTTATCCCGGCCAGGACCTCTCCTCTTCAAGAGCTCTCAGTTACTGTTGACGGCACCACAGTAACTTCCTCCACTTCGGTGAAGAGCCTGGGCGTCACCCTCGACAACAGGCTGGCCTTCACCGACTACATCTCCCAGACGGCACGCTCCTGTCGATTCCTCCTCTACAACATCAGGAGGATTCGCCCTTTTCTGACCACCTACTCCACCCAGCTGCTCGTCCAGGCCACTGTGCTCTCCCGCTTGGACTACTGTAACGCCCTCCTCGCAGGCCTCCCAGCCTGCACCATTCAGCCGCTGCAGCTCATCCAAAACGCAGCTGCTAGGCTGATCTACAATCTCCCCAAGTTCTCCCGTGTCACCCCCCTACTGAGATCCCTCCACTGGCTCCCAATCGCAGCCAGGATCCGCTTCAAGACCCTGACTCTCACCTTTTCCGCTGCAAGAAAGACTGCCCCGACCTACCTCCAGGACCTCATCCTGCCCTACGCACCCCCTCGTCAACTCCGCTCTGCTACATCCGGACGCCTCGCTCCACCCACCAATAGTACGAAAGGCCCACGCTCCTCACAACGACGCTTCTCCATCATCGCCCCCCAGTGGTGGAATGAACTCCCCACCCCCCTAAGAACAACTCCATCAATCCAACCCTTCAGACGTGCACTGAAGACACACCTCTTCAGACTCTACCTGGACTGATACCTCCCTCTTCGACCTTGTAACTTTGATGTTGTGAATCTGACTCCTGCCTTGTACTTGTTGCTCACTTGTCTAGGTAGTATAGCGGTACTCCATTTTTCTTTCTGTAATTGTATTTGAGATGCAATCCTAGTTCAGATTAGTTGGCTCGCGTCACTGACCCTGCGCTCAGCTTCAGCACTATTTGCATTATATGACCTTTACACATCTTGCTCTTGTGCCTGTTGTTTGCTCACTATTTGCACTTTTGTACGTCGCTTTGGATAAAAGCGTCTGCCAAATGAATAAATGTAAATGTAAATGTAAATGGGTTTAAATGAAAGGGGTTGGATGGAGTTGTATGACTGGATCGGGCTAACCTGAACAAGTCTAGTTTGACATGTTCTTTTCAACCGTTACATACTCCGCACTTTCAAATAAATCCCTTTAGTCAGTGTCCTACCTTGGCATTACGACAACACACTGCAACTTAATAGCGCTCACCTATGACAATGCATTTTTATTAATAAAAGCCATGATTGTCACATTGTGTTTCCACACCAGAATTGTTTGCCACACACAATTTTGGGGTGAGTTCATGGTTTAGTTTATGAGGCTATTGATGGATTCTTACCTTGGTAGGACAGAAATTTTCAACCAACAATTTCACCAAACTGGCCTATCATGCAGAAGGGAAAAAGTCACATGACACCAACAGCGGAGGTTACCAGTGGGGGCGGTAACCTTACATTGCAGTTCCTTAGCAGACACTATCAGTCAGAGCAACTTTTATACCTCACAATTTTTTACACAATACCCATTTATACAATTAAATATTTACTAAGTACCTTGCCCCAAGGGTACAACATCAGTGCTCCACCAGGGAATTGAACTGGCAACTTTCTGGGTTTAGAAGTCCTTTTAATTGCCAACTGCTCTGCATGTGACTATCATGTAATATGACTCAAAATCCCCTGTTGGTGTGGAAGGCATGTTGGAGGATCTGATTTCCATCTCCTGTCTTCTACCTTTTATCTTCTGTTTCATCTTCTTTTGTTTGTTGTTCCCCACTGTGTCATTTTTAGAGTCGTGTTAAGTTTATGACACACAGAGAATTCCTCTCTCTGTTTACCCTCAACAAAAAACAACATCTGATGCAGCGACGACAACACTTGGAGGAAACAAAAGGCGCTAGTGTTGTATGGTTAATAATTCCCTCTTATCAGAGTCAAATTAGAAATCCAAGAAGGGAAAGAGGCCCGCATCTACCAATCCATCACAAATTTATGCATGTTAGGGTTTTAGGGACAAAACAGACAATTGAGAGTCACTTCGGAGAACAGGAACAGAAAAAAAAACAAAAACTTAGAAACACATTTCATAGCTTCAGGGGTTACCATTATCAAATGCAAGTGAAGTTATTCAACTTGCAGTCTAACTGGCAGCTATTCAGTTCAGTTGACCAATGAGAATTTCTCCCGTTGAATTTCTCAACTCACTGAAATGACAAAATGGTGTGACAGAATTCTACGCACACATGCTACCGTTGCACTTTGATTATGCAAATGCAGACCATGTTTTCAGTAATGTAGTATCAGGTTTCCAGCCTGTGGACTGCATGACACTGTAAAAATATGAACACAAAAATCAAACAATTTTCATTTGAGAATGTTGTTTGTGTTAGACCATGTTCAAAACCTGGCTATTGACACAGTAGTATAATATAAAATATTGCGGCAAAACAACTGTTATTATTCGTGTTGATAAACATATATTACGCATTATAATGGATGTCTAACCATTTTAACATACTATTGGCAGCAGCGGTAATTGCTGTAGTACCCGTAACAGCAGTAATAGTAGTCATGGAAGCAGACTAAGTTTGTAATGGCAGTAACTACCATAGGATTGGCTCCAAACTTTAGTTTAACATAAGTGACAGACACAAAGTTACACCAGAGGTCCAATTCCTTTTCATTATGCATAATGGCATTTCACATTGCCACTGCAATCAAGTCCTCATGCTGTGATGCATTGATAACTTCCTAATAAGCTCAAAGTGCGCTAGTTACTTCTTCTGAGGTAGATACAAATATGACAGCAAGTGGACTCCTGCAGTGCTCCCCATTTTCTCTGAAAGCATTTATAGAGGCCTCCCCCTAATAGCTTGATAAAACCAAAGTTTTATGGTGCATATGTATGAAGGTTGTTATTTTCCATCACTTTTAAAGTTACCAATATGTGAAATGAGTGTCAAAGATACTGTGAATGGCAGCTTCATTTAAAAAAAAAAACAGACAAGATCTTTAGTGTTTCATGTAACGATATTGATTATGACAGCAGACATAAGACATAAGAGCAGCTTAAAACAGTGCAGACATGGCCAGTGTGAAGAAGCGACTATCTGTGATTCATGCTCCGGTAAAGCAGAAGTGATGACCATGAGAGCCTCATGAGAAATGTGCAACAAAGAATTCTGTCTTTCAACAAAATAAATGATTCCATCAATAATGTGAGCCTGCTGTTATTGTGTACTGCATTCAAGTCTTTTATGATGCTGCTGCTCTGAAATAGATGTATTCATGTATTCATATGTATGACTGGAATGTTTGGCATTTCCAGTTATGCATCAGTCTTATCTTTCTGCAATTTCCTCTGCACAGGTGCGGGAACACTGTGGGTGTGGCAAATGCAATCCTCTGATACATCAACAATGACCCGGTGCATCAGGAGAGTGAACAACGAACAGTGGAGAGTTGAATCTCCCTGGAATCAACTGAGGTGCCTGATGAGTTGCCGGGAGTTGAGAGGTGTTCAGCAAGGGAACCCCAGATGATGAAACCAACCCTCACTCTGTGGAACGGGGCAACCCACTTCCTTGTGTAAAACAATCTGCTTGATTCCAACAGACCTTGCTTCAAGGCTGGCCACATGGCCAAAAGTGGTCTCCCTTGTCCCTCGCCCCGATCCTCTTGGATCTGTCTGCTGCAAGTTCTGTAGCTGACCACCAGATCATCTTACTGTCTCTGGCAGAGAGGGTATCCTAGGCACTGCTCTTATATCTTACCATATCATAGAATTACCTTATCATGATATCTCATGATATCTCGGTGGACCAACTAACCAGGTGATCTTGAGAGGGTTCATCTGAGTGCCACACAGTCTTTCAACAGGCATCCCTCAGGTGTCTGTTCGTGGTCCCCAATTGGTTTTCCCTTTAGATAAAACACCTTGTTTTTTTATTTCTTCTCATGGCTTTTCTTATCATCGTTATGCTGATGATACTCAGCTCTGTCTCTCCTCTTCTCCCCCTGACAGGCTGTCAGGCATCCTGCCATGCCTCAGTAGCATCTCAAACTGGGTGACTAATCACCATCTAAGGCTTAACCTAGCCAGTGCTGAGCGGCTCTAGCTCTTGCCAAAACCAAAAACCTAACTTCAGATCTTAGCTCCCTGAACCTAGAGTCTCCTCTCTCCTAGCATTAACATATTTACTGCCAATGGTTCTAGATCACTAATGCAATTTGTGATTGTTTTTATTGTGCTTTTAAATGTGATTGACTTTCTATCCCTTCACAACAGCATTTGTGCATATATCTGCATGTTGATTATACCATTGTTCTATACAATGACACTGTTTCAATTGCACAGTGGACTTTTTTTGTATATTTGTATCCAAACTGTATATATGCCATTACAATCTGTCTTATCTTGTGTATTTTGCACTAAATCTGTTAAATTACTACACGTAAAAATAATTTCTTCTGCCATATGTTTTATTTTTAAATTGTAAAACTATTAATCCATCCTAGCAGATTTTTCATGTGTATCTTGTCTGGAATTCACCATAAGTCCTCCTGAGGCTGAGTTTCAGTTCTCACCTGAGACACTCCTGTCTGTTAAGTCCATCATCCTCTGTAAACACCAGTCTGTAGGCGTTTAATTATGCCTAGCACACAGAGAGGATCCGGAGAGAAAATAACACCTCAGTGCCTTCCAGCCCCAGTTCTCCTACCTGCCTGTCTTTTCTGGAAAAAGGTATAAATATTTCAAATCAAATAGAAAGTGTTTTAAATTGAAGCTTCAATCTATTATTCATCAAAGCTGAACTTGGCAGGCCCACCTCCAACAATCTCCATATCTCCAGTGCTAAGCCCTGGGATGCTGGGAAGGTACAGGTACATTCTCACAGTTCAAAGTCTCTCTTTTGCTGATGACACCCTGAATAAAAAGCTAATGGCTTCTCATTCGCTCTGCCTATATTTTTAATCCTGCTCATGCAGTGCACCTGATAGCTTGACATTTGAGTCATCAAAGGAAAATGATAAATAAATGTATCTCCTCGGTTAGCAAGGTGAAGGCCATGAAAAATTTGCCTTTGCACGCTGTGCACCCATTAAAGCAAACTTTCAAGGGTCTTTCCAGAGTTGATAGCCTTGTTGAGAGGTCATTTAAACCATGATTAAATAATTAGAGGTTGACAGTAACAATCAGCATCAACAGGCATTCTGTCCATTAAAGAAGAATTATATGTTGCAGGTTAAAAACACATCTGAAGCACATTCACAAAACTGTAAATTATCAGGCACATGCACATAAACATTTATGCTTCAGTTTACTGAAGTATGCATGCATACACACACTGGCAGTCTTAGTATTCCACACACAACCACACTCTTTAAGTGACAGTCTATTTTAAGAGGCTAAACAGCCAGAAGAAAACCTCTTTTCTGGGTTGATTTTAGTTTTGGAAAGAAAACATGAGGTTAAGGTATGAGGTGTGTGCTAATGTTTTAATATTACAAGCTTAACACAGCTAGATCCATCCAGCTGACTATAATATCTAGGTGAGAAATAGGTAAGGACTTATTTCAGAATTTGATTTACTCACTTCAAGCCAATTAGGGCTTCATAGTAAACACTCCAGTGTTTGATTCACCAGACTGAGGCAGTCAGTGTTTCTCGGTCTGCCAACTGTGTAATCAAAGAAAAATAAAAAAGAGTAAAAAAGGCAAATGAGGGGAAAAGGAAGCAGTGACCCCAAACAAAGACAAAGGGTCAAGATAAGTGGCAGAACCAAAAGAAAAGGAACTCAAAGGGAACACTGTGAAAAAGGAGAAGAAAGATTAAAATACCAGCCTGTAATGGGCTAGATCCTCAGTAATCTTAACTAACAACTTCATTGCAGAACCCAGTGTTCAAAAACAAATGGCATGTTTCAAAAGGGCAATACGATACAACACCCTCCCACTCATGTTACTGAGAGATGCAGGGAGCTGAGAGGGAAATCAACACCCAAACACACCTTGTCTAATTAAATACCTCTAGTGTAAGTAAAGTATCAGCAATGTTGAAAAGGAAAAAAATGAAAAAGTGAAGAGGAAGAGACCATTGGCAAAACACCAAGTCGGTTGAGGCCTATATGGCTGAGGAGGGAAGGTAAGTGATTTCTGCTGGCTAAGAGACATTGACACCTTGTGAGGGGAAGTTCCACTATGTCAGGTGGGAATGGCGGGTCCTCAAAAACTTCTCTCAGCCAGGTACAGACAGTCAGGGCCTCAGGCCACGAGGCTGCTCAGCAATTTCACACATTCAGGGTCCCTTTTGATAACTGTGTCTCCAGGTTTCAGTTTTCAACCCACCAGTTCAGGTTTGTCGCAACTTTGAATGTACTCGGTTGAATATAAATAGCGCTTTAAATCACTGTACCCGCATTCTTTGAAACAGAGCTGCTAATTTATTCTCTCGCTGACAGAACAAAACAGTGTAACACGCCGGTCTCCGCAGCTGTTATGCCAGGTGTGATAGGCATTTCACACCGTGCGATGGAGAGAGTGACACTTTAGTTCCAGTGCAAAGAATAAGTCATACATCTGAGTCGGTACTTCAATATGTTGGGGATTTGTGTGAGCTGGGGGGGTCAAGACAGAGCAAGCTATTTTGGGAATCAAACTGTAATTGCATTTGCTGAAACTGTAAACTAGTTTCACAGGGAACATAAGCTTCACTTATACATATATATATATATATATATATATATATATATATATATATATATATATATATATATATATATATATATATATATATATATATATATAAGCTCCTCTTACTGTAGTCTGATTTTTAAAAAATAATATGTTATGTAATAATATGCGAATGTGCGGCAGGTATTTAGCTTTTAAATAAATGCTACTTAGAGCTCTGTGGTGCTCACTTCCTACGTTTGCTTTTGGTTAGTTCTGCATTTGGAGATATTTACAAAAGCAATTTTCATTTCATTTAAATTGATTGCTCTCCTCTATACACGCAGTGTCTTTTGAGTCAATAAAGGCTTGGGAAGAAAGAAACACAGGAGGTGAGAGATAATGTAATGTGAAGCGGAAAGTCTTCAGTTCTTCTGGCAAAGCCTGATGGCTCATTAGGAGAAGTCACTGGATTCCAATACTGTGAGATATTTTGTTATTCCTGCAAAATAGGAAAGTGCAGAGCTCACAAAAGCAACAGCTTGGTCTTTAACAAAGGTTTCCTTCTCTGTGGAGAGTATCAGAAGAAATACTTCTGCCAAGCATCCAAACGTATCTAAATATGGCTCCCAGAAATCAAACATTTTTCCTGTGCACTGTGGCTATGGTAAGATGAAATATACCACTGTAGTTCTAGGACGGGCATTAATTTGTGCGATACCTGTTTTGGGCTGTGCAGAAATGTGCAATCAAGTCTCAAATATGGGTTTAAAATTCTGAGTGATTCAAACAAGGAGCATAAATATGTATGAGTTTGTTTCAGAAGCGCAGCTAAATGTCATGGAGCTTATTTTTACTTTGCATTAGTCACCGTTACTGTCCTAAAAAGCAGTAAGAGGGAGTTCTGAGGTACTAACTCTCACTTATCTCTCACTAAAAGATGGAGTATTTGTTTTTTTTTCCTTCTCTGGACAATCAGAGTAAACACCACAGTGTCATTATATACATATAAAAAGTTTTCAGATTATTCATATTTTATCAGAATTAAATTTATTAAATTATTTTCATATTTTATTTTTGTACACAAAAATGAAGTGATCACTCTCAAGATTCTTAGCAACTTCTGTATTAAGTTCGGATACTATGTGTGTAGAGGAGATAATAATTCATTCCAGGACAAATGCTAGGCCACCCACGTCCTTATTATACAGGCATGTCTGTCTTACCAAAAGATGGGGTCCATTTGTCTGGGCTATGGGTTTGTCTGGGCTAAGTTTTTGATTCGAAAAACACTCGCTGAAAGCATCTTTTAACAAGAGCATGTCCTGTTAAGACCTTAAATGAAACCTTGATTAACCAGCCCCAAGCCCCATCATGGGTTATCTCTCCAGAGCAGCGCATGAATCTTTAATAGAGCTTCACAGACACGGCGCTGGGCGTTAATGCGGTATACACGAAATCCCATCAATATGCATGAGCGACAGCGTGTCACCCCAGGTGAGAGGGGTCCTCTGTCTCCGCCGATGGCAGCTGCAGTGGCGGGGACAGCATCAGACTGGCCTTTTATCCTCTCTCTGCTCCCCACGGTGCGCCTGAAACAGGGCCGCTCTCAATGCCGGCCTTGTCCGGGACACGGCTCTCCTTTCCGAGAGAGCGAGTTTGTCAGTTAACTCTTTTCAGTCCGTTCCCAGCTCGGATAAACTCGGAGTATGAACCGGCTCGACAACCAGGCTTATACAGTACCGGTCAAAAATTTGGACGCACCTGATTAAAATAATGGGAAACTTGCATTTAAAGACATTTTGATCTAAGGACTTATGTTTAAATGTTTGAAATGTGTTTATTAGGCAAATGTAAATAGTGAAGTTGATGCCTATCTATGAATTTCTTTCCAAAAAAAATGTTATTTTTAAAAGATATTTTTGACTACTTTGAAGAATCTAAAATATAAAATAGTTTTGGACTTGTTTAACCCTGTTTTGTTCACTGCCTAATTCCTTTTTTGTTATACATACTGTAGATTTCATGTCTTTACTATTATTCTAAAATGTGGATAATAGAAAAAAACAAAGAAATACCCTTCTATGAGTACGTGTGTCCAAACGTTTGACTGGTACTGTAATTCCCAAATAAACATGCTCTGGCAGAAAGCTGTTTGCTCATCTCTGGTGTGATAGGGTTAATACAATTCTATTCTCAGGCTCATTTGTGAGGGTGCTCTGGTTCATCAATACCAAACAAATCACAGGGAGAGCAAAAAGAAGGCAGAGTATTTGCTGTCTAATGAATCACATTGCTGCTGCCAAGCTCTCTCACCTCCCTCAACAAACATTAATAGTAACGATAACGAGCTAGATTTACATAACACCTTCCTTTCCCATTTCAGGGATCTCAAAGCACTTCAGAAAAATGCTTTGATTCTTTGAGCGCAGACAACAACATTTAAACTGGGGGAAAGAGAACTGATTTCTAACATTTGTACCAAAGCTCTGTTAATCACACACATTTGCAAGCTTCCCCTGATCAAGTCAGCTTCTTTCCTTCATACTGTCTTTTTTTGCACCCAGCTCTGTTTTGGAGGGCAAGAAAATGCCCTGACAATGTAATATAAACCTCAAAATGCGGTTGACCGAATTTATGACTGCAAAGCATATCTGAATAACAAGTAAAGCTTTGCATCATCAGCAACATTTCGAAATCTCTATTTTAATATTATGTATTAATAAATATACATGTTCATATTAATATATTTTTGGAATTCAGCGGTTGCTGTTTTTTTTTCCCCTTTTTACCAATCCTCCTATTGAACCTGACCAATACATTTGCAAAGACTTTGAGGCATCACACTCTGCCAAGTGCATTCAAATTTACATTGAAATCACACCATGAAATAGAGTCTTCTTTTTCCTCTTGGCCTGGAGACATGGCCCTTTATTGAGTTCTCAAATATTTTTCCTCATATGGCATTATAGCAAAGAGGTCGAGCTGACGATGGAAACATCTCCGATGTAATGAATCTCTTAGCCACGGGGTAAGGAGAAGTCGTTTATCTTCCCACACTAATGCAAGTCTGAGATCTGATAAGCCTCCGTAGCCGTTCTATACCCCACCTGCATGCTCGTCCACCACCACAGCTGTGCAGCCTGCTTCTCCGGCATCACTTTATAACTGCTGGGAGGAAGAAAAATAGACATGACTCACGTTCGCTGTGACATAAGAATTCCGATTGTCACTGGAATGAAAAGACCTGCGGTCTTTCGATAGCTGAAGCAATTCTGGGAAAAAACTGGGAGCCATTTGAGGCCTTGACACATCCATGAAACATTCAGCAATTCAATGGTGAAATAATATGTACAATTCTGAGAAAAGCAGAGCACGGTTATCACACTAAGGAGAACGCTGACAAAGGTTGTACTTGGTTGTATAGAGCGCTGAAAAGATCTAATTATCCATTAGCCTTCTATGGTGAATAATTTTATGTATACATAGCAACGCTTATTAGATTTCCTTTCCCATGTCCAAGAGAAAGCAGCATCATACGAAAAAAGGAGCATTTCAAGAATATTCTGCAGTTGGAAATGAAAACCAAACCCCCTAAGGATATATAATCATATGAGAAGCAAATTTACTCCAATAGATTTCTTCTTCTGTCATGAATATCAAAAATATACAGAAGGGTGAGAAATATGTTTCATTGTATTTTTTGTAGCCTTAATTACACCGCAATTACTTTTTCTTCTCTCCATTTTGTTTCCTATTTGTGTATTAATCTTTGAATTGGGAAATTCAACAATAAAACAGAACATAATTTACTAAGATATAAGGGAATGATCACAGAGATGAATATACATTACACTTATGCCACTTAGCAGATACTGTTATTCAAAATGATTTCCTTGACATCCATTTTTTCAGATGGATGTTTTTTCAAACAGTTGAAGATGAGTTCTTCTCACAAGCACAATGACAGAATTCCACTGGGGATTGAAAATGGCAACTGTGTGGTTACCACCCCTTCACCCTAACCCCTGCACCACACTGCTACCTGATAACAGAGCACAAATATATAAAACCAGGTGGTTCCACTGAGACATTTGCACCTGTATTCATAAAAATTACTGCAGAATAGCATTTACATATGAAGCAGACTAAGACTAAACCTTAGGCTAATTGTAATAATCGGTCACAAGCCTTTTAAAGCGTAAGATTGATGATAAGAAGGCAAAAATTTGGGAGCAATGATGAAGACTGCAAAAATGTAAGCTTAGACTGTAGGAAGCAAAACTTTAAACATGACCCATTTCAGATATATGTGTTTTTACTTGATAAAGAGATGGGCTAATGCAGCGTTTCTCAAACCTCTCCTGGAGTACCACATGTCCTGCATGTTTTAGATCTCTCCCTGCTCCAACACAGCTGATTCAAATGATCAGTTTGTTGTTAAGCAGCTTCAGGAGTTCATAACGAGTTGATCATTTGAATCAGCTGTGTTGGAGCAGGGAGAGATCTAAAACATGCAGGACAAGTGGTACTCCGGGAGAGGTTTGTGAAACGCTGGGCTAATGAACACCAAACACCAAACATGCAATTTATGTCTGAGATGAAATGTCCACTATTGAATTGCCAAATGAAGACTCAGGGGGAATGTTTTCAGACCTGTGCAACAAACCAAATGTAGATGAGCTGGTTTTATCTATGAGCATGACAATCCCACCTGCTACTTCCTGCTCTCTCTGTTTATGATGTCCAAATTATGGGTCAACAGCCTTATCCTAACAAACAAGTGAGATACCTTAATGAGACTCCAAGCCTATGACTGTTGGTTCCATACCCCTGACAAAAAGCCAAGCTCTATGCTCACTAGTAGATATATTTGCATTTCCTGGAAACCCTACTGAATTCATTATTAAGAAGATACCTGTTGAAAAATACAAAATGCTTTCCCCAAATGCTGTTCCTTTTTTTCTAGAATATTTCTAAGGTAACTGGGAGTGAGGCTGCTAATATGCAAAGTCAGTGGGATGCAGATAAAGTAAAGAAGCTTTCCCCAACCAAGATGTGCATGTGTATGTGTGCTGTGTGGCAGAAAGAAAGAGAGAGAGAGAGAGAGAGAGAGAGAGAGAGAGAGAGAGACAGAGAGAAAGAGAGAGAGACAGACAGACAGACAGGCAGACAGACAGAGACAAAAACAGAGACAGAGACAGAGAGAGAGGGAGACAGAGATAGGGAGAGGGGGAAAACGGCTAAATGGTTCCTGAACTTCGGATTGTTGGAGAGTAAACTCATGAAGCTACATGAGAGTCAATAGAGGATGATCATTACAAGACGCGCTGCTGACGTGTTGTGCTTCCCGGGCAGTGTTGGTAATTGGAAACAGCCCTAGAGTCCCTCCACAGCTGAAAGTGTCAGATAACTTCTCATGCTCTGTTGATCTGGGCCCTTATTCAGAAGCAAATAGGTACCATTATTCATCCAATGAACAGTTTGCCACATCTGCCATTTCAGAAAGGAACAATAAATACTACACACAGTCACTGAAATAATATTTAACCCTTTGTGTGTCTTTTTCTTTATTATCCTCCTTAATAATCAAGACACTTCTAGTGCATTGTTATTGGGGGATGAATAATTCAGCAATTTAAATCTACACAATATTAACCTCAGATGTTGTCATGTAAAAGGATATTACAGCAACTTCCTGCTTGTTGCTAGAGTTAAGCAAATGGCTAATCTGCATTTTCAAATTGTGTAAACAGAAACATAAAGTCCCTCCATTCTCTGTCAAGTTTGCTACCTTCATAAATGAAGTATTGAACGCTGTGTCTGTTTTTCCTCACCTCAGAACACCTTAGTTTTTAGTAGATCTTGTTTTACAGAATGTAACATTCACAACTTACTGTTGAAGTATATTAAAGTATATTAGAACACATCCATCTAAGAGAATGTCTGAGCAGAAATACGAAGTCAAGCTCATTAAGACTTCTTCGGCCCACTTGAGAGACCTTTGAGAGGCATTTAAGAAGGCATAGCCAGCTGCAGTGGCCATTAGTTGCACTTCTCCCACTCAGCTGTCCGATTTGTCTGTGACAAGACACACTGAGTGCTCTGGGCTCATACCTTGATTGGTATTTATGACAGACTTCGGTCTCCTGTCAGGTTTGAGATGCGTTTCATCACCGTAATCTGATGTATGGAACGAAATGTCCAACTGCTGATCTACAGTGCTCCTCCTCCTCTGCATTGGCCGCCATTTTGCTGGCTATTCCAGACAACCTAACTAGATGACAACTAAGAATAAACAGAAACAGGAAGAGTCAATGTGTCATAATAATTACAAGACTTCATCTATTGTGCTTCCCTAGCTAATTATTCTTTAAAACTATGCAAACAAAAATGTTCTAGAAATTATATTTGTTATTTTTATCATGATGGCCACAGTGTTTGTCAGTCTTGATCCAAAGCTCTCAGTCCTCCCTTCATCTGTCTAATTCCTCTGCATACACAGTTACTGACACGACTCGGGCAGGGACTCAGTCGCAGACCAAAGAATGCCGGCAGGCAGAAATCGTCACCGTAAAAAACAGGCAGGGGTCAAAAACCAGAAAGGCAGTCCGAAGGGCTAAATCCAGAAGGTGGGTAATGGGGCAGGCAGGGTCAGACAACGGGCAGGCAGAGGTACAGGCAACGGGGCAGAAACGGCAGGCAAAAGACAGGTCAAAAACAGGCAGGTCAAAAACGGGAAAAACAACGAGAGAAAAAACACGAAGCAAATGCGGGAAGCAAACAGGCAGAAGCAACCGAGGCGAACTGGCAACAGAATAGGGATGAACAGGGCAGATATAGGGCAGGGCTGATAACGGGAATGGGAAACAGGTGCGCAGGCAGGCAGGTGAAGATAATGAGGGAAACAGGCGGGCGGAGACCGGGCAGGGAGCGGGGCAGGGCAGGAACACAGAGAAACAAAAGCACATGGACAGAAAAAAAAACAAAACAAAAACACAACGGCTAGTGGGCGGGAGCACTGACAGTTACTACATGTCATTCTTAGACTTTGCCCCAAAAGAAACCACAAACAACAATTTTATCTCACAGGAGTGTGGCATAGTGGCAAGGTGTAAAGTATATAACCCATAGGTAACTAGTTTGCTTCCCAGGTGGATACACTTCTGTTGTAGAAAGGTACTTAACCTGGATTTCTATAGAAAAATATCCAGCTGTAAAATGACACTATGTAAATATGTAAGCTATGCAATTCACTCTGGATAAGAGCTTCTGCTAAGCAAATAATGCTCTGTTTCTTAGTGCCTGAAATGCCTGAGTGCTACGTACCAGCTGTGTCATCAATGACTGCAAGCCCAAAACAGGGGAACAAATTGGCTGCCGGGATTGAGGTGGGCGTGCCAGCAGGGGTCGCTTGTTTCGCCGCTCTGAGACACCCTGTGACACATCAGGCTCCGGCAGGTTGCACGGATGAAGTCAGTGAAGCCATTTGACTCTTTAGCTCACTGTTGTGGGTTGAGTAACTTGCAGTGCCAAAAATGGTTGCTGCTGGTGTGTGAATGTATGACAGGATTTATGAGAAGAGAGGTTGCTATGTTGCGGCACTCCTCGATAGGGCTGTACAACGGGGACATGTATTACATTACAGCCATTTAGGAGATGTTCTTATCCAGACTATTTATCCATTTATGCAGCTAGATATTTTGAGGCAACTGTGGGCAAAGTACCTTTCCCAGGGGTACTACAGCAGTGTCCCTACAGGGATTTGAAGTAGCAACCTTTCAGCTACTATCCCTGTTCCTTACCACTACACCATACTACTGCCCACACTGTGTCTGTGTACATCTGTTGCATTAAATATGATTAAATATAATTTCATTATAATGTTTGGAAATTTGATGGTAAGAGGTTAAAAAAGTCCATGTATATTGTGACCATACATATATGCTGACAATGCTGTGCATCTGGCTTTGGAACAAATTCATTTATACATGTAGCTGGTCTGCCATAATGTCATCAGATCCAATTTGCAACTGCATCCAGGACTGAACATGTTTCTTATTCCTGTCAGAAGGTCTGATGTATTCTTTATCCAGTTATCTAGAGTCCAAAAAAAAGCATCTAGCCAAGTCTGTCTCTGACCTCTCACCATCAAATTTCCAAAAATTATAAAGAAATTATGTGTAATTATATTTGATGCAACAGATGCACACAGACACTATTTTTCTCTCTCTCCCTCTCTCATACACACACACACAAAAAACACACACACACAAAAAACACACACACACACACACCACACACAAAACACACACACACACAAAACACATACACACACACAAAAAAAACACACACACCCACACCCACACACACACACACACACACACATTGTCCTCTTATGGGGACACTTTGCACCGTCAATTCTGCATCGCAGTGAGTCGAGAGAGTGCTGGGAGTCTGAGAACGCCTGCCTGAGAAACAAAACCCGACTGTTCGAAGCCCGCAGAAACCTCCAGAGGCGCAGTCTCACATCTGGCTCCCATCACGGCCCTCGTACAAAATAACACATTAGCGGCATCTTGGCCCTGTTCTTCCAGGGCGTGGAGCTGCCATTTGCATGCAGAGGGGAAGCGCGGCACTGCGGTGTCCTTGTCAGTGGCCTACTTTGCCACAGCCCGGAGGAAGAGCTTTCCGCAGCTGGGCCAGGCCTAATCTCGCTGTTTACTTGTGCGCGCCAGCAGCAGCCCTGCAGAAAACAGGAGACGTGTTCCGTTTTTTTTTTTTTTTTTTTTTTTTTTAATTTGGAGCTCAGGCACTGGAGGTGCTTCTCATCACCCTCCCAGTCGCCCGTGCGGATAGGACTGGGGGTGGCGTGGCGATTTCCTCAGACCCGTGCCCACCTTGTGGTAGCCGGGGGATGGAGAAGCTCCATTATTGGCTTGCCCTACAGGTGTCTGCTGCACTTTCTGATGTTTAAGAGACTGTGTGTCCTCCAAAATGGGGTATGAATTACACACACACACACACACACACACACACACACACACACACACACACACACACACACACACACACACACAGATATATGAAAAAAGTATCACACAACTTCATTCAAGGCACAGAGTCAGAGATGCATGGATTCTATAAGAAAAGAAATCTAATTTCTTCACATGCAATAATAAATATGAATGATAAATATTCATATCATATATTATAATAAATATTCATTATTATACATATCAATAATAAATATGAATGATAAACTTATGAATATATAAAGCCCTTGTTAACCATCAGTTCAGGCAGGAGGAAGGGGGGAGGAAGGGGTCAAGCCACTGTCTGTATTCCCTGTTCTGCAGGCTTATTTTCAGAGGTTTAAAAATTTCATGAGTTAAGATACCGTACAATATAATCTACTGCATTGGTCGACATGTCCAGATTCCAAGTTATGCCATTTATTACTACAGCACAAACACAGTGTTCAGTTTCACAGCTGTGTGGAATACCTCTAACTATGCTGTTGTACAAACACTTTAAAGCCTCACCTAAACAAGACTTCTGCTAAAGCCAAACAAGGATAACACAAACACAGGGAGTGATGCCGGATCCAGGGAGGTCCAGGTCATTCCAGGTTCAGCTTGCCATGGGGATCCTTCTGTATACACTCTCAACATCACCAAAAGACCAACTGACAGCTTCAGCTCCCACATAACCCCACGATATATGTTACCTCCTTTCACTCTCACCTGTACCCCTCCCTCCACACAGCCACACCTCTCAAATCAAACACGGGGTTTCATAACAGGTGACAGCAAGGTGTTAGTCATGCAATCACTCATTCGGTCAAGATGTTCTAAACGACCAAGACCAAGTTACCATGGATGCTAATACACAATAACACACAACAAACAGGGTTGGATTATTGGAACAAGTCAGATAAATGTATTTTGATTATGACAGCTATGAAAAACTACTCTGAACTACTTCCTACAAAGTAATATATCATTTCTATTTCTGATTGTTGCTGTGTGTTTGGGTTATAGTGTGTAGTGTGTAGCTATGTTATATACTACAGACTACATACTACACTGGCAGATACTCTACACACTACACTGGCAGGTACACCACATACTACACACTATACTGGCAGTTACACTACACACTACACCCTACACTGGCATCTACACTACACACTACACTGGCAGCTACACTACATACTACACACTACACTGGCAGCTACACTACACACTACACTATCAGCCGCGTGATGCACTCCACAAGACACAATACAGCTCAGGGCAATAACACAAGAAATAATAATTTCACAAACTGAATAAAAATAAATGTTTTAATGTGTACATTAAAGGTAAACACCATGTACATACTGTATGCGCATACAATGCAGGAAGCTGGTTTGCCTGCAGCTAATCCTCCTGTGGGTGTTTATGGGGGAAGGCGGGAGAGAAAACCTGAGTTCTGTCCTGCTGATTTATCCGTAAGTGATGAGAAATCAATCGATAGAATGTTCTCCTCCATTAGAGCAATTGCATGCGGCAGTAATGTGAGGCTTCTGCAGCTTGCCGGGGGCGTGTTTCATTTCTATGCCTGAGATTAAGGCACGGATCATGCCGCACCCGCAGAGAACCATGACATACAGAAGTCGCCCAGTCTTTTTCAATTCAACACTCTGCTTTATGAGAAAATCTTTTCTCTCTCTCTCTCTCTCTCTCTCTCTCTCTCTCTCTCTCTCTCTCTCTCTCTCTCTCTCTCTCTCTCTCCCTCCTTTTAAAATGAAAGCCTTGAATATTAAGTGCACCGCTTTACCACATGGCTCATCTTGACTGAATAATTTACTACATTAATCTGTGTTCTTGTTTCTCTCATGACCATGATTAGAATTATGAAAAGAAAGTGTAAAAAAAGTAATATGTTGCTTGCAAAGACATAAATATGGACCTGTAACATTTTACAACCATTAGATGCTTTTAAGTAAAGCCAATTTGATTTTTTTTTTCATTCACAGTTGGAACTCAATTTTACTTCAGCCATCTGCACGAGAATGGTAACATAACATTTACTCCCATTGGAATTATTTCTTTTTGCAAGTATAGTTACACCACAATATTTGATTAGACATGTCTTGCCTTTTCATGTTTAGATGTGAAGGTAAATACATGTACATTGATGTTGTTAATAATAATTGGAGAGTTTTTGTTGTGAAAGTAAGTGCAGTTTGGACCAGTATACCACAATCATATTTGGTCTGTTACATATAGTAACATTACTGTGACATGAAATGACAAAATAACACATGCGGAGACTAAAGTTAGACCATGTAACATCTTCTTATACACTTTCCGACACAAAAAATGTGTAAAGCTGAATCCAGACCACAGGTCAGGTACAGTACACCTTGCTTTATGCAGGACAGAATGCCTCTGGTGAAATGCACAGTGCTTTGAGCTAGATATAGTAAAATTTCAAACAGGTTATTTGTTTTTGCTCTATCAAGCTCAGACCAAATACACTTTGAGCAGGACCTGCTTTGTCTTGTCATTATTAATTACTGTGGCCATATGTAAATTATAATTAATCTGGTTACAATAAAACTGCATGAAATTAGTCTTCAATTTGTGATATACTACGTTGGACGCATGTGACGGAAGTAAAGTTATGTTATGTTATGCAATAAGCAACAGTAATGATTTTATGAACGATGTTTCCCCAACCACATGAAAATGCATGTCACCAATGCCTCACAAACACCTATCAAAGGTATTTCCCCAGTCTTGAGATTTTTTACTGTAATTAAATAAAACAAAAGGTAAATATATTTTTGCTAAGCTGTTGATTTGTGGGATGAAGACATCCTGATCTGTCATGCCACATACATGCATAATACTGCTCAGACTGGTTTCGCCATTTGTCACACCCGCTCCCAGTCAGCCAGCTCAGCCACGCCCCGCTCAGCCAGCTCAGCCTCGCCCCGCTCAGCCAGCTCAGCCATGCCCCGCTCAGCCTGGCTCCACCACACCTGTGGTTCATTCCATCAATCAAGCCCTGCCTTTATAAGGATTCAGTTTTGTTACCTCATTGTGAGGTATTGATTCTCCGAGTCCTTACTGAGCCTGCTCTTAGCCATTTCTACCGTGTTGCTCCTGTGTTTTTTGACCTCTTGCCTGTTTTTTGGACCTTGCTTTCAGATTTTGGATTCTGGTTTGGATTGATTCTGATTCCTGTTTACGACCTGTTTTGTCCCTGACCACGCCTCTTGGATTCTGTCATTAAATATACCTGTAACCGCATCTGGATCCCAGTCTGTTTCATTACACCATTATTGGACTATAAGCCTAGACGGACTAGTCACACTTCAATCTGGTGGCAATACAACGCAACAATGAGCCTGAGCATACTGAGGTATATCTAAATACTGACTAGTGTACATGCCCTATCTGCTGGTCACCTGTGATGCCTGAGTCTTTACTTTCTGTCTGATTGCTTGTGGTTTCAGCTACTGTCTGACTACCCCCAAACCCCATGAGTTCAAAAGGACAGAAAGTTTGAGGATAACACCTCAGACCTACGTTCAACTGAAGCGCATAATTCTGAATTATTTGCCTCAGAAGTGTAAAAGGAGTTTAAGTGCCTCCCCCCATCCCCCCTGCACCACCTGCTTGGAGCCAAATATCCTGACAGCTGAGACTGACCTGAAACTGTGAACCTCAGCGGTGAGAGCGAGTCAGTCACCTCAGACAGACTCCTCTTTATCTACTCTCCTGTCTGTGGCAAGCAGTCAACATTAATCCGATATGCGGGGAGAAAATGAAAGTGTCTTTAGGATTCAGGGAGGCTCTTGCTGGTTACGGTTTGACCTACATCACAAAGGAATTAGATGGCTGGACGGATGGGGGGGGTAATGAGCAGAAGGCGCGAAAAGAGTGTTTTGTGTCTGTACATCACTTACAGCCCACTCACTGTCACTGTACAGAGATGTCTTCAATGATACAGAACTAATTTTCTTTTTTTACTGTTTTGATTTGATTAGCTGTTCTCATGAAAACAAAAACACATTGATAAATAGGCCTCAGGTTCCTGTTTCAGTTTGTGAAAGAGGCACAAAGATGACAGAAGGAGAACCACAAAGCCAAGGAAGCCAGAGGTGTGAACATCCATGCAAGGTTACCATTGTGGACTGGAAGGGCACTTGAAAGGAAACTGTTCAGATGTCTTGGCTGAACTGTGGTGCCAAGGAGAGGGAACAGCTGAGGAACTCTCAGGAGCTGGTAAGGCTATAAAGGAGAACTGATCCCAGGAGCAGTGGGGGCCAAAGAAGAAATTCCCAGTGACCAGAGTTACCATGGCTTGCTGTGTGTGTGGACGTTCACATTCAATTGGGGTTCACTCACAGCAATTACAATCTCATGGTTCATGAGATTGGGAGAGGGGGAAGGAAATGTAAAAGACTAGCCTTCACCTGTCCCCAAAACTGTTTTAATGTGATTTTTTTTTTAAACATAATGTGTGTTTGTTAATAAGAATCGCTGTATTTCCATTTGGGACTTTTCCGTTAACTGAGCTCATTTCATCCAATTGTATTGAAACAGGTTTGTTTTTTAATTGCCAGTGTGTAATTGTATAATCGTTTCATTGTTGTCTTTGTAATTTAATTGCAGTTGGCCAGCCATTGGTCAACGAGCCTCACCTGCCTAATCAGAGGCTTGTTAAATACAGGTGTGTGGCTGAGCTGGAGATACAGTTGAGTAATTTGGCTTGCTGCGTTCTGGCTGGCTGACTAGCTAGCTGGCTGGCTAGCTGGCTGGTTTCTGTTGTGTTTTTCTTTAATTTAGCTGATTCTTTTTGAAAATTGTATGCCTTCTGTGTTTTTTTTTTTTCTGTGAAAAGCATAGGTCAACTTTGTCTTACAGTTCTTTTGATATTTAAAAAGTCCCATCTGATTTTTCTTCCTTGAGTTGTAGGCCATTGTACTGCCAATGGATGTGCTGTGAATCTGATGGGGTTTCACTTATCTGTTCCTTTTTGTATAGCTAAGCTTTTAATTTTCTCCTCTGAGTCTGGCATCATCTTCATGTTTTTCACACTATTGTCTAACTGGCTAATCAGAGCACAGGAGACAGCTGATGACTGCTGGGTCAGTCATCTTTGGGCGAAAAATGATTTCCATTGTTTGTATGAATGAAAAAAGTGATAAAAGACAAATCAAAAGAAAACAAAAACAAAAAAAAAGTAGTGTTTTACTTTTTTGGGTCAACATGTTGTGTCAAAGTAAACTTTACTTTTTACCTTGCGTGGTAATTCAGTTAATTAATCCATCTGTTCATTTTTTCCATTTGTTTACATCATCCAGAATAGCTTCTGAAGGGTGCATGAAAAAAGCCAACATTAGTGTAATGAACAATTTGACAGGAGAGCTGACAGATTGTTAAACAGAGTAAACAATCACATGCTCATAAAGGCTTAAAGAAAGCAATGATGAGGAACAAAATTTGGAACAAAAAATATAAATGAGTGGTTCTCCATGAAAATTGATCAAAAACATACCATTACAAACATTATCAGTATAGTGTCTACTTGGGACTTTTTAATATTCTAATATTGCTAAATGGGATTCATCAAATTCATCAAATTCATCCATCCAAAATATTCTCACACTTCAATCAAGAAGACAGTTGCATGCATTGTCCTCCTGTTCTGCTTCATTCTTCATACCTGGGCTGAAAACAGATATGGTGATGTTATATAAATCAATCCTTCTAAACTCATTCCATATCTTCCATTCACAAGTTTTGCTGTTTTGAATGAGAATAAACCTGTTAGGACGATATCCCTTTTCATTAAATGATTGCAGTAATAATTGTAACCTGATATTTGTTGTAAATGCTATTTAATATCCATTGTAATTCTAGCTGTGGTGTACTTTTTTGTTGTTTTTTTTTTGCTATTAGGTATTTATTGTTCCATGCTATTGTATATTAGTCCTGCAGGTCCTTCTGGAAAAGAGAATCTGCCAAATAAATTGACAAACAAATACAAAAGCTGTGTAAAACGCTAACGGAATAAAATCTGTTTTTCACAGGCTTGAGCCTGTGTATGTCCCAATGGTAAATACATTATACAAAACCAGTACAGGCAATTTGTTTAAGAGAGCGGTGCCATTAACCGAAAACAAGGTGTTTAATCTCTCTTATGTCAATGTCCAATGCTTTTTATGCCTATTTAAGGGAAGGATTCACCTTGGGGAATTGATTCAAATTTACTGAGAGAATCAAAGGGAATTTAGAAATTAAATTGACCATGTACTGTAGCTTAAGTAAACAGGGAAAAAGCATTTTTACAAAATCTCATTAAATGATGATTATTTGTCAGTTCTCATATGCATAACCCCCTTTTTTCCCTGACAGGTAATTACACAACACATTTTGGCTAAAGCTCATTTCTGTGTAAAATTGCTTTGTGAAAAAGAAATTAAGCAAAGTTGTTGTAAGCTGTTTGTAAATCTTTTAGAGCTGTATTCAGCTGAATGATTTAATTGACTGACAGTTGTAATACAGTTAAATGTGGTAACATATAAGAAATACCCAATGCCTTTAATTGCTGCAGTTGTTTGTATTGAAGAGTGAGTTATTTCAAGCTAGCCACACATGTTCAAGGGCAAAAGATATGTTTGAATAAATAGCATGCCTTTTCATAAAAAAAAAAAAAAAAAAAAAAAAAACTCTCCACAAGAGATCAGAACAAGAGCGATGCCTTGAGTTACCTTTAGGACATCTTGGCAAGAACTGCCACAAACATTACCTTCAACTTTATGTCCTCTGAAAAAAAAAAATCAGGCAAAGCAAGTCTATTATGACAGATGGCTATATGTCAGCTGTGCAGCTGTTAATATTAACCACTCTGCAGCAGGTTAAACTGCACATGGCTAAACTGTAGTCTAATAGAGTGGAACATTCAAAAGCAGCAGCTTTTCAAAGGCGAACACAGTTGCCCCACATAGATACATACTATTGCAAGGTAAAATTTGTGTGGCCGCAGCTGCAGTGCTGAGAAACGGTGGGAGAAAACGAAAGGCCTTCTTTTCATAAGACTGGCACATCTCACTTATTGGTTAATGTGTACATAAAAATGCTCTCCTTAGCCTTGTCCCTGAACCTGGTGCATTATGCACAGACGAGCAGTCGGATTTCTCCACCATGCGCACATCAAGCCCACATTTAATAGACAGATGGAACTTCCCTCACAATAAAATGCTCTTTCACGACAATCCACTGAGAGGATTTACCAATTAGAAAAGGCATACTGCTTGATTATCTATTCAAACAGACACCAGCCTGAAAACCTGGGGAAGAAAAGCATCTCGGTCCATTCCCAGCAAAACATTACAACCTGAATTAAAAAGGGAGGGGACAGCAGGCCGTGTTTGTCCGAAAACAGTACCGGCAGTGTACATATGCACAACTATTGCACCTTTTCTAGGTGATAACAGCATATGCTAATGTTTTCAGTCTCCGAGAAATACATGCAGACACAATCCATGATGCCGAAAAGGAAAAAGGGGTCGGCCTTATTCTCCCAGCAGAGTTATGTGTTTGCTCTCTGGTCCTATATTATCTGCTTCTCACATGCACTAGATGCCAAACCCGGGATGATCACCACAGTCACTGCGATGCATAGGTCACGCTCCACTGATCCAGAAAAATCCTCTTAGTTACATGAGTGAATACATGTACATACATATTTAAATTCACCATTAGAATCTTTAATCAAACAAAAGCGATCAAAGTCAATCTCCCAAATGACCTGCACTCGTCTGTCTAATGGGAAACACTCATATAAGCTTGCCGCTGTATTTTCATGTTAATGTGTTCACTGTCCGTGGCACAGAAGAACTGACATTGATACATAAATGCATACATTTCAATGCACGGCTTTCCAATTGGACAGCTCTTTTACTGACAATGCAAAAAAGCAGCATTCCCAGTTTTAATCAATAACCCACAGTGAGCAGTATGCTTGCATGCTTATGCGTGGGTATGTAAGTATCTGTGCAGGAACATTGGTTACAGTTTGCATTAATCGTGTGTTGGTATTGTTTTTAACTGATTGCAGTACCCTCTGACTCAGTCCCCTTGTGATCAACAGTGCAGTAGACATGGTAAACTGAATGGTGAGCAGAAATAAATAGAAGTCATGATATTAACAGTTTGATGTCAAATGGATGTCAAGGCCCCCTGGACTTTAAAATGAGTTGGAAAAAAAAACACTACAGCCTCTATATTGAATGAATGTGTTTCTATTTTATACTACTGAACATGTTTGTGGATGGGTTAAAGGTTACTTCCACCCCCTCCCACCAAAAAAAGAGAGAGTTTTCATTTTACCTCAGAAAAACCCAAAGAGATTGTATTAAAATAATAACTCTTGCCACCTCTTTGTATGAACTAGAGTTCAGGGAACAAAGTGATTTTACGTGAAACAAACTTAGGCTGGCAGAAGAAGTGAACCATGGCACTTTCAATGAGACATTTTCAATAACACCCCCTACTCCTGTTATCTAACTTGTCATATGTTTATTTTGCATATAATCTACATTATTCATATATGCATGGCTGCACACTGCAAAGTCCTTGGTCCCCACACTCAGGAGGGTAAAATTCTGTCACACATTGTGCACATCTCCTTGTCATTCCCTGCTGTTATACTCCTTCCTTTTAGTATGGGGTAGCATTCATTTCTCTTTCCCTGTGGCGCTACCCAAGGTTGTGAAAGCACAAGTTGGAAACAGATCATTTAAAGAGCCATCCTTGCCACATTGAGCAAATATATATTTACATATTTATATATTTTTATATATGTAAATGTTTCTTTGCAGTTGTGATCCATTTGTGTTCAGTAATGCGACATCTTGTTTTTTAAAATGAAATGTTGGGTGATAGTAACTTTCATTATTTTAAATCCAAATCTCTTGAGGTAAAATGCTTTGGTGGGTGTGTCTGATTTATCTGATAATCTGTCTAATTTTTATCATTTATTATTTATTCATTACACACATGCACACACATTAAATTACTGCAGATGCTCTTATTCCAAGTGACTTACATAGGTGACAGTTTCACATATTATCCATTTATACAGCTGGATATTTACAGACGCAATTCTGGGTTAAGTACCTTTCCCAAAGGTACCACAACAGTGCCCCAATGGGGAATCGAACCGACAACCTTTTGGTTATGAGCCCTACACCTTACATTGTGTGTGTGCGTGCGTGTGCATGTTGGTGTTACACTGTGAGCTGTGTAACACCAACACACCAACTGTGTGTCTCCTCAACTAATGGTTCAAGAAATCAAAATATTGTGTCACAGCCAGAATGTGATAATGTTTGATATGTTTCAAAAGGGAAACATGCCATATTTCAGCATAAGGTAGGTGTTTGTTAGCTTAATTTACTGATGCTTTACAGCAAAATACAAATTCCCACCCTTAGAAACCCCCACCCCCTCTGCAATTATCACTCATTGGCATCATAACAAAATTGTTTACATGGGCAGTATCTCACACTACAGACCTATGGCAATTTTTGGAAAAGATGATGATGGGCTGCAGCCTACGCACATTCTGTACAGAGTGTCTGCAGTTGCAATCAGTTCAAAGTCATGCTGACCATGTTACAAAACACTTCCACAGACAAATTTTCCCCCTCCTGTCATACATGCCTCCTGAGTGAATTAGAGCTTTGAACAGCTGCCCAGTTAGACTGGTCCTATGTAGCCACAATTCCCCTATTGAAGTGAAGTGAAAATTGCTCTAAATACATAATTGCTTTGTGCTAAGTAGGAAAAAAACACAACACCAAAAAACCCCATAAAAAAACAATTCATAAATTTTATTATTGTCATAGAGCAGGGGTGGGCAACTCCAGTCCTGGAGGGCCATGGTCCTGCTGTTTTTCTTGTTGACCAACTAAATACAATCTCTGATTGGCTGAAGAGCAAGCACACCTGTTTTCAAGGTGAAAATCAACAGGTAACTAAGAGATGAAAACAAAAACCAGCAGGACACTGGCCCTCCAGGACCGGAATTGCCCACCCCTGTCATAGAGGATACAATAGTGTCCAAAGATGATGATCATCCTGCCCCTGATCTGAACATGCAATATGAATAACATAAAATCCATCCATGGACCTAAACATGCTATCGTTTAATATATAGTCTGGCCAAGAGTACAGTCCATTGGAATAAATTGATAAAGTCATTGATACTGATCAAGCACAGATCTGGCAGTGTAATCTGATCTGCATGTACAGAACCACCTCCGTGGCGCGAACCCCATTGGTCTCCTTCTCCGTGGCTAATGAGGTGAGTTCTCGGAGCTGATGGGAGGCCTGACAGGGGACTTCCCCTCCGCGTTACGGGACGTCAACTCAATCATGCGCTCCGCGCTCCCTGTCATCTCCATAACAGATGCCTTCCAGAAGAGACAGAAAAATTAACGAGTACACCGGGGCAGGGCTGGTGAGCGGAAAACCTGGGGGCAAGTGGTGACAACCACAGCGACGTCTGATGTTTCGACGTCTCCGAAAAACAGCATGGACGAGAAAATGAGCCACGTGGCTTTACAAGTGAATTGAAATAAATGGCATGACAATGGTGCAGGTCACACCCTGGGTTGTTTTCTTTTACCGGAACAGAACACACTGCAGACATTGCAGGGGAAAGTTATGGACAGTTATTTATCTTCCTTATCCTGGGAGAAACTGACAGCTTGGAACAGAACACCATGTAGCTGAGAGAAACATAGAGTTCTTCTATCTCAGCCTTTATGATATTTTCCAATATCATATCACGAATATCAAAAGCTTAAATGAGTCTTTGGTTCAGTTTGTGTAACATGGGAGTAAATGCTAAATTGAAATTATATAATTTTGAATTCTTTGGAGACACCAGCAAAAGTTCAGCTGTAACTGTAGTTTGCAATGCCAGGCATCAAGACTGATTTCAGTGGTTTCAACTTGAATTTAAGGAAGGCAAGTGCCTGCATTTCCTCCTGTTATGCACATAATGAATCACTGGTTCCTGAAACCATCAGTTCCAGAGTTCCAAATAACACAAGTAATTTGGGCAAGGTTTGGGTGATGATGGACTACTTGAAAGAGTTGACTAGACTCATTATCTGGAGCACAGAGCTTCACAAATCCTAGGTCTGATCATTGGAACTGAGCATGGTGCCATGCACAGTCCAGAGGGGAAAATATAGTGCAGAAAGGGATTTATTATTATTGGAACATTTTAAGGACATGTTGCAGCCATTTGTATGCCCTCAGGATTGGGTCTAAACCCTTTATACAGGTAGTAACAAGCTTGACAGAGGTGTAAAGTAGAGCAGAGTTTTAATCCCCTGCTAGTATATTTGCAGAATGTGATACTCATGGAGAAAATAGATGTGCGAGTTTTTAAAGTGATATTACCCTCAGATTTTTCCAGAGTTTGAACCAAAACAGTCTTGGTAAACCACAGGTGTTGCACATTAAATATGTATCTTTCTAATTACCCAAGAACTTAACAGAAAAAAAGCAACTTTAATTATGAACTGATTAATCACTAATGCAAAGCTGAACCGCATGAAATGCAGAAAATCAATTATTTTAATGAGATCTTCAAAGGATCTGCTATTTATAGGTTGTTTCAGCAGTGAGATAAGATAAGCCTTTCTGTGTACCACACTTAGAAGTGAGGAATTTGCTTTTTTAAAATTACCTCCCTGAATGTCATTGTTGCGAACAAATTGCACAGCCATGGCCAGAATATCACACTGCAGTGAAGTAAGAAGAAAGGGCAAACCGTCTCACTTCAGCATATGCAAAATTAGACCTCAGCCTGTTTTGTAATCTCTCTGAAAGCAAGTTTCATGTGCACCGGAGGTAGGACTGACAAATACACCAGTAAAAGTTTAACTTAGTGATAACAATGACACCATCATACTACAAATCATGGTCCATAACTATAATACAAAAATGCATCCATTTTTCGAGCAATACATGAATAAATAATGTGAAAAAGATTATAAAAGGTGTAAAGGTGGTTTTGAAAGTGATAGTTTTGTGTATCTGGTATCACGTGTGGCTTACCCCTGATGGATTCACAGTGTGTTGACTCACCCTGTGAGTAGCAGAGTAGTGTATGATGTGGAGCAGGCCCTGTAACCCAAAAGATTACCTATTAAACTCGCAGCTGTGGTAGTGCAGTTTGTTCCCCTGAGCAAAGTACTTAAAGCACATTGCTTTGGCAAATATCCAGCTGTGTAAAGGGAGCATATGTACAATATAAGTTATGCAAGTCACTCTCCATGAGGTGTCTGGTCAGCATATAATATAATGTTATTTATTTAACTGCCAACAACATCTGTGGAAAATAAATATTGTGGATATGGTGTGGATATTGCGCACACACACACATACATACATACATATATATATATATATATATATACATATATATATATATACACACACACACACACATATATATATATATATATATATATATATATATATATACACACCATCTGATGCTGAACAATGTTTAAATGTTTGAACATGTATTAATGTGTGTGCACATTTTCTGTATTTTTCACATTTTCTGTATTATTGAAGAATAAGGTATGAATTCCAGGAGTTTGTAAGTTCAGGAATGCAACCCCCAAGGCAATTGAGGTCATTCCTTCCTCTGGTGTATGTTTAAGATATGCCCCTCCCCGTGCCCTTTCCTACCTGAGGGATGCCACTCGCTGATGGCCTGATGCTGTCACAGGTCTTCCATTAGTTCCCTTGGAGTCGGAGCCCACCTGGCATTCTGCCACACAGGCGAACAGGCAGCTGATGGCATTTTAAAATTTATTTCACTCTGGGTGAATCCTCCCGGTTAACAAGGGAGTGTGAATCAATAACCCAATCGAAGGCGGTCGAGTAAAACAAGGCCTGCTCCACTTCTGGTGTTGGTGAAGTGATTGAATCTGACATGTTATATTACCACTCTGTGGTCATTTGCTCAAGACGAATTAGGAGGCCCCCCCTCACCCCCTTCCCTGGGACACTTACAATCTATACAGCTGATGAGGAAACCTGACCTGCATGCCCGATCTGGGAACTGGGCCATCTCCCTCACCCTGCCCTTGATCCCCGCTTCTGCCTCTGTCTCATCCTCATGTTGCCCAGGTGACCCCTGGACCAATGGGAGTGTCGCCACAGAGAGGTGGTTACAAGTTGAATTCAGCTTCATGTCCAGTGTTCTTGCTGCATTCATTGGGGTAATGTTCTGATACATTGTTTGTTCCAGTTTCTGATCCCTTTGTAATCATAACAACACAGGAGGACGAACATTAGTGACCATGACCATGAGCCCTTCAAATAGGAAGAAAAATGTCATTACCTTGTCTCCAAGTTTAAAAAGGGTGAGAAAATAGGACTAACGATGTATTTTAAAATTTTCCTATTACCTATAGGTGTACCAAGTTTACATTTGTGTAAGCAGAGGTTTTTCTCTTACAGTAGTCCTATTTATTCAGAAAGCTTTTAAAACTCCTTTGAGCATCTGGATAATGAATGAAAAATAAATTGAATTAAGGGAGGGAAAGCTAAAAATAAAATACTCTAAGTCCTCATAGCACGCTGTAGAAATTAGTGTGTACCCAGGTACTTTTATAACCGTTGGCTAGAAAAAATCACATGTCCAATATATATTGTATTTCCAGAAAAAGAACATAAAGAGATTTGTCCGGTAAGTGCTGTTGTGGAACACATGAATTTTTTTCATTTGTACCCTTCGTTAGACCATCATTTCTGAGCAGGTACTAAAAAGAACACTGATTAATGTATGTGCCCTGCATGCAGTAGTCAGTAATCAATCAGTACCATCTCAGGAAAGAAGCCAGATATTTTCTAAAAGATTTTCGACGATAAAATGTGTGTATACACACGTGTGTGTGTGTGTGTGTGTGTGTGTGTGTGTGTGTGTGTGTGTGTGTGTGCACATGCATGTACAATTGGTAAGTGAACAAGGCCAACATCAGCATGTCAGTGATGAGCAGACCATGTGGGAGGGGAGAGGTGTTATTCCATTACCCATAATTACATTCTGCTTCTCACCCGAAGCGCGGGGGGGTTGAATAAATAAAGAATTGTCGAACACTTCCCGCAAAAGAGGCTTCCGCGGCCATGTGTCCGCCGCATCTGCTCCAAGCTCCTGAGCGTCCACCGCGAGGACAATGCCAGCCGAGGCATCTGCTAAGCTTCAGAGGAAAAAAAAAAAAACGTGAAAAAATTCCCAGCGCGTGTACCCTGATATTTGAGGTGGCAAGGTGCAGTGTGTTTAATTAATGCACTGAGAGAAATGGGTAGAGGACCCGGCAGGGGGAATCCTTTAGGAGCTGCAGCCGGGTGAACAGTAAACACAGATGGGAAAGGATTTGCTTTTTTTTCTCCTTCATCGCAACCTTTTTTTAATTTTGCACATGGTCATTAATAAGTTGTCAGATGTCTCACTGTAATTTGAAAGGGTATGATACGAAAATGGTCACCCCCATCCCCCCACCCCGTACCCCCTCCCCCTTGAGCTGTCAGGGGCCTGAGTGGTGAATGTAGCTAAATTCCACAGACTTTATTCACGTCATTCACTAAACCATGCAAAAACAAAACAAGCACAAATAAATACGCATGGTCTTTGTGATTCATTTTGAGACATTTGGTTTATTTTTAACGCGCAACAAAGCTGCGATTTCCAGAGTCGCAGGGGTTTCTGGGGACTGGCTGGCGGTGTAAATGAGATCCACACAGGGGGTGTGCTGATGACGCGCTCTGCCCTGTCACTACGCACCTTGCACTGGTTGGAAAAAGACGCGACTCTATCTGGACCAGTGATACAACAGCGATACACAAAACTATCAGGGGCTGATTCAATACACTGTGAATCCATCAGGGGTAGGCCACACGTGACACCAGTTATACAGAGCTGTCACGTTTAAAACCACTTTTACACCTTTTATAATCTTTTGCAAGTAATTATTATGGAAATATTGCCAGAAAAATGAATGCATTTCTTGGCTTGGCAGTCATGGACCATGATTTTTAGTATGAGGGGACTGTTGTTATCACCAAGCTGAACTTTTTCCAGCATGTTTTGTTTCCAACAAACTTTTGTGTTGGCCAAGGTTTTGTTTTCAAGGCACTGGTTGTTATGCAAAGAGAAAACTGAATCCAGCCGCTGAGGAAACACAAGGGGAAAAAATAAAAATGAAAACTCCAGTGTGCAAAGTGTTTACTTTCGTTCCTGTCCTCGAGTAAACATAGCTCATCAACTTTCACCATCTGTTACAGGTCATGTTATGAAAAATGAACAGATGATGAAACACCACCTCCAGCAAGGGTAAAGTTTGCGAAACCGCAATCAAGCACAACTGCTTCAACCACAGAGCACTGTCATTTCATCAAAATGATATTTTAAGGAAGATGGTATTTTCATGAATAGCTACATCACTCTCCTTTCCGTACATTCACTTGATTCGTCAGTTTCTTACCCTTGAGTTGATAGGAGTGCCTAGTGGAGAGATTGATTTGGCAGCTTCATTGCAACACAGTCGTATTTTGCTTTGCATTTTTCAAGTGCGGTGTCATGGAAACATGAAGAGATTGAGAAATATTCTTAACTGCTAATGTAATTTTAATGAAACTGTTAGTTAACTTTTAAAGAGAATTAATTAAACTTTTAAAGAGAATTAAAAATCCTATTCGCATAGCATTGATAGTCTTACCATGTTGCTACTTGACAAATGAATCACCAGACCCAGCTCTGATTAGCTATAACATTGATATCAATATATCAATATATATGAAAACACAGAAATATATGCACATAAATATATAAAATATATATGTGTCTACATAAATAATTGTTGAGCAACAACATTGCTAGTAACTTAGATGGGACTGATTGCAATGCTACTGTTCCTATGGAAAAGTGGCTACCAAAGATATATTATTTATTATTGGATATCTTAAAAATAGCTACATTGTCAGAACACAAGCACAAGCAAGTTGCTAAGGATGAGTAGGCCATGGGAGTTGAGCCCCCGGGCAGTAAAGCCACAGAAAATTCTTTACTTCCTGGACAAACATTGCTTGCTCCTTCAGCATTATTTTGCTTATATTTTTGCTAACATTTTTTCGTTCTATCTCATGTCATGTGCCTCTAATCGCAAGAACAGTAATGAGAAAAGACATGAGTTTACAAGAATGATCTATTCAAGTTACCTTCAATTAAAACAGCAGGAAAAATGCAGATTTATCAGAATGTAACCAGCAACAAATAGGTGGTGTTTGTGTGTATTAAGAAAAATCCAATTTCAAGCTGTCCTTAAACAATTTATGCATGCAATTTCACCACTATGAAAACGTATTGCTGTCTGCGTCCCTAACCAAATAAAGGGTTATCTACTGTATTTCAATGACATCTTTAGATTCTTTGTTACAAACCCCACAGGCAGGGTGTTATAAATTTCCATAGAAAGCATCTGTGCTCGGGTGGCAGCAGACACCGGACAAACAAATGAAGCCGCCACTGAAAAATAAACGAGTTTTAAACAGTCAAAGAGCAGACCTGCTACGGATTAGACAGACAGGAGGAGGATCTATGCACTGTGAGTCTTCTTCAGCCTAAACCAAAGGGACAGCGAAATGATGCACTGGCCTGACAGAAGTGACTGGTGTGTGAGCAGGAGGGTTGCCAGCCCAGTGACACCTCCCTGTCAGCCCTGTCTCAAGAATATTTCAAGTGACACTGTCCCCACCGCAAAGTGCATTTCATATTCAGTGCTGCATGTGACATATGTTCCATTTTTTATTTGACTTCCTCCTAAATGAGAAGACAGAGTTTAAATATTTAGGGTTTTTAAAAAAAACTGTGAAATGATCCAGAGTTGATAATGTTGTTTTTCCGTGCCGGTCCATGTCCAGCAATGAGTGAAATGCAGAAGTGCACCTTTCAGGAAATCAACAGTTTCGGTCAATGCTTTTGATTTATTTATTGGCAGTTTTGTTCAGCACTGTAATTTAAAGCACAGCTGGAGATCAGACTATTGCTTCCACAGAATGTAATACAAATAGATTGCAAGCATTCTTATAATGCTGGACAGGACAAACCATCAGACAACCATATAGCTACAGTTATATGTATTTCTGAGCATTGGCTCTGGGTGATTGTAGGGGCCCTCTTTTATTGAAAGCTTGGCTGAACTGAAATGTCACGGGTGATATGTAATGTTAGCCCTGTTGGAATTTACCTGGAAATTCTGTTTCAGGTGCTTTCTTTGAAAAGAAATACTATGAACTAAATACTACTACATACTAAATACTATGAAGACCTGTCAACTCCTACAGCAGATGGCAAGTATAATTACTTTTGGTTTTTAGGACAAAGATGTCATTGAGATACGAATAAACAGGCAGGTTAAAAAAGTTAAAAAGTTCTAAACAACAGTTGCCTGGCCAGGGGTCGCCAGAAATAACCACAAGGATTACAGAGGAGAGTGGGAGTTATTTTGATCTTATTGGGGAAAATTGTATAGACGTACTCATCTTGGCAAGACAGAGAAATGGGCCCATCAGCTTGCATTGTGTCATGTTTTACCTTAATTTGTGTTATAAGTTGATAATGATGACAAACAACATCTGTATTGATAGACAAAATAAAATTAGTTCCCAGCAGCATTCAGTATGTGGTTTTACACATACATTTGTTATAAATTTAGGATGTGGCTCAAGGCAAATCACCCCTGCATTCATGCAATTTAGAAGGCAGGCTTTGTTTTGTGAAACTTGTATGTCCTCTGCTGATAATATATGTATTTGCTACACTGCTGCTATTATTGAATGTGCTGCTAATACATGTTGCTGCTATTATATGTGATGTTGCTGCTATCACTGTCTGTCCTGCTGTGACATGTTGCTGTTAAATGTACTGTTATGTGATTATTTTTGTGCTGCTTTAAAAAAGTCTGACTACACTGCTGTTGTTATATGTAGTCTGTTTTTACGCATTTGTCTGTTGTGTTATACTGTTCCCTCTTGTCCACCTGCTGGGGACTATAGATGAAAATTACAGCTAACTCCAGCACTCTCACATAGATGCAAATGCGTAGATGCAAAGATGCATTGCTAGATTGTTTACAAATAATACATACATTGTCTTCAAATAATGATTAATAGACAAGAGATATGCAGCTGTGCCTTGAGAATCCTGTACATCTGAAAGTCATTCTCTGTGAAATTTATTGTTTTGTGTATGATAATGTAATTTCCCCCCAAAGATACTTCATCCCATTTATGATCATTTGTTATCATCCTTATAACGTTACTTTGCCTTATGGTGATGAGCATTATAAAAAGGGCACCTTTATAAATAAAAAATCAAGTTCTGGAAACCACATTGACGGAGGATGTTGTTGCAGAGGGCATCATTCTCTATTGTCTGTGTCCCTCATGTTGCGCGGTAGATGGATTGCATCTCTGGCACCACGCTCTCCTGCACTCATCTTTCTAATCTAATCCCCTGCCCTCAGGTGCTGGGATGATGCAGTAGATTAGTGAGAGGAGCATTCTCCTCTTGTCAGGCATGGCTGCCCGTTCCTTCGTGGCGCCACGCTTCGATTCAGGTGCGTGCGGCCGCTTATTAAACCGGGGAGCCGTTTCCCAAAAGGGTTCGCTTGCAGTGCGTGGCCTCCACCGCGGCTGCACACAGTGGCAACTGGTTGATGAGGTGATACGCAGAGACGCTGGAAAGAATAACCTCAAACAACGGCTGCCGTCTCGCTCGGACAGATTATCACAGTGAAATGACAATATTATCACAGGACCTCGATTCGCAAAAAAACCCCCCCGCAAATCCTGTGTGGATTAGCTTCCCTGTCCCGGTTCTGTCGATTGCCGCGTCGGCCAGTTGATCTGCTAATGCCTGCCGGTCCCGCGGGGTCACCTTGCTGTAAGCCAAGCTAAACGGAGCTTACTTGTATCCACATTCTGGGTCGTAGAGCTCGCGTGGCTGGTAAATATAGCAGGAAGAAAGCCGGGGTGATGAAGGCACAATGGAAACTGTGAGTTCGAGTGCAGCTCTGCATCAGTGGTTTCACCTCCATGTACGCTATGAAAAGCAGTCTTGATATAGTGGACACGCACACACACAGACCCACCCCCTCCAACCACCAGCACCCATGAGATCAAAAATGCTCTTTTCATACGAAACACTTGTTTAGTGAACAACATAAAAGGTGAAAAATAATGAACTAATTCTAACACTAATTATCAACATGATAATTAAGTACTAGACGCTAGTTAAACCCCCATGCGTTTAATTGATTTTTTGAAAAACATCAAGGCTCTCTGCATTCGCTTTGCCATGCATAGACAAAAAAGCACAGAACAATAATTGAGTGTTTTTTATGCTGTCCCTAATATTGATTATTTACTATTATGAATTACTTGATGAAAATAAAGCTCCAAGTAATTCATCTACAGTGGTGTCCTGATTTTAATGAGCTTAGGACCTGAATTATGCCAACAATTTAATTAATGGAATGCCAATGCTGGTTGCTCAGATGGATATGTTTAATTTCCAGCTGTCCTGGAATGCAGCATGCAAATCCTCAAAGTTCCTGCAGGGTCGTAACTCAGTCTGAACCAGGAGCCGCTGACAGCTATTTGACTTATGAACTCTGTTTACCCATTGTTCCGTTTAATTTTAATCTATTCCAATGAGAATCTGGCAATTGTGCCAGTAAACCTGAGGAGATTCATTACATCGCTGTCCACACACCTGCACAGGGGAGATATAGAGCTGTGCAAAGTGAATCACTCAAGTGTGTTTTGAGTGGTAAAGTGGAGGAATCGTTAACTTTCATTTATCAGAGGAAAGTGAAACTGCATCGTATCTGTAGTTCATGCCAGAGTTGTGTTTTGACTCAGTGCTGTAGCCGCTTCCATCCCACTGAAGCAAAAAAAAACCTCTTTTATCAGTTGATGACAGGCTATTAAGGATGAGGGGGCACTTTTATGCACTACCATGTGTTACCCTGACTTCTCTTTAAACAAACACGATGAAACCATTTTTTTTTTTTTTTCTGGGTCTGAAATCATTTTTTCGATCCACCTGCCTGCCTTTGCTCTGTGCAAGTGAGGTATGTCATGTGCTCGTTCCTCCCGCGTGCTCAGTCAACTCGTATGAGCGAATATTCCGGCAAAAATCCCTGCCTCTGTTCCCCTTCCCCGTTTCCTCTGGTAACGTGAGTGTCATGGACTGCCATCTGTCAGACAACCTGCCCACTTCTAATGAGCCAGAAAAATACTTTGAGGGAGACCCTGGGAGAGTGACCCCAACGACTGCCGACATTATGTTACCCCCGTACTTGCACTCAGCCCACTTCTACACCGCATCTACACTGATTTGAAAGCAGTGCACACTACCTCTCATAGCATGGGATATGTGCTATATGTATAGTGCTGAATCTTCATTCTCTCTACAATATGAACATGCTGTGTTCCTCACAGGGGCCTAAGAAGCAGAAATATAAACCCAAGTTTATGTGAAATATTTATTTGACAGATGTCCAGGCCATTTTACAGCGCACGGAAGCCTCAAACCAAACATATAAGAGGAATCTTGCAGAGGTATGTGTTCAGAAGGAATCAGAGACCTCAAGGGCCATTTCTTTTTTTATGTCTGACATCCTAACAAGGGCCTAACTGAACTGTAAAGGAATGGAGTATGCCCAGCCTGTCTGTAACTTGGCAAATGCTATTTTGTTTGGAAAAAAAACTGATAAATCCTACCTCCGTCCGCAGTAAAAAATGTATTGGCTCACGACACAATGCAACACGGCTTCATCTTTACTGTCCACACTCTTTGGAGCTGCAAATGATAATTGCCCCCACAGAGGAAATAGCCGTTCTTTCTCACCTCACATGCCCTGGATGCGATTCAAGAGCAGGGTTGATTGGCACTAAATTTCACCCTCTGCGCGATCTGTCCGCACTCTGTAAATCTTCCCCATTTTCCACTGACACCTGCTTCCACATCAAAAAGACTTTTTCATGTGAGGAGTGACCACAGCTATTCTTCAAACCATCATAAGAAAAAAAACACAAGCCTCGCTGAATAAAAAGCATACAGCCATGGAGGCAGGTGCCATTCAACATACTCCTGCTCATAAATCATTCACTAACTTTTTGCGATTCTTTTGCAACCGCAGTGTTATGGACAGTTTTTTTCCCCCCTCCCAGTATGATTGTGTTTCTTATTTATAGCTGATCCTCCATTTGTTTTAGGAACACTGAAATAAAAGACCCGCTCCTTTCAAGCAGGGCTTTCTAATGACAGCGATGCAGTTCAGTGACCTTTAAGAGGTTCGAGGCAAAAGTGCTCCTTGAATTATTTACCAGTGACCAACACAATAGTGAAAACACAGTTGATGTGCAAACAGACACTGTGCAGACAAATAAGCCTAACTGCAGTATTGAAAAGTGGTATAATTCCCATGGAGAAACGCACAAACAAGATACAGAGGAAGACGGCAAGGGCCTCCATGCAAAATATATGCGCTTCCCGCTTTGAAGCAATTACAGGGCTGTGTGGCAATCTCTTAGCCCTGACCTGGAGAACAACCAGGAATACGAAGAGAATTGGATCAAGCAAGTGGGGAAATTTTGCTTTAGGCGAGACCGTTTAAATTTAATGACTCGCTTGCTATGAGGCGACATTCTCAACCTCGTGTCCACACGTGGCTGGCATATGAAACGTCCCACTGCACTGTTGAATGCTAGCCAGCGTGACTTCGCCTGTGCGCGAAGAGTTTGGATATCACTGGTTTACTTGTTGAGAAGAGCTGGTACATGTCTGTTGTCCAAAGGTCCATCTAGCATGGAGATGACACCCTGCATCCACGCTTCCATCTGGCAACACTGCCTTGCCATCTGTCCAAGCAAGTTTTTAAATCAGATTGCTTCAAATCCTTGGCTGTTATTCAAGTAACTGGTTATGAATAAATGTTGGTCAATAGTCCTCACCATAAGTAGTCATTGAATGGTTTCTGTATATCCAGCTATATAAATGGATTGTATATAAAATATAAGATATAGTCACCCAGGATAAGGGTATCTGCTAAACTACTACTAATACTACTATTTTTATTATTATTATTATTATTATTATTATTATTATCATTATTAATAATAATAATAATAATAATAATAATAATAATAATAATAATATAATTGTTATTCGTCTTCCTCTTCTTCTTATTTCATTTTCTTTGTTATTATTAACATAATTAATGACAACATGTATTTTGACTGGCTCTGAATACCATGTGTAACAATGCACTGTAGTCAAGTCCTATATTAACACACTGGCCTTTGTATGTGAACATCATGCTGTCAAATTGGAGCTGTGCTCAACGTCACGAACAAACAAACAAATTGGGTGGGAGACCGCTTTGAGAAATGTAATAACTTTCAGAGTGAAAACTAGTTTCCGTTACTTTTTATGTGTTAAAAAGCACTACTGCGCACAAGGCTCCATGTGTTGCCACTGAATGGTCAGGGGAACTACCGTGTCTAGTTTCTCATTCTCCACAAGATTCTTGTTGTGTTCATCATCTCCTCAAGAAATCCCCTGGATTTCCGGCTTATTTTGTTCAGGGATATTTGATTTTATGAGGAGAAACACATTTACAGAGATCAAAGAAGGAGAACTGACATGCATTTTTTTCAGTCAATGGCAAACAATGCTGTAGGCTCCCGGCCTTCATTTGTTATTCCGAAACAACATCCCAGTGAAGGTAAAAGATGACATTGTTCACAAAAATAAATTTGTTGACACGCTCTTAACTCCTCATTTATTATTTATGAGAAACACAAACAAGGAATCTGTCACAAAATAAAGGACAAACATATATTACTGAGGTAGAATGTAAATATTTCAGTAGCACTGTAATGGAATAATAACCCTGTTGGTGAGACGTGAGTACTTAAAGTTATAAACATCCCATGCATTTTAAAAGCTTTGAGAAAGAAACATTCAGACACAACTTAAGATAAAACATTGCAAGAATATGCCAAAAAATAATTAAATAAGTAAATTAAAAATAAATAAAGGCACTGTTTTACAAATCCATTTCTAAGAGACAAACCCCGTGCCTTGCTTTATATTTGCGTGTGCACCGACATGAACAGATTAGGGAGAAAAAACATTACACATTTATTAAAGACATTCATAAACTACATTAGTTGTAGTTTAAACATAATCACAAACTGATTGAACTGATACTGCTGGGGGATTTCTTTTCTGTGGTACTTGACACCACTGTGACACTGTCATTGTCTTAAATATTTCCAGTTGATCGTGTTGCATGCTTTTGATTTATATGTATGTATATAATTGTCAGGAAGTGTCGCAGTGGTGTTCACTGGGTATTTAGGAGTATTCAGAGAAGCACTGCTTGCTTTGTTAGAGTGGTAAAGCGGTCATGTCTGCGCACTTGCTGCTGAGGTTATGAGCTTCTCTGCTGATTTTTATAATCCTCACAGTCACACGCTAATATGAGGGGCAGGTGGCTCAACACTGAGGCAATGGAGAGGGTGGATTTCAGGGGAGGGATGGCCCAGCACATCTTAATCTTCACCGGGTGACAGGACTCCAGTGGAACAGCTAAAACTGCCGCCGCACTGATTACTTCCAGTCGGGTTGGGAACCCCTTTCGTCCATTCATTCGAGGGCAGTGATGAATTGAAACAATATGAGCACCAAATTGCTCAAATCTGTCACAACGGAGCCTTATTGCAGATGGGTAAAAACTTCTGTGACACCTCTGGGAAGCAATAATGGCAGTGATGTGTCTCAACCAGACCCTGCGTTTAGCGTTTACCAGCTACGTGTTGCTTCAGAGACGGAGGGATTTCAGCTTGTTCCTGGTTCAGTAGGGCTATGCTGTTATCACATTGACTGATGCTGATATAGTTACTGATACTGATGCTTGATAGTTACTGATATTGATTGTTGGATTTCATACCAAGTAAATGTCAAATTCAGTGAATGAAAACTGACCTTATTTTGAGGTTCTATGTATTTTAAAAATACAAGAAACATAGAGCTGCTTACATGTATGCATGTGTAAGCTCATAGAATCTTTCCTTTTTTCACTCTTTTGTCACTCTACGTGGGGAATATTACAGAGAATGTATGTCTTGCTTTGGTGACTTAAAAGCCTCCTGAATATGTCTGTCCCTGCTGGACAAAGCATTAACCTTCCACTTCAATGGCAGAAGTCCACCTTAGCAAACTGTGCTTCATAACAATACAAACTAACATTTTATTTCACTCCTTCGACTTAAAACTCAAGTGGATAAAGCAGTTACGAGGTTAAACATTCCTGCTTTATCAGAGCTACACTTGGAAAGTAAGGCCTCTAAAAGTATACTTGACAAGGGTGACATACTATGGTGGTGCCAGTAAAAAAACCCCACTGTAGTGACGGTTTTGTGCGCCAGGAAGTAGCCAGCAGTTTTCAGCTCGTTCAGTGGAATGGCCACTAATGCCTAGTTCATAATGCGCATATGCTCCAAGTCCGCAGGAGGGGCTGGAGCTATCTGAGCTGACAAGATCTTTAATCACAGCGAAGTGATCGGGCCTGCCAGACAAACAAACTGCCAGGACAGCAAGGCTTCAGGACTTTTAGCCATGAACATCTGCTGCCTTTGACCTCACAAAGACCTCTCCCTTAAGTCCGTGTTAGATCAGACTTGTGCTGCTCTGATTATGAACTACCAGGGGAATGGGAGGGATACACTTATTATGACTGTAGAGGACCTTAATGGGAAAGTTCGCACTCAGAAGGAGATTTTTTTTTTTCCAGATACTACATTGTGTGCATCATTAATACAACTTCATTATTATTGATAATGATAATATGGTATCATTACTTCTGAAGGTCTCTGAAATGAATGCATTTAAAGTATTAACTGATGGGAGCCTCTGATAACTGTAAAGAAGAATCAAATTTTTCCTCCAGATATATCAAATTTGCTTTCCACCTGTGGAATAGGTAAGTGTTCCGTTAAATATGAAATGAATGCCTACATACAATTTCTAGACAACTACAGCATGAAAAGTAATATCCCGTCAATTGGAAAAAGGTTTATTTCCAAAACTCAAGAGCACTTAAGCAGATCTGAGAACAGGCGGTGGGCCTGCATTGTACACATTAAAATTTAATGAAATGGAAAGCCTAATCGAGAGAAAAGAAAATTATGTGGACAAGCTTTGTGACTCTGGAGCATTTAATGGAGAAAGGTCATGCAAATTCAGACTGAAACCCTATATATGTTTCAAAGCTGATTTAGCTGTGAGCTTGGGCCATTCAGATGACCAAGCTGCCAGACAGAAAAGCCTACTGCTCTATTGCAAAATTATCCAGCCTCACATCCTTTTTTTGCCAAAGCCACGAATGTCAAATTAGAGTAAAACCACTCCTAAAATATGTAAAAGATGCTTATCATAAAACCAAAAGGCAGCTCCTCTCTCTATAATTGCTTGGTTTGGTTGTTGTCAATGCCACACAGCTATATCCATTACAGTTTTAGCTGGATTATTTGCAATACATCATTGTGTTGGTGTTCTTCACAGTGTGCACGGCTTGGAGACACTTTTTGTAGAGTTCTTTTAATAAAGTGTTGTCCTTTTTTCCTTTAAATGCATATTACTTTTTGTACGGGAGGAATTTCTGTCAACAATGTTTTTGCCATTACAATTACAACAACAGATTTAGCTGCAAGCATAGATCACAGAGGGCAAACACAGGCAAAGCAGTTATTGTCTAGAAAAACTTTTTTTTCTGTAGGCATACTTTTCAAATTACATGCAAAGTTTAACGGATTTATCCCACTCTTGAAAAAGTACAGAGTCAAACTACCAGGATTTAAACTGGTCATTTTGAGATCACACAATTAGTGTGCTATCTGTGTCACCAAACACCAGGCTACAGCAACTATGGTCTCCTGAGCTGAAGTGTGTTGACAAAGTGGTATCCAAACAGATAATTTTCAAGTAGGCAAAGTGCAAGATATACAATACTACTACCGCAACAGTAAGTCATTTGTTGTCATGAATGCAATCCCCCACACAAGTGGAGTATTCAATTCATTTCACATCCAACATCTAAAATCATTTTTGGACCACATATTGCCAAATGGATTTCAAATCTGCACCCTAATGTTTGCACACAGTGGTACAAAGACAAACAATGCTTTGTGCACCCTCAGAGTGTTGAGAAGTTGATGTCCAAGGATTTGAATACAATTCATTGGCCGGTCGTGACCATGTTTCTTAATGCATCATGTACCATGAAATTTGGAGACATTTCCACAAAAAAATGCAATGGTGCAAAAAATTTAATCCTAAAAAATACAAAAAGATGCCTCATGCTACAGGTGCTTTCAAAATATTCATAGTTGATTTTCAATTTGAGGGCCAACTTTAAAGTAACTACAGAATGTTAAAAATGAAAGGAACACATATAGCACATCAGTATTCACAGTTAACGTTGACCACTGAAAACTCTGCACTAATGCATGCTAGCATTCAGTTTTTAAAAACAGTTATGTGTCTGAAGTTGTCCAATATGGACATTGCTTTTTGAAATAAATTTCCTCTGCATGTCATTGCCATGTTGCAATATTCACATTCTAGACCCATTTTAAGCATTACACATTGAGAAAACAGCGTTTGGGTTGCAAGTTCACGCTACGCCATATGCCACTGTTGACGCCATCTTGAGCCGTCTCTTGCATGCAAGCTCTCCCTGAAGCCTTATGTTAGGAGGTTGTCTGATTAGAGTATGCTGTATTTCTGGTCATAAGAATTCACATTGATTTCTCTCTTCAGCCTTCCCCACCAGCCAAGCCCCAAGAGCACTGTGGACAAATTACGGGCCGATTTTAAAAGCGGATGAAATGGCAAATTCGTTAAACAACATTAATTATTTTAAGGACATCGATTCTCGCTGCTTGGACATGTTTAAATTGGGTCACAAGTCATGTTATCCTGCCTCAAGTTAAAATTACGGCTTATTAAGTGTCAAAACTCATCTTGCTTAGCCTGAAACTGAAACCCTAATCTTTTACACAAAGAAACTTGGTCAATAGTCATAGGCAAATACCAGTGGCATCTCTTAATTTATTATATTTGTTTGTCATTTCATTACAAAGTGCTATATTTAGCTACATATTATCATGAACTGGAAAATTGCTCCAAACAGAAGCACTGTTGCAAGCTTAAGTGCACTGGGTTATTCATCTTAGGGAGCCACTGTAATGCAAGTTAAGCTGCTCCTTAGATATGTACACATACAATGTTATTATTTTGGTACTTTGTGGTACCATTTCTCATTTATATGAATGCTAACTAAGCATGAATGAAAACTAAGCATGTTAGATATTGTGATGTAAACCACTTTGCATGACTCATTGAAACACTCTGACTGATGTCATTATCTGCAATTGTTGGGCTGTAGGATCGTTTGTATGAATTCAGAATTGAGCAATAAACGTGATCTAATTTTAATAACAGCACAGTGAGCGTCACTCAGTCTGCTGTACATGCTGCCTAAGAGCTATGCTTGCTCCTTTGCAGTGTGATGAAACTTGCAGCTGCACAGTTCAAGCCAAGGGCAAGTCACCAATGGTCACGATGTCAAGTGCGCAAAAGACACGAGAAGTGGCTCCGCACCTCGAGCAGGTCTGTGCCCTGAAACACTTGCTTATTAAAGCAAGAGAGGCAGGTTACTATCTCCGTTATGCATCACGGTCCAACGCATGAGGAATCCTTATTGTAAGGTTCTAATCATGATCCAGATTACTGTCCCTCGCTCATCTTTGGCGCTGTGACTCTGCTTGGCGTTGAATGCAGCCCACCTAACGATGCGGAAGCGGTTTGGCAGCATGCCCTTGCAAATAAGAACATTGCACCACTGAGAACAAGACGTTCGGCTCATCCTGGCCTGTCATTATGCATATAGCTAAAACAATAACAGGGACATTTTGTTCACAGTGTTTACAGTGTCGTGAATTAAAAAAAAAAACAACAATTTGAACAGTAACAATTAAAACAGGAAAAACAGCAAATTAAGAAATGTGGGAATGTGGGTTTGTGGGGGGTGGGGTGGGGGTCAGTGGTTCATCTTCAGTTTTTCCCTGTGGGTATTATTTGTGGTCTGAATAATGATATTTGTGAGCACTTGTTTTATGAGTCATTTATGACTGTGGGTGCTCCTGCTCCCTTGGCCTGTGGCTGTGCTGTCTGCAGGTTTGGAGATAAACATGATTAACTTTGCATTTCTAAATCATAAAATTGTTGCTGCAGAAAAAAAAAAAACAAGATAAATGAAAAAAGGTAAATGGGTTACTGAATCAAGCAGGGAAATAACCTGCTGAGTATAAGCAATACATCAAATATATTTATGAAGAAAGAAGCAACACCATCTCATATTTTCTCAAGTTTATTTCTTATTACACCCTGTGCCACAAACATAATTTTATAACTGGACAACTGGTACATGATCTCTGGTTCAACTCGCCGTTTTCAACTTGCACACTGCAACAGAATGTACTTTCATTTACATATGTGGACCCCTGCCGATTTCTCTACCGGGGTTTGGGGTCAACCGAAGCCAATGTTCCTGCTTCCTGTGCCGGTTCATCCTGGCGAATATATCCCTAAACAGGTCAGAGACAGCTCTGAGCGGACCCGCTTTCGCTGCAGAGCCACTGAGAGATGGCGGTAGCCTGCCCCGGTCACAACCGAACGCTTACCTGACATAACTAATTCATAGATAGTGATTAGCTGCCAATTTACATTCATGAGGAGAGAGGGAGAGAGAGAGGGCGAGGGAGGGAGGGATGGGGGCCGAGTAACCTTCACATATCAGGAAGGACAGGGCCCGGGCTTCGCCTACAGGCTGAAGCCTTTTGCAGAAAACCACCCCCGGCGGCCCCCTGCAGTGTCCATCAGACAGCATCCTTTGCTGCATCTCCATATCAAGCTCAGCCCACCCGCACCCGCCTCCTTCAATTAGCAAACACACCAGTGACACATTATGTTAACGCACCAATAAAGTCTGCATTTGGTTAACTCCGATCCAATTTATCATGTTTAAATTTAAAAAGGAGATGAATATGTCACTAGAATTTTCCCACTTTAAGCAAAATGATATGGAGACGTTTTTGCATTTCTGATGTATTATCGCTGGTGTAAGTCAACCTCAGCTCTATAATTCGCTAGAGTATAAGAAGTGGTATTTTGAGTCTTTGTGAATTCTTCTTAAGTTTAAAATATCACACCTATGGTGGTGCTGCACAGGTGAATATAATGTGTTTTTAATGCACTGTCAGATAGGTATATGGCAGTGGAAGAGACGGGATGTATTCATTGACCAGCCTGTCATGGGATTTCATTTGTGGCAGGTTGGGGGTGGGGGTTGGGGGTGGGGGGTGTGGGGGTGGTGGGTACGGGGCGATGTTGCATAGTGGATTCGACTTCTCTGATCAGAGCATTGAGAATCTGCACATGTGAGTGTCGCCCTTCAGGACACTGGTAAATGTATTATGCAACTAGTTCAGTAATCCCATTACACAGTGTCCTCCAGCAGAGATGAATAATTTCCAGACCAATCCCAGACCTTATGGGATGAATAAAATTACATTGAAAATGACAGTGCATTAGTTCTGTGTCATTAACTCTTCGGTCACTCGCTGTCTGCAGACTGCCAGACGCTGGGGAAAGATCCATCAAGTAAGGCAAGCCTCGGGTGATGCTTAGAGGGCCGCTTCCTGAAGGAGGCGAGGCTGGTAACCAGAGACAGTGCAGAGACACTGTCACTGATGACTGGGAAAAAATGTGGAGGGCCTCCTTTCACCATCTGCCTTATTTCAAATTTTCTACATCTAAATGCATGCAATTGTAAAAATTGGTCCATAGAAAAATCCTTTTTCATCTAACAAGAGGGCTTTTCAATTTTTCTTGGTGGAGGCTGTAACAACTGAGACAGCTTTTCCCTGTGTGTTGAATGAAAGTTTTTATTATCCATTTAATAAAAAACCCTGTACCCGCTCTTGCTACCAATCTCTACAAAAATCCATCCTTAAACCACTGCAAATCAATATTTGCAGCTGAATGTCTTGGTGTGAAAATTGCAAAGTTCAAATCTACTGGCACTGCTGTACGAGCTCACACCTGCAAACTTTGAAAAGGCTGGAAGAGACTAGAAAATAAACTCAAACACATAATCGAACAAGAAGCGAAATGGCACTGAAAAGGTTCACCTAAAAAAGACATAATTACATTTTGAATAAAAAGATGCTTGTGGTTGAACTCTAAACAGCAAACAAGAAAATATAACCAAGGTCAACCTTTGTGCACAAAGAAAGACGGGGCATATTTTAAACAGGAGCACTACTTTTCAATGCCGGACAAAATGAGCACGTTAGATATTCTGACGTAAACCACTTTGAATGACTCATTGAAACACTCTACCTAATGTCATTATCTTCCATTGCACACTGTAGGGCTGTGACAAAACAATAGTATGCTTTCAAGGCTATGAATATTTCATCAATGCTACTGATGTCATCAGTGGCCTAAGTGCTATCGCACAGTGGCCCAATTAAAGCATTTATTACATTTTTGGTAATGTGAAAATGTTCCAACATGAGTCCCTTCATGAGGCCTGTGAAACTCACTGGAGTGAGATTTAGCAGCACATTCTGAGAGTTTATTTGAGTCACTGTGGAGCAGGACATATGATCGTCTGGTTGGCCACTATTCCCCACTGTAGTTTTTTGAGTGTGGCAGGAAATGTGGTTGCCTGATTGGCCACTATTCCCCACTATAGTTTATTTTAACATTGCAGGACATGTGGCTGCTTTGTTGGCCACCGTTTCCCATTATAGTATTTTTGAGTGAAGCAGACATTTGGTTGCCTGGGTGGCCATTATTCCCCACTATAATTTATGTGAATGGAGAAGGACACCTGATTGCCTGGTTGACCAATATTCCCTAGAGTTTTTTATTTAAATGGGACTGGGAATGTGTTTGCCTGGTCAGCCACTATTTCCCTCTATGGAATCCTGAGGAGTAGAAGGGAGTTGGTGTAAGGAGCAAAACTGTCTCCAGTAAATATGAGTATTGCCCTCTCTGACCATCTCTGTGGCTACAACTAACCTTGAATTTATCCAGGAGGAAATTCAAAAACAATGTAAACATCACACCGCACAATGCCACTGGAGAATACAATTAACCATACAGGCACTTCTGAGGGCAATACCTGAGGCCAGCTCAAAACAGACAAGCAAATTAACTGTGTCTCTCCATGGGACCATCTGTTGTAAAGAGGCCAGGGCAGCTCAGATCCAATGGGGAGCCACCACCTAAAAAGCCTCAATTTGAACTACAGGACTGACTTAGGTGAGGCAGACATAGCACCATGTATCGTACACATGAGTGACAGTCAGGGAGAAACTGCACAGCCCATCAACTCCCTGAGAGGGTGGAGTCTCCTGAGCCTGTCTGACAGATATACTGTAAAATAGAGATGAACTATTTACCAGTGGAGACTGATGAGCTGAAAGCAGGCCAACCCTGTTTCTCTTTGCTTGATAACTGTCATTAACCTGTGTTTCACTGGTTTGTACAATTTGCAAGCATGTCAGTTTAAATACGGATCAACCATTTAATTGACTTCATGTAATGTAATCACATTACCTTTCTGCGTGTCAAAAAATATCAGTTTAGCCATAAGTAGAAACAACAAGGTTTTAGCTTAGATCAATCACCCTTGCCTTTATGATCTTTAAAAATTATTCATGTGAAGCACACAAGAGCAACAAAGCAGTGTAAAATCAAATGTGATTAATTAAAAGGAATCAGTAGCTGAGACACGATCCTTACTTTAACTGGCAAAATTGTGAATCATGAAAAACAATAACAAAGACTGGGATGTTTAGCAGTTTAAAGGTCAGCTTTTCTGGCTCCCCTATTTGGAAATCAGGAGTTACCAGGATGTACATTTGAACAATGAAACACCACTGTGCATAGACTACCACTATCACTATAGTGTCACACTATACACTGTACCACAACAGCGCATCCTGATAGGTAAATCCAAAGCATGTGACTCAAGTAATTTTCCTAAGTCTTTCACAAGTACAACTTTAGCCTAATTCTGTACTTGCAACTACTGTATTCTGAAGCACAATACATGTGCACTGACTCTGTTGTATAAGTTAGGCCTAGCAAGTAACTGAACAAAGCATGCATAACCCATTCAAAGAAAATAAATGCAAATGAAGCCGATTAACTAACATACTATAATCCTATAATGTCTTAAACCTCAAAATGATATGCCACTGAAAAACACGCCACCATGATTAGACATAGCTTTGATATATATATATATATATATATATATATATATATATATATATATATATATATATATATATATTTTTTTTTCCCCAAAGACAGACTGTGTGTGAGGGAGGGGGACAGAGAGAGAGAGAGAGAGAGAGAGAGAGAGAGAGAGAGAGAGAGAGAGAGAGAGAGACGGATAGACAGATATAGAGAAAGAGAAACAGCAACAGCATCCTGGTCTCCCCTGTGCATAATCAACCTGCTGTGACACTGTTACCCTCAGTGGCTCCATTACTGAAGTTACAGCAGTCTTACTGGTACACCCACATACCAAGCAGGGAGATCAATCATTCATCCTACTGCTGATGGAATTAAATATTATTGCTATGCTATGCTATGTACTTATAAGTTAATCACAGCTCATAAATTCAGATGTAATTCTGCTATGGAAATACATCTGTTTTTGCATGGCAACATCTTAACAAGCAACTAAAAAAATATTTTTCCTGAATAAAATGAAAACACATAGTATTTTATTTGGCCTTCATTCACAGATGATTCCCTATATTTTATCTTATACATATAGTTTGTATATTTAAGAACACAACAAAAAGTTTACATCCCATAAAGAGTGAACCAGATGGCCAGTAACAGTACTATTCTGAAGGCAGGCATTGCACTAAGATTTTGAAAACAAGAGTCATCATTGCTAATATACACACTAATATACTAAATTATATCCTGAATGTGTGCCTGCATCTACATAGTGGGAAATCAGTATCTGGGTGGTTTTGTTTGCAGTGAAACTTTCTTTTGTATTGCTGAAAATCGCCCCAAAATACTAAAGCTATTTTTGTTCTGTTCTTCGCTGATTGCAAATGCATAGGTTGCACAGCAATAGCAATTAAGGTAATTGGATGAAAACGATCCTTGCTGCCTTTTCCCTGTTAGAGAACAGCATACAGACATCAAAGCGTTTCTTGCAGATGAAGGTGGGATGGCAGGGGAGGGACTTTATGCAGAGACTGGATGCCCCCTTTTGGGACTTGCCTTGGATAATGGACTGTACGACATGCCTTTCTCCTGGAGAACATGAACAGACTGTCCCCCTGAATAAGGTCAAAGCTTGTTGTGTTAGTAATAGTCAGTAATTCACAGGCAGAATTAAAAGGCTTCACGAAAGCCTAAACGGTCCATACCTGCCAGGTACCATTGTATTTCCAGGGTCAGATATTCACTCATCCACATTCAAGAATAATTGGAGTTACAAAGCCGCTGAATGCCTGTTGAAAAGGACATTGTGAGACACATACTAATCAGCTAGCAGAGGTACGTTTGAGGATGCATAAACAGTACAATAAAAATTCTTAGAGATTTAAAACATTTACACATGAATTCGTGCTTTAGAAGTGGTTTTTTTTATCATAAAAGCAGAGGCATAATTTTCCATTTTTAAATGCCATAACCTAATTGCACCAGATTTAAGAATTATAATTACATATCAACAATTAAGCATGAAATAGCAGATTAGCTGAATACATCCTATGATTGAGTAAAAAAAAAAGAAAAAAAGAAAAAATCCTGTGTACATGTTGGCAGTGCTGTTTGTGATGTTGTGTTTTTAATGAAAAACTGGCCTGCGTAGGGTGTTTCTGATGTTACCTAAAATGCAGTGGGATCATGTTTGAAGCACAGTGTGAGTAACGGATGCTTGGGGACAGAGATTTTCCCAGCCTGGCTTCTCAGCTTAATTGCCAGCTGTGACGCTAGTTGCAACATGACACACCACATGGGTAGCAGGGATTAATAAAAGCAAACAGCTGAGGCATAGTGTGTGTGTGTATGTTTGCTCATGGCTAAGGGACCACAGCATACTTCCAGATAGAGGAAAATCCAACATATGCCAAAAATCTTAAAAAAAAAAAACAGTTTGGGGAAAACAATGGAAGAAACTGACCAAGATTACAGATTGTGAGTCAAACTCCCTTGTATGAATTCTCTCTATTTAACTAAATATTCATTGTCACAAGGATATATGTGGCCTAAAATGGAGCATCTAGTAAAAACTGTACTATATTTTCAATCTGGTATGCAAGTTATTATTACAACAGATTAACACAGATAGCTTGTGCTGAAAATAGATGCTATATGCGAAAACATCACATAGAGAAAGGGTTGTCAGGCACAGTAAGAGATGCCTTGCATGCAAGCTCCCCCACTGGCTCTCCGCAAAATTTTGTCGTCATCTGTCGTCATCGGTGCTTGTCAGATCTTAGGCCGAGTTACAGCAGGGGGGTGGGGGGGGGGATTCTGCTGTCACTTACTTTGTAGACATCGAGTGGCCGCTTTTTGATCCGTGTGCATTCAAGCAAGACGTTCCATTCCTGCTCGCGCCCCTCTGTGTCTGCAACCGGTGGAAAAATGGCAGCTTTGCCTTGTTAACTCGTCTGGCCCACTTTTTTGAAGACACGGGAACGGTGGCGCTGAGCTCGTTCCAAGCCTCTGATCAAGCACAATGCCGGCCCACACACTGATCCGCATTCTTCCCTGGCATCTTTTTTTGATCTTCCGCTGTTTGCTCCCCCTCGTCATCATCCAAAATATACTCAAGGTTTAGAGCTTAAATAAATGACTTCTGCTGGGTTATTTTGTTCAGGCCTCTGTCTATGAGCAACGCGTGACAGTAAAAAGAGAATAGGCAAATAAGGAGAGAAAATTTGATTCTGTGTTGCAGCTCAGATGCTCTCAGTTTGCTTAGTGCATATCTAAATGTAGCCGTCTCATTTCCCCTGGCTAGGGGGAGGCCTCTGCCTGCTCCTGCTGCTGCCAGCACAGAACCACTTTTCTTCCCATCATCTGTCTGCTGGGGGGACCCTCAGTGATTCTTCTCAAATCTGCGCTGCAGCAGAGTGCTTCAGATTTTGCATTTACATTCTACTTGAGCACTGTTTTTCAAGCCTGCTAAAGAAATGCACGTGCGCGCGCGCGCACACACACACACACACACACATGCACACAATGTTCCAGACTAAATTACAAAAAAAAATGCTTTTGTTCTGTGGACCCAAGGACAATGTTATCTTTCCAGGAGACATCACATTTCATTTGCATGCTTCAACTGATGAGATAAAATAGTTGTGTGTTTATTATTCATATAGCTCGTGCCTTTGCTAATAATAGCAATAAGGAGGATGGCAAAGAGATATTTTGCAGTGCCTTCTAAATAAAAGGAATAGAAACACCTCATATTCTATTTTGACTGACTTCATTTTGGGTTAATTTGCAAAAGCATTTGATACTGTAACGCACTGAGGATAAAACTCTGCTGGATCAAGGTAGCATTTATTAAATATTTCATGAGATTCATAATAGCATAATGCATTTCTGTTCAGTTACTTTCTACATCTGATGAGAGAGGACAATAGAGGAATCCTCATCTTTAAATTAAGAGTGTTACAATGGAACAGTGGCAACCAATTCAGCCTCACTCTGATATGCCAGATCAGCTTGTTGTCTCATTGCAAGAAACTGAAAGTCATTATCCTGAGCAAATCACGACATGAACTGAATATTGTTGGCTTATCTGCTGTGGTGTGAAATTTCACTTTGAAAGCATGACATTAAGAATAGATAACAACAGAAGCATATCAGAGAATTAACTGTGCAAGCCCATTATATGAAATAGATAAATTAGGGGGAAGAACCAAAGTGATTCATATACACTGTCAAAAAATGACTTGCTACTGTATAACTTTGATATTGTTTAGCATGATTTTTAACATAAAGAATATTAGATGCTGACGCTGTGCATCCACATTTCTTTTCAAGAAGTACCATATGGCACGTAACTTAATCAGATAAACTGGTGCCAAGAGTGTGTATTTTCAAAGAAGTGCTTTCTTGCTTACTTCAAAGTTGACTCCAGCAGAAAATATATTCTAAACTCCTGAACACCAAAAACTTTACATATTCTTCTTACATTATGCATAAACTGAAAACTGATTCAGAATTGTTTACTGAGCTACAAGAGCGTGTGCACTGGTGACCGTAAATTCCTATAGACAGGTAATGAGCTTGTTGCCTGATATGCACTTCATAATGGCTTCCCCACTCGATGGCGTTGTTGTTGAGGAAGGGGTCTGTGTAATCGTCTCAGCTCCGACTGTGATGTCAGGCCCTTTGTGATGTCAAACATTATGACTCAATACCGCAGTCACTGTTGCAGCCTGACAGCTGGCCTTTGTGTTTGGATCGCATGGGAAGAGTAGGTTAAAAGTGATTGTTGAGAGGAAGGGTTACGCAGGCCACGATCCTGTCAAAGCTCCTTGTTTAATGTCATCACTGAATCGAGGCCCTCTGGGGATTTCTGTCACACAGCATATTAGTCACACCGGAAATTAAAGTGAACTCCCGTGAAAACCAAACAGGGAGTATTGTGACATTTATTCCCGTTTTACCAGACTTTCTTTGTCAACATTATTTCATTCTTAATTTCCAAAGAACTACAGATTTAAGACATTTCACCAGCTCAAACACTCGATGCACTGAATCTTCTTGCACAGTACTGCCTCATGGCCCATTTCAGCAAACTTATACCAAACAATTGTTATAGTCTGAGCTAAGAAGATCAAAAGTATTACAATGTTCAATACACCACTGATGTACATTTCTAGCCTATGCCATTTTACCCTATATACATCCATAGCAGCAGAATTTTGAACAGCACCTTGCTGAGGACCAAAATGCATGTTGTAGGTGATACATTCAACAAATTATTCAACGATTTAGCATGCCCAAATTTCATGGTGACATAAAGTGACAGCTACAGTATCGTACAGGATACATTTACACTATGCCAATATGCACAAGATATGAAATCCTATGGAATGTTAAGAAATTGAAGGACCCTAGAAATATTTGAGCAATTGCCCCATTCCTCATTCTCCCAGTTCTTTTACATTCTTAATGACAGGCTTGTGGATACACACTGTTGGATCCTCATAGTGCAAGGTCACTCATCTTTTTCCTATGCATTTGTGTAATTATAATGTAAATCCTACGCACACATAGGGGAAAAAAAACCATAAAGTACTCCATCAATATAGGATCAATGCCTGCATGGGAAGGTTATCTTCCTCCTATCGATGAGAACCCATAGATGTGAAGCCTGTCACCCTTTAAGAGCTATAAACTGGGAAAGTGATCGAGTCATTTCCTTGGCAACTGCCTTAATAACAACTGCTAGTCTGAAGCCACAGCAGTGATAGAAAGAAAGCATCTCCATTTACCTTCCAACTCCAGCCTCCACAAAATACTACAATGAAGAAGTCCACAAATTTGCTGTGCTCCTCTTTTGAGGATGCAGAAGGGGAGCAGCCTGTATGACTGTGCACACTTCGTACTGAGAAGCAAGTGATTACAGTTCTTTTTTTTTTTTTAAACGAGAACAAAACACAGATTGATTTGACTCTTAGGCAGGAGAAATGGCCTGTGTACGCTGGAGCACTCTACGACTAAGTGCATCAGTTTTTCTCACCCGCCTGCTTTAAACCTGTACCTCAGTCGTTATTCCAGGTTTACTCTAGGCACTCAATTATCAGTAGCGTTAAAACAATAACCTGGCTAAGTATACAATAAATGGTTAGTTGTGAAGTTCTCAAAATGGCCTAAAGCAGCGTTTCTCAAACCTCTCCTGGAGTACCACTTGTCCTGCATGTTTTAGATCTCTCCCTGCTCCAACACAGCTGATTCAAATGATCAACTCGTTATGAACTCCTGAAGCTGCATAACAACAAACTGATCATTTGAATCAGCTGTGTTGGAGCAGGGAGAGATCCTAAACATGCAGGACATGTGGTACTCCAGGAGAGGTTTGAGAAACGCTGGCCTAAAGCAAAGGGGAAAGAAAAGCAGTTATTGTCAGTGCTCCTGCCCCCTAGCCATTGTGTTTTTTGTTTTTCTGTCCATGTGCTTTCGTTTTTCTTGTGTTTTAGCCCTGCCCCCGTTCCCCGCCCGGTCTCCACCCGCCTGATAACCTCATAGCCTTCACCTGCTTGCCTGCGCACCTGTTTCCCATTTCCGTCGTCAGCCCTGCCCTATATCTTCCCTGCGTGTCCCTGTCCTGTTGCTAGTTCGTTACAGTTTGCTTTTTGTCTGTTTCGTCCCCGCCAGTTGTTTCTCGTGTTTATTGCTGATTTTCCTGTTTTCGACCTGCCTGTTTTTTGCCTGCCGCTCTGCCCTGTTCGCCTGTATATCTGCCTACCTGGTGTTTGACCCTGCCTGCTCCGTTTACCCGCATCTGGATTTGCCCCTCGGACTGCCTTTCTGGTTTTGACCCTGCCTGGTTTTTTTCGATTACGATCTTGCCTGTGGACTTAAATATGACGGAATACGACGTTTTCTGTGGTCTGCGACTGAGTCCTTGCCCGGGCCCCTTGACCGTTATGGAGGAAACGTCAACGTCCAAAACAAATGCCTATTCTTTAAGCGAAACGTTGCCACAGTATCTGCTGTCATTCATTTTTTTTTTTTTTTTTTGACAGCATTTCCTCTCAGCGACAATATCCCCTCATTTACTGAATTGTCAGCTTTAACGGGAAAATTTTAATCCCGTTTGTCATTTTGATAGCGCTCTGTATAAATCCTTATCTACGTTGCTCTGCAATTTGAAAGGTTTTGCAGCGGCCCTCTAGTCAAGTTCACCCTTATATGTATTGTGTCATAGCAACCATTTACAGTCACAGAACAGCACTCGCTACTGGGGCTGCTTCAGAACTCACGTTGAAGCCTCTGTTTGAAATCATTGGCTATCTCTGCAGGTAATGTCATTATTGAGAACTGTCCGCAACAGGCACCAACAGCCAGGTCACTATTAACTTCACTAGTTTATAACAGCACGGCGTCATTCTATGTCAAAGAGCCTGTGATAGGTTCAACACATGAAACTTTGTAGCAGGGAACATGTTACGGCGACTGCTATCAGACGCACTACAGAAAGTTATGTAATTTCACAGAATTTACAAATTGGGATTACTTAATGTCCCGTTAATTGATTGCTTATATATTAAAAGCATATAGTGACATGCAAAGGCTTGTTGCCAACACGCCCCTGCACACAATCCTCCACACGGTCCGTGATTCTAAATAGTCGGACTGATGTTAACACGATCTAAACATAACTGTTATTTTTGCGTAATCAGTGGTAATTAATTCATCTTTTCGAAATGCAATCGGATAATTGTTCAACAAGGGGCTTAAAAAAAGCTGTATCGACCTCGTGGTGTCGGAGAGCTGAAGAGCATGCGAAACAAGTCGAGAAAAACAGAGTTCTCTATGTACATTAAATATCAAACAAATTAAAAGAGGTGAAATACCAAGGGGTTCCAATGCGGAATCTTTGATATGCCAAGTGTAATTTCTTGTCTGTTCTCCACTCATGTCACACCCGCTCCCAGTCAGCCACGCCCAGTTCAGCCTGGCTCAACCACACCCACTCATCAAGCACACCTGTGACCCTCAACCACGCCCTGGCTATTTAAGGACTCATTTAAGGACTGTTTCAGTTCCCTCATTGTGAGGTATTGTTCCTGCGTCTTTACCAAGCCTGTTATCTGCTATTCATTGTGTGATTCCTGTGTTTTGACCCCTCGCCTGTTCTTTGCACCTTTCTTGTGTTTTTTTGGATTTGGATTGGTGTACTGCTGCTTCCCGTTGCCGACCTGTTTTTCCCGGACCACGTTTTTGGATTCTGTTATTAAAGACCCGTAACCGCACTTGGATCCCAGTCTTTCATTACAACTCGCTCCAAGCAACACTTGCCGTTGATATGTACTGGCATTCCAATAGCATTAATAAAATAATGTGATGCATTCAGAGACATGTTGATGTAAAAACTTATGCTTAAATGCTTGAAAGTTGTTTCTTAGGCATCAACTTCAAGATTTGTTTGCCTATGTATGAATTTCTTTCTGAAAAATTAATTGTAAAAATATTTTTGGCTATTTTGAAGAGTCTAAAATATAAGACAGTTTTGATTTAACACTTTTTTGCTCACTGCATAATTCCATTTGTGTTTTTTCATAGTTTTGATGTCTAAAATGTAGAAAATAGTAAAAAAAAACTTTTGACTGGTACTGTACATCTCTCTGGGAAGCCAAAATCCATACAGTAAGAGGTGCTGCCTTGGAAGAGCACATTGCTCATACATCAACATGTTAGTAAATTCCAGTTAATGCATGCAACATGTGGCCATGTGTTATCATCCCTAGCTGAGAGGGCATTATTTTTTATTTGTAATGTGTGAGCTGAGAACATTGTCACTATAGCATTGCACAGCCAAGGAGACATCAGTAAACACTATCTGTGATCCATAGTGTGTTGCAGCACATACATCACAAGTTCACATCCAGACTGGTTTTCAGTGTGACATAACATGAATGGTTCTTCTCCCTGTGTCTGTAGTTCACTACCTGTTGGTGCTTAATACTGGTACAGACTGAAGCTTGACTCATCACTGAACACATTTGGCCAGTTTGTGTTTTAACGTCATTGTGCCCAGGCAAGGTGTATTGCCTTATGCTGACTATAGAGAAGCAAGTTACATTACATTATTGTCATTTAGCAGATGCTCTTATTCAGAACAACTTACAAATGTTACAGTTTTCACAAGTTATCCATTTATACGGCAGGATATTTACTGGGGCAATTGTGGTTTAAGTACCCCAAGGGTACAGCAGCAGTGGGGAATCAAACCAGTAACCTTTTGGTTACAAGTCCTGCTCCTTTCCACTGTGCTACACTACCACTCCTATTGCCAATATGGGAAATGGCAGGCTCTGATGGCTTTCACTTTTACAGCCACAGTGATCTCAAAAAGCCTCCGGTGGGTATAACAATTTTAGGCTGCTGCAGGGACCCATCTGAATGTATTACTTCCTCAGATGAGATATTGTAATTTAGTACACTTCAGAATTCACACCCTCCCCAACCAAATGGAGTCTTTCTTTCTACCTTGGGCAGTTGTGGCTTTTTGGTTCGACAAAATTTTTGAACCTCATCTACATTTCCTCATCTGCAAATGATTCCACTGTTCTGCATATGATGCTTTACAGATGCACAGATGAGCAAGATAAGTTTTCTCAAGTGTGCTTAATTGTTAAAATTTAGCTTATGATATATACTTCTGTGGAAGTACAGGAGCTATCGTTTGTGATGTTTTTATTGCCTTTCGTTATACAAGCCACTGTTTGGTTCAAGACTGCTATGAAATGATAAAACATGAACATTACTATAAATGGGCTTTAAGTAGGCAGAAGCTGTCAGAAAATGTAACTGTTAAGCCAATCATAACAAGTAAATGCCTCAGATATTTAGTATAAAGTAAGGTTACTGCACAGTACCTACCTGAACTTATATACTTAAATGTGTTGCTTTGGGCCTATAACAGAAAAGTCTGTTTTGGTTTAGCACAAAACACACTCAGCAACAAGAGAGGACTTGGGCTGCAGTAGGCCTTGGGTTGGATCCTATCCTTTTGTATAAGACGGTCATGTACATTTAGCAACACGGTTTTATGTGTTCAAGAATTAAAGAATAACACACAGGTCCAGATTCGATTTAAGTGTAATCAACTTTGAGCAGTAAATTTAAGAAGCGTTACTTTTGTCATTATTCTTACACTTTCTTTGTCAATTTTATCAATGACCAAACTCAAGATCTTGTATCAGTATCAATAAAACTAAAAACTGCTTACAGTTGTTATTCAAAGTTATTGGGAAACACACTGTGATTCTTATTTCATTTGGCCATAGTTTTGGTCAAAGAAATGTAATAAAATTGCTATTTATATTTTTTGTAATGGCTGCAATTTGTACTGAATACCCAACAGCATTCCATGCAAAATTCTTATTACCCATATTATTACAATGATTCAAATATATATGCATTATATATGAATAATTTTTACTGACATATCCACAGAAATGGTCACAGAAATGGCCATCATATGGTTGTGGTTCTTCTGTGCAAGGGACTTTTTGTCCAGCACACACACACTGCCAATGCTTATAATTTCAACGAAACACTAAAGGAACAACCAAGCAGTGATATTAACATGAAAAGTTGGTACCTACACATATATGACATGAATAAATATTTATTTCAGAGTAACATATCAAAACATCCTAGTATTTCTTCAATAAAAACATTAAGTAAAAATAAGCCTACCCCTCAGGTCTTAGCGCAAGGTTAGGGCTGATGGTATTTTTAATGTTATGTGACTGCAACAGAACCCTTGGTGTGTTAATGACTTACTGTCATGACTTGGCTCCTGATTGAGTCTTCTAAACAAGGTCTTGATTGCTCATAGTACAAACACCTGCCACCTCTGGTAACTACACTACACCATCTGGTGGTCAGAACAGTGGTTACTTCTTATTGAGTTTTCCTATGCTCCACTTGTTTCCAGTCAGTCTGTTTAGCTCTCTGTTCCTTTTCCTGCATACTTGAAGGTAATCAAGAAAGACAGATCTCTACACCGCAAAGCAATTTTCAATACTGTACACTGAAACACATTTGAAATGAAAGCCAAGGAGCGCAAAGAGGGCAGCAGTGTGGCATAAGGATAAGGAGCAGGTCTTGTAACCCAAAGGATGCTGGTTTGATTTTCAGGTGAGCCACAGCTGTTGTACCCTTGGACAAGGTACATAACCTAGATTGCTTCAAGAAATAACCAGAAATAGCCAGCTAGATGTTCTGGATTACAGCATCTACTTAGCAACTGTAATGTCATAACAAAGGACAAATATGAAAAAACAGTGCATTGAAGATAAGATTAGGCACCAAAGCCAGTCTTCACACCTTCTGAGTAGCTTAATACTGAAACATTCTGCTGCCTGATGGCTGTTTGACCACTCCTGCTCGCCAGCCCTCTTGAGATATTTAAACACAATCAAGAAAGTGATGAGGTTGCGGCTAATCAAAGGTGCACAATAAAATGTAGCCAGTAGCTACATTTTAAACAAAAACAAACAAGCAAAGAAACCAAAAACAGGCATCCAACAGAGTGAATTTTGTACTTTCAAGCCATTTAAAAGTAGCCACTAACACATGCTGATGTTTCTGCACACAATCAAGTCATAGGCAATATATTCTGTTGGTTGGTCTGTTTCTCCCGCTGTTCATTTACAGTCATGAGAATCACATTGCACGCATTGGCCCCCCTGGGCATCGTACTTCCCTGTCTTATTCAGGGCGGCAGTAAAAGCCTGCTTTACTTCCTCTCTTGGTTTGGTTTGATGAGTGACGGGCAGCGGACTCTCTGCCTCTGGGATCCTGCCCTCCTCATATGCAGGGGGGAGCTACTCGGGGGGGCGTTTGGGAAGATTAAAAGAAAGGGGGTCAGTGGATTCCGTTCCTCTTTGTAGAGGGAGGGACAGCCTCTGCCTTTTGAACTGCTGCCTTTCTGAAGCTGGCATGCAGTTGGAGGCCTCAGATAAATCCTGGCTCTACTCCAGGTTATAGCCTACGTGCCCCCGTCTCTCACTTTCCCACGCCTCCCCAGGCTCAGTTCTAAGGTAGGCAAACACCTTTTTTGTTCTGAACAGGATGCGTCCTTCCTGCTGGAAGATTTGTTTACCCATTGTGTGTTATTGAGACTGTTGTTATTTGTGTGTGAGTAATAAAGAGTGTGTGAGCACTTGATGTGTTAAGTGTGGACATGGTACAAGTTCTCAAGGCTGTTTTGTTCAATGGTATGTGCTGTATGCGTGTCAGTTCGACAATTTTTCAGAGACCCTTTTGTTTTACTTGCACATGCCTGAGATACCTCAACAGCATGAATCTACAATCAGAATTTCAATAAGTGTTTCTGTATGTGAGCTTTCAGCATGGTATGCCTATTAATTGATTCAGAGCAGTATCTAGATGGGGCCTCCTTTCATAGAGTTTTTTTTTTTAACTGACCTGTTCCTTTTAAGTGACTGCATGTGACTCACAATTCACATAAATTAAACCTGACAAATAATTTGTGCACCTTTCCAGCATGCTTTTTAATTATGCACTCCTAAATGCGTCAGAGTCAAAGATAATTGGAGCCTTCAGTACATCTGAATACACCCCTTAGTGTTCAGACAGGACGGTGCCCATCTTCACAGCTTGTGGGTGGAATGTGTTCAGACACAACTTTCCCTAATGTCCGCTTGACAATCATTCTGCTTCGCTGAATAATGCACTACATAAATTGCCCATTTTGACAATTTCAGACATTTTTTTCTGCTTGGCTTCCAGTGCATCTCTTGGGCCGTCAGAAAGGACTGGACAGGAGCAAGTTGTTCATTTTTATTAGGCAGTCTGTGCCATTTGGAGCAGTGATTTACTCCTACTGTTGTCAGAACTTCCAGATTGGGTGATGTTTTTCCTAACAAAGCATTCACTGGCATGGCATCTTGAAAACTCTTATCAATGCATACATAGTCTGTGGTCTATGTCAAGTAGTGCTCTGTAAAACTTGTCAATTCAATCTTAAAAAAAACACCCTGAAAGTGGAAAATTGGAAATCTGTTTTTCAATTTCCTTTTTTTATTGTTAAAAAGATTTCAGTTTAAAATGCCCATTACTATCACAGTTTGAGAATAAAACATAATTGAAAATGTTTTTTGGTGCAAGGTTTACCATTTTTGATTGAAGAAGCTTTAAAAGTGGAATTTTATATATTGCTGCATATTGGAAATTTTGCTTATTTCATATTTAGAGTGCTGCAGCTAGCATCAGTCTATACCATTAATGAAGTAGAAAACAGTGTGGACACAATCTCCAGAGACACTGCTTCTAAAAAAACCGGCTCAACATGCTCAACACACTCATGTGAGAACAGACATATTGCACCAACCATCAAGAAGAGTCGCTAACAGAGCATTCTGCCCATATATCAATACACAGTCGCATATGTAACAACATGATCAATATAGAGGAAGTCACGCAAAGCGCGAGTGCACTACATACTCGCTGATTAGCATTGATTTGAGATCACTGTTGTGGAGAGGAGCAGGCAACCCTGATAGGCAACCCTGCCTTACACCCTGATGCTTGTCAAACTTCAGCTGCATTTTTATAATTTAAGTATAACTCCTTCATAAGCAGAAGTGTTTACATCAGTCTTTTCCACAGGGGTAACTTATGCCATGTGACGTGTAAGAGTGCTGGACTGATATTTATCGGTGAGCCACATGGACGGTATCTACAACGTTTTGCTCCGTCTCAGGAGTCATACTTTTATTGATGCAGCCTATGTTCAAGGTAGCCTGCCGCTTCACATTATACGAGTATATTGATTTTCTGGTGATATATGATCACAGATCTGTATTCTGTCGTGAATCAATGAGGAATTGTGAAACCATCTGACATCATTTCATTCAAAAGTCGCAAATAAAGCTTGCCATCAATGCACCATTTGGATATTGTGACAAGTGTCCTCAAAAAAAAAAACCCTGTCAACCCACACATTGCAAACTTAGGTGAATAAAGAGGTTGTCTGAGAGATCTTTGCTCAAGGTTATTGCTAAATCATGTACATTATAAGTGTTTTTTCTCTGTATGTGAAAACTCAGGGATATTATGCCCTCAGTCTGTATGCAGAAGATGGTCTAACAAAAGCCTTCTGCAGAGCTTTTCATTTGGCAATTGGTCTTTTTGGCTCTGCTCCTATCCTATTGTTCATGAGTATTTATTACAGATCAACAGTGAGTTTGGGGGCTCATTTAACACATGTCTACATCGGGAGACTATTTCACAAAGTTCATCTATTGGCTTATACTAATAGATTTGATACACAAAAAATCAAGGAGTGCCATCTTAAAAATCTGAACAAATTTGTTTTTTTTTTCCCCTGAATGACTACTGAATTGTTACTATATGATGCTGAGAGAAAACAATAACCTTTGAGTTATTTCATTCATTATTCCAACATTCTCTCTGTGATATAGATACACTCTGTTACTAAAACCCCTTAAAAATAGCTGCTTACCAATGTTGCACACCAGTGTTTAAAGCTTTCTTAGTGCTATCTCAAGAAAAATGCAAAACCTTTTTTCTTGTTTTAATGAAGCTAAAGTGGCCAGTTAATCATTTAAAGCTTTTTTTCCAGTGTTGTGCAAGTGAACAAAAACTGAAAGTTGGAAAATTGAAACCATTTTTCAATTTCAGGGACAGTTTTAAAAATTGAACTGACAAGCGTAACACAGCCTTGAGAGTATTACAATGTCTATTTGAATACAGTGAACTAATTCAGATGCCATTACTCTGAAAACATCTCACTCTCATTCTGGAGAGGAAATGAAAAAGGTTGGATAAATAATAAAGGGACAACTGGTTAAAACAAAAGTACTCATCCCTGGCACCAATGTGTTACATCCATTTTCTTTTAGGGGCATCTACTATTGGATCTCATCTGATTTCTTTAGGAGCTTATGCTCAGGGTAATTTAACAGTGGTAACAAATGCATAATGTTTACACCATTAGTCAGAAATGCACTATTGGACATTGTCATATGTAATGCAAGATCATTACATCACCCTGGTAGAAACAAAATCACTGGAATAGTGTTTAAAGAAAAAGACTATGGAAAACAGTGTTCTGGACTTGGCTGGGATTCTTCAGATGCAGGCTTACGCAAGGTAAATTATGTAGCCGTGTAACCCAATGACGCAATGCTTTAACTTGTCAGTGTCCTTGTTTAAGGGCTACTGCTATGCAAATAACAACAGCAGATGAATTATATTTTGGCATTTATTGGTTAGAGTTATTGTGCGATTACTGTTCATCCAAAAATAAATTAAAATCAAGTTATTAAACATATTTAAACACTTCACCTTCAAGTAACAGAGCACCAAGATTAAAAAAAAAACTCAATACAGTAAATTTGCACCTATTACATTCACAGTGAAAAAAAAAAAAGAGTACCTGAAATACCAGCACCTGTAAATCTCCAAAACCACAGAATCAACTGGAATAAAGCCACTACATTCACAAATTCACAGTGTAAACATTCTGATATTAAGGTGTTTTCTTAAATTTTAGTTTTTCAAGGCCCACGTGACCATAAAGGTTGTGAGATGTGGAACGGTGAAGCATGCTCATTCCAGGGAATTAAACAAATGCCCACTCTACATCAGATGCATTAATGTATGAACATACATCTCTGATCCCAGTCACCTTTATATTGCCTAATTTTAATAGTATACCTCTGTTTCAGCAGCAAACACTTATAGACCCAAGCCATGCTATGGCCATCACAGAGATGGACCCAAAAATACAGCAGTCTGCAAAATCAGTCAAAAGAGTATCAATCAGTCAGCATGCTCATTAACACACATACTGACATCCTTCACTGAGGTGTCTGTATAGGAGTTACAGTGGAAAAAAGGGGCCATGTTACTGGAAATAATTAATGCAATGCTGGGTTGTGCTGTGTTTATAAGAGACCAAAATTATTGACATTAGGTAGCATGCCTTCTTTGTGACACAGAAACTTTAAATGGCTCTGCTACTTACAGCCCTACCATTTTCTATGAAAATTGTCTGTTGATAAATTAATAGCAGAATGCATGCATTCCAAAAAGAACACATCTCAAAACTGCTGACTTCAAAGTCACAACAGAGGAGGAAATCATGTCAACACCACTGTCTGACTGTCCTTTTCCAGAGACATCCACAAATGAAAAAGGATCACACTACCTTGGGCATTCACACACCAGTCCATCATTAGATCTATGTGGAATTTTCATTTTGCTGATGAAATATGGAAATACAAAAAGGCTTGATGCTTTGGTAAAGTTCTCTCTGCCAAATGACAAGTTATTTTCCCTGAGCCTAAGGACTGCCAGCCACCCTGACCTGCTGAGGAATCTCTGTGCACACTCACGCACACATGCATGCACATGCGCACACACACACACACACACACACACACACACACACTCACACACCTGGCCCATACCTGAAGCATGCAAGGGCTCTTCATGAAATTAATCATTTGTTTGGACTTGATTACTTTTTAACCCCACACCTTTAAGGCAATGCTACTTTGCCATTAATAAAAATGCAGTTTGTGCTGCAACCGGTTTAATATTGTCTGAACTGCATGCTGTCTGTAGTACTGCAGATGAATACAAAACCAGTAAAATGTTTTAACTGTTAAAGGGGTAACATGCTTCTCACCACTCTGCCTCTTCTTCATTTAACAGAGCAGTGTTCTTTTAGTGTTTTCTCTCAAGACAAACAGATGTTCAGCACAAATTAGTCCAACTGCCAAGCTTCCACTGGCATCTGCGACCCTACATAGTTTTCTAGTTTCAAAAGTGCTTTGTTTTTTAGACTGCTCATCACAGTACTTCCCTGCTGTAAGGTGACGAAGCCTTTCTACCCATGTACCAGCAGCTCCTCCTTCAGCCTATCTCCATCAACCTAGAATCATGTTGCATTTATGACCATAACTCCGCCTCCGTCATATAAATGCCAAAATAACTTTTGCATATTTAAATAAAGCAGGAGGTTAAGGCTTTCCTGGATTTCTTTTTTTAGTGTTAGCTAATTTCATCTCTTAAACAAGTTACACTCATTTACATTACATTACATGTAGGTCATTTGGCAGATGCTTTTATCCAAAGCGACTTACAAGTGAGGAACAGCAAGCAAGCTACAGTAGTGTAGGAGACCTTGGAGTAAGCTTTAAGTGCAACCTAAACAACTAAACTCAACTAAATAAGTCAAGGAAAGTAGAAAACAGGTGGTAAGCGTAAACGAGGTGAAAGGTAAACGAGGTGAAAGCACAAGGATAGACAGGCAGAGGAGACAAACAAGTAGTGACAGGAGAAAGAAGTGCGAGGCAAAAAGTGCGTGGAGATGGAATTGTATTAGAGTTGTTAGAAGTGTTAGGAGAGGAGGTGCTCTCGGAAGAGCTGGGACTCATGACTTTTCCATGCCCACATCTGTTCCATATTCTTCATGAATATTGTCCCTATTTTAAATAAAAACAAATGTACTTACAAGATATTATGACGTTCCTGTCAATTACATAACTGTTTGTATTCAGCTGCAGCCCATTCTAAAGTGCTAGTTTTATTTTTGTTTGGGTCTACCAGCCTTTACAGACACAATGCAAATTTCTTCCAAGAGGACATTAGTATATAGGATTATAGGCTATATTCCATCTTCCAGTAATGTAGGAACATGAGTTGTGTCTTCTTGTTCTTTGGATACAAACAATGGTGAGTTTTCACTTGTTTGGAGTTACTAATTAGTGACTAAAAGTTACTGGTTTTTTATGTAATGACATGTGGAAAAATATTTCAAATTGACTCACATTCTTTTGTATCAAGGAAGCCAAGCAGAGAGATGAAGAGTAAAAATACTTGTGACAGTAATAATATTCCAAAGGCACTCAGGTCATGAGGTGATGCATTTTTTGACCATGTATTTGGAACATTCCTCTTTTACCAAAGCAGCTGTTCAACTGGAATCACCTGCGTTACTGGAAAAGCAAGTCCAATGACTGGCTGTAGACATATTTCAGCTAGCAAATACACCTGCTTCTAATAACCAATATAACTTCCCTTACAGTGTCTTGAGATTTTTCACCTCAGAGTTACTGTTCCTGATCTTGATTTTACCCAAACACATTTTTAAAAGCTTTCATATCAATTTTATGCATTTTTCTTTCAATTCACATTTAGTGTGACATATTGTACTTATTGCTATAATAACGGTCTTATACAACTGTAGCTGCCCTAACAACACCGTCCATTTGGACAATGTCCACTTGGCTTTAGGCTGTGGACAAAGTCATTCAGGATTTAATGTCCACACATAAAAAAGGAATGAACAGTGTACAAGAATGGGTTTAATGGGTTTCTGACCGCATTCCTCCTCTTAGAGGAACACTATGTATTTTAGGCCTATATGTTGTTAGTTTTTACTATTGTAAATGTTTTTGTGGGGACTTGGAGATAACTGTATTGTTACAACCATGCATATCTATTTTATATATCTTGATCCATTCGCTGGAACTTTACAGCTAGCATGGCTAATCTATTGACATTTTAGAGCAGTGTAAGAGCACCATCACTTGGAAAGATGGCATAACTGCATTTAATCACTCAATTCCTTTTTTACTCAATTTATCTTGATATATGCTTTTATCTTTAGACAACTGTTACCAATTTCACAATGAAGCAAGATCCTGAATACACTGTACAGTACTGATCATACCTATGTATATCTCATGTAAATAAGGTCTATACAGCTCTTAGCCAGAATGAGCAATGCACCATAACAAACACAAGACAAAATACCACTTCAAAATAGATTGTTTTGACACATGAGATATAATGCTAGCTTTTTGATAAGCTGCTTTAAGAGGAAATAAATTATACTGTAATATAATTGCTTAGGATAATATTCACATAACATCCTAATTAGTATTATATGGATTCCTTCAGCAGTTGCAACTAGCCCAGGATTAAGATCTGCAAAATGGAGGCCAATGCATTCTGATGGGTCTGCTTGGCATCATTCAGTCACCATGAGTCATAGTGAAAATCATAGATCCTTTCCCTCAGTAATTCTCACACACTAGAGAAAAACAAAGACCATCCTTGGCAGTAGCAGAGAACACCCACTCGCAAAGCTGATCACAAAAGGCTCCTCAAAACACCCTCCTCACTTCACGCTACCAAATACACTCACCATAAATACTATCTGGGGGGAAAACCTACAACCAAATCAGCCAGTACATTTTGATTCTTTCCTCTGGTCACAGATTAAGATCACTCAGGCACACACAAACTGGTATTTCAGTGGCTAAGAGTATCAAATCAATTCAATTCAGCAGTTTAAAGTCATACACCTGGAACTTCGAGGTCTGAAATACCAGAAACTTTCAACGCTAAAATTCACTGTGACAGGAGACCGTGGTCAGTGTTGTAACTGGGAAACACTACTTTTGGTTTCTCATTGGGCAGCTTAATTTTGGACTTCAATCTCAGAGCTGTGGATCGCCCGCTGGCTAAATATGACTTTCATAAAGCACGTGTTTAGGGCTGCCTGGTGCCTCTTGACACTCGGCCTTTGCACCAGTACCTGCCTCTGAGCACTCTGACAGGGGATGAACAGAGACCTCTATGTCCAGACTCCGCTCATTCCGAGCTTCATCTGCTCCTTCTCCCTGTCTTTCCCTCTCTGGCTCAGAGCTCCGCTCCGCCGACGGAGCCGGAGCGCCGTCGACACCGTCCCGATCCGGACGGGCACCGATGGCCTGCCGCTGCTTGGCCCCGCCCCTGGGCTGGGCGGGGTCGACGACGTGCACCGTCTCGAACATCTCCTCCACGAAGGCCCTGCAGTTGAGGATGAGGGGCGGCAGGGGCACGCTCATGCGGGCCAGCTCCTCGATGTGCCGGGCCAGCTCCATGGTCTTGAACTGTGTGACCTTGGCCAGCTCCAGCGTCTTGGCGGAGGTGATGATGGGGATGCGCTTGGCGATCTCGAAGGCCTTCTGCAGCTTCTCCGCCCCCTCGGTGCGGAAGAACTCGTTGATGGCCTTCTCCGTCTTCCGCAGGTGGCTGCTGACCATGCAGAGCCGGGTGACGTTGAGGATCATGGTGATGGTGAAAGCGACGAGGCACACGATGATGTAGTACAGGCCCAGCCCGCTGTAAGTGTAGGCCACCCGCAGGGTGATGGTGTAGTTTGATGTCCCGGAGGAGCCCGACGCGATACACGTATACCTGCCTCTGTCTTCAAAGCTGACAGTTGTGATATTCAGAATGCCTTTATCCAGAATCAACCATTTCCCCCCTAGAGAAAGGCATAAAATATCTGGTTAGTTTACTGATGAAAAGTTGGCTAAAAGTTACTATGGTGTCTTGTACAGTTTCATACATTTCATACAATACATATTCACAACAAATGAAGTATATCTGTTGGTAGCACGTTTTACCAAAACGTTTTTTGATTTGTTTTCATTCATATAATAATTATTATTCTTATTAATCTCATTCATCTTATTTATCTGTGTACAATCAAATACTTAACAAATATAACAATATCTGATTCAATGGGATGGCTGGTATCTTAAAAGTACCTCATGCTTTATTAAAATGACACATTTTGAGACGTTTAAGGAATGTATCAGGGTGTATATATACACAACTAAAGATAGTCATTTACCTCCTTCCTCTTCGTCCAATATGTGCCCCTTGGAGTTGTACCACAAAACACCAGCATGACTTGCATTCGTCACGTTGCATTCGATTAACACGCTAGAGCCCTCTTTTACCACGATGTCTCGGAAAGGTGATAAAATGGCGAGCCGATGCGCTGGAATCAGCGACTTGTTCTGGAGTCGCTTGCTGGGGATTTCGGTTTGTGCACCGACCTGTGCTATTATCATGTGGCAAACAAAGACTTTAAAAAATGTATCCATCTTCTGCTTTCTTTCAAATAAAATTCGCGCAAAGTTAGCTAGCTCACTAGCCAGCTAGCTAGCCAACCTGAAAAACAAACAACAAAAACCCTCGTCGGTATTTTCGTCAGTTTGCTGTCGAGTGTGAAGTCCTCTCAACCTGTTGGAGGACACGCAGTAATGACAGCCAACCAGGAATTCTCAAAAACTAATTTATTGTGTTAACGTTAGCTAGTCTACCTAACTAGACAGACTACAATCTTTAACAAACCAAGTGAAAGGCCAGCAGCGACATCAATCTGACTAGTTGGCTAGCCTTGACTACAGTAAACAAACACATTATCAGTATCTAACCTCTATACATCTATAACTGATGTCATCAATCCAGCACCTGGTAACAACGGTAACGGAACCTTAAACGCAAACAAATGACACCGAATAAGAAGGAATGTCATCGGAAGATTTGCACTCACCTTCCTCGTTTAAATCAGCCGACTCTCTTTACAACTAAATGAAGCTGAAGAATGGACCATCACAAATCAAATCATAGACTAAGTTTTCCCTGGTTCAGATAAGACGATCCGGTACAACGCTGTGCCTTTTAGGACTTATGAAGTTTCAGTAGTACAGGCTTTCGTTAGTAGCTAACAGTTACGTTGTTTAGTTTAAAAAGGAACACACTTGTCAGACTGGACTGTAACACAACGTTTTGTTGTGAATCTGTTCCTGTTCTGTACAGGAAGCGGAAGTCGGGTAGCTCCGGACAGCTTCCTGTTTCAGGGCGAAATTCAAGCAAAACAAAAACGCGTTAAGTCCACAGTGACGTGGCTGTCAGGGCAAGCTCCATCTGCTAGAGTGGTCCAAGAATATTCGTCTTAACATATCGAAATAGGTTTGTGAACGTCTTTGTCACTGCGTGCTACGAATTGCACATTTTTACCTGATCGGAGAAAGACTAGATTACTAGCTAGATCAGGGACTACCAAGTTGCTGTTTACTAAGCAGCTTGCTGGCTAACTAGCTAATACGTAGCTGGCTAGAAGCAACGTGAGTGACGGAATTCTGTTTAATTAAAGTTGATCCTTGCCAACTTGATCCAAGAATACTCAAACAGTGAAATAACTTGTTATCCATCTATCTAGATAAGCCAAGAATTTCTCATTGTCTTGAAGCCACCAGTTTAGCTAACAAGAGTCTGTGTAAGATGGCTCGACATTCCAGGTGGTAATGATCCTATTCGCATTTAATTAATAACTACTTTGGATCTTTCCTTTGTACACAGGGATAAACTTCAGTTTAATCTCCTGTGACCTACAGTCAGGCAGTAATGTCACAAGGTGCAAACAGTAATTACTAAAACTCCAATCTCAGATGTTTTTTTCCCCAAATATATCAGACAGGCCAGAGAAAATTAATCGCGATTATATTGAATGTTATTGAATGTCAGTATTGACTTGCCAGGGGACAATGCTGGGTGCAGAATACTGTAGGTCTTGTTAAAAGAATCACTTATGTGTTCAGATCAGCACAGCAGTAACATTGTTAATGCTGTTGGTCTGTATAAGGCAGGAATGTATTAAGATGTCAGACAGTGAAGACCAGAGAGACCCGGTGGGGCAGTCAGAGGTCCAGGAGGTGGACTCCCCGGAGCAGTCTTCTTCTCCACTCACTGACAGCACCCCAGAGACACCTGAGAATGACACAAATGTGGCACCTGTTCGTAAGACCAGAAAGAGACCTGAAAACAAACCCTCTGTTGACTCCACGGAGCCACCAGAGGTTCCAAAAGCAGAGGATGATTCTAAAAAGGTAGAGTACAGTTACAGTGTAATGTTTTTGTGACACATTTGTGACACAGCGTTGTGTAGGAGAATGTGTACAAGTTTCATAAAGGTTCTACCTGCACAGCAAGATTCAGTGGATGGGTTTTCCAGAAAGAGAGACCAAATGCACAATCCTTTGATAGATTGCAGTTTGAAGTAAGTTTACAAATGACCAAGAGAAAAGCAACATTTTTTTAAACAGTAAGGGCATGGCACCTCAGCCAGTTTTGTTGTATCACACTCTGCCGGATGATGCAAGGCAGCCATTTTTTACCTGAGTGCTCAGCTCACATCAGCAGGAGTTAATATTTATACATCCAGTCAAACTTCGGGATGACCATGTGGACTATATGACCAGGAATCTGGCGAACACACCTATGCTTAACAGTAATTTGCATCTTTAGTATCTATATGTGTGTATCTTGGTTTAGGGTCTCATGTGAAAGATATCAGGGTGTAAGTCGTGGGACTGGGGCATGGCTTATAAATGTAGTCTATATTCAAGGTTATTCCCTTTTGCCCTGTCAGCGTCACTACCATGAGCAACCTGGGTTTCCCAGATGATTTCCTGTGTGAGTCCAGCCTAGTTGGTTTAGCTTGTGTTGCAAAATTACTACAGTGTAGTAAGGCTGCTTACAGTCATGCTTTTTTCCTTCTCTGTCCCAGAAGTCCAGTGAGTCTACTGTATCTCAAGGAGGATGGGGTTACTGGGGGAGCTGGGGCAAGTCCCTCATATCCACTGCCTCAGCCACAGTGGCCAGTGTAGGTGAGTAGCCAGTCCTGAAACTGTAGCATCTGAACCATGTGGAGTGTCTGATATATCCTCATTAGTCCCATAGACAAAATGGGTGTACATCAGTTGCATGTTGAATTTCTCAAACATCGTAAAACTATTTTTACAAGGCCTTGGATATTTGACAGTTGTATTTTTAATGAAATATGTTGCAGCGGTGGATTAATCCAGCTTGTCGGAACATGGTAATATACATATTTTGAATTGTTTGTCTAAACACTTATCCTTTGCTCAATTCAAGGCCATGGTATATCTCATGCTATTGAGAAAGCGGAGACGTCGCTTGGAATACCCAGCCCTACAGATCTGTCGGCGCAGATCAAGGAGGAGGAAAAAGAGGATGGTAATGGAACATTTTATTGTGTGTCATATTGGCATCCATTCTGAGCATTTTAAGTAAGTCTTCACATTTTTCATGTGTTATCAGATAGAAATGTTCATGCAGATAAAGTGAAGAAAAGCCCACAGATCTCTGTGTTGTGTATGCAGGTGAGCCTGAAGGTGAATGTGACAGTGGGGAGGCAGAGAGCCCATCAGCCCTGGGAGGTGCAATGGGAATGTTCTCATCCCTCTCTAGCGTTGTCCAGAGCACTGTAAGCAAAAGAAAGAGACAAATGTCTCTTTCACTCATGCTTGTCACTTGTTTTACTGTTTATGATTGTCATGTACGGTACAAGGGTGGGGAAAAATTGTACTTGAATTTGTGCTAACATGTATAAATTGTTTAAACCTCATTAAACTTAATCTTCATTGCCCAGGGGAAAACGGTAATAACTGGTGGTTTGGATGCTCTGGAGTTCATCGGTAAAAAGACCATGGATGTCTTAGCAGAAGGAGATCCAGGATTTAAAAAAACCAAGGGGTTGATGAACAGAACATCCACTCTATCGCAGGTAAAGCTTAGCCTCCATGCTGAAGGAGCAATGAGGCATAATTAAAGTCATGCAGGCAAATGTCTGCTCATGCTGAGCTGGAATTCAGGCCAAATGTGAACGGCAGATTTAATTCCACAGAAGCACGCATATGATCATCAGCCTAGCCGAGACTCAAGATGGAGATTTTTACTTACTGCCAGAGATTTGTGTGTCTGGTACTGTAGGTTTTAAGGGAAGCAAAGGAACGAGAAGAGAAGCAAACGGCCGAAGAGGTCTCCTCGGACACAGAGAAGAAGGCCCATTACGGAATGCTGTTTGATGAATACCAGGGGTTATCTCACCTTGAGGCCCTGGAGATCCTTTCCAGAGAAAGTGAGGCAAAGGTGAATCTCAATGACAGCAGTCTGTACACTTCTGGTCATGTGAATTTTGTGGTGACGATATGTTTGCTTCATTGATTGTTTTTTGCACATCCCCTCATTTTGGCAGCAAGGCCTGACTTGAGACCGGAGTCATTTTTATCACTTTTTTCTTGTTGCATGATGCAGGTAAAGTCTGTCCTGACCACCATGTCTGGCGAGGAGTTGGCTCAGCTGAAAGAGGAGCTTGAGCTGATCAAGGAGCCCTTCTCCCTGGTGGAGTTTGACGAGGAGGAGGTGGATGAAAAGAAAGGTACTGCTACTGTAACAGTGCATAATGAATGCAGTGTGCCTCCCTGATGACAGATACTAAATTCCTGTGTCATTTTTGAAGTAGCAGTTCTGTCCTGCAATATCTGTCAGGATCCTGTCTTATAGAGGAAGAGAATTAAAAGAAATTCCTGCTGGTAGAAAGACATCAGAATTATTTTAGGTGATTTTTTGAAAACATAATTTGTGGTAAAATTTTGTAAATTTTATATTTTGCCATCTGTTTTTTTAAGATGATGCTGGCACAGAGTTTGTTAAGGAATTAACCAATGCACTGGCAGAACTACACATATCTACAAACGCGGACAAGCTTGGCAGGGTATGTGGCATTTGACTGTCTTTGATATACAGTTCTTATTGCATGGCAGTAATTTGAAGTCTTGTGGTCTGTTGCCATCTTGTGGACAGTGACTTAAAAAGGAATAAGATTTTCATATGAGTTAATTAATCAGATTATATTGCCCTGTTTTTTCCCTGTAGAAGACTGTGTTATAAGTGGTAAAGTGAAAGCAGTTTAACTGTACCTGACCTGCTTTTTATATCTAGGTATTTTAGACTCTTGGGAGGCAACAATTCACTGCATACATGACTATTGTGTAGTACCACCTTAGTAAGGGAGGGTAAACTGATAATGCGATAATGATAATGATCACATTAAAATTAGCATGCTTATTGTATTGTATGTCATTTATGAGGTGAAACACACTTCACAGTCTGATGTAAATTGTATATGGCCCTTGTGCTGGGTTTAATGGGTTACCTGTCTTACTCAGGCCGTAAAAAATGCATGTGACAGCATCGCCAGCATGAACAGGCCAGCTGAAGGCTCAAAGCAGGAAGGAGAGGGGAGTGAGGAGGAGGTTCCGGATGGAGCAGAGGCGGAGAAACGCTGCAGTGTGGAGGTATGAAAGGGAGAAACACTCCATGTCCTGTGACAGCAGAACAACAACCACATTACTGGGTATAAAAAACACAAGTGCTTTGAGCGACATTGATTGCATCAGTGTATATGTGCGTCTTGCAGCACAGAGTTGACCCAAAATGTGTCTTCACATTGGTAAACCATGCGTGACACAGACATTATGTAAGCTTGACTTTTGTACTATATGTAGTACGCTTTTTGTCACTGTCTGCCCCTCCTTTCTCCCTTCTAATCTGTGCATTACCCATCTTCTGTAGGACGTTCACTCCTCTGCTATCAGGAGTCTGGCAGAGCTAACAGCCAGATCAATAGAGCAATTCCATAAAGTGGCAGAACTTATCCTTTACCATGGCAATCAGGAGGTGACTGCTCTGGAACAGGCCAAAACTCTCTCACAGTAAGTCTGTCCCCTACCCTCTCAACTAATTACTGCTGCATGACCATCACTGGCCATTCTTCATCTGATGTCACAATTGTTATTGCACTCATTGGAAATTAGGTAGTTATCAGTGAATCCTGAATTATCAGTGAATGCTCAAGATGAATATTAATGTTGCTGCTGACAACAGTCTTTTAACATGCAACCTCTCTTCTCCAGAATCACAATTATTTTGTGCAAGGAAATATCACTATTGTCCAAAAGGTTCACCTCTTGTTTAACCACTCTTGGGGTAAGCTGGTCTTCTTTTTGTCTTTTTGTTAGAGTTCAAAAATGCATTGTAATGTCAGCTTGCAGTAGAAACGCAAGATTCATTAAAGAAGTATTTACTAAATGAGGTTTACGAAATCAAATTATTATGAAGTTGATTAGTTGGTTGTCACTAAGACTGAGCTAACTTTGAAAGTGCTGATTAAATTAATCAATTGCATAAGTGTTTCTGGATCCCAGACAGCAGCATTTGTAAATGGGCTGTTTGTTTTTGGCAGGAATGTTCAATTATTAGGTCCATATTCCATGCATAAAAAGTTTACATAAATCAGTTTTATTGTGTGTACATAACAAATATGAACAAGCAAAAGGTAAAAAAAAACTAATACGAGTATATTTGATTTTGCAGTCAAATGAAAAGGGAGATGTCCTTAACCCATTGATAACAGGAGTGTTTCTGGAGGTTTGTATTTCTGAATATATTTCATTTTAGACTGCTTGACCCAGACATAGATGTCATTGCAGTTACAAGGGTGTAATCTGGTTCCTTTCTCCCTTGTCTTTAGGCTTCAAACAGTGCAACTTATATTCAGGATGCTTTCCAGCTCTTGCTGCCAGTATTAGAGGTGTCTCACATTCAGAGGAGTACAGCCTCATCTGACCAGTGACAGCCCTACAGATCTCAAATGTGCCAACATGCAACTTCAACAAAGAACAGCTCTGTGATGTCACTGTCATCTGTTCAGCTGCTTCAGTGAGACTTATGTACTCTTGTGTAATTCTAGGCAAATGAACTGTTGTACTTGTTGTATCCTATAGTAGGTAGCTACAATGAGTTTTGAGAGTTTAAAACAAGCCAAAAAATTTGCCGTAAGATCTTCCAGGTTGATTACTTCCAAACCACAGAACTCTAAACTATTTCAGATTGATTAATTCTGAGATACTTTTTAAAATGTAAATCCTGACCTTGTAAAGGCCAGTGATTTTTCTACTGAGGCTTTCAAACCAGAATGGCTTTGTAATATTTTCTTTTTTCCTATTTTGCTTCTTCACAAAAATCTTGACAGCATTGGCTGATTTTTGTTTGAATTTGGTACATTTATTGGTCATCATCCATAGAAACACATAAAATACTTCAGTCCACCTGTACCCTGAGTCAGGTATGGTATTAATGGCTGCGATATTTTTTTTCACACTGGTCAAAAGCTGTTGACAGCAGTCCCCCATTCCTTCACCTCATGAATGGCACATCCATCACACATTGCTTGTGAATGTGTACAAACTTGTTTTGGCAGTATATCCCTGGTCATACCAAATCTGGCAGTTACTATTGTCCCAGTACATGCTTTACTTTTCTCAGCAAGATGTTTGTTTGATTTTTCGGCATTCACTCAGTCACATTTTCAAAACAGCGTTTCCAGGTGTATTCTTAACAGAAGCTCAAGGTTACCCAACATTTGGCTTGAAAGCCTCATGGTTGCCTGCAACCACTAGTTGTATTTTATGTTGTCATATTCATCAAAATAACATTACTTTTTAGCAATTAAATATTTGTATAATTGTGTTAAAATATATATCCAGTTGGTATTATTGGTTTAGGTGTCTACACAAGGGAAGCCATTACTGGGTTTAAACAGGCTGAAAATCCTTGAGTGAAAGGACACCATTTAACATTTTATCAGAGCCAGGCATAGAAAACAATTTGGTTTGTAATCTTGTAGTGACTTGTAGTCCACTGAATGAATATTATTTAAGTCATTGGTTAATGGGTCTTCAGTACAGTATTACATTTGCTGTGGGCTTTTCAAATGATGTAACTAATATTTGTGTTTTTGAATTAAAAGTGTCTTCATAATTTGTTTAAATTTTGTTTTATTTACTGTCAACAGTAACCTTCATGATAAGTGAAAAATGAGGCTTAAATGGGCAACTGCCAAACAAGCTACATTATCTACTTCTGACCCTCCTTGACACCTTTCAGTTCTCTCCAAATGTAGTTAGCCAGTGCCTTGCTTCCGTCTCCCTTCGTTTAGCCGAACCCATCAGAGCACCCCTGCCAGGATGCACTAGGGTAACCATCTCACTTTGCATCACTACAGTTACCATTCAGAGATTTTAAACGTGCTATTTTGCATTTCCATTTAATCAAATCCAACGGGCATTTTTTTTTCTCACTGAAATTGCAGCCAGTTAGCTAGCAACAAGCAGTTGTGTGCGAGTCAGCCTGTGTTGTGAACGTGGTAAGTGATCAGCGGCCTTTGTAGTAGCCTATTAGGAAAGGATAGTTTATGTCATTACATGTACACACGTTACATGGATTACATGCATTGACATAGGTCAGATATAAAATTTTAAGGTTTTTTGTTCAAATCTAAGTCTCTATTCAGCAGCACTTACCTTGCTACTTACCCACCTAACTACCTCCCTTCAGGGTTGCCAGGGCCCTTGTAATGTTCCTCTTATGCTGCAATTTCCCAAATTGAGGCTTGTGTAACAGATTTTTCCCCCTTTCCTCTACCTAGCTCCAAATCAAAAATCATTTAAGGTATTATGGAATATTTTTTTTCAGTCTCCTGTGTATACAGTACTCATTAACTGAATGGTAATTGGCAGCAGTAGGGCATAGTGGTGAGTAGCAGAGTTCATTACTGAAAGGTTGCTGGTTCAGTTCCCTGCACTATTGTTGTACCCTAGGGCAAGGTCAATATCCTCAGTAAATATACAGCTCTATAAACAGATAAAATTAATACCTGCATGGATTGTTCTGGATAAGAGCATTTGGTAAATAACAACAGTGTAATGTAACTAAATATCAGTTGGTACCTTAGTGTAATTGCAATGAAGTTTGAAATGCCATGCTTTGTTATAATCAAGGGAATATGATTGGGCAAGCGAAACCATTTAGTCCGCCAGCGTGATTGCTGATGATTTTGGTCTGGGTTTTTGTACCTTAACGTGCATACAGGTAAACCCCAGCAATTCTCAGTGCCAAGATGCTTTGGAAGCTATTCGAGCTACTAGCCACATTCCCCACATTTATTGACTGTTTGTTGAATCTCGTTACAAGAGATCATGTTTTCGTTAATTCCTCCGTGGCACCCCTCCGCCCATTTTCTCACCCTATCGACAGAAACATTCTCAATGAAATCCGAATACACTGAGTTTTGCAATAATGCTGCCAGAAATAGCGTGGGCTGCAAGTTGTTGCGTCATTATCACGTGATATGAGTGAAAACGTAGTAGGGTCATGGTCGAAAAAGGTAATGCGCTTGCGTCTCTGCGGCATCGGATGGATGGATAGCGAACTAGCTAGCTAGCTAACACTAGCTAGATTAGAAGAAAGCTGTAATTTCTATATAAAAAGAAGAAGAACTGTCAGGAGAAAGGCTAGGTACATACGACTTTTATGGGTTAACACTTCACTAACAAGCTACATATTTGGTAATGGCCACCTTGTAAAACGGATATAGGCTAGTTACGTTAGCGTTTATTGGTAGCCATCTAGAAACCAGTATTTAGCTAACGTTAGCTAGTTTAACGTTAGCTGTATTCCTTCTTACATTTACATTTATTCGCGAGCTTAATAATAATTTGATATATTTGAAACATTCCAGTTTCTTAATTTGTCGTATTTAGTTGAGTGAGCCATGGTATCTCAGGGTTTTATGTGCTACATGTAGTTAACTATTTAGTTACAGCTAACCAAATTAGTAAGATAGCCAGCTACATATATTAGCAGTCATGCTGTTATCTCACAGAATACAAAGTAGCTATCTAGTCAACTTGGATTACTCCATGGTGTATCCCTTACATGGCTAGCAAGCCAGATAATAATTTAACTAGATATACTTAACTAACTAGGTAATATGATGTCTACACTAGTTCGGTAAGGTTAGCTAGCATTATTACTAGGTAACTGTTCTACACGAGCGCGGTGTCTAACGTGAAAATGCATTCCTTTTTTCACCCCAGACTGCTCCCGTGAGGTGCTGCCGATACACCAGAAAAGTTTTCAGTCGTTTCTTCAACCGCCAAAATGCCAGCCGCACTTGCAGATACCAGTCAGATTATTTGTGAAGTCTGGGCCAGCAACGTGGAAGAAGAAATGAGGAAGATCCGACAGATTGTTCAAAGTTATAATTACATAGCCATGGTATTTCTATTTCCCTGATATTTGATGCTGCACATTCTATAATTGTATTTCTAAACGTTATGGAAGTTACGTTACACATATTTAACTGAGAAGTGCAAAATTAAATGTAGTGTGTAAACAGATTATGGACATACTTGATGACAGTTTATTCGTCTTTTGTGCTTTCAGGACACAGAATTTCCGGGGGTTGTAGTTAGGCCTATTGGCGAGTTTCGCAGCACAGTGGACTACCAATACCAGCTTTTGCGTTGCAACGTGGACCTGTTGAAAATTATCCAACTTGGACTTACATTCATGAACGAGGATGGAGACTACCCACCAGGAACAACAACCTGGCAGTTCAACTTCAAATTCAATCTAACGTATGTACACATCTCCCCTTTCACTAAGTTGGTGGTTTGCAAATGGCTGTTGTAATTAAGGTGAAACAGAGTTGTGTTTATTTAGTGTCCTGAGTTTTCATTCTCATTTACAGTTAAATCAAGTATGTCTTGTCCTTAAAGAAATATTCACATCTAATTATGGAAGGCTCCAATCCAGAAAGTTCTGTGGGAATGTTTATGCCTCCATTTCCTCAAGGTCAAGGAAACTTCTACCGCGTTGTGATAAGTTAGCCAAGAATAGGGCTGTGACATTTCATTCAGGCATTCAGGATTTGAATTAAGCAGTTTTGGACATCCTGGTCTTCTTGCTGTGATTTTGTGACTTTATTTTTCTTTCAGAGAGGATATGTACTCCCAGGATTCAATTGATTTACTCCAGAACTCTGGACTTCAGTTCAAAAAGCATGAAGAAGAAGGAATTGATACGCTTTACTTCGCAGAACTCCTCATGACCTCTGGTTTGGTGCTGTGTGAAAATGTCAAGTGGCTCTCCTTCCATAGGTGAGAAGTGGGAATAAGTACCTTGGATATGATGAGAATACCGCCATATCCCTTTGACGCAGGCTTTGGCAATTTAGGCTATCTCACCATGAATCTCTGTGATGCTTTTTTCCTTTGCTGTTTGCAGCGGGTATGATTTTGGCTACCTGGTGAAGCTCCTTACGGACTCTCGGCTGCCTGAGGAGGAACACGAGTTCTTTCAGATCCTTAACCTTTTTTTCCCTGCCATCTACGATGTGAAGTATCTCATGAAGAGTTGCAAGAACTTAAAGGTAATAGGGGCTTTTTGTGAATGCTTTACAAGACAGAACACAGCATAAAGGGCCACTATCTTGTCTCAGGGGAATTGCCATAATGCCGTGCATTGTAATTGTGTTAATGTTTGTTGAGGAGAGAATCAAGAAAGAACAAAGTGAAATACCTGAAAACTACTGCATCGTAGCAGACTGTTACCTTTACCCTGAAACTGGATGCTTGTCTGTCTGTGCAGCTATACGTTTTTTAATGATTGGTATGTACTGTGTTGAAGAGCAGCATTATTACAAGCAAAACAACTGGTATTTGGATGGCAATGTGCAGAAACAAACTGAAATGGCCAAATAGTGAAGTATGAACTGTACATCTACTGCATACAGGGTATTCCTCTATGTACAAACATCCAGACATCACATTTTTGCTAGAGTGTCAGGGGAACACCTTCAAATTTATGCAACAGATGTTCACTACGACAAAATGTACAACAAATGACCCTAATTTTTACTGTTGGGAATGACTGGACAACCATTTCTTCATCTTTTTTTTTGACATATGCCTTTTTGAGAATGTCATCCTTTAGTAAATGAAGGAATCCCTTTAGACCATGTGTGTTGCTCTGGAGAAAGACATTGTATGGCAAGTCTGAGTGATGTGTGTCTTTCTTTCAGGGGGGTCTTCAGGAGGTTGCTGACCAGCTTGAGCTGAAAAGGATTGGGAGGCAACACCAGGCCGGATCTGACTCCCTCCTCACAGGGATGGCCTTCTTCAGGATGAAAGAGGTGAGTGTGAATTGTGCTGGTGCCAATGTGCATGCTTCCGCTTATTTGGTCTCTCAGCCTTAATGGGGAGCAACTTTTGTATCCAACGGAATAGTAAGTTAACTAGTTTAATTAATTCATTGTTTGTTCATGTTTAGAATGTTAGTTATAGTTGTATGCTCATTTGAAATAGTGACTTAGCATCACACTGAAAATGATTTTCAGTGTGATGCTAAGTCACTGTGTTACTGGCTGTTCTGTCCCTCTCTTCATCTTCCTTTCAAGGTACTAATGTCTTGCATCTTCCCATGATGGCTATGCAAGGCGCTCTGCATATGCCACGTAATTGAATGATAATTATAATGACTGATAACTGAGAGTTATGCCGTTTTGTGGGCAGTTCTTTATAAGTTAATTCTACCTTTTTCTTCCCCCATGCAGTTGTTTTTTGAAGACAACATTGACGATGCAAAGTACTGCGGGCGATTGTATGGCCTGGGGTCTGGCTCCTCCCAAAATCAGAACGGCATTTCCACTTCCTCCCAGGAGGAAACCAACAACAAACACTGACCAAAAGAATCCTGTGGCATCAAGCAGATGTCTGACTTGTTTTATCCCCTCCGATAGTTAATGTTGAACCTTATTTTCCCTCCCTCACTTAAGTTCATGTTTTCATAAGATGCACCAGCAATGAAAGGACATTGGTCTTGTTAGACTAACACACTTCTACAACCATTCCGTTCAGTCACAGCTTATTGATATTTCAGCCTATTGATGATACATTTCCCTGCAATCCCTCTGTTTGACCTGTCTTGCTTGCATTCAGAAAGCATTTCGATCATTTTATCTTTTGTTTTTCAGCATTACAGTTGTGAAACCCAGTCTTTTAAAGTATGGGGCCAGCGCTTCTTTGCTACATACCTCTAATGAGACATGTAGTAGTTCAACATGCTCAATGGAAATTATTTCCCAGAATTCCTACAATGCCTAAAAGGGACTTTGACCCGTTTAAGTGGTTCAAGGTCTTTTGTAGATGTTTAAAAATCAGATCACTGTTGGGATACATGTTTGTAGGAATTGTGATATTTTAAATTATGCTGAAAAGGTATGTATATTAAAATGTAAAATTTCAAAGAAGCTGATACGTTTTACCATTTTTCCTCTAGTGGAATGAAGATTTTAGATACAAACCTTGCACGTTGTGTGGTGGGGATGGGTTGTAGGGGCACATTCAAGATCTTTGTAAATTGTACTTTTAAGTTGTTCGCAGCTACATTTAAATAGATGTTTGCATTTTCTATTGTTTTTAAATCATACATTGTTTTAAACAGTTGTATATTAAAATGTTTTCTATTTGCTGAATGTGATATTTTAGTATTCATGTTTTCCAAAGTTTGGTGCTTCCTCGTAACGTTGAACATTGCAAATCTTTGCAAAAATTGAAAACTTATCCCATTGTTCAAATATGCTAGATAAACTGAAGTTGACTCAATACATTGCCCACTGTTTTGAATGTTATTGGCCATTTTCTGAGTGGTCTTAAAATTCCTTGTATTTTTTAGTTTTTCATGTTGCAGAGATGGGCATGACTGATGCCAAGACTTCCATTTAATATGAATGAATTACACCTCCTCCTTGAGTTTGAGCAGCCAAATTAAACTAGTTTTGTTATGTGGGTAACATGAGTTTGCTAGCAGTCAAATGAGTAAGAAAAAAATCTTAAGTTCCTCACTCAGAAAGATAGTGCATTAGGTTGAGGGTGAAACCAGGTCAGAGTATTTCACATGATCAGGGTTTTCATGTTGCATGTGCTTGCGGCGCACCAGAAGGTGCAGTCCTACTGCCTCATTTGTACAACAGTTCCTTTCTCATTCAGAATGAAAGGTTAATAATCATGTCATTTCACACTTAACACCTTGAAGTTGGTTGATTGGAAGAAGCCTTTCCCAACAACAGCACAATTCATTTTAGATGACCTATTAGAAAAGAATGTGACATGAGGTATGCTAAACTAGTCTTTCATAAGGAAGGCAGTGGCCCATTCACTCACTCCTGACAGCTAATAAGATCTCTTGTAATTAGGATGAGTATACTGAGGAGTGTATGTAGTTGCAGTAATGAAAACATGCTGGCACCAACTACTGTGGCATAAAAGTGGCTAATGTGACTGTAGGAAGAGCTTTTAAAATACAAACATTTCAAGAATGTGGTTATGTTGCACTGCATGCACTGTCCCTATAGGTTCATGAAGAGTGAGTTGCTGGGTGTTTTTTGTAAGCCTTCAGAATGTCTGAGCTTTACCGGGATATGTATACTCGAAAATACATTAGAAAAGAATCAGGCTGCAATAGCTCTTTCTTTCAGTACCTGTGAACAGACCAAACAAAGATTTTGTCCTTATTCCTAATTGGCCAAGTCCATATTGTGACACTAAGAATTCCCATGGCCAACCTGCAGTCATCAGTAAAATCTTTATGGGGGAAAAAATGTAAAAGGCTGAATGAAAAAATGTTTTACTATATGTAAACACAAAATTGACAAAATGAATACGTTGTTATAGCTGGGTTACTTTTAACAAAATACATAAGTGCATAGTCCTTTATTTCATAGAATGATGTAGAAGTCCATCACTATTAAGACAGAAATCTCTGACAGGCTTTGCGTTGTGAGGATGTAGTTCCGTATTTGCGCAACAGATCTAAGGCTTCACTCCGCAGCTGTTCTGGAATAAGAGTGGAATTCCTGTCCAGGTACAGAAGGATGAGGCAACACTCAATGACATCTGGGAAAGAGTATTTCTGAAAAAGGGAGAAAAACATTCATTGCCCTCTTTGCCTTAAACCTATTTGAGCAATGAATAACATTCAGGAAACAAACATTTTAAAATCATCCAAAAATGTGAAAGTACTTACCTTTATGTGTTCAGGACTTTCAGACAGTTCTTTATGAAATTCAGAAACCTTGGCAACCAGTGAGGGCAAAGACTCGGTGACGTTGCTGGAAAAGAAAGCAAGTTAAACTGACACGAAGGGATTCTGTAAAGGCACTTCTAACCAACATCGTAATAGGGAGTAACATCAACATTCAGCCTTTGTTAGTCACGATTCAAGTAGAACAGTCAATTTCACATTTTTTATGACATTTATATTTGAAATAATATAAATAATAAGCAAACCATTTAAGATGGGTGGAAATCCTGTGTGACATTTCAGTTTCTTGCAATCTGAACTCCTAGGACATATTAATACAAACTGCAGCTGAGGAAGTGAGACACGTGTACTATCATACCCCTGTCCAGGATCAGCAGCTGCTACATCCTTTGCGCAGGCAGCGTCCTGGCCGCTTGCAGCAGCGTTGGTCTGTCCCTCCCCTGGGCTAGCAGCACTCTCCTTGGCCTGGCTGTGCTTTTGCACCAGGCTGGCCACCCTCAGCTGGATCTCAGCACCAGCTGCCTGCGTGGCCTGAAATTTGGCGTGGGGCTCTGACAGAATGCACCTGCAGAACCCAGCGTAGACTTCCTCCTTGACGCCACTCTCCGTCTTCTGCGAGTCTGACCCATGGTCTGTAGATGTGTTCTGGCCCTCCGTGACACCGTCTGATTGCAGTGCAACCCTGGAGCCATTCTGAGTCCCTGAAACGGCACTGCAGCTGCTGGTCCACCACAGCTCATAAAGCTGCAGGTAACACACAAAGGCCTCCAGACTCTGAGCGGCGGCCAAGCCCTTTTCATCTGTGGGCTCCAGCTTCGTCTTGTACTCCGAGATGGACTCCATTCCTGAGAGAAAAAAAGCATTCTTTTTTGATGTAAATGAACCAAAATGTCAGCCACACATATGGTTTAGGTACACCACACCACAAGTCAGGTCCGGAACATCAAAAGAAAGTGCATTGCCCTTTTGAGACATTTCTTCCTCGCTTGCATAGTCGTTACCAATGAGAACAGCTCAAAAGCGAAACTCTTGAAACTGGTCAGAAACTTGGCTCAGAATGTACCCCTCCTTACCTTTAGGAAAGAGCAGCCTGCAGGTCTCTGACATCAGAGAGAAGTTCCCTGCCCCTTTGCAGCGTGCCACGGCTCCCAGTATCTCCTCTAGCCCCGCCCCCCATTCGCCTAGCAGCCAACTCAACACGCCCAGCGTCACGTCCTGGGACACATGGAAGACGAGCTACAGGGAGACACACAGTCAGCACTAGGATTTGGTTAGAGCACGTAAAGCAAATGTCTAAAAATAAACAAACTATGATTAAGCTTAGTCTGACATTTACTGCATGATTGTCTGGCTTCTATTTTTGCATCCCATCTGCACAATACTACAGCGGCCTTGCCCACATGTTGTGCTCTTGACAGTACCTGATTAATGGGAATGTTGGGGGTGGCGGCAGGATTGTCTATCGCCTTCAGCTGTTGGTGGAGCGTTCTGATTTTGTCCAGATCATTAGCAGAGACACCAAACTCCGTCTGCCACACATCCCTCACTGTGTTAAGGAAGCTGTCCCCGTGAGGCCGGGCCCAGCTGTGAGTAGGGGGACAGCCCCGGGTTATGATCACATTTGTCTCCGACAGCCTCACGACGAGCAGCTCATTAGTGCAGTGCAATATACGATGGACCTGCGGAACACGACAGAGGAGAGCATGGCTGACAGACTCAGGCGAATTAGTCACAGAGCTACGATGAGCTAAGCTCATAAACTGATTATGCAGTGGCATTGAAGCAATACACCTAAATTAATCCACGTGACATTTAGTATGTGTAGAGATTTTGAATCTGCATTTCAAACACATTTTTTAGCATGCATACCAATGTGGTGTGCTTGGGCTGTGCAGTGTTCAGTCAGTGATAATCTTCTGCCTAATCATTTTGTTGGTGCCCAGTGAGAATCGAGTAATTGGGCATGGTGCAGGAGTGTGACTCACCAATAAGCTCTCCTGCATCCTCAGCACCTCCTCTGCGCCCAGCCAGTCGTGATCAGACATCAGCTCCTTCGCGCACCTCAAGCACAGTGAATGTGACAGGTCGTTTTCACCCGCGATGCTAGCCAGTCTGGCGGCGGTCTTTAATGAAGCCACGTCCCCTTTCTTAGCGATCACCTTGGCGGCGTCAAAGGCACAGTCTGCAGCCAGGTAACTAAGAGATCGATAGAACACGCGACAGATAATTCTTCATGTAATTACTGCTAATCAAGGCATATATTATACAGACCAGAGACAGCAAACTATGTCCTTCCTCCAAAGTTCAGCTGTAGCAATGATACTTCATCTTATTTGTACTGGAACAACTGCAAACCAGTATTAGCAAAGGCCCAAGAGATTTAAAAATGGCTGAACAGAAACTGCTCAGGAGCTCTGAGCACTTTGCTTGCCTTTTTGTCCAACAACAGGTGAAAACGGGCAGAGTCATGCAGGAAGCTACACAGTCAGAGTGAGTTGACTGAGTGAGTGAGGAGACTATCACTTCCAGGTCTACTCTCACCAGTTGAAAAACAATAACAAATTGAGGCTACGGTCAAAGGAAGTGCATTCCGTGGAGTTGGCGTCAGGCTCCACAGAGCCTGCCTGTCCATCCGCACGTACCATTTAGCAGCGTTGGAGTAATGCCCGTCCTTCTCGAGTACTGCCGCCCACATGGTGTACAGGCCTTTCAGCACAGGGTCATCAGGCTGGAGCCTGGCCTTGGCCAGCGCTATGGCCTCCCTGAAGGGCAAGCACATTGGTTAACTCTCACTTACCCACTTCAATGACTGCAAACTCTCAGATGTAATAAATGCTATTCCACATGACATTTAGTATGTGTGAAAATTTTGTATCTGCATTTCAAACACATTTTTAGCATGCTATGGCCAAAGGAAGTACAATCTGTGGAGTTGGCGTCAGGCTTGCAGGTAAACATCAGTGGCATTAGTTGTAACAATAGAAGTAAATGGAAACATTACAGTCATTTAGCAGACACACTTAACCAGAGTGACTTTCAGCACAAAAGAACAGAATTGTATCCAAGTTGAATGAGCAACAGTGTCAAACCAGGCTAACTGCACTCCCAGACCAGTGAGTGTGAGCACTGTTCAAGCCCTACTTGTAGTATAAGTTATAAGTAGTATAAGTTAACAAGTATAAGTTAACTTATACAACCTGACTAGACAAGGGAAGCCAAGTATACTACCATACATCAGTTACCAAATCAAAAAATCCAAAAGTGTAAAATAAACAGAAAGTAATACAAGTAAATTGTGTTACTTTTTTATTTATAGGAAACAGTTTATTCACAGGAAACATTAGTTTTGCCAAAAATATGGCCAAGTTTAAATGACTTTAAGACTTTTTCAGAGGAGTAAGTAAGATTAATCTGCCTTGGTCTGGCTTTCATGTGTCATGGCGTTATTAATTCATTACCTGTAGAGCTGTTGTGACTTGAGAAGGTCGATGGCCTCGTAGACTTTGTGCAGGGAGAGGAGGTAGGAGGCGGCCTTGAGATACTGCTCTTGAAAACACAGCTGTTTCACAAAGGCCTCCACAGTCTTTGACCATACCTGGTAACCCGCTGACAGCAGAGAAGACGGGGTGAAGTGGGGTGTGACAACAGACAAGGTGAAAACGCTTTCTTAAACATATGGCTGACTACTGTAGCTCCTTTGAGCTTGAACCTTCTGCAAGCAACACATAGTGCAGGTAGCTGATGGCCATGATTATGTTAAAAGGTACATCTTGTCTGTAAAAATTAAGATGATGTTCAATATTTAGTTTGTTTTTAAAAGGCCATGTAAAAAACAGTATGATGGTAACTACTGAGGTAATTTCCAACAGTTACTCCCTACCCATTGGTGCAATGGAGACCAGGTGATCAGTCAGCTCCCCTTTCTCAGTGGCCATCTTCAGAGCCCCTGCAATGTCCCCTTTCCACAGTAGGAGGTACACAGCAGAGTCATAGTGACCTCCTTCTATGTGGCTCTCTCCTGCGTGACCAAAGCCAATCACAGACAAGGATTATCATTGACATACATTTTTCTCACAGTGCTAATAGGGTCTTCTGCACAGCACGCCATCAACCTCAAAGCACAACGGTATCCTTCGCGCTCCTCACCTTCCTCCTGGAACATCCTGTAGAGAGCCGTCCTGTCTGCGAACAGACCCAGCTGGATGTTCTCTCCGGACCCGGGCACGCACTGAGCTGGAACAGCTGTAGAAGAGAAGACCGACAATGGACATGCTGTTCGCTCCACTGTTAGCTCCACTGTGAGCTCCAGTGAGAGCTCCAGTGAGAGCTCCAGTGAGAGCTCCGCTGTTAGTTACAGGTCCTTCAGGCAGACTGGACGACATTTGTGAAATACAGTGATGCCTGCCCTGGGCTCCTGGACTCACTTTTAGAGTGCCTGATGGTGGCCAGGGTCAAGCAGTCCTGCTGCTGCTCCTCCTTGGACCTGTGATCCATGGAGGTGCTGAGGGGAAGGATAGAGCGGGCCTTCCTCTTCTTCATCGGGATCTCTGGGAGGACAAGACAATGGCATTGCTCACTGAAAGCTGGTTTAACTAACGCTTACATTCCCCCAAGGCTGTCCCAATAGGATTTTTAATTCACTTAAATGAAGGTGCTTATGAAACTGCAGCAATGACAGTGACAAAGCAAGGCCGTTTGTGAGGCGTAAACTTTACTGTTTTACCACAGTAATGGATATGATAGTCAGCACCTTTTTATATCACAGCATCAACCACATAACTGTAGTATATGCACAGATGTTTTGTTTTATAAAACATAAAAACAGGTTATGATATGAAATTATTTTCATCAGCTGCCATTTTAAAAAAACAGTGTCAGGAAGAGATGAAACATTCTCATAAGGCAAAAGAATTAGTATGAGTAAACAGTAAAAAGTACTTTCTTTCAAACCAACCTTGTTTCTCTCTCCTCTTGTCTTCCTTTGTCTCTTTCTTAGCAAAGGAAAACGTCTTTCCACCATTTTGTACTTTCTCTGGCACAGCTCTGTCTATCTGCCAGGTGGGCTCTTTGGACCAGGCTGAAACGAGGGTGAGAAGAAGTGGTTGGCTTCGCCCTTGGCCTTGTGGTCAGAGCCATAATAATGACTGCATCAACATTCGCACTGATAGGGCTGCAGCTCAGCTTGCAGAGAGCTGACATTGCGCTGTGGTGTTTCATTCATCAAAACCTGTCACTAATTTTCAGGGCTGGTTATTTAGCTTAATTAGACGGATCGTGCTCAAGGTGTTCTCTGATAGACGTAGAAAATCTGCAGAAGTAAGCCTCCCCGGGATGCATGAACACCTCTGTGCTAATCAAAATTAATCAACACATTTCGAGTGCAGAATATTGAAATGTTAGCATGAGGCCTCTCTCTGCAAAAAACAACACGGCAAAAGCCACACAGACAGACATTTAAAAGCTGAAAGAATAGTAGCATCAGGCCAATACAGTGTAAAAGACTAAGAGGGGGAGGTGCTATGATACCGGAGGGTGGAGGGGTGCTGCTGGTCTCTTTCGTCTCCTCCTCCTCCTCCTCGTTGTTGGACAGTTCCTCTTCAGGTCCTGCAGGGCTCCCTACTCTGTTCTCCTCTCCGTTGGGAGACTCGGTCTCCTCCACCTTGACACCCGCTTTCCCAGAGGCCTTCTTTTTCTTCTTGGCTTTGGATTTCTGCTGCGAGGCCCTTTTCTTCTCCAGCTCAATGCTCTTCTTTCCTGGGAAAACAGGCAAAAAGAAAAAAATATAAATACAATCCGAGAAATACATTTCACATACATCATTAGTTCTGTTTAACTTTACCTGGCTTCTTTCAGACTGTTGCCTTTAAAATCTCATATTAATCTAACAAAATAGGATTTTCTGTAGTTTAATGTTTTGAGGGGCTGTCAGTTCTATTTAGGCTTAGGCCCTCTCGTTGAGTGTCCATGTACATCAGCTGCGACACAGGAATTGGATCGACTGAGGACAGCCAGGGAGTGTGAGAGAGGGCAGAGCCTGTGCAGTCACCTCGCAAGGGCTTGGGGTTAGGGTTAGGGTTAGGGTTAGGGGTAGGGTTAGGGTTAGGGCAGAGCCTGCGCAGTCACCTCGCGGGGGCTTGGTGTGCTCCTGTTTGGACACACGCCACTCCTGCGCAGTGAAGTCATCGCCCCCCGTCCAGACCACGTCCGGGTCCACCGGGGACCACTGCACACACAGCAGCCGGCCCCTGTGCCCTCTGTAGTTAGACAGCGCCTCCTCCTTCGGCACGTCCCACACCTACGCGTCAGGACAGCAGCCAGTCACAAACAGCACACCCCTCCTTCCTCACGACAAAGTCGCCTTCTGGCTTTCTTTGTAATTGCTTTGCAGCGCTGCAACCTCCTTGAAGACTTTTATAGGGGGAGTGCTAGACAGTACATTATTGGCATTTAGCAGACGTCTTATCCAGAGTGACATACGTAGGTTACAATTTTTCCATGCTATTCATTTATATAGCTGAATATCTACTGAGGCAATTCTGGGTTAAGTACCTTGCCCCAGGGTACAGCTGCAGTGCCCTGACGGGGAATCAAACTGGCAACCTTTTTGTTACAAGCCCTGCTCCTTATGACTGTGCTTAACTGCTACCCCAGCAGATCCTGATGCAGCGGCACAGCGGTGCAGCAATGACCCACCTGAGCAGTGCCGTCGTAGCAGACGGTGGCCAGCCGCCCGTCGTGATGGGGGCTCCAGGCCAGGCTGGTGATTTTGGCCGTGTGTCCCGCCAGGCTCCGGTACGCTTCGGTGATCACAGGCGGAGTCTCCGGAGGGGACTCTGCACAGACAGAGGAGAACTCTAAATTTAATCACAGCCCTCAAGTCACTAGGGCAATAAAACCCATTACGGAATAGGGTTGGTCAGATGAGACTGCATTCTCTCATCGATAATGAGAGTATAAAAATAGACACATGTGCGTAACCTCCATTTGAGACCTGCTCATTTTGTTAGAAGTTCAGTTAGTTTGCTCGATGTTAGTCTTGACGAAGCCAGCGGTTCTGCTGTGTCATCCGAGCCCATGGAAAAAAACGATCGCAGTCCGCCGAACCCCTCGGGTTGCGCTCACCTATGACCCCCCTGAGGTCGTGCACATACACCACTGCGCTGCTGGACCCAGAGGCGAGGAGGTAGCCCAGTTCGGGTTGACTGCCGTGCTCGTGGTGCCAGCGGAGGACGTTGATGATCTTGTGGTGCTGCTGTATGCTGCAGAGCAGCTTGAGGCTTGGGGCCTGGAACACCTCTATCGATCTGTAGGGCGAAGTCACCAACACCACAGCATTTATTATGACAACATGAATAATAATGACTTCATCGCATCAGTAGGCTGTACAGTTTACAGTGTATAGGACTGATGCACTACATACCCATCTTCATTGCCAATGGCTAGCACTTTACCGTCTGGTTTCCAGCACAGATCCGTGTGAGGTGAAAGCTTGTGCTGCAAACACCAGCAACACATAAAGAAACACAATAACAGCATCTTGTCAGTGAATAACACTGTCTAAGCCCTACTGTTCAAATTCATTACTTACATTACATCATTGTCATTTAGCAGACGCTCTTATCCAGAGTAACTTACATACATTACTGTTTTTTTGACATGTTATCCATTTATACAGCTGGATATCTACTGAGGCAATTGGGTGTTAAGTACCCTGCCCAAGGGTACAATGGCACTGACCCAGTGGGTAATCAAACTAGCAAACTTTCATTTATGAGCCCTGCTCCTTACTACTGTGCTATACTGCCCCCATTCAATATATTCTCATAATGTCTAATGAAAAAGTTTGGTCAGTGTTGGGGAGTTAAGTGATAAAATGAGCAGACTGGATGCCTTTTCAAGAAAGTTAGTTTACCAGCACTGAATGTAGGAAACCCATCCGACCTGTGAGGCGAGGCCCCACACCCCTTACCTTAATGTTGTTGGTGTCGCGGACGACCTTGTCAATGTCCGTGGCTTCTCCTGCCAGATTCCAGGGGTCGTGCTGAAAAATGACCCCCTCTCCAGCACAGCTGTACAGGCTGAACGGTGGCTTGTCACCTGATCCTTCATGGAAACAAGACAGCCAATCAGATTTACCCCCATCACCCACCACTAACCTCACCTTACCAGCGCCTGGCACCCATAAATTTCAGCTGTGCTTGATTCACGGTTTTCACCTCCTACAGGTCAGACCTCATCTGATCCCTGCAGAAGCCTGACACAGTTCATTTGAGTAATCTCATTATGTCTGTGTTCGCAGGTTCTTTTGCTGATGATGAAGCAGGATCATGGGCAACAGTTTCGGGCTAGTCAGTTCACCGGGACCAGGAGACAGGAAGTGCAGTGCCAGCAAAAAGGAAGATAAACTGGCGCGTCTGTGTCGGTTTGGGATCATCAGCAACTCTCTCAAACTGAGGCAATTATCTTTACAGCCTTGGAGACGTATGACGGATATCGCAATAAAAGTACCGTCCCCTGCAGCTGGTCAAATTAGTTGCCGTGCTCTGATTTCCCAATGAACATCTCTGGGGGAGGGTAAGCATTTTCCAAACCCTAGCCAGTTAATGGGCTTCATAAAGAAGTATCACATGTTCATAGATTAGGCTTTGATGCCATCTTTTACTGACAGTTTTGCAAGGCACGCAAAACTTTAATGGGTCCGTCAGACTGACAGCATCATATAGTTAGTTTATAACTTGAACTTACCAAATGACAGTGGGGGTACTAGGGGTCCCCAGGCCAATGTGTAGACAGTCTTTCGATGATAAGTGCTTGATATCTGAGGAGGCCTGTTAGATAGGAATGATCACTTTCACACACAGCACCATACTATATATAGTATATTGTACATACACTATACACATATAGTTATGTTTGTGTGTATACATAGTATATTGTGTTTATATATATAGTATGTAAAGCTTGCTCACTTATTGGAATAAGCTTCATAAATTCCAACTTTGCCATCATCAGTTCCAAATGCTAAGGAGCCCTCCTTCTTTGGGTGCCAGGACAACTGTAAAAGGCAAAAAAGACAGAGGACACTCCATTTTTACATTTTTATTGCAATATGCAGGAAAAGATGATAAGAAAAAGGTTCATCAATTCCAACAGTTTGCAAAGACCCCAAATAGCTACTTACAGCAGTGACTTTGGATTTGATGCCCTGCCAGAAGGTCTTGGTGTCATACTTGTTGTGGATGGACAGGGTGTCCCAGACGCGGATCATGTTGTCCCCGACCCCCAAGGCAAGGCAGCCCGTTCCCACAGGGGAAAAGGCCAGACTGTACACAAATCCCCCCAAGGTGGGCAGAGTCCAACAGCACTCCAAGGAGGACAGGTCCCAGCATTTAATCTGAGACAGAAACAGGCTCAGGAGGTTATAACAGACATACAATGTGCAACTCGGCTGGTTACAGATTTTCTAAAGGCAGACACGACCTGAGCGCTCAGATCTTCCCCAGTCCGCTCTTACCTCTCTGTCCATGGATGTGCTGATCAGGAGCTCCTGATCCTGGCCCAAGCGCACAGAGCTCACGTTGAAGACAATGCGGCTATGGTTCTGGCTGTCTGAGGACGTGCCAAGGAGACTCCACTTTTGCTTTCCCGATTTGGCAAGATCCCACAGTATCAGCTCCCCCCTGTGTTCACAAAGGAGAAACGACACAAGCAGAAATGTTTCTCAGACCCCAAAGTCATCAGAAGCAAATAACTTGTGCCCAATACTCATACATAGCTTTTCATACCCAAAGCAGCTTGACACAACATGTGTTGGCTTTCCTGCAGGCCAATGCACAGTGAGCCAGAGCCTCTCCTTGACACTTGGGTCGACACCTGCCCCTCTCCTCTTCAGGAAAGGAAGCTTGAGGGTCATCACACCTACCCGCAGAAAAGGGAGATTTTAATACCGCTAACTGGTTCCAAAGTATGTACTTGTCCTGCTAAAACATTCAGTGCACCAGAACTCCTTCAGGTACTTAGTAATTATGAACTAATAGCTCCAACTGACCTTTCCCCCTGGCCGTGCTCCATATTCGCACCGTCTGGTCCTTGCTTCCTGAAGCCAGGTAACACCCCTTGTCGTGTCCTTCTGTCACCCCATTGGTTGCTTCTGAAAAAGGAAACGGCAGTCAGAAACGCAAAAGCTGACAACCAGAGCCTTCAATGATGATATGAGCAGGATCATGAGCTCTGTGTCATTTCCTTTCACTGCTAATTGGTCTTGTTGTGATGAGCTCTCAGCCATGTGGTTAGCATAACCATCAGCCGGCGATCCCTCAGTGAAGGAACAAACACCCAACTGGGGCCAGGACAGCAGAATCACTGGCCATCTTCCCACCCTTCCAGACTGCATCTCGGTTCCACCTCAGTTCCCAACCCCTAACACCTGCTACTTGTATTACCTGCTGTTTATTTTACATGCAGTATCACAGTGTGTTTTGGATTCTGTGATCTAGTGACTGATATATGGTAGCATACTTGGTTCCCTTGTCTTGTCAAGTTACACAAGTTAACTTGTGGTAGGGCTTGAATAGTGTTATGCGCACACTCACTGGTCTGGGAGTGTTGTTAGCCTGGTCTGACACCTTTGCTCATCAACTTGAATGGATAAACTACTGTTCTTTTGTGCTGGAAGTCTCTCTGGATAAGAGCATCTGCTAAATGAATGTAATGTAATGTAATGTAACGTAGGTGGAACAGGCTGTCTTACCCGGGTTCTCCTCTGGCCGGCTGTACAATGCCTCCTCATCGGGGCGAGGGCACCAGGCCAGGGCGTGGATCTCATCATCGTGGCCTCGGAGTCGGTGAACCACCTCGTTCTTCTTACTGATGTCAATCACTACGATCATCCCATCTTTATACCTTTGAGAACATTTTGGTTTCATACAGCTAGTGACTCCATCTGATGTTTTCTGTATGAGCTGTTGATCATGCGGCTTTATTATATGCACTTCTTTACCTTTGCTCTTCATGTCACTTTGGATGAGAGCATCTGCCAAATGACTACATGTAAATGTCTGCATGAACTTCTATCTGCACTTGCCATTGTTTTTTTTCCAGTCACAACTAGCAGTGACCTCTTTGCCAAAAACGATTTCTTAGTAAAGAATGATACTGACATATTACATTATGTGAATACTGGCATTTCATGGACTGCCATTTGTGCTTACCCCACAGCAATGTAGTTTCCATTATGAGGGGAGCAGGACAAGCAGAAGATGTTTCTTGGTTCAGGGAAGAAGGTTTGTGTGTCATCCCTGTTGCGCCAGTAGCAAACAACAATGCCCTTCTCATCTCCCGAAACCACCAAGTCTTTCTCAACCGGAGACCAGTGCAGGGCTGTGATTGTGCTCTGTACACAAAAACAGATTTATAAGTTTTGTCTTAAGAATTTGAAAATGTACCACAGGAATAAGTTGTGACAGAACACATCAAAACATACATGAGGCAGTTGCGGGACAGAAGGGACAGAAGGACTGTGAACTAATACCCTAAACATTTCACCTGGTGAGTTTTGTGGTCCTTCAGCGCGACCTTCTCGTTGATGTCCCAGATTTTGACTGTGCCATCATCAGAGGTGCTCGCACACAGATTCTCTTCACCAGGGTGGTGGCAAAATGCAAAGCCAGACACTTTCTCTTTGTGCCCATTAAGTTCACCTGAAAGCAAAAGCGTAATCCATATAACTACTGTCCAGGTACACAGATCTCCATAACAGACATGCAAACCAGTGGGGAAAGTGTTGTACCTAACTTTAAGTATCACTTGTTGTACCTAACTTTAAGTATCACGCAATAAAACTCGAACAGAAAAGAAAAAAAAATACCTTACCCACAACTGCAGGCGACGAGGCAGTAATGCTAATCAAATATATTGTGTTTTTAGCCCCGAATCCAAAAATACCCTTGGCATTTGTGTCGCTGGACCGCGAACAGTACCAGTTTGGAGAGGCAGGGAGAAGTCTTTCGTGCATTCTGAGACCGATAACCTCGGAGGAGCAATTCTCATAAATTTCTCCAAATTACAGTCATAGCATATCACTAACTTTACTAACGCCGCTGAGTGCCAGTTCTACATCTCATGCCGCATCCACAACAGAACGACAGTCGTAAAACCTTATGAAATGACGGAAAACACTACGGAAAGCGACATGGGATAAACTGAGTTAGCTAATCAGTGACGGCGAGGACTAAAAGTAAAGATGACTTTCCACCTGAAGACTAAATTTATCACAAAACATGGAAATGTGTGACCTTAAGTTTAATGTTTTGCTTTATTAAATGACACATTACTATACTATATTAGACCGTAAATATTTATGAGAATCGTTTTATGTGAGTGAATTTCCTTTCAATTTTAGTGAATGAGAGGACGCGATACATCGACCTAGGATTGCGCATATTATCTTGCCGTAAAGCGAAACTTTTCAGAGGGTTCAAGATGGCGGTCTCCTCTACGACGGGAGTGGGTGCGAGCACATTTTTATGATTATTATGCTTCGACTCATTAGACACAATTTGTTGTTCAATACATTTACTTAAATTGCACTGTTTCTCCAGGTTTGTTCTCACTCCTGAGAAATGTTGCAGGGCAGATACATTCACGGTAAGGGATTCTGTCTTTCTGTGCTAACTATGGAGCTTGACCTGGTCTAAACCTAAAGGAGAAAATTGTACTATTGAAACTGCAGTAAGAATTTGTTATATAGATACATTTTTGAGTTTAAGGATTAAGGCTTGTCTGTTGTTTTCTGAAGTTGTATTCTTTATTACATTTCAGAGTTCTCGCTTCGGGTTGTGGTTTTCAGCATTCCAGCTTTCATACAACTGTTACTTTAGACGCCACTAAAAACTGGGAGAGGAAGAATCGGATACTTTATCCCCCACAACGGCCAGACGAACCACCCAGACCAGCCGTGAGTCCCGCTGGATGTTCTTGGTTTGGAATATGGTGATGATGATGATGATGATGATGATGATGATGATGATGATGACTGCAGCTGCAAATTGTAGTGTAATTAATTGTAACGATATAGCTCACAGATATTCTTCTCATGTCGTCATTACTGTAGTACTGTCTATAGACAGTTGGCTCTGTGTATTTGTCTGGCCTTTCTGTTGATGGCAAGCTATTTAGACAGGTAGCTACCTGCTTAGCTATTTAGCTACCTTTATATGCAGGAAGTGGACATACTCTGCTAGCGATGTAGAAATTAAACACAAACTTATACTACAACACACAATATTGATTGAGCTGTAATGTATATGAATCCATAAACTTGAAAGGTCTTTTTTTACAGGAGGTATATCACTGCAGGCGCCAGATAAAGTACAGCAAGGACAAGATGTGGTATCTTGCAAAACTGGTAAATGAATGTTTAATGTACCACTTTTAGGTCAATTAATTTGAGACATGTAAGCATTGTAATTGTGCAGTTTTAGACAGGGTCGGTCCATCTCAAAAGACTTGGGCCCAACACCCACCATCTTAGATCTTACTGCCATTCTTTCAGAGGTTGTGTATTGATTTGTGATGATTATGATGATGATGTCCCAACTTATTAATTTTTTGTTGAAATATGTATTGACTGTATAGATACAAGTAAATTATTAAACAAGTCAGCCATATTTGTTTCAGATGTTTCCTGTAGAAATCAACAATTTGAAAACTATTATTTAGATGTGGATGCTGGTTGGCTCTAGTCATATTTAAGGCCCCAAGGAATCCAAATCAACAGCCAAAACCCCATTTTAAAGCTCTCAACCTCATAATTTTAATTTTAATATATCAGCCTGTGATGTAATTTCTCTGTCTGACAAGTAGGTTTTTTTGGTCTAAATTTTTTTTTCCTTCCAAGATAATTTTATATAATGCCTTGTGGTCTCATTCTTGAACAATATCCATTTATAATGTAAAACTTGGTTTGTCCACTAGATGGTGCCTGGAGTTGGTCATTTGAAAGCCGGAATAAACATACACTTGTCTTGAATGCACATTAAAATTTAAGGGGTATAGAGGTGTAAAAATGAGCCTTTGGCTGTTGATTTTGATTCTTTGATCCCTCAAATGCGACTAGAACCAAGGCACTAAGTTGGAGTTATAGTTTTGAGATTGTTGAGGAACATTTTACAGGAAATGTCAGAAAAAAGATGGTTTACTCAGTCCAACTTAATGTACTTTTATCCAGAGGACCATTAAATGTTTTCACATAAGCATGGTCGGGGGATACTTCTTTCACCACTTTATACCATCCATTACAATGAGGGCATGCTCTGATATAGCTGATGTCAAAAAGTCTTCCTTAAATCACTTGACATGGAAAATGTTGTTTTGAATATTATAGCACTACACATTGCAGATATTAGATGCATCTTCTTATTGGTAACGCTTCATATTTGCATGTTTGGGTCATTCATAAGATATTATAATATGGCAGAATTTTATGGTATTTAAAATGGCTTTTGCAATTCAGTAGGACTGTTAGAAGGTTATACTTGTAGATGATTTTTAAAAATGTGTTTATCTTAATTAATTCACTTTCATCAGTGAAGTAACTGTTTTTCTGTTACAATGTGTTTTGCATTGTGTACCTGGAATATTATTTGAAAATGCTGAAATATTAAATTCACTAAACAGTCTTGATTTCTGTCGTCATAGTATTGCTGATGGTGCAGTTGTTAAAATGAACATCCAAAGAAAAGGAGCTCATTTTATTCACTAGCACAGCATCGTATGTACTTACTATTATTCCTCAATATTGAGGCACTGAAGCCAGACTCACACCAGAGAAGATGTTTTATTTGAGAGCAGGCTGTCCCTAGAATAAGAGCGGTTGTGTGTCTCATCTCTGGCAGCATTCTTGCTCTTTCTGTCTGTGATGCTGCAAGGCCTTTAAATTAGTGAGGTGGCATTAAAATCGGCTTACTCGTTTGCAGTCACTCCCTTTTGAGGAAAATATGGTCAAACCTTGTACGGCAGACACCAGTTTACAGCTGAGTGACTCGCCATTTGTAGTGCCCCTAAGCATCATTCATGCTTAATTAAAAATCTGACAACATATTGTGGAAAAATCTTATTTGTGGATATATTTGTCAGTCATGTGTAAGGCATATTGCTTTTATTTTCGCACATGGGAAACAGCTGTCTGAATGGCTCATGTGCCCAGTCTAAGCCAATTAGAACTGGGTGTAGCCTGGATGTAAAGAGAAAAGCAACTGTCTATAATCTAATATATTCAAAAATAAATCTCAGACAAATTCTGACAATATTGATCAACCAATCAAAAAGCTTGGATTATTGATTATTAAAATCACCAATAGGTAAAATGTTGATTAGATTGCGAAAAATAGAGTAATGCAAACAAGTAACATTTACATCATAAGGAGAAGTAATGTCAAATCCAAAATAACATCAAAATCAAACTGCTTACATGACTGGTTCGTTAGTTGGTAAATCTCCAGTGACGAGCTTTGTTTATTTTCTCACAGATACGAGGCATGAGTATTGACCAGGCCATCGCACAGCTTGAGTTCAATGACAAAAAGGGGGCAAAGATAATGAAGGAGGTAGGCCTAATGCTAATCGGCAAATTTTGTGTTTGAGGCTATATTCAGTAGAGCTTTATATTTTATTGTGTTCAGATATTTTGAAATTAATAGTACTTTGTAATGTATGTTTCAGTATTACAAAAATTAATTGTTGCAGATTTGCCTCTAAACTATTAAACCTTTTGTTTTTTTTAATGAAGGTTCTGTTAGAAGCCCAGGAAATGGCTGTGAAAAACCACAATGTTGAGTACAAGTCCAATCTGTATGTTGGTAAGTATTTACCATTGTGGTATATTTACATATTCTGTTTGCAAAGAATGCTTATATTCATGTCAGATATCAAGAGATAGAGATTCTCCCTTTAACAGTGCATTTTAATTTCAAGCATATTAAATTTAATACCTAACAAGGAATATGCCTTTCTGTATTCCTGTGACCATATGGCCATAAAATACTCATTAGTGGTTTCTTGCATTTTCTGAGGTGGCATATTGCTTTTTACAACTTTCATCTTCAGTATTGCGCCATCAAAGCCCACCTCTGAGCGATAGAAAGAGCTGATCCAGCTTTTCCCTGCTATAGACATATTAAGTAATAGCCTAATTTTTTTTCTGTGCCAGCCTCTGTTAACAGTTGTACTATTTCTTACAAAGATCCAAAATACAACACAAAAAGAATGTCCCACTTTTCTGTCTAGTAAAAAAAAAACAAGACCATGTTTTTTCTTAATGTGCTTATGTTGTGCAATTATCAGATCACATCTTGAAGTAATTGAACACAAATCTAGTCAGATGTTCTCCATCTTTTTCTTTATTTGTCATGCTCTCGGGAGTGACTGAAAGATCTAAATAGCTGTGTGTTCAGAGGAAAGTGCTCCGCTGGCTATGCAGTTTGAGCGTTTATTTCTGTCCCTAACCTTCACAGCGGAATCCTTCTCATGCAAAGGGAAGTACCTGAAGCGCATCCGATACCATGGCAGGGGAATGTTTGGGATCATGGATAAAGTGTACTGCCACTACTTTGTGAAGCTGGTGGAGGGGGCACCACCGAAAGTGGAGCAGAAGACTGGTTTTGACCAGGCAAAGGAGTACGTCCAGAATCTGAAGAACCGCACCATCATTCACTCATTGTAGTAGCCTGTGATGCTGGAAATCTGTATATATATGTGTGTTTATATAAAAATCATACTCTGTCATTACTGTGAAGTGTTAGTTTCTTTGAAATGTTATCCCTAGGTTCCATTGTAAACCACATCACTTAATGGATCTCCATTACAAATGAAGAATCAGAAGAGTATATATAAGGATATGCACATGCATATATGTATATGTACATATGTAATTGGCAGCAGGGTCTCACATCTAACAATGAAAACCATAAGGAAACAGCCAAGCAGCCAAACAGTTTTCTGTGGATGTGTTAACTCATTGTGAAAAAAGAACTGGCAATGAAATGTGTTTTCAACATCAGTGATTCAGGCAGCACATAGTCTTTTGAGTGATGAAGCAAAACTCTAGTGGTCCAGGACTAGAGTCCAAGATGCTCTTAGATCTGAATTCCAGTTCCAGCACACTTTAAACAAATAACTTGGCTTTGTGATATTTCCTTAGAGGAAAACAGATATGCTGGAAATGTGGAAGTCTTTTCAGTTACACTTAATTACATTCATTTAGCAGAATCTCTTATCCAGAGTGACTTCCAGCACAAAAGAACAGAAGTGTATCTATTTCCTAGCAAGACATAACAATATTATCGAGGTCTAATTAAACCACCAAGAACTTGTGACCATGTCTACCAATCAGTTCATTAGTCATTCAGCTCAGAAATCACTGTGTGATACCTATATTGGTGCAGTACAGCTTCAGGGTACGTGGTAGTTCTACTGGAGGGTATGTTGTGGATCGAGAACATGCATAATTTCACAGCATGGTCTAAAGGGATAACACATGTTTGAATGCGGTTAGTTGTGTTCCCCGTGCACCGTCCTTCATGCAAATTTATCTCATGCCCTTGTTACTCATTCCTGGAGAGGTAATCTGGGCGAGAGCATCTGCTATATGACAAAATGCAAATGTATGAGCACTTCCAAATGAAATCCCATCTCCTGGCCCCTGTTTTCGGGAGATTCGTTTTCAGCAGGGAGCCTTGGCCTGGCTCATCTTTGGCAGAACATAACACACCAGGCTGCAGAAGGTAGGCTGCAGTATCTGCCTTCCTCACCACTTTTCCACAGCTGTCAGATAACTGACACCCACTGGATCAAAAACGGATCATCCATTCACCCGGAGCACTGAATGCCGGGGGGGTTCTTATATGCTTACATGATTATGCTGGTCTTCAACAAACTGCTTTCAGAAACTTGAGTTATTATTTTGGTTATGAAAAATGATCGGACTGCACCGTTCTTTAAAAAAAAAAAAAAACCTGCTCCGGCCTTATCGGTACTAGGAAATCAGCATGGCAAAATACTACCTCAATTGGCCATTGTTGCATGCATGATTACCTTTTACCCATCAACACAATATGGAAAGACGCTCACAACTGCAGTAAAAAAAAAATCTTATCCCGGGAGCTTTTACAGCTGTCTAGACCATTAGCTTTGACAGCAGTGGGTTAAAGAATCCATCTGGCTCATCAGTTTGTTGAGAAAGGAAAGAAAAGAGATTTGTACTGACTTCTCAGTTCCTTTGTACCATACGATTATAAGGCTTCAGGCAATGTTTGTGACCTGGGAATAACCTTTTTTTAAGTTTGACAGGTACACAACAAGTTATCAAGAACTAGGATGTTTTTCAGGGATCCTGCTTTGGTGGCATGAGGGTGAAGGAAAGATTTTGTAAGCTTTCACTATCAGTTTCACTATAGGTCTTTACATAGATTTCGTTCTGTCAACAGTGATGATTCTGAAGGTGGCATTTCCTTTCATGATGTTTTATATATACAGTACCAGTCAAAAGTTCAGATACACCAACTCATAGCAGGGATTTTCTTTATTTTACTATTTTCTACATTTTAGAATAATAGTTAAGACATTGAAACTACAAAATATCACAAATGAAATTATGCAGTAACCAAAAAAGTGTTAAACAAATCAAAACTATCATATTTTAGATTCTTCAAAGTAGGCAATAATATTTTGTAAAATAAGAAAGAAATTCATAAGAAATTCATACATGGGCAACTTCACTTTATTTGTCAAAGAAACCAACTTTAAGCAAGTCTTTAGATCAAAATTTGAATGCATGACTTTGAATGCATGTTACTCGCTATCTTAATCAGGTGTATCCAAACTTTTGAGTGGTACTCTATATATTAGCAGTTCCACCTACCATTTCCCTCATGTAGTCAGCACACCTCTCCAAGGAAAGAAACCACAGGTTTTATCTGGAATTCCTCACTGTCACGGCACATAGGCTGGCCTCAGGACTATTGATTGAAGAAACTGAAACAAGATGGATGGCAGACTCTGGACGTCTCTGGCTGTCAGCAAAACATGAAGAAATCTTTTTAATTTCAGTTTTGCTTTGTACTCCTCTGAAGCCTTGGAGGATGACATCTTGAATGAGGTATTGAGAATTGTAGAATGTCATGTAAATGCTGAATTAGTAAGATCCACCTGTTATTATGAACAAGCCACTATAGCTGTCATGTTGGGTCTGCCACACATAGGTTCTCATGAGGCAATCATCAATGCAGGAAATTATTTCAAAGTGTGTCGTAGGAAGAATATTCACCTCCCTTACCGGTAGATAAAACACACTTAGGCGAGGTTTGTGATTTGAATAAGGACTGAAATGTAACCTGAGAGAATACATTGAAATAACCCCCCCAAAATACATGCACCAGGTATTCTAGAAGGGTCTTAATTTCTTCCATAGTTGGCTTATTTCACTTTTTACTCTGACCCAGTTGTCTTGAATAATGAAATGTTTAGGCAATTAAATAATGCATTGCTTTAAGAGTATGCTTAAGCTTAACAAAGACCTGTTTGATTGTAAGGTTTGCTTGGGGACTTACTTTGCTATTTTTTCCAGCTTAATATGCAGTCAAGCATATAAATGACTGTTTTCCTGGATGCTAGTTCAACTCCTCAGTGGGATATTTTAAAATGTTATTTTTTGAAGTGCACTGAATTGTGTGTGTGTGTGTGTGTGTGTGCGTTTGTTCATTTAGAGTGTTTATGTGTGTGTGTACCTGCGTTTGCGTGTATGTGTGTGTCTGTTCATTTACAGTGTTTATGCTTGTGTGTGTGTGTGTGTGTGTCTGTGTGTGTGTATGTGTGTGTGAAGAAAGAGGCACAGGTGAGGATAGATCTATGGGTTAAGTTACAAAACAATGGTGAGAGTGCTGTGAGGCATTTCTCCATTCCCTGTATGATCAGAGGGACAGCCACAAAATGATGTTGGCTAACAAATAAGATCCATCCTGCAGACACCCAACAGCCGGCACAGAGACACCAGACGTTTGCCCTTGAGAGAAAGAGAACACAAAACCCAAACAAACAGTTTTATTGCATTCTGGACTTGAGCTACGCTGAAATCTGTTTTGAGACAATATTTATCTCTGCTGCTGGATAAGCCTGGTACCTCAAAGTGTGAGGATTACAAAAGTGTTTTCAAGGCGAGCTGCTGTAATACCTGACAAACATCATTGGGGACAAGCATCATCTAAATCCAAGAATTGCCACATTGCTGGATTTTGAATATGAATGGTATTAATCAAATGGATGTTATGGATTGCTTTAATTCATTCACCTGGTTTTCAATACAGTACTCTTCCAGTAAAGTGACTCTTTTATCCTAAAAGTAATTGATGCATGCTTTCAGATTTAAATTACGTTGAAGCTGGTTTACCATGTTTTCACCCAGACAAAACACAGGCATGTGTTTGTTGACTTGTGAATACAATTCAGCATTCCCAGTCTTTGACCTGAATGTGAAAAAAATGGATCACAGATGCCAGTGGAGTCAGTGAGCTCTAGAATACCCCCACTGGAACACAAATCTAACCCAGAATTCCTGTTGTTGGAAGCAATGGCCTGACAGTACTGTCTCAATCAGCCAGATATGTTTTCATCTGGCTTGTTTAGTGACCAACTGCTTAATGGCAATGAAGATGTGATATACCAGACCAGACAACCATAAAATCATCACCTCTGTGCTACTTCTCTTTCTCATACATTTTGAATGATGTTTGGAGATAAAAAAAAATTTAGACCTCTCTTCAAAAACGATAAACCTCCCTTTTAACAGCTTCCCAAATACATCCTGTGCAATGCTCCTCAGATAAAACACAAAGTATATTTCATCAATCATTTTCCTTTAATGAATGCCACCCACTGCACATTATGCAAGATTGAGGGAAATACTCTGACCATAGTCGGTGAAGTTCCAGGTAAATACCATTGTAGTCCTCTATATCCCACACTAGATGGCGCTGTTGTTATGTAGCAAATTAGACTTGGTCCCCAAATACCAACAGAATGTCTTTTTCTAAATGGAATTTGAATTGATTGAAATTGTGCACATTTTTTCCGATATATATTATAGTAGACAGTCCAAGATATAATGAACTTCATGCAAGCATTGCATTCACTATACGTGTTTGAATGCAATTAAACAATTTCCTGACAATATGTGTCCAACACCTAAGTACAGATCAGTTTCAAAATTGTTACACATAAACCCATCATCTAACACTCTAAGACAGGATACAGTCTTACAGCGGGATTACTGAGAATTCAAAACCAGAATGCTTAAGAGCACGTACTGCTGATTGGGAGTCACGTGTGCCGGGCAGTGGATAATTCCACCGGCAATGGTCTTAAACTGTGGCAATTCCATCACTGCTCGTGATTCATGCCATCAGGGTTTTCCGGATCACAGTGTAATAACCCCTTTCCTCCATTCCCATCCCTCCACCCCTTTCTCAAAGTTTTTTCTTTTTTAAATGTCTACCATAAAATCTTCACAAGCTCATTTCGGCGAGAGATTAATGCTGTATTCGTGGCTCCATAATGCGAGGCCAGGCTTCCCTTCATCTGAAATGACTTAATACCAGAGACAGCATATTTCACATCGCTGCATTAGCCCGGGTGACAGCCACCCCATTCACGTCCCTGCTTGTTCCTTTGATTTTTTTTCCCATCGTAACGCAGTCCGTGACCACGGAAACCAAGGACTCGCTCCCTCTTGGCCTCTACCACAGGGAGGGGTCTCAGCTGCCAAACTTCACAACCTGAATGAAAAAAAAAACTTTTAGCCTGAATTTAGAGGGAAAAAGCGATTTTATTCAGCAAAGAACATTGTGCCTCTATCCAGGTGATGAAATATTGATTTGTAAATGTACTGTGAGCCTTAGAACCTTACAAGTGCTTAGTAAACTTAGCCATCTTCTATTTTTCAATAGCATTTGATCTGAATCTAGAACATTTATTTATTAATTCCTCTCACAGGTATTGCATTCATTGTATTGATGTAGTAATCAGTGTCACCTGTCTTTCTGAAGTGCATCCATAACTTCCATATCCTGCAACTCTCATTAAGAAATAATGAGCTGAAAGTTAAATGTTTTGTTAAGTGGTGATGGTACATCTAGTTCTTTTAGTTACGTTTAAAAATAGATGTGTCCTGTGGCAGATCAATTAAACTGCATCCCTGGAGGCTTGGTGACATCATCAGCGTAGTCTTTTTAATGTAATGAAATGAAACACGAGTAGCATGACGGAGAGCCGTCACAAAATGAGCTGCAATAGGCCTTTGAAATCCTCGGCTAGGGAGCCCGTAAAATTGGACCCACTGCAAGAGAATTAGGTGCCATAGTGTATTTTGTTATTGCATGCATCAGTAGTTTTAGGTATTGTTTCTAATGATTTATATGTGCCTGAATTCTCAGCCAACTTGGCAAAAAAAAACCCTCCAAGGAGACGTGCAGTGTTTCTCCTAAGTATTTCAGAAATGGTTAGCGGAGTTACACACAGGTGATTCATTTGCTTCTTCTTTGTCTGAGGGCCTTCCTCTTAGGCAGAGGCTAAATGAAAGCCAGCACTGCCTGTCACAGTCCCGAAACAAATGTTCCGGGCAGCCCATAGTTCACCTGGTTCTTAAATGATGAGGAAACTCAGCCACACCGCGGGCACTAATCTCCGCCTGTAATTTAGTGATAACTATCAACTGTTACGCATAATGTTTCATCTCACATTGTTTGCGAATAATTGGAGGGACCATTTTAATTAATTTGATGGCCACATTACTCACTGTCTCCTGGCAACCGCTCAGTGTTACAGGTGTGTTACATTTCATTAATTAAAACCTTAATTGATTTGGAAACATTTCTTGGGCCTGGGAGGGAGTTGGGCTCAGGGGTGTGAGGGGGTATTCTCTAGGGAAGATATTTCACTTTAAGGAGACAAATTAACCTGTTTTGAAATGGAGTGATGAAAGTGTTATTAAGTTGCATACCACAGACCACAGCCTGCTATCTCTGGGGAAGAACTAAGAAAGGATAGAAAAGTATTATAAGTTTGTTTACACTTTTTGATAGATCTTGAAACCTGGTCACTTACATGTTTTGCCTTGTGCTGATAAACCCAGCTGAAATGTCCACACTCACCTTTGGCTCCAGGAAGGTGATGTGACAGGGCACTCACATGACATCACAATCAGAGGTATGCCTGTCACACCCTGCATTCTCAACCTTGTGAGTGCAGGCATGCCCAAGGTATATTGATTTGAGCTTGTTTTGATCCACGATCCAATGCATTAGAGCAAGCAGGCATCGCAATGCAAAGATGCAAATTCACTGTCAAACATGTACACACAGACAAATGAATTAATCAATATAAACGCAAAAAGGGTATATACTTATGTGCTGGAATACTAAGGTGATTCTAAGAACTATAGAATATGTATATGACTATAAGTGAGTATCTCTATAGGGTAATTTTGACTAAAAAACAATATAACAAACTGAAAATGGAACTAATTTGATGGGTTAAGGATGCATCTATGCCTGCAAAGGGAACAGGGGAATGTGCCTGTCAGCTGAAAGTAGCAAATGTTCTCCTCTGCTCCAGTTCCGAAACAGGAAAATAATTACTGTGGTTAATAATGTATTACTGAAGAGGAGCATCAGAAAGTGATCCTCTGGCTACATAGAGATAAAGAGAATGGCATGGCAAGAGGCAGCACATATTGAAGGCAGGCACAGATTCAGTGGGTGGTGATTGCTGGATCCAAGGGAGCAGGGGTCAAGAGTGAGAGGGCTGATCTCTCTGCTCGGCACTTACTTTGCAAAGTAAAGAACAGGGTTCTAATGTGGAGAACAGTTCCAGAAACAATCCACATTGCTGACATTGTGGGGAAGAGAGTAACTTTTTAAATTGCATCTGGTTGGGAATGATGATTCATTATGTTATTTGTTTCCTACTAAGGCAACACAGATGAATTTGTTCGCCAGATCAGTTATCATTAGACCTTGAATTTTGCTGAATGACTTTTTCCTCTTGACATTTCCTCAAAACATAAAAAGGTATTCTGTAGAATAAGCCAGGATTCCCCCTTACCAGCTTTACATATAAACATAAACATACTTTAAATATTTTGGGGTACACCGTAGTTATCAGAGGGTGTGGAAAGACACGTTTTGGAAAGAATAATGGATATGAAATACAATTTTCATATAAATAAAGGATAGGGTACAAGTACATAAGGTATGTCCTTCATATGTTTTGAATATATGAGTTTCAGGATGTTTTGTTTTGAAGATATGAGTTTCAGGAAGTCCATAACTTCGATTGTTGTCAGTGAAATAAATACAGTTATTGATTATAAAGTGATTAATTGAACAGATAAAAATACCGCATTTACATTAGGAATATAAGCCTTATTATGAAGGGCTTTGCAGGATTGCAACAGGTTAATATTTTCTAGCTAGCTAATAAAGGTATGACAATCTAGTTTGGTGGCTGTCTTACCAAATCAGTCACATTTTTAGCTAGCAATTGATAGCTACAGTCTACCTCTTTAACTAGAGAACTAGAGAAGACTGTACTACAGTGACTACCTTCGTGCTTACCTCGCTAGCTAGTAAGCCAGTTAATCACCATTACACAGTTTGGCAACCGATGTGCCAAAGCTGCCTTTTGTGCCCAAAAAGTGTTATATTGTTATACTTCTACATATTGCATATTCAAAACAAAAGCTATTTTCTGCAATGGTGTTAAGATATCAAGTAGTAAGGGGATGGAGGGAATGTTTTACTGTTATACCATCAACAGATTGAACCTTTTTTGTTGTTAAAGACAAAAACAGATAAAGAAACTCTGTACAAGTAGACCCTGCAGTGCTTTCTGCTTGGTCCCCTGCTTCATGCCTGCTCATAGACAGATTTGAGAGACCAGCATGACCTAAATTGGTTGGCTTTGCTTGAGTAAAAGATGAGACCAGAAAACCACCGCTGCCATCGTTTTTAGGCTCTCAATCACCCATATGTGCTGTGTCTAGACGTGGGTACCCCCTTTTAGCCTGCTGGTGATAATTAATCAGTGACCCACTGCACTTGACCTGTGTACGCGCGCTAATGGTAATTTGTCTGCTCTGGGCCGGACTGTCGGGCCAGTCCCCAGGGAGACTCACAATCCACAACCGCAGATGCATGTGCAGTGGGATGCAGGTCTGATCCCGGGAGACAGAGCTGGGAGGTCGTTGAACCACCACCAGGCTGTTTTCTGTTCAGCCCACCTCCTCTGCTTCGGTTCATTTGCATCGGTCAATAGTATCTTCAGTGATTCCAGTGGAGAGAAAAGTTGGTTAGTGGAATGTCAATGTGAAGGGGGAAAAAGCCCTCCCTTGAAGCAATGCGATACCCATGATGCATCCATGATGCTGACCTCTTTGTCACGCAGTGTACAGAAATGAGGAATATATTTGCTCTCGCTATCTGTGATATGTAGGATATTGGCTACTCGGAAAAAACTGTGGCAAACCTATCTCTGGGCAATTTGCCAGCTCCACTTCTTTTTTGTGTAAGACACGTATAAAGAGGTTTAAGATGTTTGTTATATCATTATCAAATTATGATGTCTTATTATTATTATTATTATTATTATTACATAATGAATTACTATTACATTATTACAGCAAATAGCAGTGAAGGTACTGAGTGTCAGTTACTCTCCCATCATTCCGTAACTCAACTGTGAACATTTTCTTTGCTGACTTAAGTTAAAAAAACTTGAATGCTGGCAGCATTACTTCCTTCAACTAAATAAAGGAACTTTCAATCTCAATGACTGGAAGCATTCCTCATTATTCTAGCCCACACTTCATTGTGTTAATGAGGTGAACAACCTGAGAGAGTTAAATGCCCATGAAATGTATGCCCTGTTCGCTGATGAAGCTGAGTGCTACTCTGTAATTCAGTTGAGGGTATTTTCCCTTGAGAGCTTAAACTTTTGTATTACATTTTAGTTCAGGTCAAAGCAGGAACCTTTATTTAACCATTGTTGTCTGTGTTGATAATGATCATGTTACCTGGAACAGGCACCAACTCTTTCCACTTCACGCTGTTATTGTGAGATTCAATGCTACATTGCAGTTCTTTGACAGCGCATGATGGTTAGTGTTGCTAGTGGTGAAATCAGAATTAGAAAAACTATAGCACTACCAAAAAAGCTTAGACAATAAGGTTTTGACTTGTTTGTTTCTCTCGTTTGATTCTTGGTCTCAGCACTCAGCAGTGTATTTTGCTGCCTGGGAGACAACACGAAAATGACATCCATTAGCCATTAGGAACACTGTGTGCTTGTCATTTGTAAGTTTTACCAAACACTTTGAAGCACACCCCTTTTCACCATCTGCAGCATCTTTTGTCGAGGCGTCAAAATGCTCAATTTCAGAAAAACCAAGAGGCTTTCAAAAGCAGCTTAAGGCGCAGAGAATATAACCCATTGTGTTTTTGGGGGGGTCTTATAGGATTGTGACGACTATTAAAAACAGGGAAGCCAGTCACCCAAAATGCCCATCTCAGACATTTGTGCTTCTTCCTCTTATATCCCCCAGCAAAGAGGGCACTGGGTCAATGAAGGGAGTCTCTGCAGATAAGATGTTGTAACAGCAATACTGGCTTTGAAAGTCAACTTGGATGCACCTCAAAAGCTGGAAAAAAAGTCCATAACATGGAACAATAGATAATGAAATTTTACATGCTCTTAGAAAGGAGTCAGAAATAGACTCTGCCTTGCCTATTTTTAGTAAAAAAATGCAGTTGATAACTTTACATGTATAATCAGTTCATTTCTAACTTAAAAAACTCTTTAACAGCTGCACATCTCCCATCTTTGAAAATAATATTTGTTTTCTGAACTTGACCTGACAAATCAAACTTTCAGAAACTAACGTTGGAGAAAAAATATAGACAATGAGTGTAAGTGATCAGCCATTTATTTCATGTTTTCTCTTTGATATTACTTCACACTAGCTGTTTTCATTCCTAGTTCTGGAAAGCAACAGCCCTGAAGGTTTTGTATACAAAAATCTTTGATTCATCAGTTTATTGACTGAAGGCAATCAGCTTTTGCTTTGTGCAATGAGGCTGGTGATGCATGCCATGGTGTAATTAAGAGATCATTTGGAACAAATACCCAAATACAAATACCCACGAGTTCTAAAGGAGCAGAAATCCCTCTTCTAAATGAGCAAGCTACATGCTTAATTGCACAACGCCCTTCGTAAGAACCCAGCATGTTTTTAAATTGGTAGTAGAGAGGAGCAGAGGACCTCAAAGCATAATTTTTCAGGGTGAAATAATTTTATTCCATAGAAATAAATTACTTAACGATTACCAATAAAAATTTCAGCTTGATTTCTGCCTTAGGTAATCAAGGAATTTCTGTATATAGCTTTCTTGGGAACAAGCAATATCAATAGCTCTAGTAAAAATAAAATTGCCGTTCACTTGAAAACAATCTTAAAAAAGCAAGCAAATCATCTATAAATGACCCATCCGCTTCTGCATATGGTTTTAACATGGAAAATGTTCCGATAGCAGGTTCAATCTGCCACTGGAATTGCAAACACATTTTACTTTGCATCTCACCCTCAAGGTTACCATCCTATTTAAGCCTGTTGTTTCATAAATCAGAAGGTAATGCAATTGCCTGCAATGGAGACGCGGAGACTATTAATTTGCCTCGCTCCTCCAGGGGCACTTAAGGTGGCATTACTAACACTTCAAATGTATTATCTCAATCAGTTGGCTTGCTGGAGCTAACATTTCATTGGAAAGGGTATAAATAAAGTTTGAGCAAGGGATGCACATTTCACATGTGGGTCCTGCCCTCCACGGCCGAGTTAAAACGAGACTAATGCCTTTTGTTGCCTACAAGTGCCATAAAGTATTCTGCCTCTGAGGAAGCCCTCTGAGCATAAACTGCAGTAATGTGCATGAGAACTTCGGAACCAAATCACTTCCCTCCCAGCCCCATTACTCACTCAGCTCCGGAACACAGCCGCGTATTGCAATAGGGCCATATCTCACCGGCATCATAATGTTAGGATATAATCTTTGCTCAGAAGCATAATAAATTATCCCCTCTGAGCACCTCCCTTCTGTCTATGACATGAGTCATGGAAGCTGAACAACAACGACCACAAAAAAAAGGAGAACAGAATGAGAGAGACGCATGAATTTTTAATGCAACTGTTCAGATATCTTTATTATAACAGTTGGGAACAGACGCTGTTGAGGGTTTTTTTTTTGGTTTTTGCACAAGTCCATTCTCTCTTCTCCTCCTCATTTAGTCAGAGTGGAACTGCGCACAGTGGAAAAGATATGCAGGAAAGCTGGACTCTCCATAGACTATTATCATCCCCTCATCTCCTCTGCCACGGGAGGACAGTCTCCTGTCCTTGCCCACCTTCTCTGTGCTTTCCCGCACTGACCTCTGCAGTCTTCACCAATCCTATAAACCCACCACTTGTCAAAGGGATCCCACTCCAACCCACCCCCATACTAGTGGTAATCCAGGGCAACCCTAACTCTTCTCTCATGATATTCTGCCCATCAGACTTCAAACAAGCTTTTGTCTCTCCTAAAAGAAGCACTCTGATCCATGAAACTCTAAAACATGCTCTTCTGCATTGAGATTTGTCCACAATGCACGTTTTTGAGAGATTCACTGTCGAGTTGAGGGTTATGCTCTATGTAATGTTCTGGAATGTGTCTGAGAGGAAACTATAGCTGTCTTTCTAGGGGTTTAAAATGGGAAGGCTCCCTATAGTTCTCCACAAAAAATAATGTTCTTTGCTTTGTTTGTGGGCAAAAACAGCTCGAAAAACAGCTTTTTGGTTTCATGCACTCTGACTTCTGTGGCTGTTTTGATCAAATATACAATATTTTTTATCAATTAATTTCCTACATTTTTAGATGTACTTTTCCTTAAACACAGACTTAATTTAAGAAAAAAAAATCATTTTAAAACAGGGAAATCATCCGTTTCTGAATGTGTAAAATTACAATAAAATCCATCATTGCCTCAAATTCACACTGCTCTGAATGCATTTCTGGATATCAGGTAGAGAGTTTGACAGTTTCCCTGAAGCCTCTGGCATGATGGATATGCTCTCTCTGACCATGGGAATTAAAAAGCCAGATTTAAAAGCCAGACTAAAATAAGAAATAGTGAAAATGAAGATAGCATTTCTACCTCTGTTCCTAATTGTATTTTCATCCTTTGTATTTGCATCACAATCTCCAGCCATTCACTGCTGGGCATAGGTGGCAACAACCACTGTAAGCCTGTGCACTGGGGGACCGTGACTTGTCTGTACATGGCCCAGGTCCTGTACTTGGCCTTGACTACAGAATCAGTCAAGGCCAGCAACATATGAGGCAAGACAAGTTCTAATCAGCGCTGCTGCATCACAGGAATTAGCGGCGGCAGCCACTTGCCTGAAGAGCGGGTAAATGAAGAACAGGAGCTCAGTTGCAATTAAATTCAGCGTGATTAGCTGCAGGGTAACACGTGCTAACACGCAGTCGCCCGTGAAATCTGAAAGGCGCGCATGTGTAAGTCCATACGTGCTACATCACACTGTAATTACGGCACCCAAGAAAAAGGATTTGATGAAAACCACTGATACCAAAGCAGGCGTTATTATAGCGGCACCATGCAAAGAGCTGCACGGTTGCACAACGGCAAACAAAAGCACCGGAGGGTCTCTGTTACACACAACCACACATACATGTGACTCTGTTTCACATAACCCACATTACATGCGTGACATAAAGCGATTAATTATGGATTCTGTAGTCATACGGGCAAGAGATTAACATTTAGATGTAAATGCATGTATAAGGTGAGGCTCGCCATTGTGTGGAAACCGCACCAGACCCTAGGTTTCCACATGTGACGGCTGCTGGGCACGAGAGCTCGGTAGCCCCTGCAGTGTCTCACACTGCTCATTAAATTCATCAGCCTGATGAGCTCCATCTAGGCGTTTAGAGAGTAGATGGAGAGCCTCAGACTCCGCACCGAAGGAGCGGGAATTTGTCATTCCATGTGGAGGTCATCAGAAAATCAATGACGCGAGACTTCAGGCGCAGATGAGGTTGTATAATCATGCTGCGGTTTAGAGTGAGATGTTACGCTGACCATGGGTAATGTAAAAAAAAAACAGAATACCAAGACCTTTCCGCACCTTCACAACATATTCATAAGCAAAGGCAAATGTTTTTGCTGCCCCCTGGCAATGCAAAGACCTTACCTACATAAGAACCTGCATTTGCTCTTTGCTGCAAAAATACACAATCACGATTTCTGAAAGAGAAGACATCCTTGAGAAACAAAGGTACTGTTTTTTTCATAAACAAGAAGTATCCGATCAATCAAAATGATTTTTCCTTTGAGAAAGTTGAATATATTTTTCTCATCCCCTGCAATACAGATATTTTGCTGCCCTTTCCAGCCCTTTGTATGTGTGTGTGTGCGCGTGCAGTGGCCATGTGCTACCACAAGGCATTTGAATAACTGCAGAATATACACTGTTTTGGGAAAGTGAGTGTTTTACACATTGCAGCAAAATCAGATCACACAGATCATGTGCTTTCTGCACCCTGATCCAACTAGTTGTTGAAATCCACAGATGTGGGTGAAGGATTTATGCAGGCAAGCTGACATCTTGTTCCCTGTGGATAGACATCGTCTCCATTACACAATTAACTCTGAGAGAGGATGACAGTGTCTCTTGGAAGCTGAGTACATGGTTTCTAGCAGTACAGTACTTTGCAAGTAGACTCACTCAAGGGAACCATCAGAGTGCCTGCGGCATGGTCAAAAACAGATGAAGTTTCAGCGGAGACTTGACTTAAGTTGTACTAAATCTAAATCAATTGGGGTTGACAGGTATTCAGTTTGATTAAAAAGGCAAGAGAATATCATAATGATAACTTTTGTGGCCTATTTTTTTTGTTTGAGTTGCAGTGTGGAAACATCACTTGCTATAGGGTCACATCTGTGAAAATAACTTGTAAAATGGAAAAACACAGGACTGCATGAAAAATCCAACAAGCAGATTTATTAAGCTGATGGTTGGAGTGTTTTACAGTACCATGCCATTAAAGGGACTGTGTAGCTTTATGTCACTGGAATTACCATACCACATACTTCACATTACCACATTACCTGACATTTGTGGTAGGACTCAGCAGTGTCACAGGAACACAACAGGGTCTATGTCATTGTTAGGGCTGAGAATTTTGTTTGGAACTAGGCTTCTGAGGAAAGGCAAGAACAGAGCTGAACACTATAAACATTTCTGGATAGGCAACCTTTAAAAAAAATCATCAACTAACCCTCATCTCCAGTCAGGTTGCAGGTGAGACAGAATCAGCCATCTTACATCTTAAGCCAGATGCTCTAAGCTTGTCCCAATGTGGCTGGCTCACTTAAAATCTAAACGGCTTTCTTTCTCATGAAGGTAGCTGTAAATTTGATTTCTTGCCAGGAATGTGACCTCCACACACCTCCGCATGAATACAAAGGGGGCTGGGAGACACACTTAATCACAGCCTAACTGCGTCCCAGCGGCTATCGCTTAGAAAGATAAATAGAGAAACAGCTGATGACAACCTTGGGCTCCAAAAGTGGAGAGGCATAAATCCTGGAAGGCTTTCACAAGCAGGGAGTCTGCCCGGCTCGCGGCCCCATGCAAAAGAGATGCGGGCGAGCTGACCATAACCAGACATATAAACGTCCTTGGGTGGACTTGCCGCTTGGTTTTTACGAATCAATTGGTCTGCAATGGGCTTTTAAAGAAATACCAGGGCTGGGATTTGTTGCGTGATGCCTATGCACATGTTATTCACCCCAGTGAATTGATGTCGTGCTTCCAAGCCATTTAATTTCCTGGAGATCGTCGACATAAAACTACCCGATGAGAAAAGAAGTAGCAGCTTTATTATTTGAAGCCTTGACTACTCATATCCAACCTTCTTCAGCGGAGGAATAATGATCAGATTGAACTGACAGGTTAGCAGCAACTTTTTTTTGACAAGCTCTGTCAACACCATGAGCTCCTTCCTTATCCTGCAATGTATTACACCACCTCACAGTACCAAATGTATCAAATGATATGCAGTACAGAGGGCTCTTTCAGGTGAACATAAACTCTGTATTCCTATAAAGAAGTCATCTTGTGCCACCCATTTCTTAATGATAAAACATAAGGTATTTTCTGTGATGTAGAAATTTCATCACATGGTAATTATGGACAGGATCACCACGGAAATAATGAAGACAGACAGCTGATTTTAATTAGTTAGGCCTGTCAGTCGAATAATTAATTAATTAGTTCATTTTTGGCAATTTACTGCATTACACGATTAATTTATCAATTAATCAATTCACTTTTGATGTTAAATGCAGTTTCATACCAGCTGTGAAGAATTTCTGATGTAAATATGCAGTTTTAAGGTCTACACTTGAGCTTATTCTATGAAATAAAGCTGCTGTATTAAATAAACAAATGAATGAAAAAAAACTGGGTATTTCATGGTATTAGCAGTATGAAGGTGGCCATTAAATCACATTTCAAAAAAGATAATTTTTCAATATTGTCATTAAATCACTAAAGAAGGTAACATATATGTATAAAGAGAACACCTAGATTAGGTTTGGTACCCATCTATAAAGGTTTTTGAGAGATTCTGTCTATGTGTCAGTCCTTGCCAGTGCGATTTAAGTGTGTGTATGATTGAGAACCTGCAGTGACGGAGGATGGAGTTTTATATCGGTGCCCCTAATTGGCAGCTGAAACTCAGCCTCAGCTGTGAGATGGAGAACTAATGATGTGAGTTTGGACAGGGAGGAGGACAGGTTCAAGAGCGGCTCTGAGAAGACAGGATGACAGAGCGTTTGGGACGAGTGTGTTTCAGGCTGATTAATTTGAGTGGCGGGTTCAGAGAGAGAGAGGGGGGTGGGGCTGTGGGAAAAGGTTGTGACACTGTCCCTCTCAGATCTTCCCCTCCATCAAACTGAACCAAACGGAGGAGAGTCACACAAGGTAAAATGCTGATAGACCCAACATGTCTGTCTGAGAGCATAAACCGAGGATGAAGTCTGGTTTCTCTGTGAGAAAGTTTGTTGAAATATACAGACGCCCCCCATGAGACATTGTAAATAACTAACTATACTACCTGCTATGAAGTTCTATACTTTTTTATATACATTTTCATTTACATTTACATTTTCATTTTTAATATGCATGTTCGTCCGATCTAGCACTGTGATCAGTCACTGAGCTCTACAAATGCTGTGTGATGTCTTTGCCATATTTAAAAGGTCTCATATATGTTGAACCTCTACAAAAGCCAAGTTAATATTACATCAATATCTCCCAGCATACTTGCTGAAGCTTTAGTATGTGTTGTGACAAGTGTTGAAAAGCCACGGTAAAAAGCAGTATGTTGAAAACCATGGTGAATTTGCTTGGACAGCCATTCAGCCTTCACAAACTGAGCTGTTTGCGTTGAGATCTGTCAAGAGCAGAGCAACGCAGGCATTAAAGCTAGACATCACTCTGCAAGAGAAGGGGAGATCAATGCAACATTATTCATAACGACAATGACTGCAACATTTATGCCGCATTTTTGAACAGCTGCCGAAATGAGGAGCACAGTTACGATTCACATTCCTGCCCGGCTGAAATTCTGAGCGCATCCTTCGAAAGTTTGAAATGACAAAAGTGACATTTAAAAAGTATCTTTCTCTTTTTTTTTTGTTTCTGTCCAACTTGCTGAGTCTGGCCCGTTTTATGGGTTAGAACAGGCGCTGCAGCCTGCGTGCGCTGAATACTGTTGCACATGGAAATGGCACAGTGATTAAGTCCTTTAGTTCAGCATAAAACCATCAGCAGGATTTCATTTTACTTAACCATTTCATTTCCTTTAGAAGTAGAAATTAAACTGCACTTCCAAGACCAGAATTGATCTTTGGGTATAAATGTTCTTGGCCACTTACAAGTGGCCCCTTGGCCCCTTCAGGGTGTTGCTAGGTTTTGCTGCTGCTCTTAAGGTGCTGAGCATCTTTGCAGCACCAGTTTTACTGTGTGTGCGTGTGTGTGTGTGTGTGTGTGTGTGTGTGTGTGTGTTGGAGGGGGGGGGGACAACATACTTCTCCAAGAAAAAGGAGTGTGTCTTTTACAGTGCAAGATTGGGGCATGCATCATTTAGCATTCTTACATGAATAGATTTCAACAACACTCACAATGCAGATCCAATGTAATGTACAGGGGAAAAAAGGGAATAAACTGGCTTGAAAGAGCTACTTGAATGAAACCCTGGGTGTTCCATTATCTCACTTGAGGCTCAGAAGTCCTTTCCTGACATCTACACAATACAGTGTTACTACCAGCTGTGGATAATCACAGCTATTTAAATTAGCAACCCAATCACATGTTAATTGAAATAATTGTATCTGACTCAAAAGCATACCATAACCAATACTTTGATATATCTTGGACACACATACACATTTGTTCAAAATTGCTTTTCACTTTTCAGCATTAGTGGCTTCCTTTCTGAATTATCCATAAAAGTCACATTTATACAAATACCAGAGAATTATGTTAAGTCTTTGTTAGTCTCATATCAAATTAACATTCTTTTCCATAATCTTCATCTTGAAGAACCTCTCTGCTGGATTTAAGGAAATTAATAATGTAATAATTGTTCATTAAACTCCTGGTAATTACTCCTGAAAGTATATCATTGACAATTTATGAGTTGTTTTCTTGCTTGACTGCTAATTATATAGAACATAAAATCCTGCTTTTTTTCTCCAGAGGAAACAAGACAATTAAGAATAGTGTTTCTCCCCCATGAAGTCATGGGTAATTGCATAGGACAATTAAGACCAAAGATGTTCTTGATTAAAAGAATATAGGATTCTGTGTTCATCCATGTAAAAAGGTTTAATTATTTTGTGTCATCCCTTTTATGGAAGAGTATTGCAGGCAGAACCACTGTTCCCCCTAAAATAATTTCTTGCAACTGGAAAGGGGGAAATGAAAAAAGTTAAACTGAACATTTATTTGCCAGATGGGGTAACCCTAAAACATGAAAGCTGACCTCTGCCAGCAAAACATGAGGGCACAATTGGAAGGAAAATTTCACATTGACCCTTGAAAGTATTTTGCTCACACAGAGAGTTATTGATGCATGGAATAACTCACCAAGAAGCAGGACCTGGAAGCAGAGACCTTTCGATCATTTGAAGGTAAGGACTGATGCACTGCTACATACTCTTGACTGTAGGCAAAATGTCAAGCCCTGGTGGGTTGAACTGCATTTTCTCATCATTAAACTTCTTGTGATTACCAGTTTTCTGCTGATTCCTATAGAAATGAATGGCTTGCAATTTTGAATTCTATGGTGGGAGTATTCTATACATTTCACCTTCCACTGTTATGAAACATATTTTGCTTTCTTATTGTTGAAACATAATTGACCTGTACAGATTACATAACCACATGCATTTTTTCCTAAGTGTAAGGATATATTTAAATAAAAGCTTGTTTGGGAAGCACACTGCATGGATTATCAATGAGAAATATGAAAAACATTACATGTCATTTAATTTACGGGCTAACAAAGCATTTTATAGTATTGTATGGATTAAAAAGGCAATTATGAACACCACCATAACTCTTGTTCAGTTTAATTGAATTGTAAAAGAAAGATATGAGCTATTAATAATGTGTCTTGTAATATGCTTGCGGGTCGCACACACACTGTTGGTTAATAAGTTTCAGGGTTTGTTTGTGAGGGATAAATCATGCTTTAATACTCAAGCAAGCACAGAGAAATCTGCTATCTATATTGCAATAATATAACACAAGTCATCTTGTATTAACACCTAAATAGCTAGCCTAATTGTTGCCATTATCTTGAATCAGCACAATTTATTAAACTGACTCTTGCATGAATTATGTTTATTTTTTTCTTTTCATATATCTAATTTTATTACTGAACTCACATAAAATCCTGCCTTTCGGTCCATACGTCTTGGTTGGGGTGGGTAGCGAATTCAGTCTACTGATTTATTAGTCATTTTAGATAAAGAGTATGCACTAATTGCTTTAAACCCACAGGAAACAGTGATAACATGTGATAACAGATCCCAGGAAGTTAAAATGTTCATTAAGCAGAAGGGGAGAACACAATGGGGTGTAGCGCTTTTATAATATAATGTACTGTAATCTTCCCTGAACAGCACAGAGGCAAGGCCTACCCTATATACTGGCAATCTGCAAAAGCACTTGGTCATTCAGTGAGCTCCCATTTTAAACTCCACATTTGCAGTTGTCAGAGGAAGCACTGGAATAGCAAAATAAATCGTATCTGTGTCCGTATATCTGGATTTTGCCAGGACATGGGACTCTCTCCACTCTAGTTAACTTTCCTCAAACTCATTTCCCCTAAAAATGTATGTGTGCTTGCGACTTAAAATACCAATTACACGACGGCAGATACTACGTGCTTGTATTTCTCCAGGGTTTCCGAAGAACCTCATTATTCTTTGGTTGGAAAATGGAGGGATTCAAATTATTTGAATACAAAACAAACAAACAATCAAACATAAAACAGGGGAAATGCACATCCAAGCCACTGCTTTGTACCTCTGGACACGATTCTTGATTGCAACCCCAAAATAATTCACTTTGTTTACCCATTTGTGAAGTGATGTGAGAATAGGAGCCATAAGGACATACTAGAGGGCACTGGATACCTTATATATAAGACACAACTTAACCCATCCACCCCCCTGACTAATCCCACGTTTTCTCTATCCCCAAACACATTCCCCATTCCGCTAACCACTCTTGCTCAAATCATAAGCTCCTATCCCTGGTGGCCTTCCTTTGCTCAAGCCGTTTTAACAAATCCATCCACGGATGGGGGATAGTTTTAATAGTCATTCTGCTTATAAAGTAGTTTTGCTGCCACTTCCTAATTTTAGGAAATGTGTAGATTTATCTCCTCCAAGAGGCAGGAAATGTCTTGAATTCAACCTCTGTGGATAATGCTGTGCCAAGTTCTTATCATCCCCCAGAGAACAAGCCACTGCTTGAGATCAGTGTGTTTGTGAGGTCATGTACATATGATTGTGCATCCATTTGCCTCCGGGTGGTCTGAGAAGGTTTATTTCACCAATAGATTTTAATATAATAGAGACAGCAGATTATATATACAATTAATAATGCATTATTTTTGAATGCCGCCACATTCATTATCATTCTTATGGACTGGGAGACTAATTGCCCCCTATAAAGATAAGTACTCTGCATTATTTATCAGCTGCTGAAGAAAATATGTAGACATTTGCTGAGTCAAATATGTACTAATTTATTTTTAGTTTATTGACAGATAAATTAGCATATGTAGATCAGCAAAAATAAAAACTGAAGTATACAGATTTTCTTTGCTCATTGTCTGCAATTCATGTACTCAGTCAACTTATACTGTAACCCTGTTAGACAGTTAATTTGCTTGAGTAGTTGCTTGACAAATTCCAATATTAGTGCCATACCTGGTAGTCAAACCCAGTACCATTTTATGGCCAATATGTTCATGATAGCCATGATTTTGCATTATATGTCCATTCTGAATTGTTGTATTAACAAGTAGTTTGGAGACAGGTTTGTGGGTTGGCCCACATGTACTGATTAATTTTTACATTCTGTTTTTGGGGAGAAATTGGAACTGAGCAGGGCGTTTATTGGGTGCGTCTTTGTGGCAGCTTTGTCTGTGGGCCTCATTGCGTGAACATTCAGCCATACAAAGACAAGGGAATCTATCTATCGGGGGTCAGGGGAGGCCACAGGGGGTGGCCCTGTCTCATCGCTATTTCATATTGTGATTGTTAATTAATTGCTTGCATCTTATCCCATCCGTCATACTTGGAAGTTTTACTCCTGGACATGTGTTGGTATTGTGTTGGAATGGTACTGTGCTTCTGTTGGGTGTATTGTGTTGCACTTGCGTCTTGGCCCAGGTGCCCATCTGTGGTCTCGCCCCTGTGTTTGGCACTGCCGCTTGCTCAGGTGCGGATGGCTGTGTCCTTGTTTGTGTAACATTTTATGACACATTGTTGGATGTCCTTTGTGCTTGACTTTGGGAGTCTCTGTGGATAGCAGCATGTGCGGGATGTCAAAAATATAAATATAATGTTAAATGCACCTATATCTAGACACTCTAGATAAGAGCATCTGTTGAGTGGCACAATGTAAATGTACAGTAAATGTATCAACCTAATTTTTAATTTTTTATACTGCCATGCCCTGTCGTGTTGAACTGGTGTTTCAAGGGCTCAACCACCATAGAACAGTAACACAAATGTGTGTGCTGATCAACTAAACTGAAGCAAGCATGAACAGGGGTATGTTATTTCTGCTCATTTGTTGGACATGAGTCATCAGTTTGTTACAGGTATGCAGACTAAAATTTATATGAATCCTGCAATTACAGTTGCACGAAGCGCTCAGGTAAAAATACTGATGAAGGGAGATCCAGATTTATGAGACAAATCAGCCGGACGCCTACATTTTCAAGAGCTGAGAGAAATGTCATAAACGGCTCACTGCTAAAGCCTGGGTCACTGGCTGTCATGGCAGGCTCACATACAGCATGTGGATCTCAGGAGTTATAGCCACCCATGATGGACTCAAAAATTCACTGGTGTTGAGTTTGATCTATTGCCCTTTCAGATGTTCTACAGTTATGTTCCACAATGGAAGTGCCAGTATAGAACAGATTTCTATTTGCAGATAGTGCAATTCACTTTTTATTCAGCTTTTTCCAGTGGCTGCCATGTCACACCTAAATACCATTATGCTAGTTATAATTCATTATTGCTTCAGTGACAGAGGTCTTGGTCTGAAGGTGACTTCATTACATTATAGGTTATTGCTTCATATATCATAGCTCCATGGCCCCGATTTTAGCCCATGGTCTGCTCCTGACTGTGAAATTGACTGCTTTCTATCAAAAACAGGGATTAAATTATCCCACTGTTACACATGAAATAAGCATGGAATAGTTTGGTTGTTGGGAAAACACAAGTATGATTATTCAGTGTTTGTATGCATTAGTCATGAATGGATTTAAATACAGATGAAGTATCAATCATCCGTTGGAAGAAACCTGTAGATTTATTATATTTAGGCGGTTATCCTAAAATGTTTTTCTTCAGTAGATGCCCCCAACCAACACACACACACACACACACACACACACACATACACACACACACACACACACACATACACACACTCACACCACACACACCACACACACTTTATTATTGATCCTTTTCATTCCATTAATTCTTGATAAAATGTCCAGTTGATATTTCAGGGAAATGATAAATGGTTGCTTCCAATGTTCTTATATCTGCCATGACAAACATGCACGCATTGTGCAATGAAAATGTAATCTGCAGCTCTAGCAAGCGAGCTATACGCACATATTGAAGTAACTAATATTATTCAAAAACCATGCAGGGCTGTAATGAAGTTCAGTGTTGCCATTTCTCAAAAGATATGATTATTGATTTTATTATTATCCAGAGTGATTGTGATTATATCTCCAGAAAACACATTCTGCATACAGAAAAAAGACATTCTGCATGAGTCACATTGGTCTTCCATTAAAATTGTTTAAAGTAAAGTTAGACTAAACAATCTGGCACACATCACTTCACAGAAACCGGAAAAGAATTATTTGAAAGCAATGCTGCTCAATGTTTATTAAATTCCTTTGTGCACATTTGTGGGTTTTCATTGTGTTTTTTCATCTTACTATCTAAACAGATGTTTTCTTCTTCTTTTTAAATGATCACATCCAAGTGTGAAGTGCTAAAACACATCAGCAGAAAAATTATATATGAGGGAACTAGGGTGAGGTGGTGGAAGAGCCCCGTTACTTTGATTTGCTGGGAGAATGAGGCCATAGGGCTCTTCTATTAGGAGGTTTACTACTTACTCTGAGTTAACTAACTCTGAGTTTTCACTAAACCTGCTTTCTGGAATACCCCCCTGCTGTATTGGAGCGTCTGTTGTTGACTTGTCCCAAGGGAGTAGCCACCACCTCACCCTAGTTCCCTCATATATAATTTTTCTGCTGATGTGTTTTAGCACATCAGCAGAAAAATCACATCAGCAGGACACATCAAAAGTGTTACAGTTTTTTTGTTTGTATTGTAGCAAGCAGGCTAGCTAAACCTGAGAATGTACAGAGTCCAGCTGTAGAAGTTTTCCTTTCCTTGTAAATGTTTAGAATGAACTGCTGTAGCTATTGGCTGATATGAAGTAACACCAATGGTAAGAAGCGTAACTGAGGTTTTATGATGATGTAATGCAGCAAGGGAATTATGATGCCCAAGAAGCATTAAAAAAGAAGCATAAGAGGAAGAAGAACTTAAGTCCATGTGTGGCCATGTGTGAAACTGTATCTTTTCAAATTAGGTTATATGGTACAGAGGTAAATAATTCTAAGGGGTCAGACGTCAGCATCATTATGGGTATTTTTGTGTGACACAACCAGACAGAACCAGTCCTGGGCTGTGCAGGTATGGGATCTGCCCCACCTATCAGTGACTTGATGGATGTCACATCTGCCGTTTCCATTCCAGATGATAGTAGTTAACTAAATTGTAGCTGTCAGCATTTCATGCAGTTATTTTTACTATCTTTACAAAACAATTATTTGGGTAGACAGCTAGCTAGCACCCACACTTATGGCAGAATATATTAGAGCCATAGGAAATAGGCCGCTAAACTGACAGTTTTCTGAGAAAAAACTTCCAACCCTCTTGGAAAAGTTTTTTCAGGTTTATCAGATTTATTCACAGTTGGTGCAAACAGAATGCATATGAATATTGTTATATTAACTTCTGGCATGAACATTTTTTTTCAGCGGATTACTTCATTAATAAAATGACTTCTAAATGATCTTTGCACTTAGGCACAAAAAGTCACACCATCATGCATAAAATTCAAATATCAAGTTATGTCAAATATTATATGTGGTTGTTTCATTACAGTTGTAAAAAAAAAGAAAATAAGAGAAAAATGTTCACCATGTATATTCTGCTACACTGGATAAAATAATAATTCTACCACACTGAATTAAAGACATAATTTGGCTTGCCCTGAAAAGTCACATGTGCCTTCTATGTGATGGCCCTCTTTAGAGTGTACTAAGATTCTAAGCCCATGGATTCTGTTAAAGAGAGTGACCTTTTCAGTCCTCCTCAACCAGTCTCTTCAGTGCATTCTCTGTGTGTGGAGTACGTGCCTCCACCTCGGAGCCGCTTTGATTGAGAGCACTCTGTCATGTGGTACAGGAGCGCAGAGGAATGAGGCCACGGGTAAAGATCATAGCGTCGGTTGCAGTGATTGATTTTATTTTTCCTCTAAATTAATGGGAAACAGTTGGAACCCGGGTGGAGGAGCTTATCGATGACAAACGCTAATGAACAGTTTTTCTTCCTGACGTATTAGCCTGCGCTTCAGCTTGAATTTTGACCTCGCTGTTGTCCGGGTCACGCCCTTAACGGTAGTCATTCTCTTTGTTTCGAGCGGGATATTTTCACATATGGTCAACAGTGGGGAGTCTTGCAATAAACATTTGCATGTTCAAAATATCTGTTCCTTCAACTAAAACAACACCTGATCAAAGGAAGGTCCCCACTTCATAAAAAATGATCTGCTGAAGATATTAACTTGAGTAGGTAATATAATGAGAAAGTATTGTGTGAGTAATACAGACAACATGCCTAGACATGCATTATTTGGCTATGATGCAGATTTTAGATAAGCATTTTAGGGCAGATGCTGCCAACGATATTGTAGTGACCAAATTAGTATATTTACTGATACTTATCTTTTCTGTGCCACTATTAGTATTTGTGCGCTGAAGAATAACGTTGGGGAGCTCAGGTACAATGTTTTAAAATAGCCCGAATGTAGAAAAATCTTGCACATCAAGTAACAAACACAATGCAAGCACTATGTGTATGCCAGCTGCTATTCTTTAGACTTTTCACCATCTCTAATTGCTAAGTAGTCACTTCCCCATTGAATACAAACTCCTTTGTCTGCACACAATAGAACCTGCACAACGTCTAGCAATGTTGAAAAATAGGCCTTGGTTAAAAATGTTTGCAGTTCCCTTATTTTTAAAGCTGCATTCAAACTTATCCATAAAATGAATTCCATGCAAAGCTCTCCCTTACAGTTAACCCAAACCCAACTCAGGGGGACATACCTCATGGCTTGACCATGACTGGATAGAGGGAACATATTTAGTCCACTTGACGGGGATCCAGTAGCAAAACCCAAGTCCTCCCATGTATTGTCCTGCAAGTGCCAACATCCATAACAAATAATGTGCAGTGGTGGAACTGAAAAAATTTAAGAATGTGCTAACAGTCGGAAATGCATATCATAAACAATTACTTACCTTTATCTGGCTTCCTGTCTTCTTCATCGATGTGTTTGTCTTTGTCTTTAGCGCTTGCTTTTCAAATTTTGTTGTCTGGAAAATTGTTGCTGACATTTTTTTGCATTAGAGGGTATTCTCTGCAAGAATCGTGCCTTTATCCTTATAAAACTCTCTTCTTGACTCCTACTTTTTCACAAGCCCAGAAACTTTAAAATTCTCTACATAAGTATGCAGTTAGTTGGGCTACAGTCACTGCATGCGGTAAATGTAATACTGCAGACTACCATTTTTCATCCAAATTGTAGCGAGATAGCTTTCTGCAGAATATAAAAACCTATTCATTGAGTCAATAATAGGAACACAAAATTTAAAAAAAAAAAAAAAAGTGTCTCTGTGAAATATTACTGTGACTACATTGAAGAATTATGACAGTTAAGTCGTTTTTTACTGCAGGTTTTTCTTTGCTTAAAAGGGACACAATAAATAGTCACTTTTTCCCGGGCAGAGTCCTACAGAGCACGGGTAATCTCTTCTTTTGTAACCAGGCATTTACTGGATGTAACATGCAACAGATTTAACCTAATGAAGTCTAAATGCAATTAATTCCCTGCACTTTGGTGTTTGTGGGCAGGAATTCACACTTGGATGGCGGTAAACAATTTCTTTTCAGGAGCTTTCCACTGGTAGCCTGTAATATAACTTGCAGGCAATTATGATAAATCACAGTAATTAACTGTAGCCCAAGAAAACCTCATGTAATTGATGGGGATGTTATTCAGACCACAATGTAAGCGTTTTAAGAATGGTTTTATCTTGCGCTTATAAAGTCAAACCAGCCCAGCGGTTTATGGTGTAATATATTCCTAATATGTATATATTTAATTAAAACAAGCGAGCAAACAAACAACAAACTAAAAAAGATCCATGGCATTTGAATATCAAAGTGCTGTTAGCACGTAGTCAGCGTTTTCGGTTTAATTCCTCCACAATGACTCCCACAGTATGACTCACCGCTACCATTCACTGTGGCGACCCCCCCCCAGGCAGGTGTCCCGCGTCAGGACCCATTTGGGAAAACAGTGATAGCGCGAGACTATACTTTTCCATTACATTTCTGCGGGTGGTAGCGGCTGCAGATGTTCTCACGCTGGCTGCCCCGACACAGAAAATCCCACCATTAGACTGTAAATAAGAATGATGTGCGTCGGATAAAGCTCTATCCCATTTAAGCTGGAGGAGGAAGGGTGGGTGGGTGTAGGTAATTTTCTGCATGAAGTGGCCAGGATCACCATTGCCTTTCCCTGGTGGTGTGGAGGATAGGGCAGTATTGATATGACATTAAACAGTGCCACTGTTTCTTTTGACCAGCAGCTTCTATTTATTTTGTATTTATTCTCTCTCTCTCTCTATACATATATATATATATATATATATATAGTAGATATCCATTAGTCTAAATGTAGAAACCACATTCCATTTCAGTGTGGATGATCTTGAATATAATTATACATTTTTATTCTGTGAACTGTAAGATGTAGTTGTAAGCTAAACATCTCTGTAATTATTTTCTCTCACATTTGCTTTGGTTACTCTGTCAAGTGTCATGCCAACAAAAAAAAAATAACAACAAAAAAAGCCTTTCAAAACCGAGTGCAGTTTCCTGGGAATTTTTACAGAATTTTGACTTGCATAACTGCAAAGCAATCAAAGATGTCCTCTCCCCATTTCTTTCTTTAACCAGCCAAGCCAGTATGACACACGGCCACCTCCACAGGGACTTGTCCAGTTGGGGGGGTTATGAAACTGATTACAGTAGTCTCAAGACATGCTACACACACGGACAGCAGATTGCAGAGCACCAGATGACATGCTAGGGGGGAAGATACACTTTATATTTGCCAGTGACAAACACGAGCCGTGAACAAACAGATGAACATAAAGTACAGTAGGTCAAGAAGCCAACCTGTATGTTATCAGTACGGCTAATTTGAAACATGACCAATTTTTAAATAAAGCAGAATACACAGGGGGTGTAGGCAGGCCCTTATGACTGATGCCTTCAATACAGACGTCTACACTGACACGAATGTGCTATCTTACCTTGACCAACAGCCGTGACGTCCATCAAGGCATCCAATCATCAGGGTTACCCAGAGGGCAGGGAGGTGTGATGTTTCACTGTTAGGACGGCGTGGACTTGAAGGATGTGGGTTGTCTCGACAAGAGGGGACCATGGAGCGGCTGTCTCAACAGTGGTGAATTTTGAAGCCTGACCCGTGTGTGCCCTGGAGTTTAAAATAGGTCAATCAATAAACAAAGCCTCTATGATCGACCTCCGCAAGGCCTTGATGAAGGTCCTGCGCCAGCGCAGACAGATAGGCGCAGAGGAAAACAGTGCCTATCGCAATGCATACATCCCTTGCGTATATATAACGCAATACATCATTTGGTCGTTTGCCTCATTAGCATCTCGTGGGATTAACGATGGCCCTGTCCATCCAGGGCCACTACCCTTTATCGAACAGTCAGCACATTAATAAAAAAAAGTCCTTCCCAGACACTGTTTTCTGGCCCAATCTCCATCTATGCCAGGGAACACGCCTTAGACGTAAGAAATTAATTGGTCTGCGGTTCAATTTAAATGGATTTGTACTGTCACCGGAATCCCCATGAGAATTATGTAACATTTGGCCTGAAAGAGATGTCAGTGTCCCTTCCTTCACCATATATGGCCCTGCACACAATCAAAGTGATCTTTCAGATGGTGAATGACTGGATCAACAGAACGAGCACGGTTTTAAAAGCCTTAAATTGCACGTATCAAAACACACAACAGCAAGGGCACGCTCCCATGTCACCTCTGAAGTCAAGTGTAGGAGAGGGAATAATGCATTGAAAAGGATATGAAGCCTGCGTGAGGAAATCCTATTCCTGCAAATGATTTATTTATACCATATGCACAAAACATATGGCTGTAATAACACACTCATCTACAGCCTGATTAATATTAAGACATCATGTTGGCTTGTCCTTGAAATTGTGCGCCTGCCACAAATGGAATCTGTGCAATGTCACACCTGGGAAAATGAATAGAACTTTGGGGTGGCAGGATCAGGACTATTAAATAGCAATAGCTAAAGAGGGTAACTATAATAATACCAGTACAGTTTGATATGACAGCTAATGCGTTCTTTCAGAAAGCAAACGAAGGGTATTCTCTAGGTGGACCATTAGGTAGTGAGAAAGACAAATGCATGCATAAGTGGGGAGGAAGCCGAACAAGTTTTTTCATCAAAGTGGAGGATTAACTCATTTATTTAGTAAAATTGCTAAAGTTTTCAATGAATTAAAGCCCTCCAGGAGTATAATAATTTTATAGTAGACACTACTTTTACCTGCACTTGCTGCATGCAACAATGGGTTTCAACCACGAATGGTCCTCAGCATTGGGAAGACAGCAACGGGGGAAAAAAAACCCTGCGTCTTCACAAAATAAATGTGTTAATTTATCACTTTGAATATAAAACCTGTTCAACTGCCTCCTCTTTAAATGGTTTAGTGAACAAATAATATCACAGGACAAAAGTTTGAGAAAGTCATTTCAAAGACACCGTAGAGTAACTTTTAAAGTTTTTTTTTTAAAGAATGTGTGAAATACCACAAGAAAATTCAGTCCCATAAGAATGGCATGAGCACATTCACTGGCAATTTTCCATCAATAAACATTAACATTTCACAAAACCCTTAAGGAGTACAGCTATCATGTGCTTTCAGTAAAAAAACAGTAATAATACTACTTTTTACTTGTATAACTCTTTCCATATACATCAGACAACTCAAGGTTCTTGACAGGCAACACTAGGATTAACAAAAACAGACAAAGACAGGTAGCCTGAGCAGATACATAGGGGCCACAGGCACATCAAAGCAGTGCAGTATAGCAGCAATAAGAGACAACGGCAACACAACAACACGCAAAAAATAGATAGCACAGGTACAAAGAAACAATCCCATAAGAGTGAAAAACGGCTAGTGCCAGCCTAATAGAAAAAGCCTATTGCCAGCCTAGGCCATATATAGGAATGGGGTGATGCCACAGTGGTGGCAGGGGGCAGTTCTGAACAGCAGTACAACAGCAGATGGGAAGTAGCAGCAGCAGCACAGTGATACAGTAAAAGCTGATAGAGAAAGTACATGAGACCATTTAATTGGGCCAGTGAACACGTAAGGGGCAATACAAGATAGCAATGAAGCGACGGCGGAAATCAGCAGCCATGCAGCAAGCGGCAGCCGTGACCATTTCACGGGGGCCGTTTACATAAAAGCCGGACAATAAAAGTGCTTTAAGGCTTGATTTAAAGGACACAATTGAGGGCGATGGCTCCGGAGAACCGGGAGACTCGTTCCAGAGCCAGGGTATCGGAGACAAATGGAGAGCAAATGGGTCCTTGGAGCAGATAGGAGACCTATAGTGCTGGATGAGGGTTTGGAGTTAACCCGTCCGGCAGATGAATACAAAGTGCGGCATGCTTGCATCTCTCGATGCCGCTTGCCTATGTTAGGATTACCTTTTCTAAGCAATAATTCATTCACAATGACTGCGTTTACTGTGTTTTTGCCTTTCTCCACCCTTGGCAAGAGATGTGTGTGACTGACAGGACAATAACCAACAAGACACATTGTACTGAATGCACAGAGCATTGCAAGATGCTTAATGAACTGGCAAGACCCTTTGCAGTAGGAGTCATTTTGACATGTTATTAACAGGGCAGGCTCATTTGGAGCGGGGCAGTTACATAAACTAAAAAGCCTCTGTCAACAACAACACCCCAGAAAAGAGAATCTTTACATTATAATCAATTATGTATCTCAGCATTTTGCCACAAAACACAGCTTTTTTCTGCTTTCCAGCCATGCTCATACCTGGACCCCGGTGCCAGTTACCTAGCAACGCCTACTAGCTGGCTAACAGTGGCAAACAGTCAACAGAGGAGCTGGGCCTGTCATACACATGGGCCTCCCCCTAACGTTCTTGCTCCCATGGTAGCCTCTCCCCGCCGCATTCAGAGTGATGGGCACACAAACGCTTTTTTATAGGCTCTGTACATCATGAGTGAACGCAGAAGTGTTTAGAAAATTTCAAGCTTCCATGCATGTGTAGCTGCCGACTCCACTTCTCCACGTAACTCATGAACTCCACAGAAGTGCAGCTTAATGTTTCAGTCAGTGAGTTGGCATGTATTTACCTCCTGACTGCTGTTAGTGAAACTGGATGCAGCTAAATTCTATATACTCAAACCCATAGTTATGTGAGGGACTATGGCAAATCAAATGTTAACGAAAATAATACAGTATATGGTATGGTACTGTACTTGTTTGGAGAAATATATACTCACGTTCTATTAGTTGGCATATACTTAGTGTCTACTAAAGGTAAAGGCTCTGATGTCTAAAACATATATTTCATAACAGGTTTATCAAATTACTTATGTCATTTAGTTGGAGCAAATGTGATGAAGAAAGCAGAGAAGAGCCAAATAAGCAGGGAGACATATCTAAAAAGATAAACATTATTTCAAATATGACACAATGGCATGTGTAACAGAAGGGGACAGGGTGCGGGAGGCATGTGTTGCTGAAACAACTACTGTGTACCAGTTGTATCTATATACACATCTGTTGCTAGTTTAAGACACTTGAGATTTTCATGTGACATCAAAAGGCTTGAAAGACCAGTTTTTCAGGTCATTGAACATGAAATCATGGGGACAATTTCGAATAACAAACTGAGAGCATTTCATCAGATTTGTATAGTGAATCTGTATAGCCACGCCTTTCCCCATCAGAACTAAGCCAAATTGTTGTGTCGTTGTCCTGGTCACTGTTAGCAAATGACACTTTCAAACTCAGGATGTAGGGCTCAGCTTCAAAGTGAACACCTTGCCAGCTGAGTCACTCGGAACTGAAAGCATTTTTTGAAAGGATATTTAAAAATAGGAATGGCTGCTGTATACAGGGAAACCTGCTCTGAGCTTGCTGACACATCTGGCGAGACTTAATGATAACGCAAGTTTGTATATATATACTTCAGATTTACAAAGGGTGATGGATTTAATACACCAAGCACCTCTAGTATCCTGGATGCATTTCTGTAACAACAGGTAACAACACACCGTAACATAACTACCCCTGCTGTTATGTTTTTGTTTGCATGGATATGTGTCTCTTGATATATCCAAAGAGACTGAATAAGCAATATTTTGGGAGCCCTGTATTTGATCAACCCTTGCTTTACTCCTTTTTGTTTGGCTTTTTCCATACCCTTTTCCCTTTTTGGTTACATGGGTACACTAAGGTATACTTTGTGTGTCTTGGGGTAGGGTGAAAAAAATGTAAAGAATGTTTTTAAACAGCCAGCCATGTTTGTGTACCCATGTTTGAGAATCAGGAATGGCTTCATACACAATTGATGACTCTGCCTCCAAACCAGATGTCATGCAGACAGTTTAAAGTCTACATCTGGAGTGTGTGTGTGCATAACATTATGCTAGCGTTGCTTATTCCTCAGCAAGAATCCTCAAGTGTGCCTCTGCAAAACAGAGCCTCAACAAATTATGTAGGAATTTAAGTGAACAGTGGCCAGTGTATGAGCCAGGATATGCAACTGTGCTAGAGGTTATTTTCCTTCATATTTAATATTTTGTTTTTCTTGTCTCCACTGTTCTTAAGCTTCTGCCAGTAATATCTTTGCATAGGTGGTAGAATTTACATTTTATTTTTAGTTACAGATTGCATCCATCAACACACAAACAAACAAGTCAGGCTACTGAGGGAAGAGAAAAAACTGGCATCATTTTCTCAAGGACTACCCAACTTTTTATACATTAAGGGACAATCAATATTCCAATATGCAGATTACTCAGCCTAGAGAAATCAACAGAGCATGCAGATGTCTAATTTTACATATAAGACTACCCATGTGCAATATAAGCTGTGCAGTGTTTCAACTATTGTTCATTGCCAGTGAAGACTGTTAAGCACAGGGACCAGCCTCTCAGCCAACTGCACTGTCTGTCTTTTCAGTAATGAATTAACAACCTAGTCTTGTAGTCCAAGCATCACTATTTGACCTTTAACTGGGTTCAGTGTTAAGGCAACATGAAGTGTTTTAGGGTTGTATTATGTGTCAATATTGGGTGTTCAAAAAACAGAAACCCACAAGCAAGTTTCAAGCACATAACCACTGAACTTTAATTCAACAACACTATGCACCCCATGAATCCCTCCATTTATACAAAGTAATAATTTAGTTTGTGTCATGGTAAGATTTAATAATTTTATTATATGCATATATGTGGTAAAAGTGTGTAATGTATTATTGAACTTACCTAAAATGTGTAAAAAAAACATCAAAGTTAATTTATAGAGTCGTATACCAATGCAAGCACATAATCCTTGCATTAAAGTGCTGGAATCATGTTCAACTGCACACATATATGAAAAATTTTTAACTAGTTTTGACATGTGACAGAACCCAGGAATCAGATATTGACCGCCTGGGTTGCAAAACCCAATTTTGCAAATTAAATTGAAAGCAAATTAAATGAAAGGAAAAAGGGACAAATTACAATATAATATCACTGTGGAAATCATGTTGGTTACAGTATTCCGTGTGCTTTCATTTTTTATTGGCAAACCCTTGATTGCACATTCTGCATGACATGCAGTTCATCATGTGAGGGAATGAGCCTCTCTTGCTTCTCCTGTTTGATGCTTTCACTGTAATCTCTGGAATGTGTCCGCAGTCTCAGTAGGACATATAATCATTTCACACTGAGGAGCTGATAACATTTAGTTCCTCTTCATATATGACATAATGAAAAGAGAATCCTCAGCAGATTTCCTCAACAGTGCTCTTCTCTGTTTGCTCCTCTGGAATATTTCTGCCTTTCTGCTTATCCCAAAACATTAAAAAAAAGACTGGAATTATTCGTCAAAACATAATTAAGGCTTTTGTATGTATGTGTGTTTTTCAGGCAATCTCATGCATTTAAATGCATCCGCTGGTTGAATAATTATGGATAAGAACTCTCCCTATGAACGCCAAGCAAACAGACAATAAGGGATGGTCATCCTCCCATGTGTTTTGGCATTGCAGTGTGTTTGACAAAAAGAAAGATAAACTTGGGAAAGAAGCAGGAATTCCTCTTAACACATTTTCACTTGGTTACTGACCATGAAGAACGCAGAAAAGAGATTTGTCACCAGAAGCCCGGCTTAACGTTCCGGCAAAGTGTTACAAAATAGATGTTGACACAAAAGTGGCAGATTCAGAAAACTGACATGACTGTTAGGATCTGGTGTAACAACAGTGTGGGATCTCTGTAAATAAATGTGACAAGATGCAATACATCAGAGTCCCCTGAGACAATGACGAGCTTGTCAAAGGAGCGAACCAGCAAAAAATTGGGTTTTGCCTCAGTCCACTCTCAAGGTCCAAGGGTAACACCCACTTCATGCTTATGGATGGCAGTATAAGTAGGTCTGCTTTGAAGTTTTGCTTCCAAAAAAGAGGAAGAAGAGCACTCAAAACAACATATGATCAGAGCCCCAATTTGCATTTTCAAAGCTGCTCTTTAATCTGCCTTGGATAAACCATTAGAATCCATAATAAAAAAACTGACTTTGAAATCAATGTTGGCTTGCTCAACTGTGCATTACCTGTTTGAAAATGCCTACGCAGTCCTGTCAATGTGGATGTCTTAATCAGCTGCAAGTGCAAGCAGTAATTGGGTACTAAGCCACAACCAGTGTGGTATTAAAAAACAAGGGTGCCAAGAAATAGGAATAAAAGCTGATGGTATTCTCAGGCTAATCATCTTATCTAATTCAGGTAATCAGGTGTGATGCTGCGAGTTTAAACTCGGACCTCTCCGTCTCAGTTCCTAATGTCCATTCTACTGTTTTACATAAGTGCATTCATAGGCATCCTCTAATTACTTTTTTGTGACTCTACTCTGACTCTCTCTCTCTCTCTCTCTCTCTCTCTCACTCACTCTCTCCACCAGCGCCATTCTTGAGTAGTTACTTAATTAGTTTTATAGCAATTATGTACTTCAGTGCTTTGAGATGTTCTCACATATTGTCATAGTGCATTTACAAATGAGAAAAATAGTTTAGTTTGATTTTTTTTCTTTTTGGCTTCACCAGTTCTTTGTCAATAATAGCCAAAATGGCCATAGGCCTTACAAAACTGGTTGAGATAATATAACATTCAAAACCTCAACCTAGAGTCTTTGAAGGTAAGGTGAAATGTCTTCGGTTTGGCAAATAGTTGTTCCTTTTCTGGCTAGGTAAGGGGAGGTCACCATCTGGAGCAGAACTGGAGCCAAAACAACCACCTTATGTATTCAGTCTTCGTGAATTTTCCAGGGTTTTTTAGGAACTGGCAGAAAAAGGCTGAACTGTGCTTAAAAAAGACAGTGAAAAAATTGTCAGAATGAGAATCTTATGTTATCAGGCTTTCATAATCCAATCCAGGGATTTACATATAGACCCATATAAATTAACACGAGCCTGCAGCCCGGTATATGGTAATATTCTGACATTCAAATAAAACCAGACTGAAACACATTATCATATTGTAGCTGATTCATTCCAATTTCTTTAGCAATGTTTCAATCTGTATCAGCCCAGCATAACATGAGAAAAGTCTAATAGATAAGGCACTGAGCTGATTTATAGCAGGGAGATTATATGAGCCCAAATACTGGTCCCCAGTGCAGGGTCCTTTAGAGGTAGATCAATAAAAAAATCACTGAACATTAAACAGAAGGTCTGTTACTATAAAGGAGGTGACATCTCTCTGATTTCCCTTTGGACTCTTAGGTTTTTTTTTTTATTTTATCCATTTGTAGAGTTGCTCGTGGGGGTTTTTTCAGAGCCATTATAAGATGCCAGGGAAGACCAAGTTTATCATAAAACATTAAATCACACAACAAATAGTCTGTCCTGGTAGCTTTATCAGTTAATTGCTTGTGTTATTTAGCTTTTTTAAATGAACTAGTTTAGAATGTATACTTTCAGACAAAATCCGAGTACAAATTAGGGTGCTTTAGTAAAATAATCATATAATGCTTTGCCTTTGTCCTTAACTACAAATGACAAATTTTAGTAAGTGTGTTTTTTAGTTATGAATAAAAAAATTATGGGACTTAAATTCATGGTCATGATACATGTTGCAATTACCTACTGTTTAGCAGAAAACTGACCTTTTACACAATATCTTTTAGCGTCATGCATGCTCTTTCACTTTTTGCATCTCCTAGGATTTGCAAGTAAATGGGTAAATGGAAATGGCAAGACCTGGATTTTTTTTTGAGATGTGCATGTCTCTGTAATGCAGTGCAGTGGTTTTTCCTCTCAGAGCAGTGTCCATTTAAATTGGCCAACAAAAACCAGTATTAAACAGCCATGCAGTGTACTACCAGAACCCTTCAAATGGGCCAATCATGACAAAAATAAAGGTTAATCTACTATAAACACAGTATGTGAGGGAGAAATCCACAGAAAGACACTGCCACAGAAATAGTATAATATCTAAGTATTTACAAATAGATCAGTAATCTTAAAATTTATACCCTAAATGAAAGTAAGTTAGGTAGCTAGATAAGTAGGTGTTCTCCCTTTCCTGAAATGCAAGATAAGAATACAGATTACAATATACCTCAAGTGTAAGAAAAAAAAACAGATGTGCAACAAATGTGGGTCTGAACTATTTTTGTTCAGATTTGTAAAAATACAAAACAGATTAGATTAAGAAAATCCAATACACTCATGACCAAGACAGCACATCTTAGCAAGGAATTCTCAACACTATATATTTACCTCTGTGTGTGGAAAGAATACACAAAACACTTCGAAGAAAGTCTAATCCATCTCAAGAATGGCGGGGGGACTCCAAGAAGAAAGGAAAAATAAAGTAACCCTTTTTGAACTGGAAAACACTTATCCTGATGATGATCTTTGAGAGGCAAAAACACCTATTGGAAAATCAACATTTGTTACTAGCTCACCTTTATATTTGTCAAGGTAGTAGTTATAGCCCTCTGGTTGTTGCAGAATGACGACTGGTGTTTTTAAATAATAGAATCTCCGCGGTATTGAAGCAGACAACAGTAAACTGATTTCACAGTGGGAGGGTGGCTTTTCTCCTCACACATGAGATGCATTTGTTTAAAATATAGCCTCTAGACAAATTGGACCTGAGTGTATTTTGTAAGCAAAAGAGAAAAGGAATATTGCTTTCTTTGGTAAATTTCACTACTTCTCTCACTCAGTTGTTCAACTCATGTTAAACTTTATAGACCATGTTGTTGTGCCACTGGATTGGCAGGCAGATAGTCACACCTTTCTCACACAGCCTTCCTGTTTTTCAGTGATGTCAAACCTCTTTCCACCTGGCACTAGAGTCTTGTATTTGCAGGTCTCTTGAAAAAAACAAAAAAACAACAAAAAAATAAATCTAAAAAAAGATCCTACCCACATCTGTCAGATTGTCAGGACTGTGTACCATGTTACTGGTTGCTTTTGGACCGTGAAAATCAACCCCCATGTGTTGGGTGGAAAAAAATATATGGTGCAGAAAAATGTAATACTTGTTTTTTTTCAGAGAAAGAATTTTAGGTATTCTTAATCCAAGGCTAAACAAAAGCCTTTACATTTGTGTGTGGATGTTTTTTAACTGTACTGCATGCAGGTATATCTTTAGTTTCACACTGCTAAGATTTTATAATATTAGCCAACTTGCTGTGCAACATAGAGGGCCCTAGTCAATCTGGAATCCTTCAGTCCTTCCTTGCTGGTCTCCCTGCATGTGAGATTAAACCCCTGCAACTCATCCAGAATGCTGCTACTTGGCTGGACCACAATCTTCCTGAATATTCCCATGTCTCAACCCTACTGATCTCCCACCACTAAGGTAATGGCTTATATCTGTTTAAAAATGCAGGTGTTTGCCTTCCGGGCAGCGGTCTTCAATCCATCATCAGACCCCACACACCAGCTAGGTCACTCTGCTCTGCAACTCCAGCCCACCTGGCTATCCCTGTCCTTTGTATTCATGTGATCCCGGTTGTGTCCTCTGTCTGCTCTGGCCCCATGCTTCCCATAGGGGTCAATGGCTATCTTCCATTGTAGAATGAAGACCTACCTCTTCAGAGTCTATTTTGTCTCTCCTGCTTAAGCGCAACTTACCTTCCCCTTATTTATGAAGGTTATGTTGTATTGTGGTCATTTATGGCACACTGAAGTATGCTTGCGCTAATTATCACAGCGATGTGTGAGGGGATGATGTGTGTTTGTGCAATCGTTAGTAATATCAGTATTGTTCACATTTTCAAATATATGCTAAATATAAAGTTAAAAATGGATTTTTATTTTGGTTCCTGTTTCAGTTCCTGTTTATATAAAAATGGACATAAACATGATAGACTCTATTTTCATCTTTATGTACACATGTGCACATGTACATGGTTTAAAAATGAAATAACTCAAATCTGAGTTTCCTTGCAAATGATGTGCCTCTTATTTGTTATTGCTAGTCAACAGCTGTTGTGTAAAAATGGCTTTCCAGTGGTGTTTTTTTTAGAGGTAATGGGTTTTCATATAGGCTGTGTTTAGTAATTAATTTATGTGTCAGCTCATGTGTGCGAGGCTAAATTTTCCCCATTAAAGAGAAGTGAAACATGCATAAACAGATGAGCCGTGCTGAGTGAAACCACATTGTGCCTCCATTATGAAACGTATTCATTAATTAATGTTCAATGATCATTACAATGGAAATGGTAATTACACCCTGCATCTGAAGATGCGAAAAATGGATTTCTTAAAAGAAAAAAAAAAACTGATCACCGTTTCCAGTCCATTTTTCACCCTGGTAGCTTCGATTTTGTGCAAGTGACATTACAAGCCTTTAGGAGGTTGGGGTTTCCAAACTGAGAGAATTTATAAACCCTGTTAAGATGGGAAGATACATTTTATAAGATCAAAAATACAGTACAGCCTTGCCCTTAATAACACATTTACCAACGTGTATTAATGTATTTTAACAATGCAAAATACAGTTATGAATGCTTCATTCTGCATTTATAATCAGGTCATAGAGTGTTACATAATCCTCAATGTGATGAATATGAGCTTCATTTTAATTTCAGGTACATGAAAGCTTGTTCTGAATTTTCCTTAAAGTTTTTGATCAGATCAAATTTTCACATCTTTTCTCACTTCATTGTCCTTGGCAGACCCTTGCACCAGTGTCTTTCTTAGTGCATTGCACATTTCAGCGCTACAAAGGAGATCAGACCAAACTATACTAAGGACAGTAATAGCAGCACTGAAACATCCCGGTTTCTCCCCTAGGCTATGATCCTGGTAATGTGAAAGCTAAGATGACGACTGAAGAGAAGGCAAGTGGCTCACACAGCCCCCTCTTTCAGTATCAGTTCTTTCGATTATCAGTGGCAGTAGCTGGACCCCATTTCCCAGTGCACATGCGACCCTCATTGATACCATCTATGTAAGCTTCCAGGTTGACTGGACATACCGCAAATCAAGGAACTCAATTTCTGCAAGTGAGGACCCTCCTTTTCAATATTCCGTACGCTAACAGAGGGAAGAGACCGAGGAGTGGGAGACTGTGTGAAGGGAATGCAGAATGAGATAAGACACCAATAATCAAGGTGTCTACTTGCATAAAGCCATTTTCTTCACATCATTATAAAAAACAAGAGGGACCTACACCCCCCCTCTCCCTCTAAAGTTTGCTCCCTTTTGTATTCTATTGGTAAAACAAAGGCACATTACTTTTGAGGAGCTGCTCCTTGTGGGACAGCATGAAGACTCAAATTTTATTTGACCTGCACAAGTTAATTATGGCAAAGTGTTTACGGTTTGTAATGCTGAAATAAAGCTGATGTCTCACTACAATGCACCTTTTGCAGCTCTTTAATTTTATGAAGTCAGCATACCCTTGAGTGTGGCTACAACTATGAGTGTAGTAATACTTTTGAGTGTTACTACAACTTTGAGTGTAACTTCAAACTACACTATGTCATCCAAAAGTTATGGTAGTGGGTAATATAAGGGTGTGGCATATTACATTACATTTATTCATTTGGCAGACACTTTTATCCAAAGCGACTTACATAGGTTACTGTTCCTTACAATGTTATCCATTTATATAGCTGGATATTTACTGAGGCAATTGTGGGTTAAGTACCTTGCCCAAGGGTACAGCAGCAGTGTCCCCAGTGGGGATTGAACCAGTAACCTTTTGGTTACAAGTCCTGCTCCTTAACCACTATGCTACGCTGCCGCCCATATTCTTACATGTAATATGATTGTACGCTTTACTGAATGTAAGATGGCACCCCACCATACCCTGTATTAATCTAACACTCATTCATATCCTGTATTAGCTCATATTTCTCTCCTCCATATACTGCAGGGACTCAGTTCTAACTTCAGCAATGATTTATGTTGATGGCTAATGGTCCAAGACATATTGAAGGTATATTTAAAATAAAGGCATTCTTGCAAAAAAAAGGTGAATTTCAAAGGGGTGAGGTACTGTAGGTGCTACATAATTATGAGATTGAAGTGTTTCATATTACTGCACTCACACCATTATCTGGCTTATTATTCACATTACATCCTCACAGCGAATAAAAGCACATCACGTATGACAAATGAGACAGGCGATGTGTTGAAGCCACCATGCTAAGAAAGTCTCATTTATTGCTCTCGTTCTGTATCGGGAGTGTGAGACTCACTGGCACCACACAATTCTGCTGCTGTGAGCACTTGTCTCAGATTTTAATGAGCACAATCCCCGAAAATGAAACTCAAAGAAATGCCGTGACATCCTGAAACCGAGTCACCTCATTTAAGCCACCACCTCTTAGCTAATACATCGCGGCCGTGCCACAGCTCTCTCTCTCTCCCACGTTTTTACCTCTGAAATAAATTTACTCAATTGTCATGTTGATGAAAGTGAATTCAGTTACAATGCAAAGAGAGGTTTTCAATTTTCGGTACAGGGAACTCATATCCAATGCATTTGTACACAACAAACTAGACCTGAATCTGATTTGAAAGGATCATGCAACAGCTGGAGGGTTTTTTTTGTAGGACTGTTCTCTCTTCAGTCTTTTAATACATATTAAGATTCTCTTTGAGTATTACTCGAAACCAATAAGTGTTTCATTCACCTACTCCAGGAAATGTCACCGTAATCTTTTAGACATGTTAAACATCCTTTAAATTGTTGACCTTTTAAATGGTGCTTGCTTGATATTTGCAGTGACAAGTATACTTCTGTAAAAGCAATAAAGAAAATGAGGCAAAATCAATGCAGAATGTACGTCATGAAATGTGCCTGTTACCCACACCTAAGCCTTTCAAACCCTGGTATGTCTTAGAAATACTAAATGCATGTAACTTGGATACTAATATATAACTAAAGCATAACTCAGACACCTACTTAAATACTAACACAGATATTTGGTGTCCAGTGCATGAAGATGATCAGAACCTGAAATCCTTGGCTTTTAAATCCTTTACTCAAAGAGCAAAGCACCATAGTGTTTATATATAACACATGTAGATTGAATGCTGCCATAGTCACAGGAAGCGTTTTGAAATTTAAAAGGAAATAAGACAAAATCAAGTCAAGGTTAGCCCTCAACAGGTCAGATGTTAAGATAACATTATACTTTATGATCTGTTTACACAGAAATTTGTTTTGGGTGCAAAAATGCTCACACTGCAGTATGTAAGGTGGACAATGTACAATACAGTGACATTGCTATAGAGCCATTCTGATAACCATAGCTGCTTGCGACAAGCGACCATGCCATATAAGACACCGGTGGCCTGCAGCATGAGGTGGACATGTGCATTTTATGACATGTGACATATGCCCCTGTTTCACATCTGTCATAAAGTTAATTGCTATGGCCATGGGAGGCTTTTAGTGTTTATCACTGCTATGTAGATTGTATGAGTAATGCTTCACAGTTCATCAGATCACAACAGAGGGCCCCATACCTGTTTTACATACATAACTCAGGCATACATTTCTTAAATGTTGTTACAGAAAAAGGAGAATCCTCTTGTTTCAAACGTGTCAGATTGCTCTGGAGACCAGCCCTTTTAGAGAAAATGCTTAAGAGAGCTTAAATCACCAATCTTTTTTGACCAGAGAAGAAAGGGGACTTGTGTTTAATCTCAACCCCTCTCACATGTTCTGACTTGTCAAACAATCTGACCCTGTGACTACACTGTGCTAATTTATGTTCCTCTTTCCTACTGCAGGTCCACATCTAACAAGGGATGTACACTGTCCTGATCCTTATTTCACCAAAGGGATTCATGAGAATTCCCAGAAACATAGTTGCATTGTGGATGATAGATGATTATATATAGGCAAATGGTCCCAACATAGATAATTAAAGTCAAATGAGAGTGCACATGACTCCATGGCTACTCGTGATATACAGTGAAGCAAGACTTTCATCAGTTAATGCAAATAATAACTAAAATTTTTCATTGTTTGGCTTCTTTTTTATTTTATGGCATTTTCCTCCAACAAGATTTACATTTCATATAGTCAAAAAACGAAAATGAAAATCTTGAGGAAAAAAAATCGACTGGGAATGTTGTTGTATTAACAAAAAATTATCATTCATTAGTCATATCATACAATAAAGTCATTATCATGCATTAATTGTAGACACGGCGTTAATTTTTAAAGACAAGCACATAATGAGAAACAATTCCTTGTTTGATTTTTTTTTTTCATCGTACTTATCTAGTCATGGCTGATATCTGCTGCTCTCTCAAAGTCCCAGTCAGACCATAGCTTTAAAGAACAAGTGGGGTTAGGAGATTTATGAAACATAAGTTTACCCATTTTAGTGAGTGAGTGCTGGGATCCCTGGGGTGGATCCAACTGGATCTGTCTCCCATCAATTCCCCTTAACAGCTGTTCGACTTGACCTTCTGGCTTTGATCAAAGAGATCTCCTTTGTCTCTTAGTGATATAAGACGATGAACATTCAGTTTTCGCTTGCCCTTTATCTTCAATTCCAGTTGTGCGGCAGGAATTTAAAAGGCTTTCTGCTTTATGTTCCGAGGTCCCTGTAAGACATCGTATGAATTATTTTGAAGCCGGAGCTGCTGGGTGGATGGGTGTAGCAGAAGAAGAAAAGAGTTTTATTTCCTTTTGTCTTCTTCTGCAGGATGTTTTACCTGACGGGAATAAATAAGTCAGTAAAAAAAAAAAAAAAAAAACACCCTACGTCTCTCAGTTGTAATGGAGCATACTGCTCTTCGTATTTTAGAGGTCTAATGAATTCTAATAACATTCCAGATTATAAGAGCAACCACCCTCAACCTCATAAGGTTTGCAAGGTAATCTGATAACACAGAGATGCTAACCTCAAATTGTATTGTAAAACCAGTAAAACAGGATTAGATTTTTTTTTCTTCAATGTGTAAAACTACACTGTTATGGAATATATGGTGAATAGCATTAATATGATCCCCATTAAAGTCAGCAGTTTTTTTGTATAAGTGCTTATCATTCATAACAATGCATGAAAACTGTTAATACATATACCTATGCAAATAGATGGTTAGTAAATGAATGCGCATATTTACCATATCATTAATGTATATTGTATATTTGTACAGAATATTCCCAGGTTATACCATGTATGTCCCTTGATTCAAAGTGGTCTTTTGTGCCATGTTTTGTTTGGTATAGGGGATATTTTGTGTAAGAACCAAACTGAAAGGACATGGAAAAAATGAAACAAAAAGAAATGCAAGCCTGAAATAGAAATTATCTTTCTATTTCTCATTTCCTTTTTCCTTCTCATATGACCTCCCTTTACACTTCAGATAGTGATTACTCCACTTTGGCTTTAGATGAAATGTCATCTTTTGCATTTAAAGGAACTGAGACTCACCAAATATCTTTAAACAATTAGTTCGCCAATTGTAGCATCAGACAGCAATGGTCCAACAAATAAAATAGACTGGGGAAGAGAGGGAAGTTCCGTATTCTATTCCAAGACTCTCTGCAAAAACATGAAACTCTGCAGTGTCATGGCAGACAGTTAATTTCCCACTTATAGCATTATTTTTTGATGAAATACAGTATTAGTTTTAGATGAATTTTGCAATTATAAAGACGTGCTAGATGAATAGATAATAGTGTTTGTCTTGTTAAATGGATCATTTTGAAGTTTGACTGAAACATCCTAATATGGCAATAAACCCATTATCCGACGGTCCCTGGAGTGCAGCTAGCTACCTTTCTAAAGCTCATAAGAGCAAGCTAATTTCTTCTGCTCAAAAGCTGGAGGCTTATGCATATTGTTCCCATATAGCTCCATTTTCATTACATTTCCAACTGCATTTCCACAAACTCAAACTTGAGCTCGCTGCGGTCTGCTCCTGGTGTAGTTGCAACCATACGTGCTCGAGGTTAGCTTTGACCCAGGAAAAAAAAGTCATTGGAATAAATGAAAAATCGGTAATCAAATGACAATAATTCATAGCTGATATTAATTTCAGCAGGGCAGCAGATGAGACAATCAATTACTTTTATGCATGCCATCACCTTTCTTGTAGTACTGCTGTCCATATCAAAGAGCTTCGCCCATTGGATTGTTTCTTTGTTTTCGCTTTTGATAGATATTTTTTCTCTCTCTTTTTTTTTCAGTCCGTGATTGCATTCAAAGGCTCCCCAAGATTATTTATACTAGGGTCTTGTGTGGTGTTCTTCAAAATGTCATTTAGGAGGCATAGTAAGTTATCTGAACAGTGCTATATATAAAGGGCTGTTCTGAGTCCGCTGGGACCCGTCTGGGATTATCACTGCAACTCATTATCTGCAGAGGAAGCTCTTTCATGTCAGTCATGGAAATGAAACATGGGCAGTGAATGCATTAATTTAAACTGGGAAAAAAAAAAAAAACATCATAAGGAGAGAAAAAATATGCAGCGTAGCATTAGCTTAAACTCAAAGTGCATTTGACTATGAATTTGCTGGTTCATCAGAAATATCTATATGACTGGAATTGGAGGTAAGGATGTATGTATGTTAAATGATACATATTTGGTCAACCCATTTAAAATGTTGAGGATTATACTGTTGGAGAATCTTTAATAATTCAAGCACTTCACACAGTCAACATTATTGCATAGTCTTGTGAAAGCAGTACAACATTGAGTTGAATATTTTGTACCAACATTATGGGGGGGGGGGGTTCAGCCAAATAAGCTTTCCCTTTCCATTCTTGATTTGAAAAGATTGTTCAGGTGAGTGATTTCTTAATCACTTCTTCAACAAAATGTGTGGAGAATAAAAAGAGCTGACAACTGGACACCACAGAACACACAAGTTAAAGGACAGGGGAAACCTAGCTGCTATACAGGGAACACATATTACTGGGAAAACACAGTGTGTGGCAAGCTTGGTGTAAAAATATGAAGAAAATAATGCGCAATAATGTAGAAAAAACAGACCATAAGGGAAAGATATTTTGTATTTTGACTGTAAATAATTAATAACTTCAGTGACTTCCTTCTCATGCCACCTGTTGCGTGTCTGGAGCCACCTGTGTGTTTGCTTTCTCAGTGCACTCAAGGGCAGAGGGAAAAATCAATAGTATCACACATTACACAACCTTTGTGGTCATTCGATGTCCTTACTGTTTGTCCTAATGGCACTCTGTGTGACGTTGGCACACTTTACTGTCCGATCCTTCAGCCAAGCTCACAATCAGTCAGACAACGAACACACACATAGTAACCTCAGCTGTTCTGTTCCTCTGTCACCTCTGTTAGCGGTTCTCTGTTAGCAGTAAGGAAGGCCCCATTTCGCTCAAGCCCACGCCACCTCCCGCTGACAAGCGGAACATGGCAGTCTTAATAAATCGGGAGGAACGTGGCCGTTGTTACAGATTCGGACACAAAATGACAAGATCGGTGGACTGTGACCTTAAAGATTACAGATTAAGAGCGTGATACAATCTGCCGGGCCTTCGGCAGAAAGGGTTAGTTAATCTTAGGGGACCGGGACAGGAGTGGATAAGGATATGTGGGGACTATGTCCACGCGGCAATGGGTGATTGATGAAGTTTGCCGGAGCAGAAGACAAGGCAGCAGCCAGTGACATAAGATGCGGAACGCGGATTTATCTCCAGTCGTTGAAAATCAATCAGCCTCTTCCAGACTTGTGCGACAGAGAGTAAACTCATTTTAGCAAGTTTCATCTATTGAACATAAGGATATGAATATTGTTGGCAGAGGGAGGCGATTTTTTTTTCTTTTTTTTGTCTGGAGTTAAGGTCATACACATTTATGAAGCAGATGGCCTTTGGAACTTAAATCACACTATTATTATGCTCTATTCAAAACAGTTCAAGATGAAATGGACAAAAGCCCATGTATTACAGTTAATCTAAGGGCAATTTCATCAATTGGAGCTGTAGTGGTAGAAATAATTTATCATTTAAATACAGAAAAGTACAGACGGTACAAAGAAGTTATAACTTAATAATTCTATTCGATAAGTGGCAAGTTGTCCCCTGTGTTTGACCATTCCATGCAAACTGGCCCACTGACCCCCTGTGCTGACCCCCTATTGTTGTTGTTACACTAATTCTTTCTCTCGTTTTCCACGATTTTGTGGGTAGTTAATTTGGAACCACTTCCCAAACACATACCATATTGATACTTGGGAATGTCGGACATTGTGTATTAAGAAATTCTACATTAAAGTATCATGACTTGGTTGTTAAAGTCCATGGTCAGGGCCGAGCGTTTATAAAGCCTACAATCTCATTATCCGATCATTTAAGTGCAGTTTATCAGATCTGTGCAGCCATTGTTGTTTTCATTGTATTCTAAGTTAGTAATTTGAGAAAATGGGGATGCGTGTACAAATAAAAATTCCTCTCACACATTAACTCTCAATTGCATGGTATTTGTGTAGGTGCTTTTCCCTGTGATGCATCATCATTCTTCATGCACTTCGACTACAAAGTGTCCCTAGCATCACAGATGCATTGTCAGAGGTGCATGGTCAGTTTTCAGGATGCCACATTCACAATCTTGACAAGAATGTGATTTTTTTTTTTACCCTAATAAAACCCATTATTAAAATTTTGCTTTCAGAGTATAAATGGAAATGTGTGCCTATAAAACAGACTAGAATGGTCATGTACTGTATATGGCCTTTGCCATTGCACTTCGAAGGTTATGAGTTATAATCTGTAGCTTTAATTACAGGGTTGTTTCATAGTATGTTTTTGTTTCATTACATCTTGGTACGTTTATCATAATTAGATTATTGTCATTTAGCAGATGCCATTTATCCAGATGGACTTACAAAATGCATCTAATAAAATGGCATAAAAAGTACACAAACAGGATCCCACTAACCTCAGCCTGCGACAGAAGATGGCCAGAGTCTTTGCTGTTCTGACAGCAACAGGAAGCTTGTTCCACCTTGTAGGGGCAAATCAGACAGAGGACGCAACAGGAATGCAAGGTTATGAGAGGGGTTACAGCCAAGTGTCCTGAAGAAGCTGAGGTCAGTGGCCTGGCCGGCATGTACAGTCTGACGATCGATTGAAGATAGGAGGCTATTCCCTGCACCGCTTGGTGTGCTAACACCAGCATTTGGAGATGGGTGTGAGCCAGTGGAGGGAGATCAGGATTGGTGAGACATGGAAGAATTTGAGGACACTGTACCCTAAACAGAGCAGCAGCTTTCTGAATGAACTGCAGAGGTGTGATTGCTCATGCAATCTGCAGGTGCTACTGACTGTGGCTATGTGGTCTGTGTATGTGGTCTGTGTATGTGGGATCACTGTCAAGAGACCCTCCTGAGGGTGACAGGCTGGAAGGCTGACACTGGTGTTTTCCAGGGTGATGGTTAGGTCTCTGAATGGAGGAGCCTTGTCTGGAATATACGGTAACACGGTCTGGGTCAAACTGAGTCTCAGGTGATGTTTAAACATCCACAATGAGACATCAGCTAGGCAAACTGATGTGTGTAATGAAACCTGGGTATCAAACAGGGGAAAAGAGAGGAACAGTTGAGCGGGTTATGAGAAGCCATGGGAAGAAATAACAGAGCCAAGTGAACTTGTATTCAAGGAGAACCAAAGGGGGCCAAGGACAAACCCTGAGGGACTCCTGTAGAGACATTTCAAGGGGTTGATATGGCTCCTCTCCAGGACACCTGAAAGGTGAGCCCTCAGACGTAAGATGAAATCTATCTGAGGACAGTGCCTGAGATGCCCATTGCCACCAAGGAAGACAGGAGGACAGGGTGATTTTCTGTGTCAAAGGCCACATAAAAGTCTAGAAGTATCAGCACAGGAGATTGGGAGGCATCCCTTACAGAGTGGAGGGCATTTGTTACAGAAAGAAGGGCCATTTCAGTAGAATGGCCAGCCTTGAAGCCAGAATGATTGGGGTCTTGCAGGTCATTCTGCATGAGAAAGTGTGAAAGTTGATTAAAAGCAGCATGTTCCATGGTTTTAGAGAGGAAAGGGAGAGAGGAGACAGGGTGGGGTCCAGTGTTGGTTTCTTGACCAGAGGTGGCACAAGCCTGCTTGAAGACAGAGGGGACACAGCCAGTGGTCAGGGAGTTGTTGATGAGGTGGTGAATGGGAGAATGTCTAATGAGATCTTTAGAGAAGAGGAGAGAGAAACAGGTCCAGGGAGCAGGTAGTTGGGTGATGAGACATCAGGACTTCTCTCTGCATATTGGGCAAATGAGAATAGGGCATGAAAAGAGATGGCTGAGAAATGCAGTCATGGGTTGATTGGAGGAGTCGCGCGTGGTGACAGTTTTAGTGCCATTGGCAGTCGTTGGCAGAGAGAGAAGCAGGAGGAGGGAATGAAGGTGGAGAGAGTGGGAAAGAAAAGGTGGAGAAATATTAGTGTAGATTAATAGAAGACCTCTAGTCAATGCTTATGCAACACAGAGCACTGGTCTTTTGCCATAGGGTGGGAATCTGTGTGTTAAAACATTCAGGTTTTATATGTAACTTACACATTCATTGGTACTCTGCCTTGCTACATCCCTGGTTTTATTCTTAATATTTCCTCTTAATATTATTTTACATATATTTTGCAATTTCATTCTTCATTCAAGAACTTCATTCACTTCTGTCACAATTTAGGCATGCTGTCATTTGCACTCTCACTGTCATGATTGTCTTAATTGTTGAATTGTAATCATAGCTGAAGTACATAAGACTTTGCTGAAACATGTCTCTGTGTGCGGACACAGCACTTTCAAAAGTGCTGAATTGCAGTCATTTAACTTAAACCCTGAGAAAACAATAACAGGTGCTAGATGGACACGCACACCTGCAGACAAGCTAAAACGCATACACATACACACACACACACAAGCTCTGTTTTGAAAGCACACTCAGCCTCATACCTTAAAAGTACGACTGAATGCAGTTTTACTTAAGGCTGTCTCCTTGGAGGTACGATTTAGTGTTTTTTCCACTGCTCTTGTATATAAAAGCCTTTGTATTTATGCTGATATAATTCAGCCTGTGCTTATCTTACTTACAGCTGATATAAATTATTGTTAGCCTCTGTGTTGGGGATGGCTTCAATAAAAAAAGATCCTTTTGTGTCTTTGTTTGCCTTGCTGGTTTCCGTGTACAAGTGAAGCATTGCTTCGAGCAGAGGCCTAGCGCACCTCAATAATTCATGCCTTGTCATGCTGAATCATCGCATGCATTCCTGTTGAAACAGTCAGTACTGTTTGTTTAGCAAACTCCTCTAACGCCTACTGTGTTTACCACAACACTTCATTCCAATAATTAAACATTCCCATTGATTCGACTGCCTGCAGGGAATGTAATGATCTTGGAGAGTGGAAAAAACACCATAAAACAATGGGTAAACAGATAGATAAGCCTTTTTCTTGTTACAAATGTAAAAATTTAACATGGGTATATATTGCTGCGTTGATTGTGTTGGCATACTTGTAAATTTTATATGTAAAGGAAATTGAGCAGTAATTGGACTGCGAACATAGAAGGGCCCTCTTTTATTAATTATGAGCAGAGGCACCATATATCCAGAAGAGCAACAAACAAATGCACAAAAAAACAGAGCACCTTTAAAGTCTTCAGCAGTGACAGCATTTACATGTACAGCGTTCGGAGAGCTCACCTTCACAGAATATCCCCCCCTCATGAATTAAACGACCTGGACCGCTTTCACCTGCTGTGTTCCACTATTGAAATAGAGCACACCACTTGAATGCGGGTTTTCAGGGGTTATTTGCAAACCAAAGGTTGAAGCTATTTTTAAGCAGCTATTGATCTAGCGAAAAAGTGACAGAAAGCGGACGTCTTTACGATGCTTTACTGCTCGATCCTTGGAGAGGGCTCTGCCTCTGACATTGGTCCCAGCATTTCTGAAACAAATTACCTGTAAAATCTGATGTTAAATCTGCGCCTTTGTACTGATCGATCCATCCTTTTTTTCAGGAAGCAAATAAACAAATTCAAAAAAATACAAAAATACAGCAGTATTGCTTATTGTTCACTTTAAAGCTGTCTTTTGATGGCTCGAAAACAGCTCCGGGTTTTAGAGAATCATTGATCCCGTTGCATCGCATTGTTTTTCACTCCATGATATACTAATCCAGTTATGTCAGTGGTTGGTTCCTCTGAGGACACATCCCTTGCTTGTCTTGCTAGGGTTAGCCCTGCTTCACCCATATGGAAGAAGCTGACCCATCCCTGCACAGTCTAATTAACAGCCTAACAGCAAGATCACAGAATAACAGGGACTTAACAAGAGCTGATGGACCAACTCCCCCCCCGCCGCGATCCTCTTAATAACATACTGGCGCCTTGCATCACCCGGCGGGGGACCTGTGACTGAGACCAAATATTTTTAACACTGGGGAAGGTGAGGTGTGGTGCCTCCGCAGAGCTGTGTGGGAGCACTGAGCAGGAAGGACTGAGGATTAGCAGCAGAAGCACAGCCTCCATCATCCTCCATCTCTGCATATTGTATAGCTCCCCTTTTCAGTGATATAATTTATGGAGCCAGCTGCTATGTGCGCTGCCTCCATGTGCCCTGTGCACTAATTTTAGTGTCCAAACATTTGCCTGTTTTTTTTTTAATCAAACTGATAAGACTGAGGAACTGCCTATCATTTGAGGAAATCTAATAAGGCAGATTCCTTTTGCATGGCAAAGTAAGTGAAGTGGAGTGTTTTTATTTATTTTTTTTTCCTGAACTGAATTCTGAATTAAAATGCCTATATGATCACAAAACATACGTTTGAAATAATGAAAGCTTTAATGTCTTTGCTGCGTGCGGAACAGCTTTGCTTAGATCTTATTTGGCTAAGGTTTAATTTTCAGGGTCTGTGAAGTGTTATTCCAAATCGTATTACTGTGTTGCAATGGATTTACATTGATTTTGAAATGCAGCATGAGCTGGGGTAGAATAACTTGACTTATTTGTAATAAATTCACTTCTGCAATCTCTAAAATATTGGGCCACATCTATCCAAATCACTGTTTGACTTTACCTTAGTAAGAAGCGATATCTAAAAATATATCTACAGTCCTGCATCAGTCAGGGGAGGCTGATGCGAAAGGACCAGCATTGACATCAGTAATCTACCCAATGAAGCTGAGCACAGTATGCAAATGACATCGCAAAATATAAATGCTTTAACACATCTAACAATGTCCAGCTAAAAATATCTACAAAAAAAATCTACAAAAAAATACAAATAAAAATATCTACATCTATCTAAGTGAAAGGTAGACAAAGGTCTTCTTTGAAGAGCTAAAGGTGCTCCATCCTTTGCTACAGCAGCCATGCTGGCTGTTAACCTAAGAATTCACACCAATATTATTATTTACTTTATTTGTGATCACTTTCATATGGCTAATATTTTTGTCATTATTTATATTGTGTGTCCAATTCAGATTTTCCAGGTAATTTATTGTTCTCTCATTGCACAAAACTCTCAACCTGCTTAAGATCAAACGTTTCCAGGTGTTATATTTTAACAGAAACACCGTAGTGGGTCCCCTCATGCAACATTTTAATGACATGCAAATCAGCAGTAGGGGCATTCTGGTCTGTGTTGCTAACTGTGGGACCAAAAGCGGGGGCAGAAAAACTCCTGAAATACGCTTTAATGTATTGTGAGACAATGGCTGTGCTAATGTTGTCTCAGCATCACAATTAACTTCTGTGCAGATGCCCTGTAGTGTTTATTAATGCCACACCAGTCAGCGTCTAGCATGAATTAAAATCATTCCCCTGGATTTTCCAAAAAAGCTATTTAGCACATAAAGTGAGATGTTCTGCACCCTTCTGGAAGGGATGCAGTGCATCACACTGACTGTGTCACAAATTGTTTCAACCAGCTTCAACTGGTGTGCAGCAATCTGGTGTCATATCACTTGTCTCTCTTATGATGTCATCATCTCCACGGACAACCAGTTTCTATATTTCCAGCCTCCTCCCAGCAGTCTACTATTTCTATGACAAATCAGTTATGTCCACCAAGCCCTCTAGCCCCCTCTCCCCCCGAGCAAATAGTCATCTTTCTCAGGGGCATAATGAACATGAGTAATCTGCCCATAAAATCTGGCCTGAGAGGTAGGAAAGATAGTATTGTCCATGTTAATTAATTAGCGATGTAATTTAAATGCCCAATGCCTCCTCTTTGGCCTGCAGTACTGCATTCCTCCAAAAATGCATAAATATTTCTGATGTTGAACAAGAAAGATGAAATTAATGTTCTAAAAGTCTTTGAGACTTTAGGCAAAGTGAAATTGTACATTAAATCCGCATGAAATAAATCTACTCATGAATATTTATGAAGCACTTTAATATACATCTAACAAATGTTGAATACGGTATTGGAAATCGTGATATTGCTAATTATCAGAAATTATACAAGGGGTTTAACCCACAGCAAAACAAATCATTGTACATTTAAAGCCAATGGTAAAATTATGTAATAGACTGCTGACTTCTTTATGGTTGTGAAAAGAACAATGTAAAACTACATTGCTATTAATACTACTGTCAGATTGAAAACACACCAACCATAACCGGTTTTAATTGTATTGATAATAAGCTAATTGAATGTTGTGTTAGAGTGCCATTGAGCAGAAAAGGGTTCTGTTTTTGCCTTTATTCAGTAAAGATCGACCTTCAGCCCGCTGTCCCTGATGAGGTTCCAAATTTGGGGGTCTTATTGCATCGGATATGAGTAGATTGTCTGGGTAAATGCACAAAGACACTCCATGCTGTTGATTCAAGGTGAACACAGGTGCAAAAAATTTTGTCCATTCACGGTGAATTGACTATCTGAAAAGGAGAATCCCCTCAGTGGATTCATTTGCGTTCCACAAAATTAAAATGTATACAAACATTCATCCATCTCTGTTCTTCTAACAATTTAAGGAATTTAGGTGACCTTTTATTTATGTAATGAGAATGTAGTGAATAGTCATAGGCAGTCATTCTTGGGAAAGTTGGAACAATATTCACAATATCCACACCTAGGACAACACTAACACACTCAACAGGTTAGCGGTCAACTGAAAAAAATGCCATTTCAAGTGATCACTGTGTTCTTTACAGGACTGCAGTAAAATGGGGGCTTGGAAGGGACAGGGTGTAAGGCAGGACCACACCCTGGCTTTGGTCAGACCACCACACACACACAAACACTGTCTCTCTCTCGCTCTCTCTCTCACACGAACACACACACACACACACACACATACACACACACACACAAACACTGTCTCTCTCGCGCGCTCTCTCTCTCTCTCACACACACACACACACACACACACTCAAACACTGTCTCTCTCTCTCTCTCTCTCTCTCACACACACACAAACATTGTCTCTCTCTCTCTCACACACACACACACACAAACACACACACACACACACACAAACACTGTCTCTCTCTCTCTCTCTGTCTCTCTCTCACACACACATACACACACACACACACAAACACTGTCTCTCTCTCACACACACACACACAAACACTGTCTCTCTCTTGCTCTCTCTCGCTCTCTCTCTCTCTCTCACACACACACAAACACTGTCTCTCTCTCGCTCTCTCTCTCTCTCTCTCTCACACACACACACACAAATGCTCAAATACATTGACTACGTACATTACATAGGGAATAGTTTAAGGGACACCAATTAAATTAGTCAGAAGGTCTTGGGACTGAGGGAGGAAGCCAGGGTAGCCAGCAAAACCCCCTACAGACATGCTGAGAACCTGTAAACTCCACACAGACAAAAACAGGTTTGAATCTGTCTCTAGAGCCATAAGGCAAGTACAACCCTATTAACTAAGAGTAAAATGAACATACTGTTTTAATTTGCAACAAAAGTAAGCAGTCTATACATGTGGCTTATGCCTGTTTGAGAATGTTGTTTATGTATGGTTATCTTAAAGGGTTGTTTAAATCAAATTAATACAAACAGAAAAGCAAAAATCATATTTACATACTCTATTCATCATGATATCTGAAAAGAAATCTGAATATATTAGCTTTACCTTTTAATTCCTTCCAACTGTCTACATACCCAGGAAGATGCAAATTGGTGTACCAGAGAAAACAGTGGGGTTTTTTTCTAACCAAAATATAGGTGGCATTTTACAACTCATCCACTGACCCACTACAAAGCTGTTGATTCCAATTCAGTACTGGATATATTGCTCTAGATATCAAGTGATAGCTCTGAGTATAGCTTGATAGATTTTATCTTCCTTTTGAATTGGAGCTTTTATAAGAAACACTGTGTTTCATTGGGGAGAAAATGCAATAATGCACCAAAAAAATCTTTCTGAATTAGAAGAACAGGCCCGTGGTGGCTCATGGAAATGATCCAGGGAGAACATTGACTGCCATGTCTTAGATTAAGCCATCAGGAGGGAAGTTTAATGACAGCCAACATACAGAGCAGTGGCGTTCAGACCCTGAATCACAGTGCAGCTCCGCTAGTTATAATGGTACTGGGGTTTCCCAGCACGAGTAAGGCCTCCTGTTGATCTCATTAAATCTCATCAAGGTGAGATAAGGTGTTTTTGGCTCATAAAAACATACTGTTGAGAAATGAGAGCCTCCACTGATTGATCATTACTAAATATGAACATTAAATAATTAAATCCAGGGTGTCTACTGACATAATTATTAAATTGATATGGCCTCCCACTATCTTACCTCTTTAATAGATGTACCTGAGGAAGCCCACAGATAAATGTACAGTTTCTTAAGATAGCGCCACTAAGGAAACATAATGGGGCTTCACTATCAAGGGTGCTACAAGTTAATATGCAACAATGTGGATTGAAATAGCAGAGCTACAGCAGGGCAAACGTTTTGAATCTCATCAGCACAGGGGAAGATTTTGAATTTCATCAGATAATATTCATCAGATAAATGCGAGGGAGAAATCCAAATTACCTCCTTATTTGGCTTCTTAGTTGAGTTCTGGATTTCAGACTGCACTGCTTCCTTTTAGTACAGGACTATATCTTTACTCTGTGATGACTTCAGATGAACCAAATGATAATTAAGAAAAACAGGAAGGGTTTGTGCCTTTAGTGAATACATGAGTATTGAATTCAATGGAGGCCACAGCATGTCCATCTATATGTCTCTGTGCATTGCTGTTTCTTTGCTGTTTATATGATTCATCTACCAAGAAAATAAATACCTGAGAGATTTAACATGGAGATTTCAGTGTGGAAGGACTGTGTTTGTTTGTCTACCCCAAGTGAATTATGAAGGAAACTAGCAGAACAAGGGAACATTAATGCTGAATGGAGCACTCATTGGTTTTTTAACCCCTAGCATCTTTCTGCTACATCCATAATTAAATTAATTGCCTAATTACAGCATAATAATTAGGCAATTTTTTCATTGATTTATCCTTGTTTAAAACAACATCATCAATAACCCCAACATACAGATATGTATATTGTGTGCATTGTGTTGTTTTTAGTGTTTTTTAATCACTCTGACATCACTGGGCGAAGAAGAGTACACAGTTGTGAAATGGCACTGCAATAAATATAAATAACAATATAAATAACAAATTAACACTTAAATAACAATAGTTACAAAATTAACTGGTGTTGACCTCAGTAACCTTCTGCTCTTTGAGTATAAGTGACATGTGACCTAAAATGACCACAATAAATCAGGTCCACATTTTGATGTCTCATTACATTACATTGCATTTGTTTAGCAAATGCTATTATCTGGAGCAACTTCCAGCACAACAGAACATAAGTGTGTCCATTCAAGTTGAGCAACAGCGTCAGACCAGGCTAACAAGACTTCTAGACCAGTGAGCATAACACTATTCAAGCCCTATCACAAGTTAACTTGTGCAACCTGACTTGTCAAGGGAAGCCAAGTATACTACCATACATCAGTCACTAGATCACAGAATCCAAAACACATTGCAATACTACATTTAAAATAAACAGCGTGAGTGATACAAGTCTCATCTCCTTTAAAGACTCCTACAGCATGGTATACCCATCATTACAGCAGGACACTGGTTTTTGGCCATGGTCCTGAGGAAAGCCTACATTTTTGCCAAAGGAATCATTCAGTGTACATGCCTTAATTAATGATTTTCCTTTTTGTGATCTGTAATGGCTTAGATGTCATTTTCTTGATATATTTCGGGAATGGTTTTAATGAATTTCCTTGACAAATTTCTGAGTTCAATTATTCTGGAGCAGACATGGAGCTCTCTTGTTGTCAATCATCTGGCTTCTTCTCCAGATAAGTGGAAGCCCTGGTGTAAACTGTATGGGATTTTTTAAATGTTATATTCTACCTTGCAATCATCTGTAACATTAATTGTAAGTAATAACAGGGCAGAAAGTAACATGTTTCATTGGTCCCTCTCATCATTACACTGTAAGCAAATCATGATGGTTCCATTTATTTCATGAAGGGCAGAGACATTTAAAAAACAATGAATGCACATTGTTTATTCTCTGTAGTATGTTTCTTGGGAGTCTTGCCTCCCTGGCTTTGCATCACCGCATCTACAGTGCATGGAGGTAGCAGGATCACAGGAAAACAGACAAGTCTTATGAAGCTCCTAACCTTTTGAGATGTAGATTTAATATCACTTTGATATATCTTTTCCCATGCAGTACAAGCAAGTTTTACTGCACGGGCTGAAGATAATTTGCAATTCAAAAAGAATTTGTTAAACAAACAGTGCATGTGTCTGTATATATCTATATTTATTTCTATGTATGTACAGTATGTGTGTGTGTGTGTGTATAGAGAGAGAGGGAGAGAGAGAGAAATAAAGAGAAAGAGCATAATTTCTTTTTAATTCCGTGTCTTCAATAGCTGTCATTGGCCTTCACATACCGTCAAACACAGTGTGTAACATTACACCAGCAGAGTGGTGTCTTTCATTTCACCTGCTGACGGTCATTAGAAAATGCTGACCAACACAAGTCAATAGTGATTCAGAGAGCTATCTGACTGGAAAAAAAAAGAGCTTTGTCAGTCAAATTTGTGTACAACAATACCACAACTTAAGGTTTACTGGTGAGACACTTGGTTCAACAGAAAAACATGCACAGTAAGTTTTGATTGCAACTCATTAATGTGACCTAGTTCTAGAACTATTATCAGTTTTTGCTATATCATTATTTTCTTGAAAATATACTACATCTAAAAGGTTGATAATGTGTTAGTCATCGTTTACATGTTCATTTCCAAATCAGCACATCATTTTTGAAAGGGTTTTAATCTTTTTATTAAACTTAATTTCAGGGCTAGTATCAAATTTGATGTGCTGCAAGTAGGGGATGTATCTACACTATATATTGCTAACTGTGCAGAATACATAATGCATCCCCTTACAGCTCACATCCCTTCCAGTTCATCCCAGTAACACATTTGTGCATGAATAATGGCATATGCATCCACAGAGAAGGTGCATGTTCATATTGTCCCTGAAAAACTGCCACTGTTTACAGGTTCCACCACAGATGACTTTGTAAGCCCTTACGTCCATCTGGAGCGGACAATGCACATGCAGTCCTTGAGTACTATAAAATTCAGACCTCTGTATTAGTTATAACTTGAAATTTTGACACTTTACAAATTAGGTGGGTCCACCTTTAAGTCTCGGGAAGGTTGCAACCTGCCCACAAGCTGAACAAACCTGTGATCCCTGCACTTGCTAATGAAGGGTTTCCATACAAGATAATAAATTGAATGTGCTTTGCCATTAGCAGTTCAGGAGAGGTTCAATTTTCTTAATAATGATGTGTTTCTCCTGCTGGTTTGAAGAGTCTGTAAGATTGCTGCCAGCAGTGTGTATTTTATCAGGATGAGGTTGACTACTGACAAAACATGTAAAATTGTTGATAGCCCACCAGAATACAAAAAGCTGTTGAATGGAACAGTGAATGAAGTTACTGAGTGAGGTACAGGTCCCATATAAACCAACTGAAAGGATACCATCTGCATTTCAAAAATAGCCTGAAATTCAATACAGTACTTCATACTCTATATCTCCCCCAGTCCTGTGCAAACTGAGGAACTGCCTACAGAAATCTGAATTAATTAGTCATGACCAAGTCTCACTGTGGACAGAAACATGATTAGTGCAATACTGCTAGGGTGACTACTGTTAGATCATCGCATATATACATAATAATAATAATAGTAGTAGTGGCTTAATAATAACAGTATGGTGCCTTTTAACTTCAGCAAAAGACATGGTGTTTGACAGCTATGTTTTTTCTTCCCGCACAGACAAGAAATACAGATAAAAGAGAGAATGGCATTGCTCACATTTCTAATTTCAGAGCAGCGAGCATGAATGTACTTATACCCAGACAGTTAAATTGCAATCACCCGGCTATGTGGAAATCTCAAAATACTTTGCGAGACCATTTATGTGCAATTCTGTCTTTGAGGTTGGAACAATTGAATTCCCAGACAGAGACTTGTAATTGTGTGGATTATAGCACAGCCATGCACTCAACAGGGTGCCAAGTAAAACACAATAACTTCCTTATCATACCCTGACAACAATTATTCTCCTCTAGGGAAATGCACACCAATCATTTTGCTGTCACATTATGAAGTCCCGATAAAAGCAACAAAACCTCCCAAACTTCACCAAGGGCAACACGATATGTGCACAAAGTGCCTTGCTTACTTTGATCTGCCGCTTTGTGTTGTCGCAGAGAAACTGAACCTTGTACAATTAACTGCTGAAACAATAGCTAACTAAGGAGCAGAAACAGCAATTTCCATTCTATAGTTATCAGTATCAACTTCAATGGATTTCAAAATATCATTCCAACAAGTTAGCAAACTTAGGAGTTCCGAAGGTTACCTGAAATAACAATGCTGATCTTACACTGCTCAGCAGGAAATCGCTGAAAGTCATGATTGTGTTCTGTCATCATTGCCATATGGAATGTATGTATCACTTACCTGGTCACAAATGAGAAATAATCCATATGAAAATTAAATATATTGTAATATATTGAGAAATGTATTGTTCAGCCCAGGACTACATTGCAAATACAATTAAAATACATTCATGCAAACAAGATATATACAGTATATCAAAACATCAACCATTTACATGTTTTAAATATATTTACTGAACTAATAATATATTCTGTAAAATACTCTATATATTTTGCATGGGAAAGAAAGAAATAAGCTTATTAAAGACAAACCACAGCATGAAAGCAATGGATGATGAACTAAAGGCTATTTAGAAAACTCAGCAACTTCAGTAAAGTTGCCATTATTCATGTTGAAGTTACTGTCCTAATTTGCATTACATGACTTAAGGTAAGTTCACATGCATTTACCAGCAGGTAGGTTACTCAAAATGTTATGAATGTGCTAGGGTGGCAGATGCCTTATTTATTAATTCCAGATGACACTGTTGATTAGAAAAATATATTTTTTCAGATCTGAAGTGATTTATTATTAGTTGTTAAAATGTTTCAAAATACTCGCTACATTCATGTCCGTGGTATTTGTCCTATCATATAGCATATGGTAATAAGCACATGAGTCTGAATAAATTGTGTTGTACAGATTGCCCTGGTGTCCTGGGGTAGGGTAGATGGATGAATCACCAGTCAGGAAACATGCCACATGTTCAGCCGGCCTGCCACATCCTGCATAATAACTTGGAGTCAGTAATCATTAAAGCCAGACTCCCCCTAAATTGGTGATTCTTCTGAGGCAAGGAATTGCCCATGACTCTGCGATCCTTGGCAGGGTGAGAGACACTCCACTCTCATCATCTGGGATGACGGAGAGGCTGGTGCTAATTCTGAACTGGACTCTCAACTGGGGGTTTCGTCACTTACGGAAAAGGCCCAAAGGACTACATCAGAGGCCTCATATACCATATCAAGAGACACTAATGAGTTTTAATCTGGAGCATCATCAGAATCGTTTATTGCCACACATGGGCTTTGAAAAGTGTGTGCCTTGGATTTTTTTCACTCTTACAGAGGATATTCAGAATAATTGGAGAAATGTAAGAGCCTAACAATTGCACAGACACAATTGTTAAGATATGATAAATGGGAATATGATTACTGCCGTATTTCCGGTGGCATGTCCTGGTCATGAGAACACTGTTTCTCTATGTTTCAGAGTGTTCTCCTTGTTTAATCCAATTAATTTTGTAGCTGGATTTTTGTGCCAGATTTGTTAATGTATGCAAGAGAAGACGTTTCGAGTTGTTTTGTGAACAGCATGATGCCTTCCACATATAGGGCTATTTTACGCTGATTACGATAACGAAAATTCAGTGATGCTTGCCTACTGAAATTGCTAGGGGGTTCAGTAGCAGCGGCAAATAGAAAAGAAGAAAGAAAGCCCAGCCTATTCAATCCAAAAGGTTGAAGTGGCTAGCAGGCAATGTCATTTGTGATGAAAGAACTAAAAAGAAAATCTGAATCCAGTTTATAATGTAATCACAGCATCCAAAACACTCTTGCCGGCAGTTAGCTCTGACCTGGAGGCACCGCCGTAATATTATTCCGCTGTACAGTATGTAGTATGACGCACGATTCATTTACTTTTGTAAATAATTTATTTTCCGCGTATCAAATGAAATTTTGCGCCTCTGTTAAAACAATCAGTTTTTCATTCTGCCCATGTCATTACGGAGAGCACCATTTTCGAAAGCAAGCCTGTGGACTGTGGACCAGATTAAATTGAAACTTTGACACACAGTAATCACGCTGTAAATCAAGAGCAGTAAATAAACTGGTTGTTCATCATCATCAATATAAATGGCTACTAACTCAAGCCCTGAAGGGCACAACGCCACAGGTTAGCTATCTAGGTAGGTCTAATTTACCGTGGAGTTGGAAAGACAGGAATATATGCATGGGGCTTACACAGACCTGTCTGGTGCATAATTCAAACTGAATGGCCAGCGCGCATATGTCTAAATTCAATCAAGATAATGTGCCACCGTGAGCGATACCATATCAAATCAACGCATGAAGGGTTAAAAGCACATTCAGAGATCTAGCGTTGTGGGGGGAAACCAAACAAGGAACGGACAATCAGCATAAATCAAAACTCCCTCAGATGCGATGAGATGTGAAATTGACTCCCGAATACAATGACACCGTCATGCTGCCATACTGAGAAAATGTTTTCTGCTTATACTGATATGAGTGCTTACAGTTTCTGCTGAAAAGAAAGCAGAGGACTGTCTCAAAAGACTTGCATAATGTGAACCAAGGTAAGGACACTACAGCTGAGGATGAAAAGGAGCTGTGATATAACAGTAGATATTTCTTTCTTTATGTCTGTTCTTCAGTTGATATTACAGTCCATAGCAGAACAAGTTTTCTGGAAATAACTGACGGAAAGTTTCTGCTAAATCTAGCTCCAATTACAATAAAGTTAAATAAATCTATTGGTCACCCTAGACCGACAATTTCTGGGTGTCATATAACAAAACTAAGTTTTGATTATCAATCTAATGTTTGCAAGCATCCTTCACAAATTCAATTCAGGAGAAAACTGTTGCATGTGCGAAAGGTTGCATTACTCAAATTGTTTTAATTATCTGTGTTCATTTCAGTGGGAACTATGTCCCGACTGACGGCTACATAGATTACCACCAATTTGCTTTTGATCGAACATCATCAGCACCCCAGGTAGAGCAGATTCCTGCAGCTTTCGAGGACCTGTATTAAGTCCCTTTGAAACGTCTGTACGTCTGCGCTCCGCGGGCTGCCTGACTCGTGCCCTCAGCGTCATTACATTTCTATGCGTGTAGTCTCGGCGTGCAGACTGTTTCGTCTGGGGGTTTATTTCACCCCTCAAATATTCATAGAGAGCGTACGCGCTCCTGTTTCGTAATGACATTTTATTTCAAACAACAGCCATGAATCCCGCGCGGACGTGCCTAATGCTTCCTGTATGAGCACATTTTTACGATGCCGCCTCATGTCGCTGTGTTCTGTGAGGCATCCATGCTGGCCGTAAATCCCCCCCCTCCTGAGATGTTTCAGCACTGTCGGCGCCCGCTTGCAGATGGGCTGCGGACTGTTAATGCGAGCAGTACGTGAACTCCTAGCGCTAGCGCGCCCGCAGTAAGGGAGAGGACAGCTCCCTGATGGACGATCCTTCGTCTCCTCAGTGTCTTCACTCTGCATGGTGATCATGCAACGAGATCATTGCCTCTCTTCTGTGCCCATTGAGTACTTCTTTTTTATCGGACTTTCCAGCAGAATGCACCCCGTTGTGAAAGGCTGAAATTAACTTTGTGGAGTTTTACTTTTATGATGTGCCAGTTCACGGTAAGTTCATTTTGTTTCTCACGTGAGCATCCTCTCCGTAAACACCATTTTCCCTGAAACTCCAAGCTGCATCAAAGACAGTAGTTATAATTACCGGAAAAGGCTTGGAGTCACGGTCCTTCCCAAATCCAAATTCATCTCCCCTTTCTTCTCAAACGCTCCAATTTTGAGAAATGCGATCCTGCCCTGTGCATCACATGTGCCCAACTCGAAAAAACAGTCAAATTGATTTAAAAGTTTGAAACTTAAAGTACTTTTCTTCATCAACGTATAGGCAATTTAAATTTGGGATGGTTCAAGGGCTATCAACCCAGCTGTGTCATTTAATTATAACTATTAGGAATGTTTTTTCCCTTCGCACTCACATGAGCAAACTGAGTGAATTATTCTCCCGTGCTGTGATCTCCATTGTTGCCGCATACTCTGCCTAATTGTGCCATCACAGGAACAAACAGGCGTTCTGAACAATTAGGTAAAGAGATTGGAGGCGACAATGGCCAACAGAGAGTAATTGCTTTGGATTGCAAATGGTTTAAGACACAATGCCTGGCAGGTTGTCTCTCTACAGTCTTTGAAGTGAATATCAACAATAAAATGGGGTGAACCTAAAATAAGGGACAACCAAAGGAATTTCAAGCCTCATACACGTGTTGTACTTCATGAAAATTCTGGAAGGAAAGCCATAGAAGATCACCTTGCTGCTAACCAAGCACACATCGATAGTTAACTTATTCTGAGTTCTCCAGCTGCAATACTCATTTTTTATAACATTCTTCCTTTGATGCAACCCATTTTTGGAATCATAATTGGTACATTAGGTTCACTTGACCACAAAAACCTCTGCAGTCATATGGTTATTCTGAAGCACGATGAGTGAACTCCTCTGCTACATTTGCACATTTTACATTTACGTTTTTCACACCACAAGTTCCGGAGTACACCACAGTGAGGTGGGTGCCAACTGTAGGATAGGCATTGCTCAACTGATGTCATCTACGCAACACTGGGGCACCTAATTACTGTGGTGAGTGGTGAGATGAGGAAACCCTGGCTGACAAGGCAACCCTGCAGACATAACCACCCCTACCCCAGGAGAACAAAGCCAATTTATTCTGCTGCTGTTGGCCTCCAGATTACTGTCATCTGATGACAAGGCTGGGATTGAAGCCGGCCGTAGGGCTCAGACTGTGCTTGAGACAAGCCTTGCTGCTCCTGAGTCTGTAATATTCATTCTTATCAACAACACTGCACCATGGCATCTCATCTATCAGTAATGTAATTTCAACACTTTGAAAATAACCGTTCTGGGTGATCTTTTTGTAAAATATCCTTTTGTGCTCTATTCGCTCATGATCTTATAATTTGAATAATCGTTTTCCACACCCAACAGAAGTGGCTTATTTTAGAAATTACGTCAAAACAACAGCAGTTCCTCTGAGTGTGTCTGTTGCTTTTTTTGTCTCCAGTTGTCATCAGTTAAAAGCTGGAGAGAACTCAGAGCAAGATAAGAATTTACTGCGCTTGTCTTTGTGTAGCCCTTGGAGTTACGCACAGCCTTTGTTTGATTTCTAACCTTTTTTTCAATAAGCTTTTTTTCTATGGAGAACAGTTAGGACCGAAACATATCCTTTTGTATGTTACAGCACAGCTGAGTAGATCCCGGAGTTTTACTGTGCTGAGAACATTTTTGATGGTAACATTATGTCATACATTATGCATTTGTTCTGCTCATGGAGATCTCTCTCTCCTTCTAAGGTGTCTGATACAATGCTGGCTACTCCCCAGAGTGTTCCAGACGGCGTCCTGGCTGAACAAGGTGATTAATTCTACAATCGTGCTGAGAAGCATGGACTTACCTTTTAAAGAAGGTGTGCTCTTTGCAGAACTCTTAGATCATGTTTCTGCAGCTCGCCTTCCCATTATTCGCACAAAAAATGTTTGAATCCAGGAGAGAAAGAGACGACTGCTGGGACAGTGACAGTTCATACAGAGAAGAGTTACTTAGACTGAATGACAATTTGTTTTCATTACAGTGGCCAGCCTTAATTTACTTAATCGGGTATTTTAATTGGTAATTGATTTCTTGCTCGTGTCAATAGGTCAAATTTTATTGCCCTGCTAGCACTGCATTTCCAATACAACAGACTGCAGGGACCCTTCCGGTGGTCATGAAAGGGAACTTAGTGTTATTCTCTTAATCATCATCAGTACTTTGCCCACAATCATTTAACATGATCTGACACTAAGCACACACCAAGAAGGTGAAATTTATAGCGCAGATTGATGTTGATGGATAATGGCTTTATTGCTCTACTTTTCAAGGGAAACTGTGGCAATGAAGTGTCATTAAGCACAGTTAAAATGTAGACCTATGGTACATCAGCACACCTTAACACACCACAAAATTGAACAGTCATACATAGTATGGCAGGCAATGTTTGAGTTCACCTGAGATTTTGGTTTTACCTGTTACACTACTCCTATGCCCCTGGACAAGGTGTTGAACAGCATTGCTCCAGCTATGAAGCAAACAGCTGGAAAATGCATGACAGCTTTGACCAGGAAAATTTTGCTTCACTTAGACCCCTTGCAAAATTAATGAATCGATGAAGAAGCATACCACATTAAGTCCCAGGCATATGCATTACTTTGCCAGTCTCAGGAGGCAATATTTGTCAATGTTGCCTGCCTAAATGTCAGCTAAAAACTCGGCGTTCATAGATGCATCTATACAGTTTGGTGAGCAACCTTGATTGGAAGTCACCTTATGGAGTCTAACTGAGCCCATTTCTGTGGCAATTCTGCCAAGATGAGCTGAATGAAAACATATCAGTCAATCCGTAGACAAGTACTAGCAGTCAATGCTCAGTGGTGCTCAGAATATAATTTCAGCACACACCAGTGAATGGCGTAGTGGAGATTGACATTACTGTACTGGACCTGGTTGACATCTCATTCTTACAGTGATAAAAAAATGACTGTGCATTAGCAGCCATAGATAAGAGGACATGGGGACAGAGGTGGAAAGAGCAGGTTGAGAATCCAGAAGAGTAGGGGTGAGAGTAACCAATGTGGTTTATAGAGGCAGTACGCAGTCCAACTTACCTGCAGTATGCTTTCCTCCGTCCCACTTAACAAATATATGTGAATATGTCTCTGACAGCATTTGATGCAGAGGACTGAGAAAGTCCCTGGAGATCCCAGAATGTCTTCATTACATAGAAGGGAGCAGTAGATTTTAGTAGGAACACCTGAACCCAGTACAGCGATCAAAGGCAAGCTGTCATACATTGGAAAAAAGACCTTGCATGCAGTAGTTAAAGTGTGTGGCAGGGATTTAAAGTCACATACTCTATTCCTTTGTAAGTGTTTACATTTACATTTTCTCCCTTAGCAGACACTCTTATCCAGAGCAATGTACTGTACAAGATGGTTACATATAACTTTACACTTACAATGTTGACATCAAGTAGACACTCATCCAAAGCGACATACAAGATGAGTAATATAACATTGCACTTACATCATTGACATTGCATAGACCCTATAATCCAGAGCCACTCCAGAAGTCAAGACGTCATACAAAACAACACAAAATGTTTTATAAACAAGGAAGCCATCATCCACACACCATCAAGAGCCAGTGTCAAAGGCATAACACCTAAATGAAACCTAATGATGAACGTAAGTGAAATCTAGAGATGAAGAGGTCCAAAGAGCACACACTGACTGTTCAATCTTTGTCTTTCTCACCGTGGATGAAAGACTCCCAGCGCAGTCGACAGGGAGGAAAAAAAAATCTTGGAAGTCAAAGTCATCCTGGTGGAACGCTAATTGGAAATGAATTAGCACAAATTAACAATGGTGCATTGATTTTAGCATTTAAAGGTTAATGCGATTTCTGACTCATGTCTGTCTGGCCAGGCCAAGTGAGACACGCTGTAGAGATGCCTGGGGGGAAAGAGAACCTCAAGAATGGAGCTCAGGCTGGCCAGAAAAGGAAGATATGGAAAATAAATATGTAGCGTAACACGTTATCCCTTTACCTTGGCTGGGGGATTGTGATTTAACCAAGAGGAGCTGCGGGGGCCTGACAGAGGAGCTGCGCTCTCCGGTCCACCCCCCATGACCAATGACAACTCAAGCCCAGTCCTTATCAGCAGCTCAGCACATGGCTGATACTAAACCACCAGCTCCTCCTCACAGCTGAAATACACCTGATCTATTGGATGTGCCGACTCTCCTTTTTTTCACCCAAGACAAGGTTTACAATGGAATTGCCACGGGTATTAGGAATGCAGTCGTGCCCTTACATACAGAAAAGATACAGATATGATAGACTGCGATGCTTATCTGGTTAGACCTTGAGAACGTTAAATACATTACTTAAGGATATTCAAAGAAAATATGTGGCTGCAAGCTGTAATTTTTGCTTATCTATGCTGAAAAAAGTACATCTATGTAAAAGGAATAATAGAGGCTGCAATTCATTTTGATGGGTCCATTTTTTTCCGTAGATCCAGGTGATTGCTTTGGTTAGCGATCTATTGTGTTTAGTGTCATTGTACTCCCTCTGCAACAGCAAGCAGTTTGATCTTTGACATGAAATCACACTAGATCAAATTTACATGGCAGTTTTGTAATGCACTAGTTTTGAGTGACAGCAGCTCTGTCTTAAGTGACAGCTGACCTTTACATAACCCAGCTCACCTGCTATGTATATAAAGACACAAGTGACCCTGGTGTTCAGAAATGGTGAGGCATACTGTGCTGGTGGAAAAAATATGACTGAAAGAAAAATGGGTGTTGAAAGATTGCTTTCTGGGCTCAGTTTGCTGGACTCCTCCAGTCTATGTGTCATATAGTGGTCTGAGGTTTAACTCTCATGCCGCTAACAGTAAAATCTTATTTCTCTTCTTATTGGACTCCTGAGCAGCTAAGTGGTTAAGGCGTTTGCTTTTAGTGCACGTTGAACTCTGTGGCTCAGGTTTGATCCCATATGCCATCCTGCTAACAATGACCGAGAGTGCTCAGCGACAGAACAAACTGGCTTTGTTCTGCCAGGGATAGAGGTGCACATTTTGGCAGGGGTTTCTTGGCAGCCTGTGAGTCATCAGAAGCCCGCGCATTGCTTGGATGACGTTAGTGAAGCTGTGCCCATCCTACAACAGGTGCTTCTCTCGCTGTGGTGTGCTGGGTGACTCGCAGCATGGAAAACAGCAGCAGTGGCGTGTGAGAGTATCAGAGGATTGCATTCACTATACCCTGCGCTCCCCTATGAGAACAGTGGTCGGTGCGGTGAGAGACAACGATGTCTTGGCAATTCCAAACCAGAGGGGTGCATTATGGGAAAAAAGCATAAAAATAAACACATAGGAGAAGGATTCCAGAACTCTTAGTCTTGTTCTAGAATAGGACATTGAAGTCCCTGTCTCACTTCTGCTTGCTTTTAACAGCCATGAATCTACATTAATAATCAAACTACAGTTGGGCTCAGCTGAACGAAAGAATGCTTGAGCTTGCAGCGGGCAAACAGAGACTCCCTGCCAAACCCTTGAGTGACAGACCAACATGTAGAGCCCCAGGCGTTTGTGGTAGCAGCTGTGTGTAGCTTAAATTGTTCTATGTGATTCGCCTGATTGATTTTATAAATGTACCTGTAAACTAATTTTTAAGGATAGAATATACAGCATTCTTTACATTTTACATTGTTTTTTCTCCTTCAAACAACAAAGTAGGATTTCCCTCCTTTTTGTTTTGATTTTGTTTAATACAAAAATGAATACAGAGAGTTGAAAATGGCCCTGTTCTGAATCTCTTATGTGGCGCAGAGTTTGGTTTATCATACAGCTTATAGTAAGTGAGCTGATGATCTGGATGCCTTGCAGATGTGACTTTATCCTTGAAGCTTCTTACAGCAAGCTAAATGTATCTAACTTGCACCTAACTGACACATTTAATCTAGAGACAGAGACAGACCGTGGTTGCTTCAAGGCTCAAGACAGGGAACAGTGGGCAGTTATTAATACAAAATTAATTAATACAAAAATATATTTCCTAGTTCACAAGTTCACATAGTAGTACAGTGCACATCACCTGTAAGAATCACATCCATCCAGGATCATGTGATTCTTAGGAGTGATATTATGAGTTAAATGCATATTTAAATTTTAAATAGCATTTTTCTCTTATTTAATCAAGAAATGTGCTTAATTTAATTATTCAGAAATGGAACAAAATGGATTTAAATGTATAGCATGTTTATTCAAACCATTATTAAACAGAGTGAGTCACTCACTATTCAAATGTCAGCGTGTGGTTTGCCAGTGCTGTGTAGGCAACTGCGCAGTGGTGCGATCAGACATAAATTCAAGCTTAAACTAATAGTTTTACTCACATTGTTAAGTTTAAGTGTCTCCATGATAATTGGCCCTGCCACTTTGCATTCACCCTCATGTTGCTTTTGTTCTTCATGGTGCTCAAGGTCTGTTAGAATGTTAGACACTATATTATAAAGTTTGGAATGTCCAGGTTCTCTGCTGTATTTCTTGTATTGGTTGTAAGACCATTCTAAAACACAAGGCTCAAGAAGTGTCTACATTTCATCAGCAGAATGGATCATTCTTGCTACCGTGTCAACTGGCACCCAGGCGCTTAAATAAACTGTACTGTTTTTTTCTCAAAATATGCAAACTGCTAAGTGCTTTGGTGATTAGCATGAGAAAAGAGATCTACTTAATTAAAATTACACTAACTTTTTCATATATCATTCGCCATTGCATGAGTATCATATTATATGTTGTCAGTGTGCCCAGAATGATTCTTATAAGTGTATTGTTTGATTCTTAGATTCATACATTCTTACAGTGTTAGTATAGGAACAATTCTGGAGCAGAACCATTGCTATACTAATGCTACTCAAATACACACTGTATTTCTTAGAAGTGACATATTCTATATTGAGAAAGATAAAAGAAATACTTCATGACTTCTGCAGAAGGGCTGCTGTGGTGACTTGACAGTGCTGCCATTGAGAATGATGCCATTTTTTTCTGTTAAGGAAATTCTGTGTCGCTTCCCATTTAATCGCCTGGCCTTTCCCTCAGAGGAATGCATTTTGAGGAGAGTGGACTATTTCAAAGGCAGCACTGACATAAAACAGTATGAGCGTATCTGTTCTTGGAGGCACTTCTGCGAATAAGTGTACATAACTAAAGCAGGTGAGGGAGTTGACCCTCGCATTTAGGGGTAATGATGCTCAAGAACAGGTACGCCAGCATTATTTTGCTCCTAGGAAACTCCCAGTGGTCTAAATGATTGAATGACTACAATGCAAGCAAAGTGCCAACAGCATAAGAACCTCTCTATGGCTCTCCACAAGTTCAGCATTCCTCATTGTATTTTATAAACTTAAAAAAGATGACATGCTCTAAACTGGGAAAGTCAGATACAGCATTACACTAGGGAATTTGCAGAAGAGCTGTTTTAGCAAATCCATTGTAAGACCCTGGCTGATTGCAGCTTTTCAGAGAATATAGTATACTATCTGTTACTACCCCAGTCAGGGAATTTCCCTTTTAGAGTTTGGAGTGCATGGGTTATATCTGGGGGATACATCAGGGAAAGTGCAATCAGGAGTCTGTAATTGCATGAGGCAGTTGTTACACTTTCCCAAGCAGAACAAAGGGTAATAAATAATCTTGCATAAATGCTTGTGTAGCTCCAAGTCAGAAATCCATATTTCTTCAAACACATCTCCTGTAGGTTGCTGCAAATTAAATTTTGCTTATCATTCCATCTCAATTTCATTTAAATGTATGGAGTGGTAAGGAATAAACACACATGGACACACAAACACACAGGCACACACACACACACACATACATGCGTGCATGCACATACACACAAACACACACACACACACACACACACACACACACACACACACACACACACACACAAAATGAGTTTGGGTGGACTGTTTGTAGCATACATTAAAGCATATTTGCAAACCATTCCTTTCCCAAAAGTCCAACAGATTTCAAAGTTCTTGTTCAAATTCACAAAAGGAAAGGGGCAGAGATGGACACATTTGTGTACAAGCTTTAGTGGTCATTTAGTGGTCATTAAGTATTTTGTTTTCTAGATATATAACTAGAGTATCTTTTTTATGCTTACTGCCTCACATACCTAGTGGAACTGTATGTAGTCATTAGTTTGCTTGGAAGTACACTGAGTACAAAAGTATGTAGCAGGTAAGAATGCAGTTTGGAATGCAATACATTACACCAGCAGTACATCAGTACATTACAAGAGTATTCTGATTAATTCAGTAAAAAAACATCCAAAGGCCCAGCCTCTCAGCAGGTTTACAACACTTTTGCTTTTTAGTGCTGTCTGTGGACATCTGTGAGAGCCTCCATCTGAGCTAGTTTCATGCACACTGTACATAAGTGTAAAGGACAGATTTGGCTTGTGTAGTTAGGTTTTATTTTTTCTGAGGCAGGGCACTCAGCCTTATTAGAAGATGTGTAAATTTGACTTGATTTGCTGCCCTGCAGAGATTAAAGTCACAGAATCCCCAAACATATGAGCTGTCATTTTACCATCTACAGCTTTGTCTGCATCTTTCCTAACTGTTTTTGTGATTGACAATTGTACAACTTCAGGCTTGTCATCTCACCTTGCCAACATCTGTACATGAGCCAGAGCACTGGGTTAGGCAAAGGCAGTCCTCCAATACACACACATGCCAACATGATTATTTTTCACACTTCAAGTCCCACAGTGTGCTACAATGAAGTAAGCACTAATTAGAGAATAGACACTACTCTACTACCATCATTCAAGCAACTCACAGCAGGTGCCTGATGAGCTGAAGGGTGCTGAGAGTTGTCTAATGAGGCTGACCTATCCACCCCTGTTCCCTGCAGAATGAATCCAGTTTACGATCTGGGCTCCTAGTCATTCTCAGCAGATGATACAGACAGTTTTGAACCCAGGCTCCAAGGCTCACCCTGCACTCAGGAGGACCATCTTGCAGACTGAACCACCCAGGAGCCAAGATACAGACCATTAAGACTCTTACACAGCATTTCCCTAAACATATCAATGGCTTTACAGTTGAACAATGAAGCAAACCTCGAGATAAAGCTCTTCTGGGAATAGGACTTAATTTGTGAAATGGGCTGATTCAATTCAATCAAAATCTGTTTGGGTGTTAGTGTGGCGTCTTTCCCCCCCCCACTCCACGACCATTGGGTGCTCTAATACAGAGCATTGCTAGATGGATGCAAATGTAGTGATTTGTACTTTTATTACTTTGCTGTTTAGGCAGGGTGATTGCAGTAAAGCTCAGGCACTGTAGACAGCCAACCGGTCCTCGGAAGGCAGGTGTGAGACACACCGCTTTGCATCGGTGAATGAAATTACTCTCGCTGGCTCAACCTGCTGCGCATTGATTGACTGCATGAGGCAATCACAGGACAGAGCCATTATATGCAGCACATGAAATGGCAAAATTAACTCTGTAGACCATGCTTTGGTAAACTATAATTTGCAACCCTCAATCTTAAATTCCAATTGTTCTGAAGGAAAATGGTTTCGATTTAAATGGGTAACTACCTAAGCCTTCGTCTCAGGCTTAACAAACACACTTTGCATATTTCAGGTGTTTGTGTGGATCTTTTTATCCGCTGGTAATTACTCCCCAGCAATCTCATACTATTTGCCTTTCATCAGGTGAAATTGTCCATCTAATTGCAGGAACATTTACAACACTTGAGAAGTGACCAAACTGTGAAAGTATTATGCATTTCAGCAATTATGTAACAGGACATTTGCAGATGATATCACAAAAACTGAGGCAGCTATAGCAAACTACAAAATGTTAAAACGATTTTTTTCAATTGGGGGAACACCCTTTTGATAAATGCATTACAATTTATCAATTGATTAACTGATCTTTCGCTTTTTACATATCGAACTATTGTACTTTATTAAATGCTGCCGCGGGAAAAAAAATCCGAATTCCCCCCTGAAGTTCGGCTCAAATGCATACACTTCACCATTCGGCTGACAGCATAAGGCTATGTCCATTCATCCCACCTGTCACTGCAAAGTGACAACACACTCCAGTGGAATCCCCAAAAGAGTTCAGCAGGCTCCTTCCTCTTATGAATAACAATGGGGAACTATTAGCCCTTCAGCGACCTGCCGGAGTTGGGCGGGGGGGTGGGATTGGTTGGTCCTGACTTAATCCATGTGGAAAACGATTGCCTTCAGCCCTGACGGCTCTTCAGAAACCTCTCCCTAAGGAATACAGGCTCCCCCTGTTCTGTGTGCCAAAGTGGACACAACCATATAACACACTTCATTTCCTTTTCCTATACAATGCTTTAGGATTGCTTAGCTGGAGAGTAGAACCCTCAGTTCAGAATCTGTGGCCCACTTTAGTGTATGGGCAATAACAGCATGAAGGAAAAACCCCTGTTTCTTCCCAGCTGCTCCTTCTTTCCAATTAAGATGAGTGTTGTCGCTGTTGCTGGTAGCATTTCAATCCACTAGATCAATATTATGAATGTGTGTAATATAAAAACAAGTGATACATGAGATCACTGTGCAATACTGAGTTGATATTTTGCTTCAAATATTATCATAATAACAGAGCAGATTCTGTGCATGTGGTCCTAATGTAAGCAATTGGTAATAGTTCTTATTATATGCAGGGGGTATTAGAGTGATAACAGAGGATATTTTTCTGGATGTTTTGTTTTCTGAAGGGTTTACTCACATTGAATGAATAAACCTAAATACTTTATTCGATGCCACTGCCTCGCATTGGCAGGGGAGCCCTTAATATTAAACCACTCATGTCTAGAATTCACCCTTTTCTCCTCATGTTTTCATGATGTTACTCCAACTGAAAGGCAGATGTGGTTACAGTTAGGGTCTGGAGCGGCCGACTGGACTTCGGAGCAGTCAGCTGTTCAAAGCTATGATTTCAGTCCCCAGTCCTTACCATTTTTGCCTTTCAGAAAATGTTGTGCACCTACCAACATAAAGGTAATCATAACATATAACACTGATGACAAAACCGCAAAAAATGTCAAATAGAAATATTGGTTCATTAAAATTTCTGCAGCATTATTAAACAACAGATGTAAAATGGAGATTTTTTTTCCACCATAACACGTCATGTGCAGTAGAAAATTTCATGCAGGACCTCTTTTTTATTTCTGGTTATAGCTTCCTGGCTACAACTTCCTGTTAACTTCTCCGTGGTCTCACCTTTTAAAGGATGCCTTCAATTGATTTCCAAAGAAGGTCAGTAAACAGATCATCCAAATGATCTGCAGTAAAGACAACTGATGAGCTGCCACTGTAATAGTCATAAGGCCTTCTTGGCCTCGTAACTTGACTCCAGTGTCATTTTGTCATGTGGGCTCCATGGAAACGTGCTTCTTTTGCTCGTTGTTCCATGTTTACATCTTGGCCACTCCTCCGCAACAAACAACTAATTCTGCTGGAACCTTTGTCTCAGTTCTGCTGGAACCTTTGTCTCAATCAAGGTTATTAGAATGGACACATGCTGCAACAGTGAAAATGGTGAACAGTGATGATCACGAGGGCACTTTCGAGTTCATGCAGGTCCTCTACATTATTGTTGGATTAAAGCATACATGCTCTCCCTCAGTAGAGAGGGCTTGCTGTACAGCTGTAAGTACTGAGGCAGGGAACTGAATGTATGAGTGCGCTCTCTTCTACTCCGGATTGAACAGAGCCAAGATAGAAGGGGACAGGGGGACTGGCTGTCACTGTAATGTTAAAGTCCTTTGTCATCGGAAATGCACATTGTTAAGATCACCAGGCTGCGACGGGGTCTGTCACTTACCAAGAGTCTCGGCACCAAGGAAAACAGTGCTGGGCAAACTGTTCATCACCCCAGGAAGAATAAAAAAATACAGATGGGACTACTGCAGACAGCTCCTTTTTTATTATTTATTTCAAGTGCATCTCTATAGGAATGCTCTACCCTGAACCTGCAGATGCTTGTGGTTGTCATGGATAGATACTGCCTTTGTTAAAGGTCCAGCACAATGCGTACTTACTTTATGCTTCCATGTCTTTTTGTTGTTTCTTATCCTCAGAGAGCTCTGTCAATCTTTTCATCTTCACAGTGTTTCCACACCGGATGCACACATGCTCATGTGTGCGAACAAACAGTGTGCACACACACACACACACACACACACACACACACACACACACACACACACACACACATGCAGAGCACAGCCACTTGATGTTAATTTTCCTCAAGGGCACACTGTTCTTTTATTTCTGTACTCACACAGGAAGCATCTGAACCTTAAGTAGCTGCAAGAAGCAGACTGTAAAAAAAGCATCACGCTCACTTCCTCCATCAGCTGGCATTTCCTTTACCCGGTTTGGCCATTTTGGCTCGTGTGTCATGGGCTCCTGTTTGCTTGGTTGTCCCTGGCCCTGGTGTCATTCCATCCTTTCGCACTTCACTCGTTTTTATTACATGTTTGCGGCAGCAGTCCGCAGTGGCTACCCCCCACCCCACCCTGCTGCACCCCCCCCCAAGAAAGAATCAATCATGGCGAGGGCAGTAACCCACCTCTGACCCCATCAGGGAGAACACATTGATGGCTGATTCATCGGGGGTCTGTCGCTCTCCTGTACAGAATCTCATCTCTAAACGGCGGAACACGGGGCGGATTATAGGAAAGAAGAGCTGGCGTGTGGGAGCTGGGTGTGTTCCTCACGCTATGTCTTCTCTTTACGAGGGTGGGGGGAACTCTCGCCTCATATCTCTTCCAAATGTGCATGGTGGGAATTTCTGCACAGCAAGAGCTGTTTGACAGAAAGTAAGAGCTATAACTCAGAGCCCGGCCCAGGATGCCTCTCTGCCACAAGGTCAAGGGAGAGGAAAGTAACCCATCATCCCTTTTTATGTTTCACATAACCTCTCGCATTCAGTGCTGAGGCAGTGCAGCAGCGCAGTGCATTTCCTGAGAATTATTGATATTTAACACAAGTTAAATAAATCCACTAAGTATGGGTGCATGGCTGTGTGTGTGTGTGTGTGTGTGTGTGTGTGTGTGTGTATACACACACACATTTATGATTTATTCTCATATTTTGATGAAAACCTCTAATACCAGTACACAGGTGTACAATGCATTAGTACTTCACCACCAAGGGACAATGTGTACACTGTTACGACCAGATACCCCTGGGCTCATAACAAATATATCCATATGGCTGTAATAGGATTAGCTTGCATAACCTTGTGTCGTGTGTAAGCGTACGACAACCCAAATCAACAAACCCACAAAAGATGCAGACCTCCCAGTCCCAGACGGCAAAAGGTGAAATCACCAACTCTGAGGATCTCCTCACAGGCCAGCTGTCTTGTGGGCTCCACAGCCATCTGAGCCACTTTGGCGGTTTGTTCAGTTTAGTTTATTTATTATTGAAATCAATGGCACAAAGGCGACAGTCTCACTCTCGGCTTCATAGAATGGATGGCAAACAGATGTCTCTAAAATGCCAAAAACCTTGCAAGTCAGAGCCAAACAACAGCATAACAAAGCAACATTGTGCTGCAGTCACTACAGGCCCCAAAGAAGCACTGTCTACTGGCATCCCAGTGACAGCAAACAGCGATATCAATAATATACACTGTTGTTTATAGTACTGACTACTGGTATTCCCATCCAGACTGCACCAAACCAATAGACACTAACTGTGGGTTTTGTCTCTTCCTCCTCTTCTGGCCAGCACCTTTATTGGGATACCTGGAGGCTCCCTAAAGCTGCTTGATGATGTCAACAGCAAGTGCCAAATTAAAGAAACCAACCAAAAAACAGTGTGTGTGTAATGGGTTGTGACCCTCTCCTAACAACACTCACTGGTACACTTGAGCAACACAAGTTTATAGCAAAGCTAGGCTAATTCTACACAGCTGAAAAGTTCTGCTCACTTTTTCTTCAGCTGCACAATTACATGCAATTGCGTAAACCCAAGATTTTTAGTTGAAATTGAGTGAACTCATGTTCATGTATGCTAATACACATTGCACTGCTTTGACCATGGTTCTGTTTTTGGATCACCAATGGGTTAGCTTTGATTGATGGTGTTTATAATGAAGACGGCTTGTGCTGTCTTTTTGTGACATTGATTTCCCTTACTGACATGTTGTGTATTTTAAAAAGACCCAAATTAATCAGGAGCATCATTATTATTATGTGTTTTCAGAGGCTTGGGTGTGAAATCACTAGCTATTGTCTTTTTCCTGAAAGCACTTTTTGTCAAACCATGATTTATTATATGATGATTTGAAAAGATAGTCATACTTGTACGAACATTGTTATTTTTATGAATGGATCTGAAAATCAGTTTTAAAGATACTCCATTGAAAGATGGCCAGATTACTGTCATTATTTATGTTTTAAGCAGATCAAAAAATTTGGAGGGTAAAATTGAATTTTGGGCCATGGGCAGAATTAGATACATCATGCATAATGGTCTTGACTTCCGGCTGAAGGAGAGTGCCCAGATTCATTTTTGTGCAATAATAAAGACAGCTCCAAAAAACAAGGTGTTCGTCTCAGCTTGTCTAACAGTACTGACGGCTGCAGTCTGGCCACCAGCAGTAACATTGTTTAGATAACTAATCATCTGGCAGTGGACAATTTGGAAGCTTCCAGCAAAACACAGCTAGCTGTATAATGAACCAGACCATGTCATAACAAGATATTGTTACACAGACTTACTATTATTATTATTATTATTATTATTATTATTATTATTAGTGGTTTCCCTTTTGTATTATTCTCTCTGTCAAGACCCTGCATTGCTGACAAGCTATTGGTGCAACCAGCCAACTGCTTTTTATGTTTTTATCTATGTGTTTCTTTCTTTTACAGAATACATCAGGTACCCTTTAAAGGGAAATGCAGTATTCATGCCAGGTTCTTACATTCTGAGAGGTGTCCTGCACTGCAAAAGCAGACTATCAGCTTTGCTGTTTTTTATTATTTGTATTTTTCTCTCAACTCCCAAGGCAGAAATCACAACAGACCGAGGTGACAGAAGGGGTAAGGCTAAGGCTAAGGCAATAGAATTCTTTTTTTATTTTGTGACTAGCTAACAATGACCAGAAATAAAAGGTTTTTTGTGATCCTTTCTTTCCTTGCTTTTTTCCCCTATTTCCCCTTTTATATTTCTCCGGTAAAAGACTTGAAAGGAACTGAGCGTGAAGCAGATGCTCTGGAGCAACGCTGAAATAAAAGCTAAAAAAATCAGGAGCTAGTACGGCATTGAGGCTGTCAAGTTACGCAAATCATCTCATTTACAGCAGGTCAACAACTTTTACTGTGTGACCATGTTGTGTCGGTAAGAGATGGAGGTTTAATCTGATCTAACTTGGGATGCTCAGAATATGCTGCTTAAATGTTAATGCTTTTTGTTTTTCAAGAGGAAAGCATTTTTTTCTTTTTAACTGAGATGATACTCTTGACTTTGACAACATAATATTGTATAATATATTTGCACGTTTAATGTTCACAGAATCGTCTGATACCTTTCTCCATCCATTGCCAACAAAGCATTCTATATGTCCTTTAAATATCAACACCCTGGATTTGGGGCCAAGAAGATGCTAGTTTATATGCTTTATCTTAATTAATTAGTTAATCTACTTAAATTTATAATCAACTAATACATCTATGTATCTCACAAACTAAATTTGTTTGAAATTATGTAGCTGCTGAAGTTTTTCAGTGTATGAAGCTTCCATGTTTAGGCAAAGATTAAAGGGTTTTCAACCAAAATTTATTAGGAGAGAAATATCATGTGTATACTTCACAATTTTCTTTCATATTCAGTGGTGATTCCTTCATATTCTGTAATTTTCTAAGCCCTTTTCATAGACACAGTCTCTGTCCAAGAAAAATACGATTGTATCACACTAAATGTCATGTCTGCTCCACCCAATTACTGTCACTAGCCTCTCATGTTTTAGCACTCAATATTTCTTAACACGAATTTCATTCTCATATTACTTCTTTTATTGAAAATAGTTTGGTAAAACAGCAAAGGGGGGTTATACATTATAATAATACTGCATACATGATATATCACCAGGTGGTCATGTTTTAGAACCTGCTGTTGTATTTCCACTATGTCTTCATGATGATGTCTGTTTCAGGGAAATCTCTTCACAGAAATTGAGTAAACTTGCATTTTAGCTAGGTGATGGCACAGTAGGATCCAAAAAAACTTCACACTTTTTAGTTAATACATCTTTTTCCAGAAATATATGTACCTCTGAATGCAAAGGGGCATTTCTGCTCTTCTTGCTAGCAGGTGCAGTGTGGATTGTGAATCTCATGGTCAATGTCATCAGAAGTTTAATGCTAGAATCCTTTAGGCATCCCTTGCTTGTTTGTGGTTGTGTTGCAATAAATAACTTTCTATCATTAATACCACTATGTTAATATATTAGTGTTTTAGATTTGGATTAGTTATGTTCGTGTGCTCACATCACATGCGGTTCCTTAAACCTGTGGTAAGTGTCAGGGTTTGGTATAATGCCTCCACCTGACTACTTGGCTGTCCATTCAGCAATAGAGAAGTCCTGGTGTTTTCTTCAAGCAGTGCTCGGCTAAGTGGCAGCTAACCTTACCTAACCTAGCCTTGCCAAACAAAGACTCAATGTTACAAAGACAAAGGAGTCTACATGCGGGTCCATTGAGGAAGGACGGGGAGGAACGGCTGTCATATGCTGGGTGGTAAAATGTTAATGATGGTGGTAAATCCTTCATGGTTGTGGTAAAATGATAACAGTGGTGGTGAAATGATAGTGATGGTGGTTAAACAATAACAGTGATGGTAAAACCTTGCTGATGGCAGTAAAATGGTAGCAGTGGTGGTAAAATTTTGCTTATGGTGGTAAAATGATAACAGTGGTGGTAAAAGCTTGATGACAGTTTACTAAGCACAATGTGCTAATTTCCAATCCCAGTCCATACTTCTAACTGTAAAGCCAGATGTTCATTTTAACACAGCCACCTTCGATTTGGTCCTCTTGCCAACTTAACACATCCATCACACTCTCCAAGCATCAGCTGGATGGTCAATGGAGGCCTAAAGAATTGTCAATCAGATGTTCCAAAAGCTGACTTCATCTTATCATATGCCTCCCTTATATTTATCCTATTCATTGCCCTCACTGAGACTTGGATGTCACCTAATTACAATGGCACATTAACTGCTCTGTCTACTGCATTCTCCTTTTCCCATATGACCCTTCAGAAGGGGTGGGGACACTGGCGTACTTATCTCTAACTCATGGCATTACCCTGCCACTCCACTCACTTCAACTCTCTTCTTGTCACTTTGTCTCCGTCTCATTCCCCCTTTCACTAGTGTCCACCACTGGTTCTCACGGTGGTGGTCATGTTGCCATGAAATATGTAGACTCTCTTGCCTCCTACTCTGATTAGATGATTTCCTCCCTTCCAACCAAGGAGCTACCTGCAAAGCATTACAAATACTTGCAAACACTGCAACATCCAAACTTTCAAACCTTTCCCACTAGGTTGCAGGAGTCCCTCAGGGATCCATCCTTGGTTTCTTCCTCTTCAGGCTGTAGGCACATTCTCTGCATTCAGTCATTTCCTACCATGGCTTCTCCTACCATTGCTCTACAGATAATACACAACTTTTTCTCTCATTTTTGCACACTGGCAAGCATATTGCCTCATCAGTCAAGGCATGCCTCAATGTTCCATCTGTTTGTATGATCTGTAAGCAACTCAGCTCAATTTTGGAAAAAAAATCTCCTACATGCTATCTAAGTCATCACCACGGCATAGCTTTTTCATCACCCTTGACAGCAAGACTGTGTCATCACCCAGCAGCAATACTCTGGGGGTGAGGCTGAATACTCTCAAGACATCTCGAGTTAATTCTGAGTGCAGCAGCATGAACAGTCTTCTTTACCCTTGCTCTAAATGTGTGGAACAAACTCCCCACAACTGTCAGAACTCTGGAAGCACTGCCCGTTTTCCAGACCAGACTCAAAACCAACCTATACCTTGGGTCCCAGAACTCTGTCCCTTCCCTTCCTAATATGGTGGTAAAAGGTAGTAGATGTTAAATGGGTGACAATTTAGGCATGGAAGATACAAGTCTGGTGGAACTTCAGGGAAAAGGTCAGTGCTATATAGGTTGTGGTAATACAAACCTGGTGGCTGGAAATTGGAGGTAACAGTTTAAGTCCCTGTGACTTAATCCTCTTGTGGTGGTGTTTCCCAAATGACATTATATTTCAAGGATGGCACTAATCATTTATTATCTGCATGGCTACTTGCCTAACCCTATTGAGTGCACTTTTGTAAGTTGCTCTGGAGAAGAGTGTTTGCCAAATTATTAATAATAAATGTGAATGCAAGGTTTTAATGGTAGCATGGCATACTCCATTCCCTTGTAGCATGCATTAGTTGAAAAACAAAACAACAGTCTCATGAAGGAGATTTACTTTAATAGTAAATAAGTAATAAGCATGACATCAGCACTTCAAATTCAGTAAAACAGTATCTGCTCATTTCTCTCTAGAGCAGACAAATGTGGTGAGCTGATGCTTTGTAAGTAAAAATTAAGGCACCAGTGGGAGTGTTCCTGGGATGATTTCTTTTCATTGAAATTACAGTTCTCTGTCTTCTGTAAGTAGTGGTTGACTAATAAATGTTAAGTTTGCACAAAATTGTGTCTCCTTACTATAATAAATCAGGCTCTACTGCCTACACACAAACTGAAATGAATGACTTTTGTGGTTCATGGTAATTTATTAACTGGTGCTCTGTAAGAAGAGGAAACCCTTGAACCCTACCTCTGAGGTAAATAAATCTGCAGGACGGAAAAGTATTTAATTGCCAATGTCACTGTATCATAATGCATTTGAATCTGAAAGACTTATCCAATCGTTTCATATCATATTCTGTCATTACCACGTAGCTTACCCTGCCATATGTTTCTCATCATGCAGGAGTTTTGTGTTTCTCTCCCTGCCAAATTAAACACATAAATAAATTTAATTTAAAGAAAAGAAAAGGCAACTAATAACATGATTGAATGCTTTTTTTTTAATTCATTGGAAGCAGCTGGATTCTAACTCTATCAGATAACTGCGCTCTGGGGAGAACATTCCAACAGAATCGAATGACCTAATAAAATTGAGCAAATGCCAATTTTATACACATGTTACATTAATCACGCCCGACTGGCGGGCGGCCATTAAGATTTCCCGGTTGACAAAGCTTACCTGATAAGTGAGAGGCTGTGGCAACTGCCTCATATTCTCACTGCAGCTCTGGCAGCAGCTTGCAGAAAGTAGCAGTCAACAGAGATATGGGTTCTGTTCCAGAGGCCTCTGGTTTATGCCTGTAAATCTGCTTTCGGCAGTCCATTGAACAAATCTGTTCCTAATTCAGCCGAAAATATTCAGAGTGATGTTTTGTGGGAGCAGGTGATAGTGTGCACTGGGGATATCTGAGTGTTGAACAATGCCACAATGTTGTCCATTCAAAAGCCACAGCATTGCCGACGTTATCATTTTTAGTGCATCATCAGCGTAATCCGGTGACAGAATCGTGTTACAATGGCAACAAAGCAGGTTTGTCAGGGGTTTATTTTAGCAGTTTTTATCCCAATACAAGGAGGAAGGGGGGTGGAGGAGACAATCCTGGCAAGCCTGATGTTTGTTTTTGCTATGTCCTTCCTGGGGGACTACAAAGAGAAACAGGAGAACAGCATGACAGATAAGAGCTTTGACAGACCATAGCTCCTGAGGAGCTGCTTGTACGGAAGAGGTATCATATTCCAACCCTAATCATAACCATCAGTTTGAACACCTGTTTGTGTAAAATGCTGCTTAAGTTGAATTAAGCTAAAGTAAGCGTGGCCGCACGCAAGTTGTGTTGATATTCAGTGTTTCAGACTGCATCAACACTGGTCCATACTCAGCTTTGGCCATGCTGTCCTACTGGATGAACCCATCGCACTCCCAGTAATTGTCAGCAATGCCTTCTGGGGGAAGCAGGCAACACATGACTCATTGAATTACAGACACCAGCCTTTATGCTCATGCCCAGAAGCAAACTGAGATGTGTTATAATGCTAATGACAGCAACACCTCTCGAAGCTAACATTATTGAAGCTAACAGCCAATTTTATAACATGAACCAAAATAACATACATTGCGCCTAGGCAAACAATCTTGATACATTTTTGTTGTTGTTGTGATCAGTTGTAAAATGTATTTCAGCAACTGTATAACTTATAATGACAATCACATTGAATACATTTGACCAGAAAAAGAACAGAGTGTACATGAGTTTACATTTCCTCTCCCAGAAACAGATGAGAAACCAAAAATAATGCATCTACATATATATTTACTGAAAATGCAAAGAGTGTGTTTGCATACATTTGTGTAAAACTTTATAGTATTGCAAAGTTTTCTATATATAGTCTGTTACGCTTCGGATATTTGTTTATTTTACGGCATTTAGGTATGTCAGTTGTACGGATATGGTATAACTTGAATGTGTGTGATTACAAGAGCATGGCAATTGGAATTTCAGTATGGGGCCTTCAAATTATTAATGGTGTAAAACCCTATAAAAATGACTATACAGATCATGGGCCTGACAGCAGATATGCAACCCCATATTACTTATGCTTGATGCTGAAAATTCATAACTCATCTAGCCATTTTGTAATCTCCACAAGGGACTCTAAAAAATAATCAAACAAATATAAATACTAGTGAAAGCAAATCTGTTGCAACTATCTTCAGTACCCCAAACCTCATTAATTGTGGTTGCAAAGGTGTGATGTGGGCAAACCCTAGAGGGGGATCTACCTGCATCTGAGACCATTTCAAATAGATTATCTTTTAATTTGTGACAATGTGCAAGGGTGTGTTAGCATCCAAATGTGAACAGCCAGCCTATGAATTAGTCTTTTATGGATGTAAATGTTTACAAAATGCTTTGATCCCAATTTCCTCAGATTTAACAGCGCCACAATCCTCAAGTTAATTTATGAGGAAAGATACTACAGGGCTCCATTCCTTATTAATCAAACATTGCAATTCCTTCATAACAGTGACTGAAGATTTCTGTTTGTGTATAACATGGCTTTGGTTGGTTACTGACCACCTGTGGATTCATGAGGAGGAGATTATAGGCTTCATTGACACTGCTTAATGGCACAATTTGTGCTTTGATATTGTGGTGCAGCGGCCAGTAAAACAATACATGCATTAAATTCTTTGCTCACATTTGACTCTGGGGTGCTTCTTATGAGATGTGCATTTTTTATGAGTTTAATTCTTGGCTCTGCTAAAAAAACAACAACAACAACTTTATTTCATTCTTATTCTTTAATCTGAGGATATAGCATCATACCAGAAAATTAGATTTTGATATATCCCGTTTTTAACCGCATTGCTACTCTCTCGCAAACATTTGATCCTCAGACTGTTGAATAAACAAAATGTTCTGACTTTATTGCATCTTATGATAAATTCAGCAGATGAAATACATTTAAAAAATTCCTTCATTACACGCTCAGTGTTGCCTTTCAAACACCACATAAACTGTTACCGACAATGGTGCAAACATAGTTGCAGTGATGCATTTATAGCTTCAATGGTTAATCATGGTAGCAATGTGCAATTGCAGCTGCAGTATACAATCATATAGGCAATGGTTCATACTGATTAACAGTATGTTTAGTGCTCTGAATACCAATGAATATGCTCAACAGTGCTACCATCAGAGCAGCATCAGAGCCGGCGACTCTAGGAAACTTAACAAACTGATAAAGAAGGCGGGCTCTGTGCTGGGGACTGCTCTGGAGCCCCTAGAGTTGGTTGTGGAGAGAAGGATGTTGCACAAGGTGCTCAGCATATTGGTCAACAATACACACCCCCTACACAACCTACTGGTCAGACAACAGAGTGTCTTCAGTCAGACGCTCCTTCAGCTCCGCTGCAATAGGGACCGTTACAGGAGGTCATTCCTGCCCACCGCAATAGCCATCTTCAATGAGACTCCTCCACTGAGTGGCAATTTGTACAAAGCACAATGCACATTTTTTACTTTTAATTTTGCACATTCTATTTTTATTCTATTTATTTCATTTAGCTTAGTAGTTTTTCTTTATAGATATATACATATATATATTTTGGAATTCTACCTCATTGTGTGTGTTTCTGTAAGTTACGTGTGTCTTTGTCATTTTGTGATTGCTACTGTAACACTGGAATTTCCCCTTGGGGATAAATAAAGTACTCTATCTATCTATCTATCTATCTATCTATCTATCTATCTATCTATCTATCTATCTATCTATCTACCATATTCAGTATGTTATTATAGTGTGCATGAGGAGCACCATTTTGGTTGAAAAGTTCAGTTTGTGTGATGATTATGTTTTTTATTAGTGTTTCCTCAATTGAAAATATACCTTATTAGCATGTATGTTCCTGTCTTATGTGTATAGGTCTGTCCAGACCTGAGTGAAATTCCCGGGTAACAGGCAAGGAGTAATAGGACATGTAAATCTATTAAAAATGGCATGCTTCTTATATGTAATGAATTCATCACAGTTCAGTGAAGAGTGCCGTCAATGCTGCAGTACTACATTTGTACTTACATCTACAGTATGCTGTCAGCTTTGCCAGCACTATACCCCTGTGTATGAAGAATGAACCAATCTAACTGTATAAAAATGACTGTATGTGAATATATATATCTTTGTGTAACAGCATCTAATGGCTGCATCCATGAAGAAATAACCTCTCCGTTTCCCCTGTGATTTTGTTTGGCTGTACCTTTGTAGTGGTTCCACTGTAGGGTTTCTCCTGGGGTCCACATTCAGAGGCAGTGGCACTGAGGGAGGCTGTATTCAAAGTTGGACTACATGGCTAGCCATCCATGGTTTCCTCTAAAGCTGCCCTCCAAAAAAATGAAATTTATGGCATATATGAGACAGGAGGAGGGAGATGCGAGACCTGGAGTGATTTTATGGTCAGTAATCTCCACCATATTTTACTGTGTTCTAATCTTTACTCTACTGTAAACAAGACACTCTAACCCAATTAAACAGCTGGACCTTTAGTGGATCGATAACGGTAATGCACCTCACCCAGAGGAGCAGCAGTAGCCTTCCTGTCTCAGCTTAAAATCCTCAACCTCCTGGCCCAACATTCTCACCACATCTCTTCACTCTTCACTTCACCTCACCCGTGGCTCTGCATTGTGGTTTGAAATGTGTATGAAAGGAATCAAACACTGGCTTCAAATTATGATCTGAATTAGTGGTGGATTTCAGGTAGTGGTGGATTTCAGGTAATTTCAGGTAACAGGTAAAGCATCTCCTTTTAGTCAGCTCGCACTTTTGGTTTAGCATTGTGATTGGGCGTCACGTGACAAGAGAAACCCTACCCCGTACCCTGGCCTTTTAAATAGACCACGCTCCAAGTCAGTGAGTCTGACTACACAGCCAGGCATAGCAGTAGTTCCAGACAGCTGAGTTAGTCCTCTCACTGTTATCATGGGTAAATTAGCATTTGGAGGAGGAGACCTCCTTATATGGGGTTGGAAGGAAACACTAAAAATAGTCTGTCAGACACACAGATCCCGCACAGATTTACTTCAGAAACCAAGGATTTATTATTGAAAACATCAAACGGTAGGAAACAAAGCACTTTTTTGTACATCTGCTTTGTGGGCAGAAGTGATCAAATTAACATGCCTTTTGATGGAAGGTTAAACAAAGGATCATTTGATTTGGTAACATTCTGGTCTCCTTCTGTGATCTCACATACCTAATTTTGGAAGAGAGGACCCTTTTATATAACACACCAGCGGTGATAGATTTCTGGACATATTTTTGACTGTTGCAGGTTTTGATGTTAATTACAAAGCCCCAACCCTTGAACTTGAAATGTTTGTGTATCACAGTGGGGTTAGTTGAGTACAGAGCCCTAAATCAGCAGGAAGCCATGTTTTTCAGCAGTGCTACCATTGATTTTGTACTGTATATTTTTATAGAATCTTCCATTTGAACTGCACAGTTCAGTGTTATTAATTCAAAATCCCAAAGTAAATCTTTTATTGTTTGCCACTGGGTTTTTGGCTAGATTCCTGATGATAATATGCCTCTGTTTTATTTGAAAATGTGTATTACCGAGCTGCCAAAATAAGATAGGTAGCTTAAAAATGACACCGTGCAGTGCTTCCTAAAAAAAAGTTCTGTGATTTTCACCTGCCATGGCTTTTGATGAAATATTTTGATTAAAAAACTCAAAACATATTGAGATGTATTTCTCTTAATCTCACAAATTTTCTCATACAGTTTTATGCTTTTTCATGTGGATGACTTGAGGAATAGGACACTTGTTTATGGTACAAGCTGCTCTGCTCATTGGTAAAAAGGTACCTGGCATGCTACTATGAGAAGATAAGATGCAGGAAAAGTGTTTAGTTGTGCATCCCAAGAATTTACTAAACATTTTCACTGTTTAGAGCACTTAATAATTATTTCAAGCTCAAGTTATTATACCACTATTTACAGGTAAGGTATTGTTGAGCACAACAGTAGTTTTTCAGAAAACAGCTCTATATGCCCTTTCTGTAGATGGCATGACCTACCCATCTGGATCAAGGTGGCATGACCTAAAAGATGCATTTTCCCTTTTGGTGGTCGCCTGCCAAACTCAGATGCTTTTGCTTGTAAGCCCATTTACATTAGCTTTTATACAATGCTGACCAGCAGGGGCAGGCAGGTCTCTGTGGATGTTCAGGCCTTCTTGGCTGCTCTGCTGTAAATGGGAAGTGTAATCCTTCAGTTCCTCATATTGGCACTTGATCAGAACGGCACCTATAAATTCCCCCGGCAGAATGACGGCCTTGCGGTAACCAAGCCCCTCACTCTCCCTCTCTCACTCTCTCTCTTCCATCTCTCTCTCTCTCTCTCTCTCTGTCTTCTCCCTCTGTGTCTCTCTCTCTCTCTCTCTCTCTCTCTCTCACTCTCACTCTTTCTTGAGGAGACCCAGTAAACACGGGGGGCCTTCTCCAGGAGAATTAAGCTGAGCGACAAGGAAATCCAAGGTCACACCACAGCTCAAGTTCCCCTCTTGAGCCTGGCCATGGGTTTGCTGCTCGGACGCTGTGCGTGTGCAGCATGGGATATGCTGGGGGCGAGCTGCAAGGCCGCACAGCCGAGATAAAGCACGGCATTAAAATATAGTGTCCCGGTGCCGTAAATACGAGCAGGGCCACACAAGGAATCATAACATGTTATTTTCTCTTCAAGCAGGGGGTGGGGGTGGGGGGGGGGAGAACAGGGGAGAGGTGGGGGGACACAAGAACATCAGAGGTCACATTCATCTTTCCAGGAGAGGGAGAATTGACATTCTCAGGCGCTCACGGAGCCAGATGCTGCCCCTCACTCAGCGTTCGTGAAGACGTCATGATTGAACATTTGAAATTATGAATTAAACCCGAATTCATCTCCCCTTGCTCTGGACTGCGCGCACAGACACGCTTTGAAATCACGCTCAATTGTGCATCTAAATGTGAGCCTTCGGTGTCATTTTACTAAACTCTTCATTACTTGGGGCCTGTGAGCACTTTATTAGAATGAGTTTAGACAGTGTCGTATGTTTAAATCCCAGCACGTATCATTTGCATAGCAGGAGAAGCCACAACAGAATCACTGATGTTTTTTTGAGTGTTTTTTTTTCTTGTAAAGTTCCTGATAAACATAACATGCCTTCGCTGCCTCTTTCTCTCCTCAGTTTCTTAGTGTAGATACCCATCACTCACAGTAGTCTGGGGTCAGGGATGTGTATTTGACTTGGGGAGGTGACGAAGTCAGCAATGTGTATGTGACTCAGAGAGGTGATGAAATGCACAAAGTGGTACGTCTTTTTTCTTAACTCTCCCACTAAGGGCATTATTAACATCTTGGAGCCGGCACCAAATGGGAGGAGGGCGATGTCAATCCACTGGCGGAGACCATAAAAAAGAATGAGAGAAAGTCTAGACATTACTTTGATTTTCTTTTATGGATAATGTCTTCATGAATTGTGCGCACACAATAACTTTTGAATTTATGGGACTCACTGTACATTCACTCACTGTAATTGAATTGTTGTTGTAAGTACTGCCAAACAAGTTGTTCGGTACACATGGCAGACAAAAGAGGGATAGCTAGCTTGTATTGCAGGATTTTGACTGTGACATCACTGAACGTTTTGTTGTCATTTGTCATTTTTACTTATGTTTGCAGCTATGTAAAGTGGATATTGGGAGTATTGCGCTCTTGTTTCTCATATGAAATGCCACTTCCCCCAGGGTGAGGGTGGTGTTGCCATTCCTTTGCTTGCAGAGGAGACAGGTTTTCTTAAACAACAAGAACACTAAATAAGGGTGGTGATGTATCGCAGCAATAAAATGCAGTTCCTTGGAAGTGGAGTAATAATAATAATAAAATAAACACAGAGAACACAAGCAAACTATTCTTTTAGCTTAATAAAACAAATGGTATAATGATGTAAAATCTATAGGCGCTAGAAGCCCTGCCAGGAAAAAACATTTATAGTGCAGCATAAAATACCAGTGTACTGTGTGTGTGGCTGTGTGGGCACGTGTCTGTATGTGAGTGTGTGTATGCACATATGTGTGTTTATGCATTCATGTGTGCATGTTTTTGTGAGAGTGTCCGTTTGTGCATTTATATCAATGTGGGTGTGTGTGCACACAGTCATGCATTCTTGTGCGTCTGTGTGTGTTTGTGTGTGTACATGTGTGTGTTTGTGTGTCTGTGTGCAAAATTGTGAGAGGGCATAACACTTTACATCTCTATGACATTCTAACAAACAGAGGTTCTGAACCCTTGTGACACAGCATTTGAACATGGCTTAATGGCGTGTACAGGGAAACTGCGAGTGAAAGATGTACCCAAAGCTCCTGTCACATCTACAATGCAAGGGGTCTTTCAGCTTGGCTTTCTTTCATCTGAAAGGGAGGACAGGTACGCATTAGAGCACAGTGGGTTTACCCACTTTCAAATGCGTCCTTATTTTCACGACAGCACATGGCATTTGCACACCAGCCCACAAACAGTTTGTGCATTTCAAGTTAGGACCTACCCTGGCTCCGTTTTTCGGTTGAGAGAACCTGGCGTGCCACCCTTTCTGGAGTGTGCCTCGCACACTGCCAGCCCCACGCTATCACAAGGACACGATATGTAGATCGATGGCTGTTCTGCCCTGCCGTGGCTCTGTTTGAGCGTGGAGGCGTGAGGCGGGAGGGAAAGGGATCCAGCACTGACGCTCGTACTTTCTCCCTGACAAAACAAGCCCAAAGGTCCCTCTGCTGGCCGTGATGTTTATCACGCCCCTGTAATTACAGTTTTGGCTCCCAGCTCCTGGTCTCCGTCGCTCACAGCAAGGCTTTTCTAGAGGGATTCCAAACCTTGACAGAATAGGCCTTTCATTTTCAGATCATGACGGATATGGAAAGCACTGTCTTGTCACCATCTGAAAACGAGAGGCATATTTTTACACATTCCACCTTTTTTTTTTTTTACTTCCAAACTTCACAATGCAGAACAACTGCACTTGTTTCCGCTGTTTTCCAGAAGAGTGATGAGACTTGTTTCAGGGTTTGTTTTCAAGGATCTTCTCCCTCAAATAGTGTTTTTTTAAAGGTTCATTTCCACAAAAACAATATTGATGACTTTATTAATTTATTTTTCCTCTGTTTCCTCCTATTTTTCCTCTGTTCCTCATTTTTCCTTTTCTAATTTATTTTTCCTCTGGTAATTGTTTCCACCTCACAATGAGTGTTTTTCTGGCAGGGCCTCAGGTTCTGGTGCCTATAGATTTTACATCTTATTTTTTGCTACATATCTGTAACATCAGTTGTCTCATGAATTATGTATTTTTAAGGATTCTTTTCTTCTCAGAGCAAGAGTTGCAATGGCAACTAACCACACAAGAAATGACAACTGGAGGACAGGTGGATGATTATTATGAAATCGTGACTCTGGTGGACAGGAAATATACCGTGAACTAAAATAGCTAAGCGTATTAAGTAGGATATGCTATCCTTTGACTCTCACAGGCAAAAATTTCAGCTCAGGAAACTGACGACATGACCAGCTGTGGTCTTTTCTGAGCAAGCCCCCTCCTGTCTTTGTTCACAGTCATATCAGCTTGCGTTGCTGAGGGAAGTGTTTCCAGTGTGTGACAAAGAATAGCTGGAGGAAAAGGAATGTAACCACCTGATTTCAAGTCTCCTTTTTGTCTTGTGTAGAACGTTTCAGATGATTTGTGTTTTTTAATGGCGTGTTTTATCATAGTGTCTAGTTGCAGATGGCATACTATATGTGTAGAGATATTATTGATATTGCTGCATGATCATGTTTGTAGATATGCGGTAACCATAGTCAGACTTGCCACAAATGTTCATATTGTTTCTTTATGTAATCATTGTATTTTTATTACGCTAAAGACTCATGTAATGGAATTTTACCAGACCAAAACAAATTACCGTTGCTAAATTGGATATAAATGTCACTCTTTTATTATGATTATAGTGATGAAACGGTGATCAATATTGCTCAATTCATTTATGACACTGAGGCTTGATAACTGCCACCATCAAGACTATTCAGTTCTTACTGAATTGATCCCATTGGCTCCTTCTCTGAATGGCTGGCAGACAGTACTGCGTGTTCTGTTTTCAGACAGCATTGTGTCTTTGTTTAGCTGGCACCAGCTCCAGCAGATGCATCTTGAAATCCTAAGATAACAAAATCTTGCAGGGGCATTGTTTAGACAGCAGTGGTAGCAATCCCTTTCTCTCCGCACTGTATCTTGCTCTTTCCCTGTAAAGGTAATGTTATCACTCACTGTCTGTTTTCCATTATGAATCTTGGATCATCAGTGTCAACAAATTGATATGTCTAGCTTATGTGCACACAAAGAGAACTGAATAGATAAGGATTTTTGATAACAATAATAAATGGTGCTAAAGAACGTGTCTTAATGGCAGCAACGTCAATGTGACAATGGAAAACACAAACACTTAAAGTTGTGATCTGATGTGACTTCCTCCGCTTGAAAATGAAGCACTGGACGGCTGATTCCTGATATGTGCAATATAGTCCCCGCCTACACAACAATGGTAGAGTTGCACCTGATGAAAAGTCACAAAACCAATTACTCTGAATGGAGAATATAATACACCCATATATACATTTTCAGCTAATCATGGTGGTCCAAGGCTGGCACACACACGCCTAGTCAGATTGGTAAAATCCAGCTGCTTCCACTGAAAAGATATCGGAAGACTTTAAGAGATGTAACAAGGTTGAGTTGATTTATCATTTTGTACTTAAGCAATGAGCCCGAGGGGAGCCAAGAATTACAGGCAAAATTTAATTGAGTTGGATCGGAAGTGAAAGAGGCTTGTTTTATAGAGCTGACTTATTGCTTCTATTCTTGGAAACTAAAATCCTTCAATTAAGCCCTTGCACCCACCTCAATCATCAAAAGCGTCCAGAGTTTTTGTTGACATTTTTTGACATTGGCAGAATGCTTCAAAAGAAGGCATGGATACACACGCATGCACACTTGCACGTGCACCTTTTATCCTATGAAGAAATGAGGCGGGGAAACCTCCCAGGGCGTCTACTTTAATGTTCAAAACAAGATGATCCGTGGGCTCTCTTTCAGCACTGAGGGGTTTAAGTGAGAAAAGACCCTTCCGTTCCTTGACCTTGACGGTAAGGCTCCGCCGTGCAGGGGGACTGACACAGGGGCGGGGCTGGACTCAAGCCACCGCCACAGCTGTGCCGCGGTGTGCGGTGTGGCACCTCCCTCTTCAAACCTGCCGACACGAGCCCGGTGCCGTTAAACCCGGTCACACAGACAACTGTTTGAGCGCATCTGCCCGTGCAGGAGGCACCCAGCCTATCACTGGACAGGTGGTTCCTCCTCACTAACCTTCCCCCAGAGGCACAGTGGAGGCGGGCGGCCACACTAACCACTTCCTGGGGTCAGAGCTGGCTGCCTGGCAACAAGGCTCATACTCCTCCATGGACAGCCTCAGCGTACCTGAACACCAGCTTAGTAAACATAACGTTTTTTTTTCCATTGTTATGCCAACGACATTCAATCTATCTGTCTGGTGAGATGAGCACATTATCAGCTCTAGGTGAAAGTGTTACCATTGCTGAAAGTATGGTGTCCCAAAACTTTCCTCGGCTAAACTCAGGCTAGACAGTCTTGCTACCATGTTCTGAGGAACAGACAGAACTACTTCATTTAAATTCCCAACAAAAACCTGCAGTACAGAACGTTGGTGTTATCTTTGATGCCAATATGGGATTTGAAAAAGTTTACAAAAAAAAAAAAAGATTCCAAACGTTCTTTTTATCAGTTGAGAAATATATCCAGAATGAGATCTTTTCTGTCATTCAAGGACACTGAGAAAGGCCTCTATGCATTTAATTTTGTCCTGTCTGCAGTTGGTTCAGCTGAACTAGGACCAGCAACAGGATAAATATGACCCCAATCCTAGCTTTTTTGCAGTGGCTAGCAGTTGCTCCTAGAATAGTTTTGTATATGTTGAACTTATTTTTAAGACCTTACCTGGCTTACAATTTTGTTATCTTGCTTTTAATTCTTAATTCTCCCTATGTTTAATAGTGTGGATTTAATTGTTTGGTTTATATGTGTTTTATGTTTTGACTGTTTACCTTTTGTTGGAGATTGTGTTGAGTGCACATGAAAAGCACAACACAAAAAATGCCTATTATTATTATTATTATTATTATGATCATTATTATTATTATTAGCTGGATGTGGGTGGGTGAAGGAGAGAGCAGTCAGTCTTTATTTTATTTCAAAGTCTGACATGACCTCCACCTACTGTATGTGATGACTAAAAATAATCAGTAGCTCAGATTCAATTTAAATGTACCTGCTGGAAACTTCAGACTGCCTTTATTTTCATACCACACGATAATTAAGAATGATTCTGCCTGAAAGTGAAAGTGCCAAATGATTGTGCATAAGGCTGCAGAGCCAACCATACATGAAGGTCAGCAGAGTATATAAACTGGCATGATTACTCTGAGTGCTGCACTATCCAAAAGCAATTTAGATAAACTGCAAGGCCTGCTAAAATGCATTTAGCTTGATGTTTTTGGGCAAGTATAACAAAAGAGATGGAATGGAGAGTGACACAGAGGATGCATGAATGTACAGTCTGTGTTCTTGATGACACATGGTAACACGGCAGCACTATTTTGAATATAGGATCAATATCAGACATTCGGTTTCAGAAGCCGGAACTGCCCTTAATTTCAATGGACAGTTAATGTGCAGAAAACACTGTTCAAAACGATTCACATTGATTGCATTAAACAACTGGTACCATGTAATGATTCTCCTTATATTAAACCAGTAGCAGTACTGTACTGAATATAATTCATTGTCTGTCACATACCCTTTTATACACTCAATCTCAATACAAACAAATATTGATTTAGGTCAGTTAAACCTTCCTTCACCACTCTCCCTAAAACTGAGAGTGCGCCTTTAAATATTTTAATCAATGTTTATGACCTCTAGTGGGATTGAACCTGTCAATTTGCCAACTTCAAGGCAGCTGTAGATACTCTGTGCTAATTCTCTTTGCCCTATCTCCCTCTCCCTCTTTCCCTCCCTCCCTCCCTCCCCCTTTCCTCTCCCATACCGTCTCTTGCTCTCTGGTAACCTCCCTATACCTCCTCCTCTCTATCCCTTCCTCTTTCTCTCCATCCCTCCCCCTCTATACTTTTTTTTTTTTCCTCTCCTTGGATTTCAAATCATGATCCCCTCTGCTGCAAAGAAAACTCCACCTACTTTGAGCTCAGAGATGCTAATGTAGTCTAACACTGACACTGCAAGCTTCTCTCTCTCTCTCTCTCCCACTCTCTCTCTCTCTCTCTCTCTCTCTCTCCCCCTCTCACTCTCTCTCTCTCTCTCTCTCGCTCTCGCTCAGATCCAGTCCCAAATAAATAAGGAGACACAGAAGGATGTGGGGGGAGAGAGGTTGCTGCCTTAGGAAGAACAATGTTGATGCTACACCACCTTCTTAATCTCTTGCCTGGTTTAATCGTTTGAGGATTAAAAGAGACGTTAACACTGGATTTCTAATCATAAAGGATGCTCAATTCTCTCTCCTCTCCTGCTCAATCCAGAGAAAGGACTAATGTACTTTCGCACTGTTAAAGATACCTGCCTAAGAGCCAGCTTTTAGCCACTGGAGGCATGAAATGCCCACTCCTCTAGTCCCATGGAGTGCAACCTGCATTTGGATTCCACGCTTTTGTAGACTGTCACTGTAAATACAGGTGATTAAAGAGAAACAAACAGAAACACTGCCTGCTTTTTCAGCTCTATGGTTTTCTGACTTGTTCAAGCCTGTGATTTTTGGCTTCTGACAAAGAGGTAGGATTCCTTTACATGTTTCTTATTTTCATTTGTTTACATTCCTACTCGAAGAGGGTTTCACATTTTCTGTGTTTGGGAAATGGTTATCCAGAGGTTTACAGATGAGAATCGTTCCTTGTTTTTTAATCTCTTTCGTTTTATTGTGGCTGTTTTTGAATTTGTTTTAGTTTGATTTCTTGGCTTCTTTCAGATTACAACTGAGTTAGTTGTTGCTTAAAAATGTATCCACATATATTTGAAACTTTTTATTCTGTTCAGTACCTACCTGGTGTTTACAACCCAATTTGAAATTTTCTCAAGAGCTGTTTTATATTCATTCTGAAATTGAGTGCATTTCCTCACTGGAAGCTCTTGTATTACATGCAGTAACTTTGTGCATTAATCTGCATTATTGAGGTACTTGACAATAACAAAGTCATTTCAAGAAAATTAATATCGCACTCATTTAGTACCAGACATCTTTGCAACTAATTATAATATTATAGCATTCTTAGTGCACAAATAATTGCATCATTTAATAAAATTTTAATAGCCTAATGAATTTCATTCATATTAATCTGACTATTTCGCAGAGGGCCTTAGAACAGAAATGGTACTTTAAATCACTTCAAATTGCTCTTAACAGGCGATCTTGAAATCATAGGTTCCTCTAAGCCAGTTCACTTCTGTCATGGAAATTCACTCAAGTCTGAAGTCTTCACAAGTCAATATAAACAACAGTTTGTGTTTGTTCGTTGGTTTGATGTTTTTATGAGCGTGGAGGTGAATCTGACCCTCATAATATTATATGCCATTCACAAGTCTCACGTCTCATCTCCATGTTAGTACTTCTTGTTACTGAAATAACACAACTTAGAAAATGAAATACATCAGCAACGCTTGGGCTGTAGGTTGTTGGTACTGTATTGCTTCTTGAGGTGCAGATTTTTAAACAAACAAATCACAAAACTGCCATTGTAAAGGGAATTATAAAATGCCCCCCGACCCCCCGCCCCAGCAGACGCGGGACTAGAAATGAATCCTTTGCACAGCCAAGTGATGCCAGGGTGCTGACATGAGCCCCGTCCCTCTCTACATCCGGAGCCCATGGGTCAGGTGGGCTCACGCAGAAGTGTGTGTGTGTGTGTGTGTGTGTGTGTGTGTGTGTGTGTGTGTGTGTGTGTGTGTGTGTGTGTGTGTGTATAGAGGGAGGACAGGCTGCAGGAGATACCCTCGCTGCCCCCGTCATGGGGTGTGCAGTCCCCCCTGTGCTGAGCGTCTTCGGCCAGGCGCCTAGAGAACCCGCACCCCCACTCCCCCACCCCCCCCCCCTCCCCCACCCCCGGGCGGGGGCTGTGAATAAACAGAGGCGATGTGGCGCGATACTCTAAAGACTCACTGTCAGCAGGGGTATCAGAATAGATGGTGTAATATATCCGTCACAGCAGATTAAACAGCAAGAAAAGAGGAAGCACCAGACATTAGGAAAGAGCGCTCCTGCCTGTAGATTCTTGTTACCGAGAGCGCGGACCGTACTGGAAGTTGGGAGTGACAGAACCATTGAGATAATAAGACGCGGCATCTTTTCAGTTCAGCCTCCATATATATTGTAGCCACATTATTCAAGTGTTATGAATATTTCTGTTTTTTTTTTTTGCTACTGCACCAGCACTTATGAGACGGACTTCCTTGTAATGCAGGTACTCTTCGTTTAAAAAGGTTACCTTAAAAGCCAAATCAATCTTACAAATATCTCCGTGTGCAGAGCTCTCCAAATGCCTTGCACAGGAGTCTGTGACTGCAGAAAAGGACTACTCAAAACTCAATTTCAGTAGAAAGTGTAATGAGGACTTGAGGGCGACTTGGCCGCTTGCCCAGTCAGTAGAAAGAAATCCCTACATGGTTCGAAGGAAATCAATTGACAGAGAGACAGAATTAGCTGCTTTCTCACCTGCTGAAAAGAAGATTGCTGCTGTCCTTAGCGCAGGCACACCGAAATGTGGCTGAGAAATGAGAAAGACAACACATATTTCGGCCCATGGGAGAGGAGAAGATCAAATTTCTGCAAGATAGCGAGGCAGTCAAAGATGAAAATGAGGCTGAGGAAGAGTGAACAGATGCTGATGAGTACAGGGAGTTTTTGAGACACTTAATATAGAACAGTACAATCGTCTGGAGGAATGAAAGAATGCCAGGGAACATACAAAACTACAGTAATGGGATCAGTGCAAAAAAATGTGGGTAGCTAAACTCATTTCAAATTAAATATTTTCCTATTTATTTTCAGGGCAGGCACCCCTTATGCCATGCAGTTTACATTTTCACTGATCATCTGTGCAGGCGTACATCTACGGAAGCAGTTGAAGTTTAAGTATCTTGTTCCATCATACAACAGCCACACCCTATCTGGCATTTAACCCCCCAACTCCATACACACACACACACACACACACTCACACACCAAAATAATATTTGTCAGGATGTTTTTGATAGAGTTTAGAGAATTGATAGAAGATTAGAAACTCACCTGAAACCCAGGTAAAATGGAGTCAGAGCCACGGAAAACATCCTGGCTTCTTTGACAGCCGCAAATGGAACTGTCCTTCAGACACAGAGTTCATTTCAGAGAACAACTGCTTGTTGCTCTCAATCCAGAATGTTCTGAGTGCATTGTTGCAGTCTGGAAAAGGGGCCACTGGATACTAAAAGGCTCCACAAATGTGATTTGTTCACATAAAATGTCTCCTTGCACATCACTGAAATCACCCTTGTCACAATAAAAAAAAGTATTTTTCAAGTGCTTAAGTGCTATCCACTGCAATTTTCTTTTATGTCAAATTTTTAAGTTACATGGATTGTGTGAACCTGGGACAAGGATTTCAGCTGCATTCTCTCTACAGACGAGAAGCTACAGGAGTTTGTTTTCCCCACTCTAATTACAATAACCCTTGTTTAACTGGTGGCTCCAAGTATGTACTTCACATTTTAAAATTTTAAAAGTGTAAAACTCTGCTAAAAAAAAATAAATATAAAAATAAAACAATTTATTGGATTTCTTTTGAAGTGCCGCAGCATGTGAGCAGGATGCGAAGTTCCCAGCAGCAGAGTTCAAACTCGGCACCAGAAGGCAAGATTCAAATAAATTAGAATAAATATTTAATATCAACTCGCGAGCCACAATGAATAAATGAGAAGAATAATTTTCTTTAAAAAAAAAAATCACTCACAGTTGAACGGAATATCCTTGGCTAATAAATGCATACAGGGGGGCAATTAACTTCTGAATGCCTTTCCAGAGCCGAGCACGGGTGCTCGGAGCGGTGTCATGCATACAGAACCGGTCTGTTGCCGGGTGATACGGTGAGCAGAAGAAACACATGCCCTGTGGTGTGAATGAATGCGAGTCATTACTCTCCAGCCAGAGAAGCACTTTATGTAACAACATACCAGGAGTGGAGATGCCCACGTCGAAACGAGCCCGCTTGATCTTTGGCCCTGCTGGTGATTTAAGCTCGGAGTCTGAAGGAGCCCGAGCTCCGATTTCGCTGTGCTGAACCGTGTTCCCTTGCGCTCCGGCGTCCGCAAACCTTTTCTTCCGGCTTGTCATTGTCATCCATCCGCCCCCCACCCCCAATTTGGGATTTCTCCCCCTCCCCCCCGCCACTTTGGTACCACAGTCTCCCAAAAGGCTTGAAATGCACATCTCACCGGGTGTTACCGATGCACATACTACGGCTCTCTTCACGGCGCACTCTGCCTCTTTACCTGTGACAAAGCGCTTGCTCTCAAAGTTTCACTGAGAGCTGAAGTGAATGGCATCTCAGCAGCATATTTATGCTGTAAAGTACATTTTCTTTTGTGGCCTACCTTGTAACAACTGAAGAGGCGCGGGTCCGATGTAGTTTGGAAGTCGGTATGGTTTTATTGGCGTTCGAGCAGCTGCAATGAGAAAGTTTACAACGATCAACAAAGCGTCAGAGAAAAACAGTCTCTTTGTGTTCGCGGAGTAATTGAACCCCGATTGTTCAGACTAATTCCCATATATACAGTTTAGGTTGTTCTTAATGTAAATGAACCGGACCTGTCACCTGTATGATAATGAAGTCAGAGTGCCAGGTAAGTCAGGATACCTCTTTGTCTGAGATAGTTCTTGATTGCCCATTCCCGGTCCCATTCTATAATTGTTTGCCACCTCGCGTGACCAAATTGTTAAGGTGTGGGCAGAGGTGTGGACCATCCTGTCGGGGTCTCTATGATCTCAAGCTCTTTGGGATGCCGCAGCTATTCAAATTAGATCATGCCTGGTGGAATACAGCCATTTTGGAGCAGAATGCTGTCACTAAAATATAATATCATATCAATATCAATATAATATCAATATCAATGGAATATTTCTTGAATATCATTGGTTTGATTATTTGCTTTTGATTGTACTAGTGCCAGTGTTTGTTTGCACTCTGTAGTCTTTACTCATCAGAGTACTGAGGACCAGACCTCAGGGTCATGTGTTTGTGTTCCAGGCGCCACTGATGTAACCCTGAGTAACGCACCTCACCTCAGCAGTCCCAGTGAATGTCAAGTGGAACAGAGGAGTTGGATTACATATAAGATTGTATTCAAGATATTAAATGACACACAACATGACATAGGTTAGGGTGATCTGGTTAACAAATTGCAGTAAGCAGTAGTACAAGGCATAATGTGGTGTTGGCTTATACAGTGCATAGTTCATAAGAAAGGCGAGCTTAGGAGTGGGTGGAGTGGGAGGGGGTTGGGGGTGCTGCAGCCCTCGGCATGTCTGTTTGAGGAGGGTCAGAGCTGGATTTACTGAGACCTGAGCTGCAGTATCACATACTACAGAAAGAGGGCGCATCGCTCAAAGAACCAGCCCTCATATCAGGGCTCCTTTGTGAAGCCACCAAGCTCAATCCAGACCTGACAGCGCAGGTCTGATTGCTACAATAATACATACTCTTGGTATTTACACTTGGTACATGGACAAAAATGGCATAGTTCAAGGAATAATACCCACATAGTGTCCGCGTTATGCTCAGAGACAATCCTTCCCTCGAAGGCGTGAGGTTATTGCATGAGGTTATTGCCACACATTTTATGGAAACTTCTCTGCAACAGCTCTACAACACTGACAGGCTGTAAAACGCTGTGATTTGTTGAAGCTGAAATGACAAGGCATCACTCTCAGTAGCCATCAGGAATTATCACAGTACATTCAAGATCAAGAGCTGCCCATCCCATTACTCTGCCAGCCGGTCCCTGGTTCAGTCTGCAGAAAGATTTCATGCATTATATGTGAATTACACTTCTCTTCACTCTTATTAGAGAGGGTGGCTCTTGGCACCCCAGATTAGGCCCTGAACTGGAAAGCGTTTTTTGGCTGCCAAGTGTAGTTACTATACTTGTAGGCCCTTGGGGGTATGCAGGAGGAATATTGAAAAACTTGGCACAAAAGAACGAAATATTGTTCTCTCTGTCAGAGCTGAAGAAATAGCTCAGCGATAGCGTCCAAGTTCAGGGGCTTTGCCGAGCACTTTCAGCATATTCTATCCACTTTCATCATGTCTTTATTTCCCCTGCTTATTAAAAAAAAGAATCTCATGCAACAGTGTGTGCAGTGGGAAACACTTTCTGCTGGAGTTTTTTTCGTTCCCTTGTTCTGTATTTGGGCCTGATGGGAAGGCAAATCAGCTTTCGCATCGAGACACGGGGGTGTTGAATGGGTCCGAAAATTAAATGAGTTGCAGTGAAGTGAATTCATTCATTATTTGATTTCCATCTCCAGACGAGAGCTCTAGAATTCTCCGGTACACCGAATACTGCACGAGTGCCACTGGCACGCCGTTAGGTGCACAATAACATCGCATATCATTTTATGCAGATTTGCTCTGCTGGGGAAATGAACAGCAGGTGCTTGGCAAGTGGTAGGTAATATTTAAATCCTGCACTAAGTGTCTAATTAAGTGTAACCTTTTAGTATAGCCATCCACTCTAGCTAACATTCTTGTGTTCCCCCGATTTACGAGCAGACAAACTGGGCGAGAAAAATGTTGTTTGTGAATACACTGTTTTCTCTGAGGTGTGAAATACACAACGCAGTATGAATGTACATTTCTTTAAGCTCTACTACAGGCAAGCAAAGCATGTAAAGATGATGCTAAATTTATGAATGATGGTCACATTCAAACTGCTAAATGGATGACTGCATTGACTGATGAGTTGCTGAAATTACAATTTCTTAACCTGTGACATACCTGAATTTTAATTAAATGAATGGAAAACAGATACAAGTTCAAATTGTGAAAAACACCTATGGCTGTCTTTGAATATATTTAACATTTGCGTGAGTAAATTGTACATTCTGGCTAACTGTGTCAGTGCAATCCATACAACACTGTTATTATTCTGTCTAGATCATCCATTGATTTTAATAATAGATGAAAAATAGCTCATTTTCAAAACAGAAGTGAAACAGATATTGGACACATTCTGGAGCAGAATGCTGTAATTTCTTACAACCTCTAGCCTTGGTGATTTTGCTTTTGATTTTGATATTGTGAATTCTAGTTTTTATGTACTGTTTTGTGATTCTTTACTTGGGTAAGGATAGTTATCATATCTGCTCTTGACTGGAGGCTATCCAAGTTGAAGCCTTGTAGTTTTCATCTAATGTGAAGGCTGACTATAAGTTTCAACAGAAAACAAAATACTTGATTGGATAGGCATCTCTTGTGGTTGAGATCTGCCACAGCCATTTTAATGGGGGCAAACCTTTTGCAGATATATAGACTGCTCTTGAAAGGAGGTGATATATTGGTTGAACACATAGACTACATTTTCTATAACAATAAAAAATTACTCAAGGTCTGTACCTTTGCCTCATTCCATTTTGCAGCAGACCCAGCTCCATGGGGGTAGGGGGTAGGGAGGGGGCTAGACTTTCACCTGGCATTTCAACCCATAGCAACAATTTTCTGATTGACCATGCTTCCTAATGACAATTTGGCACTCTTTGTATGCCACCTGGCCTCCTTTTTTTTTGAAATGGTTGGATCTGGCCCTGTTTTAGAGATTCCAAGAGCAAGGCAAAGGTGCTTGATTTATGCTTCTTATTACCCTGTCGATAACTGCTATTGTTTCTACCAGGATGGTGACATATGGGAAATGATGACTGCTATGCTTGGTGTTTGGCATGTGTGTGCACATATGCGTGTGTGCACGTGTGCGTGAATCAATGACCAAATGTTGTCTGCCTTAAAAATAAAGAGTAGTGTGAGACACTGCTCTATCCTACCTTTGTCAAATCTTTCCCCTCTTTGCTCCTGGGAAATGATGTGTGTTATATTCAAATATCTTCGCTCCTGAAAGCCCACTGCGGATTTATTTAATCATGAATAAAGTATCTTTGTATGAAACTATTTTTATTTATGTTATGATTCTAACCATTCTCTTTTCCCTGACTGTAACCCCCGGGGCCCCAGTTATGTAAGTAGACTGATACTTCTAAGGAGCTTTGTCACACAAAGATAGATTTTTCCATTGAAAAGGAATGTCTGGGCAGTTCTATAAGAATACTCTCAAAAGTGAGTTTCATTTTGATGCACAACAGGGCAAAAATTGACTGCGAATATTTTTTGAAGACCAGTCAGCCCATGGAGGGTGATTTGAGTTGCCCATTGTAAACGCACACCATCAAAGTCAATCCAAGGTTGATCTTGCATTAGATCATGGAAACCAAAAAGCTTACAGTGCCACAAAAGAGCAATTTTTTTACACGCTTTTTTTCTTTCAAGCATACAATAGACTAGAGAAGTGAAGTGGGAGACTGATGTGCAAAGGATTGTGGGTGAACAGTAATGTTGCTGCACTCTTGCTACCTTTGTATTGGAACAATAATAACCTTAGAGGGCACTTTCATTCTGCAAGGACCTCTGAGGACAGCAAGGTACCAAGTGACTTCCCAACTAAAAATATTCTCTGTCCACAGGCTGCTGGTCCTGTCCAATGCACCCAGCACAGTACCAGAAAAATGAAGGCAACATGTTTTGTCTGAAACAGTGTGATTTCTCCAGAGAACAAACAACAGTGGCAGACCATAAAGAGATTACCATGATTGTTGACCCCCCCGTCACACACACTCAAACATGCAATCTATTCACCACCACACCCGACCCCCCACTTCTCCCTCCCCTCAAGAGACCCAAGAGTAATGGATTGTAGACTTCACAGAGAGGTACACTTACAGAACAATTACTGAGACAGATTCATTTAGACCCAATTCAAAGCCCAACATGAGGCTGTGTTTCAGGCTCTGACAGAAAATTGACAGAGGGTATGTCATTTTATTTTTTTTACTATTCTACGACTGAGAACCAAAAGTGAATTTGTCAGCGCATCAGGCAAAGATGAGAACAATTTTTTTTTTTGTGGGGCTTGTCGTTGCTTGAAAACTTTATTCAAGAAGTAAGCCCAAAGTAATTATAGCTGTTTTACCAATTTCTGATAATGTCATAGTTCCACATGTCTTTGCTGCACTCCCAGACATAAACATCATTTAAAACTAAGGGAAGGAAGTCTATTATAACAGGAATTTAAATATTTCAAAATCCATTAGCACTGAGATCCCATTAGAGTCAGCACTGCTATGTTTGTATTATTATTTATACTTCCACTGTATCCTGGCACTTTGACTATAATAACCATTGTTGTTAGTATTATTGTTGTTCTGCATTCTACCAGCTGCTAATATGGAAAATGGTTCTGAGCCCATGAATTGGATGGGTTATTTTCATAATTTGTTTTAACATTTCAACATTTTTTTTAACAAAATAATGGTTGGAGCATATGAAATGCACAGTTCGCCCATTTTGCTATGTTTTTTGCTTGTTGTCAAATTTATGTTTTCAGGGAGATTTTGTGTTTTGTGAAGTTAAAACATTTCATCGCTGTCTTTATGTCTAGTATCTATATATTTTTTAAAAATGATACTGTATGGGTAGTCAATGGACAGTGTTTGTCGAGACGCTATGACTCATTAATCAGAGTGCACTACTTGAACCATGTGACAGGGCATTTTGCTCTCCAATTATGACGTTCTTCCTGGTCCATTGACTCTGTGCAGTTGACAAAGTTTTACCAGTTTTGATACTCTGAGAAATGCAGCAAGATTGACAAAAGACAGCTTGGAGTAAAATGCTGCTGAATGCAGCTATTGATTTTAAGAGCCTATTTGCACCAAGAGGTGGAGTAATGCACATATTTTGTTAGACATAATGGTGGTGTGAAACAGGTTTTACCATTCTATTCCCAGTGATCCTGAGTGCACTCCATTCTTGCTTCGTGTTCATTCCCAATCCTGTATTGTTTTATTAAATTTTCACACTTATAACACAGAGGAGCACCACAAAAATCCTCTACAAAAGCCAGAATGTTAAAAAAAGAAGAACCAAGAACCATGTTATAAGTAGACTATTTGAGGCAACCCATCATTATGTAAGGAAAAAATAATGCCTCACCAAGGACTCCATCATTCTGTCTCAGCTAAATAATGCCATAGCTCTTATTGGCCCTCTAAGACTTTATCCACAACCTGCTTCCTTCAGGATACTCCCTCTAATAATTAACGGAATCAAAGCAATATTTGGGTATTACAGAGCTGTTCATGAAGAGAGACTGCCATTTTGAGTAACTCGCTGTCATTTTGAGTCATCTCCCCACCCACCCCATACACACACACTGCTTGGATATCACTGACAAAGAATTTTTTAATGAGCTTGATTATATATACATTTTTAGAACAGAACACAGAGGGAACATTGTGGTTCTAGATGGAAAAAGAATACATCATAACACCCCGGCTATGGTATGTAGCAGCAAACTTTTTTGCAAGTTGATCAGTAAGCAGAATACTGGAGTTCTTGTTTTGTTGAAGTGCACAGAGTGGCAAAGTTGTTAGAAAGTGGCTGTGTGGTGTGGTGGTTACCAATCGGAACATCAATAATGAGGTTGTTCAATTCCGGGGGGGGGGAATTTATGAGCTATCTATAACTTTTATGGAGAAGCATTTCCATATATCTATAATCCATGCTGTATACATCACTGAAAGTGGGTATTACACAACACACATTACTTGAATTACTCTCAGTGTATACATGTGTATGTTATCATACATCTTTAAAGGCTGCATGATGAAAAATTATGGGGATGCAGGCTTTATGCTGCACTCTGGGTAAGTAGTTATTCATTTATTTGGGTGTAAGCTTACTTCCATTTCGTTATTTTGGAAATAATTGAAAGTACTCCTACAAGTGTAGTTGTGTTTGACCTTTTGATGTTACTTGTGATAGATTCATGATGTACAGGCAAATTGCTTTTGCGGACAAGCTGTTTAAAGCACGCGTCCCCGAATGTTTTGATTTGAAAAGCTTAATTTGGGTTGAGACTCTCGCTTTGTAATATGATATGAAATTAAGGAACAAGAGCCTCAGACTCCAATTAGACACGCTTGGAGCATTCCTCAGAGAAATGATTATGGTGAATAAGGGATTTTCACTGACACAGTGTAAAGCAATCAGATCACCCTCTGAGAATAATGTGAGATTCAACAAAACCCTTAAAAATTGCACTGGGTTTGAATGTGAAAAGAGACAAATACACTGCATACAGATGTCATCATTTAATAATTGGCAACACTGTGTAAAACACTTACAACATGAGGCTGTTATGCTTGAGGCTTTAACATCTTTGTGTGAATAAATTTGTAAGCTTCTTTTTACAAACTTGTTTTTTGCACTACAATTAAAAAGTTTATTGATAAGGTCACTTCAAAGTAGCTTTTAAATATTATAACTTCTAAACTTACACTAAATTTTAAGCAGCTAGCTTGCTGCCCATTTGGCTTCATTAATTGTCAGAATGGTAGTGCTCTTCAAAATTTGACTAGCTAGGGAGATTTGTGAGCATTTCCAGCTTTTCATGGTTAACATGCTTCCTGCTGTAATGTACTGTTAGCCATCTAGGGCTGGCTAACTTAACTAAGATAGCTATCTAGCTAGCCGGCAAAGTTTATCATGTAGTTACTGTTCGCTAGTTAACAGATGAAATGAAACACACATGTTTTCCGATCTCTTGCCTCCTCTTTTTTTTCTGATTTCTCCCCTGTGTGCTAGCCAGTTTTGACCTTTTCATAACACATCAATGTTTTGCTTTCTTTCCATAACTGTCTGTTTCACCATCTCTCTCATCATTCGCTGTTATGTATGTATTTCTGGCCACCACCAAGTGGGAACAACTTACTGTCACTCACGGCCTATGGCCTCAGGGTCAGTTCAGGGTTATTTGCCCGTAAGTGCAGATCTGTGTTAAATTTCACTCCATTCCTAACTTTAACCATTATGAGGTGAATACACTCAAACACAAACACCCACTCACGCACGCACGCACACATAAACATTTACCCAAAGTGGGGCACAACTTCCTTATTAAAAAATAATAATAAAAATGAAATAACAGATACAATGACACATGCTGCCTGGTGATGGCCTTAGATGCCCTAAGCAACTGCCTACATGGTTCACAGCAACGGCCGGCCTTGTGCACTTTATACAGCATCAGATTTTGGGCTGCACTACAATCCATAAACCCAAATGGGATTAGCTAAGACTCCCTGCATTGGCTGCATTAATTCTTACAAGTGAATATACTTGATTGCTTACAGTCAGGGGCAGGATGGTAGTGACGCATTCATGGACAAAGGTGCTCTGTGGTATTGGTCCAGGTTAATCCAGGTCTCTAAAATACAAGAAACAACCCATATAATCTAGGGTCACCAAATGCACAAAGAAAAACATTTTAGTATTTATCTAAGAAGGACAGACCCAAAAGGTTTCTCAAACAGGTGTTCTGTTCCAGTTCAGTAGCCTCGCTGTTCTCGTATCCAAGCCTTTAAAACATTTAATAGAGAAACAGATATTGAGCCCCACTGCTGAAGATAAGCACTTAAGTGAGACTTGAAATCACGCGTGCCATTTGATCCAAGTATAGCTCACTTGCCAAGGTTACTTACTTGCTGTCAGTGATTTATATATATGCACCCTGTTGATATTTGCCATGATAGTAATGCTTGGTAAATGCACCTCGCAACCCCAGCAAAGCAGATTGCATTTTTGGGGTTTTTTTTATTGTGGAGTGCTTTTTTGAGATGTTTTATTTAGGCAGACTGCAGGTCTCTTTCTCATGCAGTGAGGACAGCCCCGCAGGGAGAGGAGAGCTTCCTCTCTGAATTATGTTGTCACGTTTGGGAAATGTTTCTCTTTTATCCTTGATACGCTTTCACAGCTTCTGTCTCTGCTTCCTTGGCTCCTGGCCTAAGCCTGTTTGATTTCTCTTCATCTCCCCTCTCTGTCCTTCAGTGCTACATTTTCTGTGTCCTGAAGGTTCTCCTCATGAAGGATGGAGCGGGTACACTTGCACTTGTGTTTTGTGCTGTGTGTGGTGATCCCGTCTGGCAAAAGTCCAAGAGGGGCATTTACAGACAATGTGATGACGGGTGGATAAACAAAAACATATTTAGACTGAGATTATTTAGGTATTTGATGGAATTTAGATGTGAACCAAACAATAATCATGCAAAAAAGTTTCTTTTTCTAATTGGGAGAAAAGCTTTATTTTATGACTACTACATAGTTTATGTGTTTTATGCCAGAAAATGGATCAAACACAATGATGTAATTTTGAATCCATTACAAATTACTGTTCAGCTGTGTTATGTAGATTTTACACAACATTACTAGTTTGTGATCTATCTAAAGGTTACTCAGGTTAAGGATCCTGACCATAATAATGCCATGCAGCCTAACATTTCAGCTTGTAGCGCGACTGTAGTTGTCTTCACCTTAACCGACTGTAAGAAATATGCAAAACATAATTTTGACCACACAATCTGCTGTGCATTCGCATATTGAAATGACATCTCTGGAAGGGTAAGGTAATGTGAATGGTGGTTAGGTGTCATCTTCTCTGCTGAACACATTTTTTAGGCAAGGCAAAGTATATATGTGTGTGTAGCTAATAAGGTAGTAAAAAAATACCGATACCACCGCAAAATGAAATTTCAAAATCGGTTCCAAGTTTCATCAATTGTGCATTTGGTAGTACTGAAATAGCAAGTTCTCAGAGCTATCTGTATCTCTGTGAAGGAAATTTCACCTTCGTATTAATGCAAAATAGGAAGTCAGTTACTAATAAAAAAAGCTTTTTGTCTAAGCAGGGACATGTATGGGCACCATACACAACTCACTTTAACTGATCTTTTTTCCTCTGCTAAATATGTTCAGTAGAAATTGTGAAAATGATCAGTTACAGAAATAGGGACATTGGTATTCACTCTATGCAAATTATATTTACTGCACCAGTGCTGTTTGATGTGGTGACTTATTAAAGCACTCTTATTTTGTTTGTAATTTTGTGTGTTTCCTTTTTGCCCTGGTATCAAAAAGGTACCAAATATCGTGAAGCTCAGCTTATATCGTAGCAAACTTCAAAATTCTAGCATTGTGACAACCCTAGTACCTAATATGCCTAGATGAACAGTCAAACTTATGCTCACTCTGAAGTTAACCAAATGGGGGTGGGGGGTTGGAGAGAGATCAAGTGTCTTTCAAGCTGAGTCGTGAATTTAGAGGTTCCTCCCCATAACGCAATTGCATTTATGGCTGTTCTACACTTACAGTGCTCCTGTCCGCTTAAAGTACTCTACAGCATGCAGCCCTGTGCAAAAAGTACCACCCGGACGCAGCCAAAGTGAAGTCTCCAGCTAAACAACTCTGTTCCTCCCACTGAGTATTGTGGAGGGCAGAGTTGAAGGAAAATGGCATAGGAGTTCGCAGACAGGGAAAGTGCAGGGACTGACTGTACAAAGCCTCTGGATAATTACAACCTCTCTCTTCTTGACACCAGCCATCCGCCTTTGTTTTCAGAAGCAATCAGTCTGTAATCCTACAGAAGGGGGGTAATTTTTTTGAAAAAGAGATGGTAAAGAATTAGATCGCTGAGGATTACTGTTCAGGAAAACAACATGGCAATCTGGAGGAAAAAGTATCCAACAGTAATACAGTTGATGGCTGGTGTCATTAGATGCTAGAACCATGCTTTTCTGTTTCTTGTTGCTAATTCATTTGAATTATAAAGCTGTGTGGCCAGCACACATGATGAAAACATATTGAAAATAAGTTTGTAGGTGAGAGAGTGTCAAAAAGTGTTATCGTAGCACCAAGTGGTTGTTTAATTCCTAGGCAGGCAATAGTTTAAAAAAAGAAACCAAATATGACAAATGCTCAGAAAACAGGAGCATCTGACAACCAGTTCCAGAATATTATGTTTGTGATATTTAGCAAGCAATGAATCTTTCTCGCTTTCACCTAAATTCTCACAACACAATATTACAGCAGGGGGAATCTATATGGATTTGTTCTAATGGTCTCCTGATCTCACGGCACCTATAAGCACCTTTAAAAGGGGGTGGAGGGGGCAGAGTGGAATTTAAAGAAAACAATCCTTGGTGGACATGTAATATTTCAGAAGTGGCTTTGCCAGTATAAGGCTTGGAGGAGTCCCTTCTGGGCCATAAACAATCTACCAGAACATAAACAACATCCCCGCTCAGCAGGGTCTTGTGATTCAGAATCCCCCCTCCCCGCCCTCTCCCCCTTTTAAACCACATCCTCGGCTGTGAACATTAATTCCTGGACCCCTGCAGCTCTCCAGAATTGGACAGTGCAGCATATGCTCTGGGGGTGATCAGTGCAGGACGTGTAGGTTCTGATAAAACGAGAATTACGACCTTGTTTAATGGTCTCATTTAAAATCACGCTGAGGAGAGGTGAAGAGGACCGACTCAGAGATGTTCTGCACAGAGGGCTGTGCCGATAACATAGAGAGTATTTGTTGTTACCAAAAGGGAAACTGCACACATTATTAATGCAGGGCTCTCGTTATATACGGTGTAGCATGTATCATGTTTAACAGGCATGCATGATTTATGAAGAGCATTGGCCATTTTGCGTAGTTATTATAGCGCATCTTTGATGTGAGTGTGAATAATCAATTCCTTTCTGTTAATGACCGAACAAGATGTCCATCTGAGGCAGGTCAAGTTTCCCTTTGGCAGGAGTCTCACACTCCTGTAGAGGGAACAAGCTATCTGCATTAAGTGCACTGACATCTCACCACCTGACAGCTGCCTCCTTGCCTCAGCTAAGAACAAAAAAAAAAAAAGAAGAAGATTTACACTCAAATGCATTATTCCCACCCTGGAGACAGGGCCAAGCATACCAAAAAGTAAACCTTTTACAATTATAAAAACAACAGTGAAGACTGAGCTGTAGCCTTACCTGTTACCCAATCAGAAGATGCAGTGCATTACATTAGGATTTCGAGATTTTCAGGGTCTGGCTTAGATTCCTCTGTGTACCTTTTTGCAACATTTCATGAATGTTTTACATGTCTTGGTAATATTATTGCCCCTTTTAAAGAATCATGGTCATAAAGTGAGGATAGGTTTGTATACAGGCTGAGAGAGATTGACAGAGAGAAAGAATGATGTGAGTTGAAATAAATCATGAGCTCATTAAAAGTCATTTACAGATGTGAATTCCTGAATATTATGGGTGTGCATTGTGGCTGGGTGCAGACTGAAATCTCGGATGAACACTTTGACTGTACCCTTGAGCATGGTACTTAACATGAATGGCTTCAGTGGAAAAAAAATTCAGCTGTATAAATAAGCTTGATAAGTTACCTTGGAAAAAGGAATCTGCTGAGCAAACAAACAGCTGTAAATTTTTACCTACAACAATAGTAAACTTTACAATTTTTAAAATTATGTATGCTTTTTCCAAAAAAACCTGAAGTCGCACCTGAAGCAAAGGACAAAAGCAAAACTGATAATGGAATAATGGAAATGATCTTTTTCAACAGGTTTCTAACTTGTGGGTGTGCAATATGGTAATTGACAAAGGCAGATGGCTACAGTACTGGATTGCTGTAGATCAAAATCAAGTGAAATGCCTTTTAGCTAAGCATGGGCCATTTAACAAATAGAGAGGAGAAATGCTGGCATTCTCCAAGCACTGAGGCTGCAATGATTGACAGGTAGTCAGCAGAAAAAGAAAAGGATGAAACTTTAGGATAAAAAAGTAGAATGTCAACGTGTTCAATAAGGTCATGTCTTGACACAGGTGTTTGAAACAGGTGTGTACATTGCTTGTTCACACATGACCCATGGACTAATGGTATTGTGTGACTGAGTGGAATTTTACCTCAGGTCCATTTGTTTTTGTCTGCCCTGAACCTTCAGTTGGGGCATACGCTGTGCACTATAGAAGTTGGCACAGTCTGCGACTTTTCCAAAGGATGACTGTCCTTCCAACTCACCTTTTAGATCCCTGTTATGCTTTTCTGTAAAAGAAAGTAGATAGCTAATGTACATAAGTTGGCTAGGGCAATGCTCAGCCTTCTCTTGTTCCCCCTGTGGTGATTTCAACTAAGTGACAGTCACTAATCATTGATAGTAAGCCTTCAGTGAGGTGAATGTCTTCAAAAGCCAGACCTAACATTAAATTTCATTTGACTTGTCCATAGTACATTATTATTATATTACCTTATTGGCGTTCAGAAGATGCTCTTTTCCGGTTGTTATCCATTTAAACAGCTGCATATTTACTGAGGCAATTGTATGTTAGATACCTTACCCAAGGGAACAGCAGCAGTGCCCCAGCAGGGAATCGAAATGGCAACCTTTCGGTTACAAGTCCTGCTCCTTACCGCTATGCTCCACTAATGTTTCACATTTTCACAAGAATTGACTGACCAATATTCCAAAGTTTAGGAGTCAGTCTGCATATCTATTGGGTTAAGTTTTTGTCTTTCAAATTAGCAATTTTACCTAAAGCATCATCTTGGCAAGAGAGGGCATAGACACACCATGTATGTAACCTGCAATTCAGGTTGTCATCTTGCCTATGGTGTACAACAAGGCGTACCTGGGAAATGGACCAGCAAACTTAGGGTTACAATCCTTGCCCTTTACCATTATACCACACTGCTTCCCAATATACAAACACAATTCTAAATTCCTAACTTAACTGACATCTAATAAAAACATTTCAGTGGTAGCTAACAGCAATGCATCAGAAAACCATCAACTCTTCCAAATCAGTTACTTTTAAATCTCATTTGTCTTGGTGGCCAAGATGTAGAAACATGGTTGTTCACCCATTGTCACAACAATCCTCAGGCGGGTTATTGCTTCACACATCCCTGTTAAATGAAAGCAACTTTGAATGTAAATTGTCAGCCTCAACACATTATGAAACACACTAGTAGCTACAGTATGGTTGGCATGTATAGCTAGCTACCTTATGACCAGAAACACATGCTCATTAAAATGAATGCTAACATTAGCTAACATTAGCATTTCTTCAGGTATTCTGCCAGGAAAGTTAATATGTTGCAAGGGTTTAATATCAACAACAAACAAGTTGTGGAGTCAAGGACACCTATGAGGACAGATAAAGAAGACAAACGTGGTGGCTTTCCGTGACTTAAAGGAAAATTCAAGGGACAAATGTCCTAAAACCCCTTTTACAGAGACTCGCAATGTCATATTCCATCATCCCAAAACTTAAAAGAAAATTGTTTGTCCTTCCTTTTGAAGAAATAACAAAAGCTACAGTCCTTCTCTTTATCATATTCAAAGGAAAAGTTTCCTATTAAATGCAAGACCAGCTCATTTTATATTCTGCAAGATAAGCACACAATAAATATGCACATTTACAAAAGATCCATTTTAAAATGAGGGAAATAATAACACTGACCCTGGAGCTGTTCCTGGATGAGGCAGGCAGCCTGAGGATGTGCATACCGGCTGTTTCTGTAAGCTCCGTTCCATTCAGCCGCACACAGCTGTTCCTGCCAGCTCTCTATACATAGCTGGCTAAATGGCGATGTTTAAAAGATGAGGCACCATTCAACATAGCTTACATTTTAATTAATGCACACACTGGAACAGTTAAAACATGTAATTGATTCTATACCACATCACGCTCATCACAACCTTGCATCTCCGCTTATGCTATTGAAAATTACTGTCATTGATAGTCAACAAATGAATCATGTATAAACGTGATAAAATGTGTCCTGTGACTCATTATGAGTTTTCTTCCTCGCAACTGTGTAATGAAGTGATGTTCTAATAGATATTAATGTTTGCACACATCTTAAGGATTCGATTGACTGTTCAAGTGCTTACTGCCCAAGCATTCTTTTTGTAACAATCCTCAATACACATTGATAATGGACACTTACCTGATTGAACTAAAATACTTTTCAATGTATCTGTAAAAATATCCCACGGCCATTTCAGTTTACCTGCTCAAAAATCTCCTGACTGTACAAAATGTCAGTCAACAAAGCAATAGCATTACGTGCCTGTCAAAAGCTGTGACATCCTTCCTGCTGACAAGCAATTAGCTGAGGGAAATACCTTTGCTTTGTTTGAACACAGAAGGAGCAGGCTAAGGCAAAGATGAAACAATCTCTTACTTGCTCCTGTGTTTTTCTAATAATCCAGAATTCAGAAATTCAGTTGTTAAGAATCCATATGGCAGAATAACACTCTGATTTTATTGAACTCATTGTATGCAAAAAGCATCAGACTAGAATTTGTATTCAGTTAACATGCATTCTTAACTTTGATTAACAAATTTATGCAAGTGTTTTTTTTCAATGAACATATTTTCCATTAGTTAATTTTGGTGAATATTGACTTTGCCAATCTACTGTATATTTGTAATGGAAAAAAGTAACACCATTTAATTTCAGGTAAAGGGTGGTGAATACTGACATCCATATGTAGGAGGTAATAGATCTATCTGGAAAAAATCCTCAGATGTATAAGATGAACATTTTGTCTTGGACGTGACGCCTCAACCCTGTGGTCAAAGGTCCAGAGACCTAAGTGCATCCTTCCATTCTGACTTAAATTATGAGCACTGTATTAATCTTAAAAGATGGGGCAAGATCGTTTATGCTATTCACCTTTGTACCCATAAATGCAGCCCAGAGATGATCCACAAAGGGCAGTGTGAATAGATGATAGCTTAATCGCTTTATAAAGATATATATATGATATATATAATATATATGATATATATATGATATATATAATGAACATGGCCTGATTTCAGCCCTCTTTCTCTAAGCTCTCCCTTACCCCATTTAAAAATACAATAAAACACCTCTCAAACTTCAAAGGCCCAGTTTAAGTAGCCTGCTACACAACTTAAGAACCAGTATCTATATGGGGCAAGACTGCAGGTGGTCAATTACAGCATTGTTTTTTAAAGGCTACTTTATTATATATTTTATTTCCCATAATCAGCATGTACACCTTAGTTTTTGACTGTATTAATTTGCAATTCAACTGAGATAACTAGTGTATGTAAGTGCAGCTGGTTAAAATTCCATTTAGATTGGCTTTGAATGGGTGTAGATTGTACCTTTCATTGTTAGTCCTGCAAGCCACAACATCTGTGAAGTCAATTTTATGCTGCACAAGTGTTCTGCAACAATGTGTTCAAATAATAAAGTGCCAATTCCTTAAACGTGTGGGTATTTACAGAAACCTGACAGAGAGCACAGAGCCTAATTTTCTTCTATAGACTGAAACATATTGAAAATAGTTTCTAGTCAAAATGAGTTTTGCCTAATTCATAACAAAACCATTAATTTCTGTGCTTCTTTTTAAATGTACTATTTCACCATTTTTCTGACAGTTTTTGCAAGTCTATTAAATAAACAATTTCAAAAGCAGGCTACATTGGAGCATGCAAAATCATCCTGCACATGTACTCCTACTTATCATACATCAATATAAAGGCTGTGAGACATTCCGGTAGCCCAATTATCACTGCACAATGATATGAGTATACTTTACATCCTATGAAAAAGCTTCTTCTCAGGATTGCTGCATTTGCACAATGAGGATATGACTGAGAACCCTTAAGATTATTCAGTTTTCACAAATTGGCAGTGTTACAAATTACTAGAACTATTTTGAGTTATTAAGCTAGTAAGTTAGTAAGCTGTCTAGTTGTCTATGAATAACTACTAAATTATTATTTTATTGAAGATCCAAATGACGAAAGGATTGTGGCAGGTTTAGCAACCGAAATGTATACCTTGACAGTAACAAGGGGGATCAAATCCACCTTGTCTGAGAAAGCTCTATGCTTTGGGCAGTGTGTAATTTTCACACAAATTCTGAACATTCACCATGTGAAGGGTTTTCCAGGACTGCCACACAAATTTATACCCTCCCTAAACACAAGTATAAATGGCCTATAAAGCTCTTCCAGAACATAAAATGTGAGACATGAACAAGCCACAGCCATTCCTCAACATTACGATGCAGTATGGTTGAATAATTTCCTGCTTTGGTATCAGTTCAGGCTTAGAATGTCAGTCAAATGCTACAAAACAAGGTAGCTAAATACCATTTAGGAAATGAATGATAATTTCAGAAACCACAGCCAACTTTGAGGAAAAAACATGATTTCAGAAAGTGATGGAAATTGACTGCTTTACTTGTGAGCAAGAAAAAAAAATTGCAAAGCAGTACAGTCGTCAACTAACTGATACTGTCATATAGGTGATGATTGAACCCCCATGCAGTTTTTATCCACTTCTTTTATATTTTTTTTACATTTTTCGAAAATTAAGGGTTTTTTTCTGTTGACTAAGGAAATGTGTAACAGGCTTCCACATGCTATGATGTTGTGGAAGATTTTCTGCTTGACATACGTATGTTCATGATGGAGTTCAGAAGGCCACAGAAATCTGTTCTCCTCTGCAGTGCTGAGAAAATTGTTTGCTTGTCCCCCCTCACCCCCTTGAAAGAGATAAACCAGGAAGCAATGCAACAGTACAGCCACAGTGACATTTATAAATGAGCGTTCACACTATCTTTGTGACCAAAGTTAATTTTCACTTCTCTTTTTAATCAAAATGTATTTTGTACACTTCACGGATTCATGGATGAAGTCTCCCCTAGTCCTGCCCTGGTAGTCTGGCGTCCACGGTCTCTGTTGGCAGGGGATTGGATAGCTGAGGCCTGTATATATCTCCCGAACTCAGCAGCGAGCTCAGGATGCTCCTGCATTCCAATAAGCCATTGCTTTTTCCAGGACATTGAGCTGTCGGGGATGACTTTTTAACAGGGTAGCCTTTTTACGGTGAGGATCTATTTTGTCAGTTTTTTTCCCCCCAGTGTACCCCAAAAGGGTGTAACTCTTGTTTGTGTTTTTTGGGAATCTTTGATCTTTGCCTTCAGAGGGTGTGGGTACATAATGATGTGGAAAAAAGGTGCTATGGGATGAAAATGGAATGGGATGGAATGCAATGCGATGGAAAACCAGACTAAGATATTAACATGGGTGGGACTAGGTGTGGCCTGGGTGTTGTAATCCTATCAGCAACACAGCAACTAGCTTGGAGATATGGAGGCTAATGTGACAAACTGTGATTTAATCCCCCATGGAAGGAATAGCAGAAAAAACTGTTATAGTTACTGTAGTAGAGTCACGGAAAAAGAGCAACATGCAAGGGCGAGAAGGGGAGTAAAAGATAAATAAAAATGACGTTAAATTTCATCAGCATTCTGTGGCCAGTATGCCTCGTCTCTGAACCACTGTGCAAATATTTCAGCTTTTGGCAGTCAATACATCAGCCTCTTAACATCTGTTGCATATAAATGAATCTTCTGCTACAGTGAGTTGAGGTTCTATTGAGGCAGCTTAGTGTTAGCTGATACTACTATTATCATTGAAATTCAGCTTGCTTTGGGTTCTGTAGGGAAGCTTCCCAGAAAATAAACAATGTTCTTGAGGTGGGTTACGTTCTCAGCTCATCAACCTTGTAAAGTTTTCTTTGTATTCCTTTGAAGGCTTTTATAAATCTGTGCACAGATGAATTAAAATTTTAATGGTAAGCTAATGGCTGCCATTGCATTTTTAATCTGATGGAATTCATTCTAGTAGGCTTTCTTATTACAAAATACGTATCTAACACATCTGCAAGCATTATCTTAAAGCCTCATGTAGTTTAATGTTAAACACTTCATATAGTGAACTGGACTACAGTTGATTAGGTGGCCCTTATTTTCAAAGAGTATTCTTTTTCAAATGTAATTTAATAAATATAAAAATGCACTTTGTCAAACCAAAAACAAAACATAATTTCAGCAAGGATGTGGGGAAAAAATACATGTTTCATTCACCAGAGGCAGTCTTACCATTCCAGTTGAACTTGTGATTGTAATCCAATAACAAGATTTGGAATCCAATTCTCTACCAGAGTCTGTTTGCATAAAATAGAATTTCCCTAAGGAATTGCTAAAAAATAAGTACAATGTTTGTCAAAACATGTCTATGTTAGGTGTATAAGTTGTTATCATGTTGAGAGGTATGCCAAACCCTCCAATTGGCATTTGCTCTCCTGTAGTGAATTGTGGGGCTTGTAGGGTGTTCAGTTTTGAATTAAATTGAATTTGAATGAATCATCTGCAAACACAGAGTAAGTTGTGTTTTTAAAATGCATATCTTGGGGAAAAACCCAATCTTACATTTACTCCAATGCAGGATACCTTGTGTTTTTAACAGCTTTTACACATATAAGAAATGCTCATATTTACTTGTGTAGTCCGGTTGTGGAGGAAAAGGGAGAAAGCAAAGAGAATTAATAAAGCTTCTGCACACAGCCAGCGTGCGTGTGTGTGTGCGCATGCTTGAGTGTGTGTCAACACTAACAGAAGGACTACAACTTACAAGAAAAATGCCAGCTGCAGTGTATGTGTCTCAGTTAAAACCGTGTTCACTTGCCTTTGATATCCTGATAGGGACCCATTCAACACAATATCACCATTTTACATAAGCACCGTTTAGCAAAGTTTGTCAACACTGACTTGCAAATAAACGCACATCAGTTAACTTTAACACATTTTTCATTAATGTTGATGTTTGCTAAACTCACCAATGTCTGTGAAGAAAAAAAACATTTGAATTCAGAGTCTTGCATTTAAAATTAGTGACAGACAAATGTGCATCGATTGTAGGTGTGAGTCTGTAAAAGGATGTGTTAATACAACTTACTCCAGGATGGTTCCTCTCTCAGATTTACCAATTTACTCATTATGAAACAAAAAGTTTTGCACAGATTTGTTTTTTTTTTTCAGCTTCATATATCTAAAGGGCATATTAGTATACGATTAGAAAGCAGTATTTGTATTAGTAAATGTATGATTATTGTAAATTCACCTTTGCAATATTTGAGATCAGTGACACATTGGCCAAAAAAGAGAAGCCATGTATACTGGACAATAGAATATTTGGTATTTCATTATGTTGTGTGAATTAACATCCCTTAATTCCCATGTAAGTTTATTGATTGAGGGCAAGGACAGCAAACAAACGTTGATACAGTGTTATCCTATCCGTATGGCAGTCAGCCCTTATTTCACCAACAAGAATGCAGTTCATTATCATGCTGGTGTTGAGGAAAAACCCTTAAGCGTTCTTTTTAGGGCTGCCTCTGTGCTGTTCAGAATTGTACCTGTCATTTTCATTGTCCATTTGCAATAAAAAAGAAAATAACTACAATACCTGAAGACTTTACAGACAATGGCCAACACCTCTGTATTCTTTGCTGGCTGACAGTTTAGCTCACACTATTTGCTGAATCATTAGAATAAGAAGAGAGAATGGATAATCAGACCATATAGCTTTCTGTCAGTTTCTGTTTATTTAGCATCTATTTCATGCCTGTCTCCAAAGTGACTTTGGTGGTATACTGATATGGAACACTTTTTCAAAAATACTCAAGTCAGATATCCATCTTATTGGAACCATTAACAACATAACTTATTTGAGAATGTCCTGTATGTTATGTAAGTTTTGTTAATTATAAAAAAGCCTTTCCTTAAACTAGTATATATTAGCTGACCTAGATAGTTAGCAAATGATGATGATGATGATGATGATGATTATTATTATTATTATTATTATTATTGTTGTTTGGAATGGCCAATATTTTTCCCCATTTTCTCCCAATTTGTAATACCCAGTAGTATAGCTCATTTGCCACAACCTTTGCTAACAACCTGGGAGAGTGCTGTTTGCAAACTGAAATAATTTGCCACTCATTTAAGCTTAATAGGAGCTGTCTTCAAGAAATAGACCACACTCTGTACTGGACATATGTGTAGAACATTCAAAAGTACCTGAACCTATGTCACTGTCAGAGAGCATTGCAAACAAGGCAATGAAGCTTTTTTATGTGAAATTGTTGATAATTGATTATTAATTATGAAACAGATAGCTTCAACCATGCAATCTGGTTGGTGAATGTGACCTTTTGTATGTGTATGTATAAGTAATGTGTATCGTCAGCTTTGCCTCATACCTCGAATCACTGTCATACTAATAATCGTAATCATGCCCACACTCTTGTATACCATGCTTTATTATATCACAGGGAAAAGGGCTTCCGATGAAAGAATTTCATCATGTCTTCCAGAATGTGATCCTTTGAAGGATTTACAGCAATTCATATAGTTACCTGACTGTATGCCTTTAAATATTTATATGCTACACCGTTACACAATGGGAATTTAGCTGGATCAATGTAAAGTACAATACCTTGTTCAAGGATGTACTAAAACAGCAGGGTCCCATCTGAACTTCTAACCCATTACTCCTAGGCCTGGTGTGTTGACCACTTAACCACATCTAGCCTTTGGCGGTCTACAGTTAAATTGCCAGGGGATAACTCAATGGAGAGGGAAGATAACAAACGTGACAGCTGTGACTACACAGTTTTTAGGTCACTAACATCATTAATGAAAAAGACTAAGTAAGTGAGTAAATGAGGCAAAAACACAACACAAATTATTTACTGATAATTAAGGGCAAAACTAGTTTGGCTGTTTTTATGGGCAATATTATATATTCTTCCCAACATTCAAGTGAAATGAAAAGATAAGTGAGTTTGATTCCTTGGTTGCAGTGAGTGTGTAGAAAGTGGATGGTGTTTGTGTCCTTACCTGACCTACTCTGGATTCAATGGAAGCCATCGCTGACAGAATATTGTGATCTCTCTCTCTCTCTCCGATATTGATTAAAGCAAAGCATTAAACTGACACCTTTTATTGAATCTGGGGGTTGGTCTGCAAAGAAAGGAATAGAAGATTATATGAGGCATTCAACAATATTGATGTCTGGGGTGCAACCCTCTGGCTATGATTAGTGTCCATAACATCTTCCCATTCAGAGTAGTTGTTCATTTCCATGGACAAATGGCTTGAGGAAGAGCAGCAAATATAATATTTAATTCTCTGATACCTGAGAGTAAAAGTACCCTAAAAGCACACCGCTTCACTTAAATTATCGCCTCTTCACAATGGAGAGGGGCATTGATCTTTGAGATGGGTGAACAGTGGCAATTCAAAGCATCACACTTTGGTGTCTGTTAAAAGGCTATCGAGTTAGTTCCTTGCGGGCAGCTGTACAAATGGCAGTGACAATTTTGTTTTTGCAAGCAATTAACCTTTGAATCAAGGAAATTCTCATTTGGGCTTTTCTTATGATTGTGCCAGCCATGCAGTCACCAGTTACTACTGAAGCGCATGTCATCCTAAATAGGCCTACAGTAGCGATAGGCATTTTGAATCTCTTTAATAAACTGAGTACCTTCATTTGTTTCAGTTCAAAGATCTGGTTCATTGACTCATCGATTCATTAACTGATTCATTCAGTTCCTCCAAGCAGTCTAAGGTAAAGGAAAATGTCTGTAGTACATATGACTTAACTTAATAAATAATAATGATAGTGCTAAAACATAAGGTATCAATGCAACAGTTACCTAAAACTGGCAACTTGCTTCAATAATCTGGCATTTTTATGTGACAAACAGCACAATATCATCCCTGATGGAGTCTCCCTATTGTTGGAAAAGGAAATACACTGAAGGGACTGAACAAATTTCACATACATTGAAAGACCTGAATGTACTGGAAAAAGTTACTGAATCAATAGTGAGTCAATGAACTGCATCCTGCATCCATGAACTGCAGATCCACATAGCCATGAACTGAAAGAACTGAATGAATGAACAAAACTCTTCCTTGATTTTTTGTGTAGACCGGTGTTATTGTCACTTGGATAATTTGTGCAGATGCCTGACTGGTGAGTCAAACAAATGAAATCTTTTAGAATAATGAAAGAGTACATACACTGAAAAGATTAATTCAAAAAGTTTTGTTCATTCCCAAACTACACACCACAGTTTAAAAGGTAGTGGCCTTTATTAACAGTAATACAGTGGTGGAGTGTACAGACATCAAGTGCACTAAATATTCCATTTTAACAGAACACCATCTTAGGGATTCCATTTAATTATTCAATCATAAAAGAACGTTGTAATGTTCTTTACATGTATTCTAACTGATACCAGTGTTTGGCAAACAGGGGGTCTTCTTTGTCTGTCAATGGCTTTGTGAAACCACTGCTGTTGCATTAGTTCTGATAAAGGGTGGCATATGTCTGGCATTGCACGGACATTCCATGACTGTGCTGTCAGCCAGTATGGAGGAAGTCCATAATTAGCAAAGTTCACTGTGAGCGGATCAGTCATCACATATGAACGGCCTTATGCATGAATTTAAAAGGGTACTTCCTCCAGGATAGCCTGCAGGCATGCTTTAGGGGTAATGTTACACTCTCATGCTTCACTGGCAGAGAAGGAGAAAAAAAAATGGCTATTTGCGAAATCAGTCCGAGCAGTTTGAGGAAAGAAAAGAAGGGTGACCCAGATCTGGAAGAAGCCAGACAAAGTGCAGCTCGATGAATATGACAGTCAAAGGCATCTGGAATAGATAATAACACCCCCATTCATTTGAGCTAACTAACAGCACTTTCAGTCAAATCTCGAGCCTTCATGCACTGTTGCCCGAATCTCTTATGAGGCACCTTGGCCGCGCGGCAGAGAGAGAGAGCCGCTTAAACAGGTGTGCCAGCGTTCTCCACCTCTGCAACGAGAGACCTCGCGTAGAAGGCCGGACCAGATGGACCGCCTGTGTCACCGGGGCCTCACCGCAGTCAGAGTCGGGAAAAGCTGACCTGGAAGAGCTTCAGTGACCCCTGCGCCTCCCCCACTGAAGGCGGAGGCCAGGGAGCGTCAGTGACGGAGTGGCAGTCGGCGACACCCGCGGCTCTTTATCAATCAAAGGTGGCAACTATTTCAGCCTCCGCCACCTGTGCCACTCCATCAGTGTCAGCGCACATTTCAAGAATGTGCCAAAAGCGGACCGCTGGATTTAGCTCCTGGCTCATGCAAGGGTTCCTTCATAGGTCATTACATTTTGGAATGGCGTGTTTTTTTTTTTTAAAGAATAAAGGAGGCACTTGGAATGTAAATACTGTCAAAACATATTCACGTATTTATTTAATGATAGCTTGTCGTAATGGATTGTGTAGGGGCGTGACATTTGAAAGTTGGTATTTGAGCAGAACGTTTTTTTTACATTCCCTTCATTCCCTGTTCAGCTTGTGCTGGTTTCCAAATGCCCCTCATATAATAAAAGACAATTGAGTGAAGTTGATTTTGAAAACTTAACCATATAAAAATGCTGTCAAAGATTTTTTTCAGCCCAGACCCAGATTTTCAACAGATGTGTAAAAACAATAGTCCTCTCCCCATTATTATCCATGAGCGTCGTACAGACGCAAACATGAATTAATTCCAACATAAGAATATCAATATTTTTGCATAAAGAAATTCAACACATTTATGAGGTTTTCGTTATTCATGATAGCTTTAAATGTACTCATCTTGCACACTGCTCTGGATAAGAGCCTCTGCTGGACATCAGAAATGTAAATGTAACATTAAATGTCTTTGCATCTTGTACGTCACTCTGGATAAGAGCATGTGCTGCATGACAAAAATGTAAATGTAAATGAAAATACTCAAATCGCCTCTTGAATATCTTTAGCTATGAGCTCCAGTGATTGCTTTGATGAAGCAGAGTAAAGTAGAACAGCTATCTAGAATATTATGCCAGGAATTATCGACACAACCCTCTTTCTTATAAAAATCAGTTGTGTTAAGATGTTCTTATTTCTTATGTATGTCAATAGCGTGACTCTAATGGAAACATATTATCTGTTTTGATATAGCGTGTTAATGTTAGCTCATAATCTCAGTGCAGTTACTCTCACCTACTGGTATTTACTAAACTGCATCTGGGCATTTCTGTCTCTTTTCAAACAGCAACTGTCAGTAACAGAAATATTTTTTTTCCTCACAAGTCCGACATAAACCAGATGGCTTTGGATTTTACTGTCCAACACAGAGATGACATTATACATATTATGACTTGCTACAGATAACATTAAATACACAGAGGAGACTAGAATTTGATAGATGGATGTTGCAGACTGTGTAATGTTAAAGATATTTCACTGATGTAGCAGATTCCCTTTATACATGGGATATTTGTGAAAAGGTTTTGCTCTTTGGATGGCTTTGATGCCACAAAGATGATATAACCACACTAATATCTCAAGTCATCCCTGTTGAAATGTTAATGTATCCTTTTAACAATTGCATCCCACAACTTTGGATTCTTGGTTTAGATAAACAATTATCTCCTTGGTCAGCCTGGAAAAGTCCTTTCCAGTTTAGTGAAACCACAGTGTCTTCATAATTATCCTATTAGCAATAGGCTATATAAAATGCAAGCTTCATTTGTGGGCTCTGTGGTGTAGACTCTATGCTAGCAATGCATACAAGAACAGTACTATTTCATGTATTTTGTAACCACTGAGAGTGAATCAACAGCATTTATGTGAACAGTTTTGGCAGAGCAAATTTCCATGTCCTAACAATCTTTTAAGATTATGTTCAGGATAATTTGAAGGCATTGGCTGTCGAGGGTATTCAGGATAATGGATATCCAGCTCTTGCACATGAATACCTGATGAAAACAATCTCCCCTTGCCTGATGAGAATTAACGTTTTTGGAAGTGAGAAAAATTTGTTTTCTTGACGGCTTTCAGTTCCTTGTTCTGTACAACAGACAGCAACAGTACAACACTCATTCATTTCATATTTGAATGGGCAAGCAACAGAATTTTTTTTTCTTTAAGATAAAACGAAGAATTATAAGATTTGGACAGGCTCAATCTAACCTTCTTTCCTTTCTGATACCAGTGTGACCAATTTCTCATATCTTCTTTGACTATCGTCAGAAGAGCAGACCATTCTTTTTATGCCTCAGAAGGTAGAGCTGTGACATCTTGAATGCATGAATTTGGAACCAGAAAAAAAGTGAAGTGTGATATGTGGGGACAAATAACTACTTTTCATATTAGATATTGCATTATATTTCATATATATATTGTCTTTATTATAATCTCAGCCATATTTCTACAGTATCTTTTGCTGCTGCCCAGACCATTGCTAAGTAACTTTTTTTCTGTGTGTGTGGAAATTCTATGGCCTCTGCTCAGCTCTGAGCTCTGAATAAACAGTGTGATGATAAGAAAATTCTTTTTAACTGCTGTCTCCCTGGGTTACTAGCGTACAGCTGAGGTCTTCCCGTCTTGTGGAGGCCTGCTTTGAGATAAAAACTGAAGTGCCAAAGCATCTTTCATGCCACAAATCACCGGGGAACTTAATCTTTTTATCCCCTCAATTTAATTTACGATGATAATTTTGGTTGAGGAAAGAGAAAGAGGAAGAAAAAAACTTTGATGTTACTTCCTCTTTTTTTTGCGCATTGCTAATTCATTTTTTTGATCATTGCTCATTGCTACTTCAACAAATTTCTTAAACCTGGATTTAATGTTTTAGTAGTTTGGATTTTGAGTTCGGTTAAATTGCACCAATAACATGATTTAAACATGCAAGACCTTGAAAATTGTGCCACTGAAAGAGTAGTTTTGTCAATCCATTAATTTCATAGCCTTTTATATTTATATGTGTCATATAATAGTAACTCATACTAGGGCAGGATCTCTGAATGGAAGGGATGCTTACTCTGGATGAAAATGAGATACATTGCTTGTCAATCAACATCAAGAAGAGACCATTCCTTGGCAACAAATAGGTTTTTCCTGAGCAATCACTTCTTGCTGAAAACCCTTAAGCAGAAATTCTGTTCTTACAAGATCCAGCGCATCAGACACATCTTTAAAAATCAAATCTAAAAATCTAAAAATATATCTAAATACATCTTAGATAGATTCACAAATATCTAAAACAATCTAAAAATCAAAGGTTCTGAGCTATTGCAGATACAAGAAGATGAGATGACCCCTAGTATGCATGTGTGCACTCAAAATATAGTCTGGAACTTGCTATGATATAAATACCTTGCCATAGCCTTGGAGGTTTGTCGGACGTATTTCTTGCAAATCAGCTAGAAAACATTGTTTTGCTGAGTCGTCATTATCAGTGAAAACTGAACAGCTAGAAATACAGTGGCTTTTAGCTGTATGATGTGGCATACTGTAGCACCAACACATGGTGTGAGTGAGCCTTTGGTTTTAATGTTATTTTGGAATTTTAGTTTGTCTGTGCATTTTTTATAAATTTGTTGACAAGGTTTAGGTTAAATGTTTTGCACAAGGGTACAACAGCATTGTTCCCCTAGGGAACTGCACCATTGGGCTAAAAACCCCTGCTCTTCATCACACTGCTTCCCAACATTATGGTACAGAAAAGGTTTGAACCCATGCTCTTCAGTTTACAAGACCAATGCCTTACCCTTTGGCCACTGCAATAGCATAACAACAGACAGCTCTGTTAAACAAAATATATTCTGCAGGTACCATGTAGTAAAGGGCAAAATACAAGAGGAGTCATTGTCCATCATACAGTAGATTCCACAGGTTTCTGTGATGTCAGTGCAGAATCCTAATGCCTAGAGGAAAAAGTACAAAAACATGCAACAAGCCACACACAAAGTATTGCATGCATGGCTGTGTGATGCTGTACTGTCTGCTTACTCTCTCAGAATATTCCACTGATCGCTAATTCTTAACCAACATTGGAGCTATTCATAAAGCATGTGATCATTGCTCACCACAGCCAATTACTGCCAATTGCTGTTGGCAAGAATATATATTTATACAATGATGTAAGAGCAATGAGCAAGCAAATATGTTGCCATCTTTGCACTCTGCGTACTGTGAGATTATTTTGCAGTGAGCGCCACTCAAGGTATCCTGGTGAAGTTATGTCAATTGTTGTACGCTGTGGAGTTTTTGGTAGCTTGGTGTGGTAACTGCTGTATTGGCTTTATTCTTAGTCATAGGCCACACTCAGCTCAGTCTTTGCATTTCATGAATCTGCTTTTCAGCTTGACTAAACGTCCATGTGTGTTGTACATTGCAGATGGGAAGCAACTGTCCAATGTGACTTGTGATGTCCAAGCACCAACAACAGAAATGATATGTAACCTTGTCTTTAGTGAATGTTAAACATCTTACCTGTGAAAAGGGCCTTTAGGGTGTACTTTCATGCCCCAGATCAAGCCTAGAGGTGTAAATGGCTTTGAATATGTCCCAGGGATGAATAAAGCTACAGAGGATGAAAGGAAAAGATTAATATTCAAGGATTTACAGGTTGCAGGCTGTACTTTATTTAAATAGATTTACATTTTGAATAAATGTGCTTTATATTCAAGCTCTGCTACATGCTAGGCTTGAGAATAACATTCACATTACAGAAATGTTAGTGATACAATTATGCTGCAGTGCATGTGTTTATCACAGACAAATGTGCTGACCTCATATCAAAATGTCACCAATGGAATACCCTAGTATCTACAGAAAAAAAATGCAAAAAAATGTTCACTTGTTGAATGGAGCACAAGGCATTTTAAGCAGTATCTCTCAATGTAATCATTGATGATTTTGCTCACTCTAGACGTCTTTGTTGAAAGAGCCAAACTTACAATACATCCTCCCAAATTTTTTCTTCTTTCTTTCCTATTTTAATAGTTTAATCTACACTGTGTCCTTGTGTGCCTCCAACTTTCTTTTAATAACCTCCTATTTGAGAATGTTTTCCCTAAAGCAGACAGAGGGAGGAGTTGTTGATTAGTGTCATATCCTGTACATGTTG